>CM053600.1:13453637-13464269 GCA_028646575.1 Pseudocheirus occidentalis | reverse complement strand
TGACTTTTTAAAGCATTCTTCTCCTCATAGGCTTTTTGGGCCTCTTTTGCCATTTCAGTTAGTCTATTTTTAAGGTGTCGTTTTCTTCAGTCAGGTTGTTGACTCTCTTTTCACAATTTTCTTGCATCATTCTCATTTCTCTTCCCAATTTTTCCTCCACTTTTCTTATTTAGTTTTCAAAATACTTCTTAAGCTCTTCTATGGCCTGTAATCAGTTTACATTTTTCTTGGAAGCTTTTGGTACAGGAGTTCTGACTGTATTGTCTTCCTCCCATTCCATGCTTTGATCCTTTTTGTCCCCACAAAAGGAATACAAATTGGATTGTTAAACATGTTTTGCTTCCTTTGCCTGCTCATATTGCCAGTCAATTACTTGACTTTTGGGCTCCATAGAACTTTGCTTTCAGAGGGGAGAGCTTGGTACCAAATTGCTGGGATTTTTGCAGCTGCCAGAGCTATTAGGAGGCTGCCATCTCTGTAGCCCCCACCAGCTTTGGCTCACTCATCACACGCCTCAGGACCACCACCCAAGACCACAATCCCAATCCAGGCAGGTCAAGGCAAGAACACTTAGCCTCTGAACGATCACTTGGCCCCCCTGCAATCTGCAGATCAGAAGCTCTGAAGCAGTCATGTGTAGGCAGCTGCAGGGCTGCCATTTCAGACCACTTCTAGGTCTGGAGGCAGTTCATCCAGACCTTCTCCCCCAAATTTAGTCGAGTTCCATTGACCTTTCCCTTTGTCCCTGGCTCTTATAGGTTGGTAATTCTGGAAACTGCCACAGCTGCCAGTGATCCACTCTTCTGAAAGCTCCAGCCACAGCTTATTCTGCACAGCCTTGGGCTAAAACCACATGGGGATGAGCTCTGCTCCCAGAGCACTGCAATGAGCCATCTCTGTCCATCTGCCTTAAGGGGAGCCTTGTTTCTCTGTCATTTTATGAGTATTGGAGCTCTTAAATTTGTTTAGAGTCATGTTTTATAGGCATTTGAGGTGGTTATGGGGTTAACCACAAAGTTCTGCTGCTTTCGCACTGCCATCTTGACTCCACCCCAGGTTCTGGTTATTGTTGTGGTTTGCTCACATGTCCGGCTTACTTCTTACTCTGAAAGTTGGGCTCCATTGACTTGTGAAGATTGGGTGGGGGAATGCTGGACCTGAGTTTCTGTCTTTTATATCCATCTGCTGCTTTCACAGTTCAGTGGGAACCTTTAAGTTTTCATTGCTTCCAAATTGCTGTGATCTGGGGAGAGATCTGGTCACTGCCTTCCTGTTCTGTTCTTTGGTTTTTGACACAGGTAGGGCCCCTGCTCCCTCATAATTGTAACCTGAAACAGAGTAATGTGCAACAATCTGCTATGCAGTGTCCAATCCTGCAACCAATGCTAGCACAGGGATCCCTTGGGATCTCTTTTTGCCCAGATTTTCATTCCCCTTACCATCTCTGAGCAATGGGCTGCTCCCATTGCTGCCATAGCTTGACTCCACTGCTGAGTCTACATGCTCCTGGCCAGTCCCCACCCCAGTGCTTGCAGATCTTTCTGTCTACATTTCCAAACTGCCCTGGACTGGAAAAATGAATGATTCACTGTGACCTTTTCTTGGCTTTCCCATTCAGAATTTTCATTTGGTGAGTTCTCTGTAGTCATTGTAGAATAGGTTTTGGGGGTGTTTTGGGCAGCTGTGGCCTCTCATTCTGTCATCTTTACTTTGCCCCTGACACTTAAGGACAGAACCTAACAACACTTTGCATGCAAGTCATTCAGCATTTTTTGATGGGACTACATTACAACACTAGAAGATAAATGAAAGAGGAAGAGAGCAAAGGGATAGAGAGGAAAGTGTGATTTACCTGAGTCAAATCTATGACTAGTAATAAAGAGAAGGCAGCATCTCAGCAAGAAAAGAGACTATAGGAGAGTGGGTGAGGAGGAGATTAAGGATTGTAAATGGGGAAAGGAAGGAAGTTTTGTATCTTTTTGTGAAAGAAGGTTCCACTGACTAATACTTCTATGGGTAAAGAGAGATGGTCTGTGAAGGAAAATAGGACTCTTTCACTGTATATGACTTGGGCGATTTGCTACTTGAAAAGTCTACTTCTCCTCAAAGTAGGGTGGAGAAGGAGCTAGCAAGAGAAACTTGAACATGGGGAAGCAAGAAAGCATGAATTAAGGAAATAGATTTTTGAGGCAAATGGTAAAAATAAAAGGTAACCAGGAAGGATATAGATAATAGTGATGTTGTTGCATAACTGAGGGCATATCGGGGAAGAGACCACACATTAAAAAAAAAAAAGAAGTGGAATATCAAAGGAAATGATGAAAGGTAGAGCTGAAGGTAGAATAGCGCCTCCATATCTCAAACTGTATTATAAAGCAGCAGCCAGTAAAACCATGTGATATTACTTTTTAAAACAGAGATAAATGGAAGAGAAGAGACAAGGGAGAATCACAAACAATAGAACTAAATAACTAAGTGTTAAATGAAATGGAAAATATAAATTACCTAGAGTAAAACATTTGATTTAAAAAACTTCTGGGAAAACTGGAGAGCAGTTTGGCAGAAATTAGGCTTAGACTAACACATTATGCCATAGTCCATAATATATTCTAGATAGATACATGACCTTAATCCCAAAGATCATACTATAAAAAATTAGTAGAGAAAAATATCACTTACCACTCACAGTTAGGGGAAGAAAATGAATTCTTAACAAAATAAGAGATAAAGGCAATTACAAATGATAAAATAAATAGCTTCAATTACTGGAAACCAAAAGGCTTCTACATAGACAAAATTAATGTTCTAGAACAGTGGCTCTCAAACTATAGGTTGTGACCCCTTTGGGGGTCAAATGACACTTTCACAGGGGTCACCTAAGACCATCAGAAAACACATATTGCTGATGCTCTTGGGAACCAAGACACTGCTCCTCTATCTATCTCCAGGTAAGTCCGTCCACATGCAGATATGCCCACATACGAGTATTAAAAGGTCGCAACATTAGGAAGATTGAGAACCACTGCTCTAGAAGAAGAGGACAAGTGGTCAAATGGGAAAAAAAACTTTGTATCAAATTTCTCTGATAAGGGATTACTATCTAATGTATAAAAATAAAATTATGTGCATACGCACAGATACATAAGTGTGTAAATGTATATTTGAATATATGTACACATATACATACAGATATATGTCTAATGGCCCTTCAGCAACAGGTAAGTGATCAAAGGGTATCAACAAATAGTTCACAAATAAAAAATGCAAAATATTCAAAACCACATCAGAGAGAAGCACAAATCAAAACCACACTAAGTATAATGGTAATATAAATGGGAACATCTTTCCCGTCCATTAATAGGCCCAGGTGACCTACTTAAATCACTTGCAAGCCTAAGACATGACTCAAACATGAGTTTGAGACACATAAATCCTGCGGTGAGAGGAGCTTGCTGAACTGGTGGAGCAGGAAGGGTGGAAGAGAGCTGAGGAGAAGTTGGTCAGAGTAGTTAGAGCTGAAGAAGAGAGAGGAAACAGGTAGCAAACTGTGAGTGTTCATTTGAGGGAAGGCCCTAACAGGGGAAAGGCTTGGGGATGGTGGTGCCCCTTCCATTTTTATTGCTATGATGGATATGGCTTTCTGGTGTTGGGATTCAGCTTTCTGGTATTTGAATAAATATTTTGGTTTTATCTTCCATGTGGAGAGTCTGTTATATTTTGCAAGTCATAATTATGCCAGCATTTTCATAGTTTCTATGGGCACTATGAATATCATGTTGGTGCTACACTAAGGTTTCATCTTATACCCCACAAATTGGCATTCAAAAAAAGACAGAAAAAAATGGTCAGAGTCAATGCTGGAAAGGTTGTAGAAGACTAGGTACACTATTTCATTATTGGTAGGGCTGTGAAATGGTGCAACTATTTTGGAAAGCAATTTGGATTTAGGACTGAAGTGTCCATATCCTTTGAAACCAGAGATGTCATTACTAGGCTTATGCCACAATGAAGCCATTGATAAGAAGAAAGTTTCCAGATAAGCCAAAAGATTTATAGGAGCATTTTTTATGATAACTAAGAATTGGAAACAAAGGAGATAATCACCAAGTGGGGAGTAACTAAACAAATTGTGATACCTGAGTGTAATGGTATATTATTGTGCTGTAAGAAATTATGTATGTGATAAATAGAGAAACATGGAAAGATCTATATTAACCAATACAAAATGAAGTAAGAAAAATCAAGAAAACAAATAGAGTCACTACAAAAATGTAAATAGAAAGAACAACTACACACCAAAGAATCAAAAGTAAATACAGCACAATTATAAAGACCAAACAAGATCAATTGAAGAAAAATGAAAAGATGCTCCCAATTCATTCCTTTGTGAGAGATTCACAGGTGTTACACATTGTACATATATTTAGGATTTTCCAATATATTTGTCAGTTGTGTTGACTTTTCCACTCTCAAAAAATACTATTTGTTATATGGGGTAGCTCTCTGGAAAGGGGAAGGGAAGAAATATCTAGGATTACTATGATGATGTAAGAAACATAAGTTATCAATAAAAATTTATTTTTAAAATGCTTTGTACAAAACTATTGACGATTCTAATGTGCCATAAATTTCTTTCTCTGCTTTTTATCTCTCTCTGTTTTGGGTTATCATGGATATATGTCTCTAAAAGAAGTAGCTTGGTAACATGCATTCTTTCTTCCTGTATGTGAAGACTTTATACAGAATAAAAGTATTTTCCCCCTTTAAATAAGAAATTATTTAGGACCTTCATTGTGCGTGGTACCGTGCAAAGCACTTTTTAAAATATTATTTCATTTGATTATTTCATTTCATTATTTAATTTATATTCATAACAATCCTAAGAGGTAGATGCTGTTATTATCTCCATTTCACATTTAAGGAAAGTGAGGCAGAGTTTAAGTGACTTGCCCAGAATCATAAAACTATTCATTGTCTGAGGCCAGACTTAAACTTAAGTCTTCCTAACTTCAGGTTTAGTTGCCTACCCACTGAACTGTGTGACAAAATTAAATCCATCTGAATGAGATAGATGTGTTTTTCCTTCTAAATTTTCATGTATTCAATTGGTGTATCTGATATTCAGTTTTTTAGATTCTTTATTTCCTACTTGTTATATGAATAATTCACACAATGAAGTCTTTAAATATTTTTACAAATATTCATTAGCTTAATTTTGACTTTTGTCAGCACATAATTAAATATGGTAATTCTAAAATCATTTTTCCTGTCAATACATTATGACTTTTCCCTTTCTCACTTTTGACTTTGATAATTTGATTTTTTCTCCATTAAAAAAAACCAAATTCTTATCATATACTTATATATAGTCTTTTTAAAACAGTCATTTTACTTCCTTAAAAATCTTTTTATTTTCAAGTTTGTTAATCTTTCTTTTGATTATAAAAATTCTAATTCTGAGAATTATTGATCTCTTCATTTTCTAGGCTTTTTAAAAGTTTCATATTGCCTGTTTGTGACTTTTTAATATAAATGTTCAGAGCTCAAAGTTGTCTGAAACTGCAAATGTTGCCCATTTCCTTTAATACAATTATTTACTGTTTCTGTGATTTGATTCTTTTATTCATTCATCATTTGGGAAACATTTACTTGGTATCCATTTAAATCTGTATGTTTTTCACATTTTTCATTCATTATGATTTTACATTGTAATATGTGATACATTAAATGTTTCTGCCTTTGTGAATTTTGTTTTGAGTTCTTTATCCTGTAGAATATAATTCATATTTTCTAGCATTTCTATGCAATTTTGAAAATATGTATGTTGTTTAAGAATTCTATTTAGCAATCACCAAAATGTTGTTATATCTTTTTTTCTAAAAGTGCATTCAGAGTGTTAGTCTGAATATTTGTCTGAAAGACATAAGCTGAAGATTTCTTACTATATTATCTTATTATAGAGGTCTTATGCAATTTGCTTAACTTTTAGGTTTTAGCTATTATACAATTTGATGTATGTGCACTTAAAAATATTTCATGTAATGCTTTCAAGCATAACAATTTCAATATTGTTCTCTATTAACCATGATTATCTTTATTGTTGTCTTTTTTACTCTATTCCTGCTTTTTTACATTCAGCTGATGCAAAACTTCTACTCTCACCCAATTTTATCACAGAGTTTCTTTTTCTAGAGGAGGGAAAGCAAGGCAGTTGGGGTTAAGTGACTTGCCCAAAGGCACACAACTAGTTTTGCTTGCCCTTTGTTTCTGAAGAGGACCATGGCATCAAGGAAATGATGACATGACTTGCACTTGACTTTGATTTGAGTGAGGGAGAGTTGTGCAAGGTCACCAACCTTACTTTCTCCTCTGGAGCCATCTGGATCCAGCCACCTAAGTGTTGAGTGTCTGAGGTTGGATTTGAACTCAGATCCTTCTGACTCCAGGGTCAGTGCTCTATTCATAGTTCCATCTAGCTGCCTCAGAATTTATGTTTTAAATGTATTTTTTGCATGTGGTAAATTAGTAGGTTTTGTCTTTGAATCCATTCTGCTACTCTCCTCTGCTTTCTAGGTGAATGTGTCCCATTTATATCTATGGTTATGCTTTTTAATTTCTTTATCTTTTTTCCTCTATAAATCTTGGCTATATTTTTTGTGATGAACGTCTTCACAAATACACACACATATGTATATATGTATAGGTCCTTGAACAGAAGACATAGTCTGTCATTGCTCCCATATTCAAAACCCTTCCATCTGAGAACTTGACACAAGTTACATTCTGCTGGCAGAAACTTTGAAAATCCAGGGTCATCTCAATGCCATGAAGAAGCATCAGAGTATGATTTTTATAGAAAATCCAAAGACTTATGTTCCACTAAAATGGCCACATCAAGCAAACCAAATGTTTTATTTAGTCATTCTAAATAAATCTCTTTCCTATAAAATCCCATTAGTGATTTAGCAAATAGGGAAGTACAGAAGGAGCTTGTTCTACCACTCTTTGCTACAGAGCAAAATTTAACAGGCAGAACATCCATCTTAAATCCAATAAAAATCCAAGAGGATTTATTTATTGAACTTCCCAAAATACTTTGCTTTCAGACATTCTGATCTATGAAGAAATTCAATTGCTTATATCCTGAGGAGACCTTTAGACAGTCTCAACATACAGTAGCCCAAACTCAATTTTAAAGTTTCATGTGTAGAACCATTGGATTTATGGGCCTTTCCTGGAATAAAATATTTCAATTACTGGTGGAACCTTGACTATTTCCCTATTTTTACTTAATTTTTAAAGCCAGTTTGTGGTTGTTGAATTTCCAGTGTCTTAAGCATAGGAAAAATAAAGTTGGACTAACAACAAGAAGAATAGTCTATGTCTTATGATACCAAAATATCTGGCACAAGGGTGGTTTTGAGGTGTGGCAACAACAGTAAAAAACAATGTCAGTTTCAGCCAATGGCTTAATGCCAACGTACCTATTAAAATAAACTGAGTCTTGATGGTGAAGCTGGGACTATCTGGAGTCATGAGGAGGTGCATTTCCAAGACGCACTTTGAAAGTGTTCAGCAATAACCTTTGTTATAAGAAACAGGCCACAGGGAAGGCAAGAGAAGGGAGAGGTATATGTTCATAAATAAATTTTATTCAAAAAACAAAAGGCTTCAATAAAAAAAACTAGAAAGAATGTTTGGTGAATAGAAGAGGAAGAGAAAAGTAAAGAAAATGGAGCACAAGAAAAGAGACTTCTACACGTTTGCAGAAGTGGGTGAAAAGAATTCCATGGGAAGAAGGCATTGAAGGTACTTCCAGTCTGCCTTATTCCATATTTCTTATGGGAGCAAATGCTGGGGATTCAAGAAGTAATTGAATTTGGGTGTCGTGTTTAAGTTCCTGTTTGAAAAGAATGTGGGGAGCACTCATATTTATTCTGATCTCTGTTCACCCTAGCTAGATTATTTCTCCTCCCATCATGGGATAAGGGAGGGGGGTGGAAATAAGGTTTTATTTTCTTTAGGAAAGGTTTTTGTTTGTTTTAGATAAGCCCCTACTCGTCGGGAATATAACTCCAGGGACCACTTTGCATAAATCATGCATTACTTGCTCTCTGGTCTTTAACTGTGTCTACATGGGAAAATTAAATGAAGAACTAAAGTAATGACATGCATAATTCAGAAGAACCTCCCCCACCCCAACACACATGCATTGTTATGAACAGATCTGGGGGGAGGGGAGAGGTATTTGAATTATCCAGACTGACTATTTGCATGGGTTCCATTCATCAGACAATTGCTCAACTTTCTGCTTCACAATATACGTGTAGACATAGCCCAGATGTTCAATTCTATATCTGAGGTATTTTTCCTCTTACTTGAGATTCAGGAGAAAGTTACTGCTCTGCTTGACAGTGCCAAGCAGCATGAAGCCAACTCATGGTAGGCAGCAGCCCCTAGCCACAACATTTTGGAAGGCTTAGGCCTCTGGCACACACTACAGGCTGACACAGACAATTATTGTCATAAATTCCAAGAGTAAACCTGATGATCATCTGAAAATTATTTACTCACTAACCATAAGTTACAAACACGGGCTATTCAATGGAACTTTAGCCCAAACATGACAAGGAACTGCAGTTTGTTTCACCAATTTTCCATCATTAATTAGAAAACTGAGTTTCTAGGAGTCATCTTGTACTACTCTTGTTTCCTTTTTTAAGGTTATTGGGTTGGTAGATTGGAAGAGTTTTATAGATGAAGTCTATTTGGACTTCAGCAAAGTAGCTGACAAAGTCTCTCATGACATCCTGTGGAGTGAATGGAGAAACATGAGGCCAATGATAGTACAATTGGATTCAAATTTGATTAAATATGAACTAGAAATTAATGGCTCTATTTTAACCTGGAAGATCTTTGCCCACTGTCATACATCTTTATCAATGACTTGGCTAAAGACATAAAATAAATGATTATCAAATCTACAGATGACATAAAACTGAGAATAGCTAGTGTGATGGAGGCCAGAATTAAGATGCACATTTTTGTCTGAGCCCAGATCAACCAGATAACATAAAACAGGGCTAAACATAGAATTCTAGGTTCAGGTCCAGAACATCAATTTCACAAGCACAGCATGAGGTAGAGCTGGGGGAAAGACCTGGCCTGGCAGCAGTTCACGTCAAGAAGATTGGGGGATTTTAGTTGGCTGCAAGCTTAATGATATGGACTGTCACATAAAAGAGTGAGTTACTCATCAAAGAAGGTATTTGAACAGATTCTGTGATGGCCAAATGTAGAAGGGAACCATGATTCAGGTTAAGGTGGGACTAGATAATGTCTCATTTGATGCGTAACTTTTATAAGCAGAAGTATGATATGCTTTTCCAAAAATCAAACAAACCCTCACTGATTTAATCTTGATCTGCATGAATAAAAGCACAAATGTTTATATCATGGGAAGACATACCCATGTACTACTACAGGATGGATAAATCACATCTGGGAATTCTGTGTTCAATTTGGGGTATTACATTTTAAAAGGGAATGGACTAAACTACAGCATGGTGAGAGGTAAGCAACCACATCATATGAAATGCAATTGAAGAAATTTGACATTTATCCTGGACAAGCAAAGACTAAGAAAAGATTGTGTTGGAAAGACTGTCATAACTATGCTAAAATATTCTAAGGATTTTCATGTTAAAAGGGGAGCAGAGCTGATCTGCTACTGATCTTACTACAGTGGGTAGAAGTAGGAACAAATGAACTCTTTACCAATAATTTGCTGATCATGATCACAGTGTTGTTGTCCACTGGCTCCCAGGTCATTCTCCCTCCTTTCTCATGAAATTTAGTGGTTGGTTCACTGTCTTACCCTCTTTCTCAATTCCTGCCCTTACAGAGCATTTTGCCATGCTTCCTCAGATACACTCACCTTCCACTACCTCAGTCTTCTTAAATCTTGTGACTTATTCCTGCACTCCACCTCAACCACACAGGATTATCATAACTAATATCTTACCAGAACATACGAGTGTTCTGCTTTCAGGAGTAAAACTCTTATACTCCTTCATCTAATTATAAACTTCTTTTATGGGGCAGCTAGGTGATGCGATGGGTAGAGTGACAGGACTGGAATCAGGAAGACTCATCTCCCTGTGTTCAAATCTGGCCTCATACACTTGCTAGTTGTGTGACCCTTGGCAAGTCACATAAGCCTATTTACCTTATCTACAAAATGAACTAAAGGGAAAAAAATGATGAACCTCTCCAGTATCTTTGCCAAGAAAACCCCAAATACGGTCACAAAAAGTTAGATATGACTGAGCAACAACAAAAAAAATTCTCCTATTTCCTCTTCTCTATGCCTTACTCCTCCCAACCTATTCAGTACTTTATTAGGCCAATATCCTTTCTCTGACTTCACTTTCTCTCCTTTCCAATTAAACCATATAGTTAATCATTTCTATACCACTGTCCTCTACCCTTGAAGCTTTGCTGCCTTATCACCATTCATACTCAAACCCCAGTTTTGGATTACTCCCATCACCTATATCCTGTACTCCTACTTGCATGCTACCAAATGGAACTAGAAGCCATACTACTGAACTGACTGAGTCTACTATAAAT
>CM053600.1:13442843-13453537 GCA_028646575.1 Pseudocheirus occidentalis | reverse complement strand
CCATCACCTATATCCTGTACTCCTACTTACATGCTACCAAATGGAACTAGAGGCCATACTACTGAACTGACTGAGTCTACTATAAATTTGAGTTCACTAGCTTCAACTGGATCCTCACTATAACAAAGCAATCATTTTACTCCTCCCTAATTGATTCCCTGGGCAGTTAGGGGGCACAGTGGATAGACTGCCACTGCAGTCAGGAAAACTCATCTTCTTTATTTCAAATTCAGCCTCAGACACTTACTAGCTGTGTGACCCTGGACAAGTCACTTATCCCTGTTTGTCTCGGTTTCCTCGCTTTCCTGGAGAAGGAAATGGCAAATCACCCTGTTATTTTTGCCTAGAAAACCCCAAATGAGGTCACAAAGATTCAGGACTGCAAATAACTGAACTACAATTGGCCCCCTATCCCACTCACTATGGAGGTTGTTCCCAACGTTTTCTTTTCTCAAGGCTCCCATACCACTCCCTCCTCACACCCTCTTAGCCCAGGATTTTACCTTATGCTCCATTAAGAAAACAGAAGTTGTGGAAGTTGTGACTTTCCCTTCTCTTTATCTCAAAACTCTTTGGCATCATCCCCTATCCTCCCCTCCTCTACTCCAGGCTCTGTTAATGAACATGGGCCTTCTCTTTGCCAAGCAAGTCATCCAATATGCCTTTGATTTAATTCCTTCCCATCTTCTTCAGTAGATTTTGTCCTCAATTATTTCTTGTTCTGGACTGGGCCTGACTGAGACCAGTCCCTTTTAGTTTAGGTTTAATAATGGAACAAAATGAAACACTTGTAAGTCATTTCGCAGCTAACAAAGAGAGATTCACTTAGCCTGAGCAAAAGGATATTCAACAATGAAAGTCTTTGAATAACCCTTGAGTTGATTCAACTGTGAAACTCCCACTGAAATTTACCACCCAAGTATCTCCAAGTCCCTCCCATTCCCCATAGTTTTGTCATATGATATCAGCAGTCCAAGTTCTTAGTCCTTTGAGCAACTAAACAAGACTTGATGAATGTCTCAATATCGTTTAAGGAAAAACAAAAAGCAGAATTGCATGGGAGTATGGGGTTAAAATATTTTTCCTATTACTCCTCTTCTCTAGTTTTAAATTTCTCTTATCTACTGGTTTGTTCCTTGCTGCCTTAAAACATAACCAAATCCCTCCCACTTTAAAAACCCTTCAATAGATGCTACCACCCTGTCAAACTATCATCCTATATCTTTCTTCCATTTCCGGCATTCTCAAATCTTGTGCTTGGGTCTTTTTGATATGTTGGTAATACATGAGTGAGTCACAACAATGGAACTGAATCAAAGCCTTCACAATAATCAATAAAGACATTGTCAATATTATGGTACTTTCAGTCAGCTTCATCAATAATTAATGAATTGATAATAAGTTGCTCTTTACACTTCTGGGATTTTTTTTTTTACAGACTCTATTTGCTCTTCACCCAATATATCATTTTTTCTTGTGCATACAGACTGTCAGGAATTTTTTAGTAATACAAACTGTGAATGTTTTCTGTAAAACATATAAGTACACAATTGGTTTATATTTGAGAGGGTCACTCACCCTTTGGCAGTAGATGTGTGAGATCTTTTATTAAGAAAAATGGGATGAGGCTTACTTGCATAAAAATGGAGTTGACTGATATAATCAATCACGTCATCCACCCCACTCAAATAAAGTGATAAGATGCCCAATAAATCAGTCTCAACCTTAAGCTTTAAACTAAGTGTAAAATGTCCTTGAAACTGAAATGACATCGCAGAAACATTGCATTTGGATAGTCCAAAGAAACTTGCTTATACTTCAGGGGTATTATCAAGCTAGTTTAGAACTTAATTTATTGCAGAGTGTGAACAAATGAGACACACTTGCTACAATTGTGACATTCCACTGAAGAGGAATTGCTTCGAGTGAGGTGGAGAAGAGACACTTCATTGAAAACTTTGGCCTAGGTTTCCTCCCCATGACTCTCCTGGCCAGAAGAGGAAACAGACTTCAAAGGGTCTAGAGGTTGTTGGACTTGCCATTTTCTCTTTGGTGTTTTAGTGGCATTCCTGGATCAAATGGCATAAGGGTCTTCATTGGGAGCCAAGAACTGACTGGGCATAGATTCATAGCTCCCCAAGGGACTTAACAAAGAAACTATACCTTAGACATTGCAAACTAAGGGGAACTTTCCCACTATTCTCCATATCAAGCTGATCATCATAGTTTTGCCTAGGATCAGCTTACAATGCCATACTAACTCTTATTGATTTATTTGATTGTTTGAAGCTGTTAAATCATATTGACTAGAATACTAACTCAATTAGTGATACTACCAGAGCTTAATTATCTAGAGTTGCTGGACCTGGGTGCTATCCGTATCATGGCACAAAAGGTCCCTTCAGCATTTGATCCATTACTCTAATTTACCATTGCCCCACTTCATATAATTAACAATGTGCTAGACTGTGAGTGGATTATTATTATTGTAGAGAGGATGCTAATAATATAATTTTACTGTTGAGACTATGAGAATGGGTGTTGTCTCAGAGAAACTGAGACTTGAGGAGACCTTAGCTTAGAAAGACCAGGGTCTCCCACTGCATCCTAGGCCATCTCCAGACATATCTTATCACTGGACTCTGATGACTCTGAGGAGAGAGTGAGACTGATGGTTTTGAACAGCCCTCCCTAACTTAAATCCAATTCACTTACAAGTCATGGCATCAGCCTCCTGATGGCATTGGTCCTCTTTGAGAATGAAGGACAAACAGCACAAAAATATGTGATCTGGCCCTGTGTCCCAGAACCAGGGCTGCTACATCTCACCTTCAGTATAGTGGTGTCTCTTCTTTCTTCCTCTTGTCTCAAGCATCCATTGGTTATGATTTACCCCCACCTCCATCATCAGAGGCCTGTTGACTAGCACTCCAGTTACATTTAACCATTTAATATAAGGAAACTTTTACAAAGGGATTTTGTAAGATTTGATTTCAAAGATGTAGCAAGAACAGACATTTCCCCCACCTACAATTTACTGGGCATGTCAAAGTATTCAATTTGAAGTTTTCAGTGCTTTCATCACACAGGTAACTTTCAATACAGTTTATAGTCTTCACATAAAAAGTATACATTGAGAGCAGGAGTAAGAAAGGAGCAGAAATTTTAAGATCATTTGTTACTGTGAAGCTATTCATTTTTGCTGTATCCTGCTCTGATAATGGTAAATTGCATCAAAAATTGTCTTAAGAAAGACCACAGAGTGGAGGGCACTACACTATTGTCTTTAGAAAATTCTAGAAAGAGGTTATTTTTTTATCCTTGTTTTTTTGTACTCCTGGAGATTTGCAGTACTTCTACATAATATGCTCTTAATAAAGACTTGTTGATGTATTGATTCATTGATCAAGTCAAGAAGGAGATTTGTGATCCTCTCCTCTTGGAAAGGCTCAGAACCCATGCCTCTGATAATTTTGCCATATAGGGAGAGGATACTGATTGTCTTTGTTGAAAAGTTGGCTTTGTGGTTAGCTTACTGATTACGCAGTATGAGCTTTGGGTGAGGAGGGGTACAGGATATATCTATCTTATTTGGGTGCCATAGAATTCTAATGCTATTGCTAATTACAATGTCATGGCCCTTTAAAAGGCAAACCCGTAATAGCCAGCATTTATGATGCTTTAATGTTTGCATAGCTCTTTGCAAAAATTATATAATCTGATTCTTACAGCAACCCTAGGAGACTATTGCTATTATTATCCTGATTTTCAAGATGAGACAACTGAGAAAGGGACAGAGCACTTGCCCAGGATTTCAAGTTAGTAAGTGTCTGTGGCTAAATTTGAACTCAGTTCTTCCTGACTCCAGGGCTAGTGCTTTGTTCACATTAGTTCGCATTAGACTGAGTCACATTTTGGATATTTTTCCCATCCAACATGTAGCATGATAGAATGGGGGGGGGGGTAGAAAGGGGACTCATGGTGGTGAAAGCAGTTCTTAGAGTCTAGAGAATTGAGTGTAGATCCTGATTCTTAAATTTCTGTGTGACCCCGGGAAAACAACTTCAATTCTCTGAGTTTTACTCTCCTTATTTACAAATTGGAATAATAATATTCAGAGTCTGCATCTCACAAGGCTTTTATGAGAAAGATATTTTGTTCACCTTGAACCATAATATTGTAGCCACAAGCACCCTAGCATAATCAGGATGGCTGCTAGCAAAGATTATTAGTTCTGCTTTTCCAAAGGGAAACAACTCAAAAGGGGTTAACAATCTTACTTTAATTCATCAAACATATCATTTTGAAGTTCAGGGGGAAAAGTCAGCACCCCGAACTTCAAAGAATACAAACAGAAGATACAACAGAAAATAACACAATTCAGCAGACAGGGTTTCCAGCTGTCTGACCATTACATCCATACCTAGTTAGTTACCAGAGAGGGAATCACCAGCACTTGGGTTTTCAAAGCCTGGGAGCTCAATGGCTGCCCAGAGTCTTCGTCTGGCCAAATCACACAACTCTTCCCAAAGTGAGCCCCGAAGCAAAACCTCACATCAGGGTATATAAGCCTTCTTCTGACTCAGAGAATGTAACAACTCTCTTGACCCACTACCCAATCACAAAGTAACAAGGTGTAGGCATTCTTGAAAATCAAGCCACATGCCACAGGCTCCATGTGACCACATTCAGCCTATTATGGAGCAGAGTATATTTTCAAATCAGGGAAGGTTCTCAGAGTCACTTAAGCCTATCAAGGGGCCAAGGGACAGGAAAGATCTTCAGATTCCTATTACAAATATTAATGTGAGCTATCATTTCTTCCTTATGACAAGAGGTACCTGGAACTGACTGAGAACACTGGGCTATAGGGTGAGGGTATGAAATGTAAAGGGCTATCATAAAGGCAAAATTTTAACAAAGAGGAAGTGAGAATCACAGAACTTAATTTCTGTCTACTCCTATCCTTGCAAAGGTTTTGAATACTTCACAATTTTGCCTTTCATACCTCATCTGTGTAAATGTCATTGTTCCCATATCTACTCCTTCCAACAAATCTTTTGTACTCAATACTCGTACGATCCTTCTATTTATGTAATCTTTCTCCTTTTTTACCCAACCTATGATTTCACTGGAATAGGGCAATCTCTATAAGTAAATTTTCTCTACTGAAGCATATAGCATCTGTTTTTCAACTTACTCTCCTAGAGAGTTAAATAGTTTGAGCCTTGCCAAACACGGTTCTTAAGACTAAATCTCCTGTTGTAAAATAGTCATCTCTGGAAGATTCCACTAGGATTAGTCGTTAGCAATTTACTGCTCCACTGTTCAAAGAATAAACTTGGCTCTTAAACTCAGGGGTAAGAAGTAGCCCATGCAAGGTCATTAAAAACAAATCATAAAAAATTAATACAATTTTCTTTCTTTTGATAGTGTCACTAATAATTTATGGTTTACAAAGAAATTCTCTTTTATGGTACAATAGATCACAAAAGTATAGTAGTCCCATTTTACAGTTGAAAAGCTTGAGGCTTAGAAAAGTGAAATGACTTGCCCAAGTAAATGGAGCTAGTAAGTGTTGGAGTCAAATTGCCAAACTGAAAGAATTAAAGAACCATAGAATCTCAGAGTTTGGCAAGACCCCAGTGGTAATAAACTCCAATGCATAAATAATCCCTTCTACACTATTCCCATCCAATGGTTTTCTTGCCTTTGCTAAACCTAGGTCTTCTGGCTCCAGAGCCAGTGCACATTCCATTCATCACACGACCTCCACCTGACCGTAAGA
The DNA here is from genome assembly GCA_028646575.1 of Pseudocheirus occidentalis. Classification (NCBI taxonomy): domain Eukaryota; kingdom Metazoa; phylum Chordata; class Mammalia; order Diprotodontia; family Pseudocheiridae; genus Pseudocheirus; species Pseudocheirus occidentalis. The sequence goes on along the minus strand of CM053600.1, from coordinate 13,447,749 downwards.
CTAAAAGCGTGGTGAATCTGGATTGCAGGCTTCCATTAGAATCTTCATCTTGTCAAGATAAAATGAGGCAGACTCCAAGAGTCCCATCATATGGGCAATTGTAAAGATTGTGATCTACATCATTAGAGGAAATTCCCATATTAATGAGAACACAAAACCATTGCAGCAGTGGGCTAATGGAAATCACCACCTCAATGTATTATCTTCCAGCTCACATTTCTCCAGCTTGCCCACAGAGTGGTCTGTTGTAACATATTTGTACATAGGTGAGGTTGGGGAGAACCACGGGGAGATGTGACTCTTAATTGGATGAAGGAATGCTGAGAATGACACTAAATACCTACATAAGGAATTAAATTGGTTACAGAGGTATTTCAAGACAGAGCTTCCAAATAGGAAGTTGAGGAAAAAGAGAGGGAGAGAGAGAGAGAGAGAGAGAGAGAGAGAGAGAGAGAGAGAGAGAGAGAGAGAGAAACTTTTGAATTAGAGAGACAAGGACATATTCTTTAACTTTCAACTTTTCCCTTTCATATCCTTTAACTTCCATGGTCCCAATATATCTTCTCAAACTGTCTCTGAAACCAAATTATGAAAATTACATAAATCACTCAGGTAGGTAGCACCATTCTCTTAGTCAATTTTGGTCTCTCAAATACACAGCCCAGAGTTGTACCTTCCCCACTCATTTAGATGGAAGTGGGTAATACAAGAGAAAAATTCATTAATAACTGATAATCTTTGTCAACAAGATGGAAATATGTTGGCTAGTATACAGTGCATTAATAAGTTGAATCTCAATATTCCAATGCCTCTGTGGTCTCATTTACATGGGCATTACATCCCACTGTGCAAACTGCAACCTATTCATTTCTACCCATAATGTGAGATTCTTGGAGCCTTCCTCATGTTTCTCTTAACATAACAAGGATCCTGATAAAACATTCAAAGTGTTCATCAATTATCTCTTCTCACTGTGTATTATTGATCCATCTTTTTAATGAAAATTTTGAGCAATGTTACCCCAAAATAATGTCAATTAATTGATTAATGGATGAGTTTAAACGTGAAGGGAGTCTCCAAAGATTTTAGCAAAGAAAAAAGAAAGAAGGAAGGAAGGAAGAAGGGAAGGAAGAAAAAGGAAGGAAGGAAGGAAGGAAAGAAGGAAGGAAGGAAGGAGGGAAGGAAGGAAGGAAGGAAGGAAGGAAGGAAGGAAGGAAGGAAGGAAGGAAGGAAGGAAGGAAGGAAGGAAGGAAGGAAGGAAGGAAGGAAAAGCATTTATTAAGTGCTTCCTATATACCAAGCACTGTGCTAAACCCTGGGGTTACAAATATAAAAGTCTGAGACAATGCTTAACATCTAGAATTTTACATTCTTTTGATGACGTGTTTATAACATTTTAACAGTAAAAGATTTTGTATTATATCCTACTCTGGTCAAATATTTATGAATTATTTGGATGAAGGCCTAAAAGTCTGATTGCCAGCTGGAAAGGTGACATAGAATTAAAGAACCACAGAATCTAAGACTTGGGCAAGACCCCAACAGCCCTGTACTCAAACTCATGAATAATCCTTTTTAGCCCATTCCCATAAAGTGGTCATCCAACTTTTGGATAACATAGCAAAAATAGGTGGTACAGTGAGTAGAGTGGTGACTATGAAGTAAAGAAAACCTGAATTCAAATTCAGTTTTACTAGTTACATGATCCTGGGTAGCACTTAACCAGTATCTGCCTCAATTTCCTCATCTGTAGGATGCAGATATAATAGGACATCCCCCCCACCCCAGGTTTGCTATAAGGACAAAATGAGATAACATTTATAAAGTGTTTTTTGAGTTTTAAAATGTTACAAAAATGCTAACTGCTATTATTTATTTTTTTCTGCTTTGGCGGGGGAGGGTGATTGGGGTTAAGTGACTTGCCCAAGGTCACACGGCTAGGTTTTTTTGTTAAGTGTCTGAGGTTACATTTGAACTCAGGCCCTCCTGACTCCAGGACTGGTGCTCTATTCACTACGCCACCTAGCTGCCCCTGCTATTATTATTTAATTAAGTCTAGAAGAATAGATAATATATTGAATGAGAGAATTAAGACTCAAATATTTCAGCAGGCTAAAAAGTGAGCAAAGGAAAAACAAAATTTAAGAGAGAATTGTAAAATTCTGGACTTAATTATTTTAAAAAATTAAGTAAGTACAGTATAGGGGACATGTGTCTCAAAAGCAGTGCATTAAAAAACCACACATATATGAGGGCTTCAGTTCATTTCACCTTTAACCAGAACGACCAGTATAAAGTACCATCAAAAAAGTTGATGTTGGGGCGTCTAGGTGGCACAGTGAATAGAACGCCAGCTCTGGAGTCAGGAGTACCTGATCCAGCCTCAGACACTTAACATAAAAATTAGCCATGTGACCTTCGGCAAGTCACTTAGCTCTAATTGCCTTACCTACCCCCCCTCCAAAAAGAAAAAAGAAAAAAAGTTAATGTAAACTTATGATTGGCTAATTGAGTTATAGTGCAGAGGACAAGTAAGATAACAGTCCCTTGCATTGCTCTGCAATAGACAATAGCTTGGGGGAAGGAGAACTTAGAGGAGGCTATGATAATTGTCTTCACAAATTTGAAGAGCTGTCATGAGGGATTTGGTTTAGCTGTGCACTCTCAAACTGCACACAATAAGACCAAAAGGGAGAAGTTAGAGGGAGGCATATTTCAGTACAACATAAGGAAAAAAAGCATCCTAACAATTAGAATTGTTCAGAAATTGAATGGACTCCCTTGAAACATGATGACTTCTTCATCATTGGAAATGTTCAAGTGAAGGCTCTGCTACCCATTTTGGGGGGAAGTTAAGAGATGGGGATTTCTGCATCAAATGATAAGTTGATTTAATGACCACTAGAGATCCTTCCAACTCTTTTCAATTTTATGATTTTCCTTTAAGAACTAGGGAAAGGATACTGCTAATATACCAGATGAAGTAAAGAGAGATTTCCACTTCATATTTATGCTCATTTCGGTTTTAGTCATTAACATAAGACTTGAGTCTCTTCTGTGAAAGGAAAGGGGGTCAAAAGGGAAGCTAGAGTGGAAGGGAAATTAGCCTTAATATCAATGGGATCTTTGTTCATGCGTTACTGGGTTATGTTTGTGTGTTTAAAATGCACTTGTATATATTATTCCTCTCTGCTGATAGAATATAAGCTCCTTGAGGCCAAGTGCTACATCAGTCAGTCAGTCGACAAGCATATATCAAATGCTTACTATATACCCGGCACTATGCAAAGTATTAGATGTAAAAAGAAGAAACAAAGGGATAAAGAGAAAGAAAGGAGGAGGAGGAAGAGGAGAGTGGGGGTATGCTTCAGTCTGTATTTAGACAGTATCTTTTATTTCTCTAGAGGTATGAGTCCTTTGGGATTTTTTTAGATCATTGTATTGCTGAGAACAGCTAAACCATTCACAATTCTTTATACAATATTGCTGTTACTGTTACAACATTCTGGTTCTGCTCACTTCACTTTACATCAGTTCATGTATTTACTTCCATTTCTAGTTGTGTCATCTTCTGCCTGATTTTCAACCTCCTCTGGGAAGAAGAATGGTACTTAATGATTAATATGCTTACACCTATTCATACCAATCACATCCCAGTGACTTTGAAACCCTACTGGTCATCATCCAAACCCCATCCCCCATCCAGCACTACTTGATTCCTTCCTTATTCCCATTTCTCTTCTTCCCTCCTACCCAGAGTCTCAACCAACCCACTCTTTCCACTGTGCCCTCTAGAATGCCTGTTCTATTGGCAACATATTAATTTGCCTTCATCTTAAATCTTGTTCTCTATCACTGCTTGATCTTCTAACAATCAGCAAGACAAGGTTCCCTACTGATGAAACAGCTTCTCTGGACACCCTTTCTTGTACTGACTTCACTTTGACTCATTTCTCTCAGCTCCCTGGTGAAGGTGGAGAAGTTGGAATGAATCTTCCTCCACATTTTCACTTCCAGGTTCTGCCCCTATCTCCCTCATCAATATCCTCCTTTGAGGTCCATACAATCCATTTCTTCCACCTAATCAAAATCCAGGTAGCTATTGCCAACAGACCTCCAGAACATTCCCCTATCCTTCTTTAATGAGATCAGTATCTAGTTTACATTCTTTCTCTTTTCCTCAACTACTGCCTCATATTAGAGGATTTCAACATATATATTAACACTCTTTCAAATACCCTAACTGTTTAATTCCTCAACCTACTAACTTCCTATGATTTACTCCTCTACCCCATGCAAAGATGATTATATACTTCATCATGCCATCACACTCAAATGCACCATAACCATGATGTTGAAGAACTCGGAAATCTTCTTCTATGGTGTTAATCTATTGACTTTTCACCTCTTCTTCTGACTTTCCATATAAAACACTACATTTTGTCCACATCATGACCTCCAATCCTTCAACCCCTCAGTTCTTTCAGGCCAGCACCCCTTCACCAGCCACTGTCTTCTCTTTTCCCCGTCTTGATCTTCTGATAAACCGGTTCAACTCTACAATGTCCTTCTCCCTTGATTCCCTTGGCCCCTTTATTGACTGAATCCTGCCAAATAACCACCTTGGATCAATCCCAACATCTACCTCCTCCACTCTCATTCTTGTGCTGCTGAAAAAAGGTGAAGAAAATTTTGCAACCACGCCACAACAAATTTATGCCACATAACCTCAGCTAGGCCCTCATTGCTGTTAGACCATCTTTCTAAATTTCTATTATCAACTCACTGTCTCACTCTCCACAACTGCTCTTCCAAACCTTTTCATTTCTTCTCAAATTTCCCATGATTCCTCTATCCCCTGCCATCTCAGTTGAGAATCTTGCCTCATGTGTTATAGGAAAAAAAA
>CM053600.1:13426759-13442343 GCA_028646575.1 Pseudocheirus occidentalis | reverse complement strand
GGGGCTGCGGGGCGCTAGCGGGGGCTCCGGCCGGGGGGTGCTGCCGCTGCTGCGCCGAGGCCACCAGGCTGCGGAACATCGCCATCGCGGGGCCCGGTCCGCCCCTGCCCGCCGGCCCCGGCACGCCGGCCCGGCTAGCTCCCAGTCCGCCTCTCGGGGTCGGGCTAGGAACCTCTCTAATTAACTTTTAATGAATTGCTCACACAACTCAAAGTAGGCACAGGAGGGTCTTCAGGAGGCAGGAGTTACCTGAGGTGAGGTCTCAGATGTACCCTGGAAAAAGACATTGATTCTGTGGCTACACTTAACATATCTCCACTTTTCTTTCTGATGGGGGTTGTGAGGTCATCACTACATAATGAAAAGAAGATGAATAGCCAGGAAAATAAGATGTGTAACTAATTACATAAACATGTCATCTTTGTTTTTGTCCATTTGAATTACTGGGAAACATATTTCCCTTGCTTAGCGTTGCCTTTTGGGTAATTATTTTAATCCAGACAGGGGGTGAGGGAGGGACACCCAAGGGGTGCCTTATACAGGACTGCCCTTGGCTGCTGGCGGCTCTAGTCTATCTTCAAAACGATTAGATCTCATGAAGACAGCAGGGTGGAGGTGAAGGTCTCTAGCAAGGCCTGTAATCACACTTAGCATCTGCTGTCATGAAGACAACTTTGGAACTGAATCTCAAGACTATTAGAGATGAAACATCAAATGTTTGACAACAAATGAGGTGCTTAATCTCTCATGAAAGGAAACATTAGTGGGAAAGCAGCCTTCAAGGCCTAGGTTACCTAGCAGTCAGGAAGTTGCCAGATTTACCTGTCCTTGAGTCCAGTTCTGTTATTCCTTGTCTTTTTTTGGACCTCTTATCTAAGGCATGGATTAGCTGCTTTCATGGGTGTGGATACTACTAAAGCAGCCTCAGAATTCCGGAGAAGTCTGTATATGGAGGACTCTGTATAGCCAGTGAAGAGTATGGTTAACAAAGGGCAGAAAGGCCAGAAAGGAGATCTTATGTGAGAGACATATTGGGAGTATGAAGTCAGAACATAATAAGCTTTGAGCTACGTCCACTGCTGCTCTGACCTTGGCACGAAAGGAGGTGTATAAAATGACCTGAATACTAGATGTGAAGGCAGAAAAACTTGGTTTGGGGTACTGCTTTTTACTTACTCCTTGGACTGTATGAGGTGTTCAGAAAGGACTATCACTTCTGGTGTGAGGTCTTGCCAAGCCCTTTTCAAGGCTGTTCACCTTCCTTTGGTGTTCACCTGTCACCCAACTCTCATTTGTGGCTCAAAGAACTTTGGTGTAGCATGCCCAGTGACCACACCCTGGTGAAACTATCTCAGCTGATGAGTTAAACCACGTTGAGGGTAACCAATAGGCTCAAACCCATTGGTGGGTTAAGGGGATGTCTACCCCACACATGTGAAGACTTATCTGGGTAGAATGGGCAGATGAGAAAAATTTGTTTCAATGGATATAAGGCAGCAGAAGCAGGTGCTGTGGAACACTTAGAGCTTGGTTAGGCATCAGAGATGCCAAGGTCATCAACTGTATCCCAGTCATTGCTGGTCCTCTTGATTTTTGTCCTGCCACTGAACTTCATTGATTTTAGTGGGACTGATGACCGTGCACAACTACACTTCACTCAAATCCAATTCACAAGTGAGTCAAGACATTATCCACAATCCTCTTGGAAAACAAAGAATAAACAACAATAACATTAACCTGTGTAATCCTAGGCAAGTCACTTAACTTCCTACATCCTCGGTTTAACAAAATGAGAGTGTTTGGATTCAATCTCAAAAGTTCATTCCATGTACAAATCTTTGATTATGTGTGACTTCAACCTCAAAAACAGGAATGTGGCTCATGCGGACTTTAATAGAGCCTTCTCAGGTCCCTTCCATATTAATTTGTTTTTGTCATTTAGGGGATGAAATCCTCCTCTGTGTATGCACACACACATATGTGTGTACCCATATATGTATACATATATTATATGTGTATGTACGTGTATGTATACATATGTATGTATACATATTCCAAATTCAAATTTCCTGAATATCCTGTGTGTAAGGCATTTCATTGAGTATGGTGATGATGAAAACAAGAACAAGATACACTTCTTTTTAAAAGATGAGACAAAGAAAAATAATTATTATTGTAAGAGATGTATAAGCAAAGTTTCCAAGGAGGGGAGAGATAGGAGAGAACACACTGTTGGGCAAATCAAGAAAGACTTCTTGAAGGAGGTGGCATTTTGGCTGGAAAACATTTAAACAAGTAAAGATGTCAAGTGAGATGTTTTAGGCAAAAGGAATATAATAAAATTTCACTTTAGAAGTGAAAAAAACATATAATATTTAGTTTGGGAAATGGAATAGGTTTTGCAATACTGATTTTTATCATATACAGTTCTGACCACATCACTCTCCTACTTAATGAATACCAATGACTCCTAATAGCCCTCAGGATAAAATGTAAAATGTTTTTGCTTGGGTTTCAAAGCCCTTGACAACCTGGTCCCAATCTATTTTTCCAGGTTCATTACATGAATTTTGTCTTGCAACTGGACTCAGATGACTCTGGAGAAGAGAGCAAAACTCATGACTCTGTGAAACTCTGCCTGGCTTAAACCCGGTTCACACATTACCCTTGTGATATCACCGGTTCTCTTTGAGAGTGAAGGACAAACAATAACAAGAAGCAAAACTGTTCATCTTTCTATTCTTCATGCATGATAATCTCTCATCTCCTTACTGTTGCATTGTCTGTTCTCCATGCCTCAAATATGCTTCCCTTCTTTCTTTTGCCTCCTAGACACCCCATTTTTTCCCCAAGACATCTTCAAGCACCATTTTCTACACAAAGTTCTTTGTGATCCTCCAAAGTGCTAAAGCCCTCCTCTTCCATGTAATTATCTGCCATTTCTTTTGTATTTATTCTCTACATACCTTGAATCTATCCCCAAAAGAGTATAAGCACATTTAAAGTAGGATTTGTCTATTCATTGGAGTTGTATCTCTAGGGATTAGCAAAGTGCCTAGCACTTAAATTCTTGTTGATTGACTGATTGAAGGAAAAGAGGGAAATAGATTTAGAAAGAGAGATGATACCATGTTTTAGAGAGCTTTATAGCCCAATTTGCCTAAACTCAATTCATTTAAAGCCAATGTATTTAACATCAATTAATCCTAAAAACAAATAACCTAAAGCTGATTGGCCTAATAGCCAAATCATCAAATTAAATCTTTTCCACAAATTTCAGATTTCTAGGATGATACACACAAACACACACACACACATACACACGTGTGTGTATACATGTATGGACAAAACAAATTATTTAATTTCATCTACTTTAGGATAGTTTTAATCCCTGTTAAGCTTTTTTATCTTCCTTTTGAACTTCTTTTTGAACTCTTATGTTTTGTTGATTTATTAAATACATTAACAAGAAAACTTCCCTCCAGCAATATATCATTTTTATATGATAAAAAGGGTGAAGAGATGTGATGGTTATTTTAATTAAAGCCATACCAATCATAGATTGAACCCTTTATTGGGCCACATTTGTTGTGTGGTTTCTGCAGTACTAGATACATCTTATTTCTTAGATGAAATGCTTAAAATAGCTTTAACGTGATAAAAAAATGGAGTTTTTTCTTTTTATTTTCAGTTACAAATTCACTTCCTCCTTCAATTTTCCTCCCCAACCATTAAGAAGGGAAGAAATATAATATCTATTATATGTACAAAGTCATGCAAAATGTATTTCCACATTAGCCATGTAATGGAAAAGCAAACAAAATAATTAAAGAGAATAAAATACTCAAAGTCAATCAGTTCTTTTTTTCATTATGAGTCCTTTGAAATTGTTGTGGATCATTGTGTTGATCAGAATCACTAAGTCTTTCACAGTTAATTATTATTATATTTCTAATACTGTGTTCAATGTTGTCATGGTTCTGCTCACTTTACTTCGTATCAGTTCATAAAACTCTTTGCAGGTTTCTCTTAGGCCATTCCTTTCATCATTTTTAATAGAACAACAGTATTCCCTCATAATCATATACCATGACTTTTTCAGCCATTCCCCAATTGATGGGAATCCCCTGTTTCCAATTATTTTCCAATAGAAAAAGAGCTTTTGTAAATGTTTTTGTGCATATGGATCCTTTTGCTTTTGTTTGATCTCTTCAGGGTACAGATTTCGTAGCAGTTTTGATAGGTGAAAAGATATGCACAGTTCTATATTTCTTTGAGCATAGTTCTAAATTGTTCTCCAGAATGGTGAGGTCATTTGGAAGCTTCACCTTTAGTATGCCTATTTTTTCCATATTCCTGCCAGCATTTGTCATTTTCCCTTTTTGTCATCTTAACTAACTTGATGGGTATGAGGTGGTATCTCAGAGTTGTTCTATTTTGCATTTCTCTACTTATTAATGATTTAGAGCATTTTTTCAAATTACTGTTGGTAACTTTGATTTTTATTCTTCTGAAAACCACCTAAAACAAATAATTTTTAAAAACTCATAGTTGTAAAAAAGGAAAGTAGAAGAGAATATTGAACAAAAAAAAGAGTTAAAAAGATTATCAAAGTAATAATAAATGCCAAAAAGATATGCTTTCATAAGACAACTCATGAGTTAGAGGGGAAAACACTGTGCAGAATATTTATTTGAGGATCAGTGGGAGGAGACCCAAAATAGATTATGTGATAAAATTATACTACAGTCTACCCTGCCAGGAGGAAATGGTTGGTGAATTCTGGAAGCAGATCACAAAACTGGTTGATAGGAGTGATTTAAGAGTGATAATATCTTAAACATCTCAAACACTGACTGGCCCTCTCTGCCTAAAGAAGAGTAGTTGACTTAACGTGATGATAATTTCATTTTTCAAAATATAAAGAAAGGGGTTAGAGGAACTGCTATTTTGAACTATACCACTTTAAACTAATAAGAGGAATGGTTGCCAAAGGGAAAATGGCAGGAACTTTTTGAGCAACAGACATTTGGGAGGAGGCATCTTTTGGGATCTTTACCTTAAGAAGAGATCAAAGAAAAAGGAAAAGGAGTTTGTATGCACACATATACACACACACATGCACACACACACTAATTGTAGCAGCTTTTTGTCCATTGTCATAGTATGTGGTAGATAAGAAGGGAAAAGCCACAAATCCTTTGATATATTTTAGAAGAATAGTTTAATTTTAAGATTTCAGAGAAAATTTGCTTAAATTTTCTTAAGGAAAGCTAATGTTCTTCAGATAGAGTTTAGAACAAACTTACTTAAAATGGAACTGACACCCAAGATAAGGAAATGGGTAAGACAGTGAACTGAAATTAATAGTAAATGTGATTGCTATATGGAATGGGAAGAGTACTTTAGGACTAAATATGGGAACATGTAAAATTAAAAAAAACAGGAATAAAGTAAATTCTTTGGATTATTGGTTCATGACATTTTTTCCTACTCCTGATTTAGAATGTTTTGTTATATATGTTTTGATCACTTAGAAAAGAGAAAAGGAAATAAGATCACCAAGAGCCAGTATGGGTTCATCAAGAAATCCCTTCAGAATAAACTGTGTTTCCTTTTTTTTTTTTTAAATACAGCTACTAGGTTGATAGATCCGGGAAATGCAAATGACATAACATGCCTGGATTTCAGCAAGGCATCTGACAAAATTTCTCATGATATCCTTGTTGACATGATGGAGATGTGGGGTAGATGAAAGTAGAGGTAAATGCGTTCAGAACTGGTTGAATGACAGGACTCAAAGTGGTAATTAATGGATCGTTGTCAGCCTGAAGGTACATCTCTAGTAAGGTGCCACATTTTTTTTCTCCCTGGCACTCTTCTGTTCAAGTTTTTTTTTTAATCACTGACTTTGATGAAGGCTTCAGTGGCATGCTCGTTCAATTTGCAGCTATGAAGAATGGCTAATAAGGTAGATGACAGAACTGGGGCACAGAAAGATCCTGACATGCTCAAACCATGGGACAAATTTAATCAGCATAAATGTAAGGTCCTATCCTTGGGTTCAAATAATCACCAGCATAAGTAGAGGATGGAGGAGATGTGCCAAGACAAAATTTCATATGAAAAATGCATGGAGAGTTCAGTGGAATGAAAACTCATATAAGTTAGCAGTGTGACAAGACAACCCAAAAAAGTAACATGATCTTAATTAAGCCAAGTAAATAGTGTAGAGAGGTGGTTTCCAAATTTGTGTGTGTGTGTCACATTAGTTAAAAAAAGCAGTCATCTCAAAATATGCGTATTTATTTATTTAGTAATTACATACATGTCCTACCATAACAATATGATGGTATAGTATGAGGTAAGGTTCATCCTTTCTACATTTCTATTCTGGGTATATTTTATAGTATACAAAAACTCTTAAGATGAAATAAATGGTTTTAAAATATTTGATTTCCTTTACTAGTGGTACCCCAAACCTGTTTTATGTCACCAATATATTACGACTACTAATATATATGTCTCTATATGTATGTATATTTAGTGAAAGGAAAGTCAATGAATCTCTCTCAGTGTGAATGAATGTGCTTTATTAAAAAAAATCGCTGTTATGTCCTGGGGATAGAGTGGGATTGTAAACAATAATTTCACATTAGTAATTAATTTTGCAATTCATTTGATCAAACTAACTGGTCAGGCAACTGAATCTCAATTTTTAAAGTTTTAAAATCGATGGTGTAGTCAAATCATTGGCCACAACAGTCAGTAAACAGTAAATGTTTTTTTAAATTTTTTTAATTATGAAGTTAACAAACTTCAAAAAGTGAACATTTTCATATGCAAAGTAGACCTCACAAAGATAACTGCTTATGAAACTGTGAATCTTTACTCATTACTGCTTGCTTTAAATATATATGTGTGTATACATGCATACACATATGTAGATATAGATATAAAGTAATAATTTTCAAAACTATCCTGCTTGTCTCTGCTTCCTTTTGAATTTCCTCCTGTACTCCTTTGTACATTTGAAAAAATATTTCATTGACTTTCCTTTTTAGTCTTTTTTTGGGGGGGGGCATTCACTCTCACTTTTTTCCCCCTTAATCCCCTTTGGAAACTACCATCAAGAGAGGGTAAGTGCCTTGCCCAGGGTCCTCTAGCTAGTAACTGCTTGGGGCTGGATTCAAACTCAGGTCTTCCTGACTCCAAGTATTTTACTACTGTGCCGCTTAGTTATCTCTAATTTCAGGGTTCTACATGGCATGGAAGTTCCTTGCAGAGAACCCAAACTTCTTCCTATTTTTTGTTTTTCTCTCATCTCTTCTGGAAGCTACAAGAGCTGGATTGAAGGTCTCTTTGATTTTTAGCTGAACGTTATGCTTGTTGTGGGTCTCAACACTTTCTCCATCTTTTATCATACCAAGGCACAGATCAAAAGACAACCAAAGCTCTAGTCCTAAAATCAGCTGACATGGAATAAAGCCAGTAACATCTTGGTAGCATTAAATATATGCACTTGTAAGGACACATGTGCTCTGCTTCAGCCTCAGGTTACCAGCAATGTGTGATGGACAGTTTATTGACTGCCCTCAGGCCCAATTCGTGGGGCCTGTAGTCTCGTGGGAACCATATTTCTTAATCATATGGCCTTATGCTGGTTGCACTATGCATTGTGTAGACTTCCCCTTATCTGACCCTTGTTACACTTGGATCATTCATTATTTTTATGTATTTATGTCTACTCACCATGCTGGAGGCAACACAATCTTAAAAGCCTAAAGGGATTACTTCACGTGATATCCCAAAGAGATGAAAATACAAAATAATGGCAAAATAGAAAAGATATTGCTACCCTCAAAAGGGATTCAAGATGGTATCTATGCAATGCACTTTCTTATTCCTATAAAACCTTTGTAAGAATGATTTCCGTGAGTATCAAAGGGATCTACTACGAAAATATAAAAAGGAAATAGACATGTTTTATAGAAGACTATATTTGTACTTTTTTAGATTTGAAATTTGTATCCAATATAGGATCCTTCTGTATGTTATTTATTGAATACAAAAATTGTGATTGGATACAGTTAACTGTAGCCATACAACCTATCTTGTTGGAGCCTGTCTTCAGCATATTTGAAGAACACGCAAGATTTTTTTTTGGTAAATGCAACCATAAAGAGCACTCCATTCAGCAACCTTCTGGTAACTGAAGTCAAATGTGACATAAAATAGGAAAATATATGCTCACCAATTGTTTTGCCACAGCCATAGAGGATGGTTCAAGGTACAAGGCACAAGGTTCAAGTAGAAGTAGGTCCTTAAAGATGGTAAGATCATCCAAGGCTCATACTTGTGGATGATATTGTGCTGGCTGTATTAAATTTAAAATATTATAATAATTCTTCACTGAAATCCATGATTGTGTTGGAATATTAGCCTAGCAATTTATATGGCAAAAACTAAATGGATTAAAAATATCTATTGTTCAAACTGCAATATGCAGTTAGAGCATCAGTTCATTGAGTTAGTATATCGGCACATATATCAGGACAATGATTGAAATTGGATAATTAGTTTAATTAGAAAAGAATTGAAGAGGAGGTCAAACACACACTGGTTTGTATTTGTAAAATCACGTTTTTAATGATCTCAAACTGCTCTTTATACAATTATCCATCTTTTCCAACACCAAGTCTCCCAATGATGCTTTATGTTTATGAATTTTATTGCACTCTCTTAGAAATGAAAGCTTCAGGCCACTCAGAAGGCCAAATGGAAATATGTATTTTTGTGTAAGTAGGCCATGGCATATTTCCAATGATGATCTATATTCAGGCAGTCTCATATGAGATATCATTGTGGAAATTTATGATCAGAAAAGGAAATGGGTTGTTTACTTGTTGAAAGTTAGAAATAGCAACTAGAAAATCCCTTTCCCTTCTCCCCCTAAATAGAAAGAAACCTGAGGGAAGCCCTCCACACTGGTGGCTAGACAGTCTATAGATGATCTATGGAAGAAAGTACATTAAAAACTACACAGAATGGGCAGCCATAGATGGATTGTGAGTTGATTCAATGGAAGGAATACTCGCAATGATGAGATCAGAAATACATTAAACTTGTGAAGTATATGATTACTTTACTGCTAAAAGAAAGAGTCCACACACATGGACTTTATCCCAATGCCTTGCACATAGTAGTTAAGCAACAGATATTTATTGATTAGTTGATAGATAAATTCCAAGTCACGACTTTATAATACAGTTCACAGACAGCTACAGAGAAAAGATTGTTTGGTAAACATTGAATTAGGAATAAGATCTGGTTTCCAGCCCTAGCTCAGGGAATTTGCAAATTACAGTTTTAAGTACAGGGGACTCTTTTCTGATTTGGTTTCTTTACTGAGAAAGGGTAATAATAAAGATAATGATGATCCTACCTCACATAGCCGGAATGTTGGGCAAATTAATGAACAATTTTCTTTTAAGCACAGAAATCATACTATTGCAAGCCCCATATATTCCCATTTTGGTTTCCTTACTTGGGAGATACACTCAAAGCTCTGGTAGGGGATTAATAAGTATATTCCATATTCTCCCCTTCCCCCCTCCGCTTCACAAAAGACTCTGATCTCACCTGGATTTGAGTATGTTCTCTCTAGCTAACCTCAATGTTTCTTTTTTGACTTGTTGTCCCTATCTGAAGTTAATCTGGAACCACCTCCAAAACAAACCTTAGGTTTGGCTTATGTCTAGATTTCCTCAAAAGTAGGCAGCAGGTTCCTCATTCCTGCATAAATACTTAATGTGCGCATGGGTATGGGATATGGAACCATTTTGATTTTATTTATTATAGAAAATGCATAGAACAAAAGGATTCACAGGAGCCAACAAATGAACACAGCAAATAAAGCACACAAATAGCTCAGTAGATCTCCCTTGGAAAATTAAAAAAAAACCAGCACTACAACTTTGGGGAGCAGCTTAACTCCTCATTTACTTTTCATCTGCAGTCTGAGTAACAATATCAAGCTAGATTGGCAAGGTCTACATCTCTTGCCATCCATGATTTGGCCTTAGTATTGCAGCTGCAGACAGTCCTATCCCTTCCCCAAATTGTGTAGCCTATTGAGAAAATCTTCCTCCAAGAGTCCAGAGCCTAATGTTCAAACCCAGAAACTATTGACATCTTATAAACTCTCAACTCATGATTACCCCATATGGTAACCTCCAAAGCTGGTCATGTCTGTTCTCAGTCTTTAATCTGTGCCCAAAAAAGGAAACAATAAGGTAGAAAAAGAAGACAGTCAATATGGGACCATCTAGGAATAGCCTTTCATGATTGCTACTCCCAATGTGATTCTCCTGCAAGTTTCCATTCTCCATTCTTCCCATTACCATGGTCAGAAAGTCCAAGGAAGAGAAAGCATAAATTTAACACAATGCCTGGCGCAAAGTAGGTACTTAATACAGTTTTACCTTGATATATGAGTGCATCAACTTGTGAGATTTCTGAGATACAAGTTGTCATTCAGTAGATTTCTTTTGCTTTGAATTGCAAGCCAAAATCTGAGGTATGAGCCGCTGCTAGTTGGCACAGAGAACACGACAACCCAATGCCCACCCAGGATCCTGTGCCTCACTCATTCAGTCCATGTGTTTACCTCACCAGTGAAGAAAATTAAGTTAAGAGAAAGTAAAAAAGATATCATAGCAATTAAATTCAGGGATAAAGTGAATGAAAGTGACCCAAAGAGCACGAAAACAAAACTCTTCTAACCTCCTCCATCTATCTCCTCTAACCTCCACCTCTGCCAGTACCTTCTGTTAGCTCAAGTCACCTGATATCCAAGGTAAATACACATTTTACAAACCAATTTATTTCTTTACATTCTCTTTTATTATGTTTTTTATAATATTTGTTATTTATAAATACTTTTTCTTATTTAAAAACATATAACAAAAAATACTGGAGTGACATTTTGGGGACTGGAAGGGATTAATGGCATTTCCATTAATTTCAATGGGGAAAATTGATTTGATATATGAGCAAATTGAGTTATGAGCTCAGTAATGGAATGAATTAAACTCATAAGTCAAGGTACCACTGTAAACTTTTATTAATTGACTGACTGAACCACTTGACAATAGTGTCTCCCTGCCTGGGAATGAGTCCACTGATGAGAATATCCAGGGATGAACCTCAACCACCAAGATGTAGCTCCATTCCCCAAAGCTCAATAAGTCAGGCATCAATGCTGTTAGTCTGCTTTTATGATAGGTATTCTTCAGATGTCTGAGACAAGACCCAAACTTTGCAATCTCATCAGGTTGGGTGAGAGGGAAGGATGAAGAGGAAAACAAACAAACAAACAAATAATTAATTGTTCAGGTCTACTCTTATCAACCCACTAGTTTGTGTTTTTGGTTTATTTTTTAAAAAGACCTATGATTTCATGACATGTTCCAGTGAAGAGCTATCTCTGTCGAAGCAGATCAGCATTTTCTATTCATTTTGTAGTCTTAGAGAGTTACTTGGCACTGAGGAGTTAGTGACTTGTTCAAGATCACATAGTGTCAGAGTTAGAAAATCAACTCAGGTCTTCTTAATTTCAAAGCTAATTCTCTACCCTTACTTTCTTGCTATACAAGTGATAACAGTAGTAAGATAGGAAGTAGTGTTATCAACTCAGTTCAAAGAACTTTGACTCACTCATTCTAGGAAAGATGGGATGATTCAACTCAATAAGCATTTATTAAATGTCATCTAGGTGTCAGGCATTGTGCTAGAAGGGGGACAAGGACAAAAATGAAAACAATTCCTGTATTTAGATCCAGTCTTGCCCAGAAGCATTGAGGTCACCTAAGAAATTATTTCTTCTATGTCACTTCCTGTGATTCTGTTACTAGGTCTACAAGAATGCTCTATATAATGATTGTTTCAATTGTCAGTCAATTAACAAATTTTGTTGAATTTTCACTGGATTGACTTAATCAAGTAGGTGTTTTGGAGTGATGATGAACAGACTGAAATTATATATCCTCAAGTAAGGGGAAAATTAGTCCCTGGGGGGAAGTGGGGGGAATATGTTCCTTGCCCCAGAAAAGTAGATAATCTGAGGCATCAGGCAAAATCCAAGCCAAACCGGTTTTTCCCATCATTTACCTGATGAAGGATAACTATGAACCTTAGATGGGACTTCACAATCTACTGAGCTGCTAGATTGTGAGGGAACTGATATTTCTTGATGTCTCTCTACCACTCAGTGACACTACAGTCTCACTCAAAAGTGTGTTTGAACCAGTCCTACCTGCCTTTTGAGAACTGGTTGTTAAATTTTCATTGTGAGCATATACACCTGAGATATCAGCAAATGTAGCAAATTGGGTTTGATCTATTCTTTTATTAATTGGTTAGATCTGAGAAAGTGATGGAGAGAATTGTAACAATGTAGATTAAACTTAAAAATGTGCCATGAATGTATCCTTCCCACCCCAAGAGCTGGTTGTTAAATATTTATCAGCACACACTGGTCTCATGCTAGAATCTTAGATATTTAGAAAGAAGACTGAGAATGCTAACTCTGGAAAGAAAGTTGTGTAATAAAATAAATACTCTTAAGATTAAGGCTATTGTGCCAAGGGCATTATGGATAACCAATAAAATCTTATTCTAAAATTGTAGTAGGAATGTGATAGATTAAAAATAAGCAGTGATCAAATCATATTATCGCAGTAAAGCACCCCGTCCCCACTAAAAATGATTCATTGATGCCAAATAGAGATCTGGTACTGAAGGCTGTTTGACCTACAGGGCATGGCTTTGGAACAGACTCTGATATTTAAATGGTGTACATCCATTGGCCAACTGATAGATTTCACTGTTTCCTTGTAGGGGCATTGCCTGCTGATCCAAGGGGGGAAACTGGGTGAGATAATGGGCCAGATTTAAAAATGCTTTTATTAAATTCTATTTCTGAATGAATAGACCAACTTGACTTTATCATTTTAATTTCTTTAATTGCAAAGCCATTTTGCTGAATTTGGCATCTATCCGCCCCTCCAGTTAGATTAATTATCTCTGCGTTCTGTGAATTTCTGCAGTCATTCCTCTTAATTTCATTGCCACACTTGAGAGGACATAGCTGCCTGCCCTCGGGCCCTTTTTATTTCTAAATTCTACTAATAAGCCATTCATAACTTCAGCAATGTCTATGGAATGGGGAAACTCTTTGGATTAAACGCCCCTCCTCCTTTCATACAAGAGGAAGCTGTTTTTCTCCCATTGGCAGGGCCTGGGCAGATCAGTAAATTAATTATGTTCCTATCATTTATGTGTGAGATTTATTTACTGCTAACACAGAGGTTTCCATGGAGAGACGAAGTGATTAGCTCTCAGAACAAATTTCAGCTCTACCCGTTTATTTCTTCAGGGAAAGCAAATATGATTTTCCTGAGAGAACACACCTATCCTGCTTAAAATGATGAGCAAGGCAAGTGGGCTTTTTTTCCTCTCCAAGAAAAACCACAACACAGCCTAATACACATTTATGTTTAATTTGCATTTAAGCACAAGTTTAACCCTTTTCAATATTAAAATCAATTAGCTAATCAACAACATGGATTGTGTGTCCCCCAGTTGTAGAGGATTGGGCAGGGTGCTTTGGAGAGATACAGAGCTTCTTGGAGAAGAAATCACTGCCCTCTAGGCTTTTAGCACTTAATCAGGGATAAACAATATCCTCCCAAGAAAAAGACTAGCAAACAGTTACAAAGCAGTACTTTAAGTGGCTAAATCACAGGCCTCTAACCGTGAAAGTCCTGAAAGGCCTCAGAGCTCTCCCTCCCTCCCTGTCTTTCTCTGTCCCTCTCTTTTTCTCTCTCTCTCGACTCTTTTATCTGCCTCAACTTGGGGGTGCAAGGACTACTCAAATGAGCAAGAAAGATAATATTTCTAGAGTGCTGGAGGTAGCCAGGAAGCACAATGGATAGAATAGTGGGCCTGGACTCAGGAAGAATGAAGTTCAAAGTTTTAGCCGTGGATAATTAACTGTGTGATTTCAGCTACATTATACTTGCTTCCTGACTCCCCCAGCATCCGTGTGCAAAGCAACCTCAATGCACAATGCTGTTTCCGTGGTGGGAGGTGGGCATGTTGTGTTTGTTGAATCCAACTGAAACAAAAGAGAAATGTCAATATGGATGCTTCATATGTCTCAGCTCCTCTTATCATGCAAGATTCAATTTCAAGAAATAGGAATTGTGTACTTCCCAGTTATCTCAATTTTCAAAAATAAGGCACCTACTGAATATGAGGTCCTAGGCTAGATGCTGGGCATAGCAAGATGAAAAAAATAAATAGCATAAATTCTGCCTGTACTTAGTTTAACATCTAGTAGGAATAAAGATACACCTGTGCAAGTAACCAGATTAGAATATGATTAAATACATAGGAGAGGATAACAGATGGCATTAAGGATGACTATCAGAGGCTGGATAGTACAATGAAGAGAGCAGTGGATTTGGAGACAGAGGACCTAGTTTCAAATTCCATCAATGCCACTTACTACTTGTGTGATCTTGGGCAAGTCATTTGACATTTCTTGAACTTGGTTTCCTCATCTGTGATAATCAGGGACTGTTGGCTTCTGAGATGCTTTCTGGCTCTAAATCTCTGATCCTTTGATCCAAAGGAGAAGTTAGTTAGGAAGCAAACAGGATGGTAAGTGTGTCAAGACCTGGGACCTGCACAAGGCCTTGAAGGAAGGGAAAGAGCTTAAAAAGGTAGAGAAATACCAGCAGTCTATTTTGCTTATGAAAAATTTCATAGATAGGATAAAAGCAAAAGAACATAGGGAAACATTAAGGTAATAGAATTTCTCTAGCATAATGATTGATTATATGAAAAAGAGTAGTATAGAATAAAATTGGGCAGGTAAATTCAAGCAAATTATGTAGTAAACTTTGAATACCAAAGTTAAATAGTTTTGTAAATTTTATCTGGAAGATGCTTGAAATTTTAAATTCTCAAAAACAGGATTAAATAATAATAGCAATATAATACCATATATATCTTTTAATACTATTTTGTATTTCCCTAATTACACATTAAAACAATTTTTTAGTGTAGTAGACCACATTTTTGGGGGTCCTGGCCCCATTAAGGAAATCCTCCCCTCTTCTATAAGGTCATTAGGCAGATATGCAGGAAGAGTATAATTTTGTTGGGTGGATGCTTTCATTGGTTCTGGAAATATCTAAAGAAGTTAATTTGCAAGTCTTGTTTTTGACTCCCTGTTTGATTGTGCCTCAGGACAAGGTTCTAGGAGAAAGTCTTTATAAATAATTAGCTTTGGGCTGGGTGGTTATTTCCTAAAGGGGGGGGTCTTTGTATTCAGATTATGTAAGAATCCCTGCTGTAGGGAATATAAGCCCTATGATTCTCTTGCATCCTTGGCTCTGTATGAAATGGTTCTGTAATGAACAGACTATGGAATACATCCCTGTCTCTCACAGCATTTTAGTATTTAATTTTTTAAAAAGTTTTGCGTTTCAAATCCCAGCTCTCCCTTCTTTGCC
>CM053600.1:13394798-13426259 GCA_028646575.1 Pseudocheirus occidentalis | reverse complement strand
AAGAAAGAAAGAAAGAAAGAAAGAAAGAAAGAAAGAAAGAAAGAAAGAAAGAAAGAAAGGAAGGAAGGAAGGAAGAAAGGAAGGAAGGAAGGAAGGAAGGAAGGAAGGAAGGAAGGAAGGAAGGAAAGAAGGAAGGAAGGAAGGAAGGAAAGACAGAAAGAACTAGTGTAAAAAAAAGCAAGTAAATAGTAAAAAATAGTAAAATATAATAAAATAGTAAAATTAGTAATAGTAATAGTAAATTAGTAAAACAGTAAAAAAAAAACCTCATATATGTTTCCCAGCTTCACTTAGTTAAAATTGTTGATATGCCTGATTAATTATTATGCATATTATCTACATACCATCCAGTGTCTGATACTATATATAGATTCAAAAAGGTCTTTAAGGAACTAGCTATTTATTATTGTTATCATTAGTATCATTATTAATAATCATTATTATTACCGTTATTGTTATTTCCCTTTGGCGAGTCACCCAGCTTCATTAGCTTTATTTTGTTCATCTGGATTCATCTGGATTATTCAGACAGTAATACTTTCATTCCTCTCAAGGGTAGAGTGAGGCTTAACCACTTAAAAATCTCAAAGTGCTTTGAATACACACAGTACTACATAACCGCCAAGTATTATTTATTCTCATTGGTAATAATAAGGCAGCTCATCTGAAAAGGAGAACCTTGAAATAAATCATAGCATATAAATTTGGTTTTGCTCAATGCAGGTTGCAAAAGAGTAATGTGATCTTCCTTTTTAATTTATATTTTAAGAAAAACAAGGGACTTTTTAATCACACCATGTCTCCCATTGTAACAAATGTTAATCACAACTGGCTCCCAGTGTAATGAAGCCTTCACTACTAGAGAGTAACGGGGAAGGGAGGGGGGAGGGAAAAACAGAAAGAAAGAAGAAAGAAAAGATTTGGATGCTTTTGTCTTTTTTGTCGTCTGACCACCTTTCAGTCCCTCTCAAGCAGTTGCAAGTGAACCAAAGGATACAGAAGATTAACTCGCAAGACATTTGGCCAGCCCCGTTCTCTTTTGGAAAATTAGTTTTGCTTCTTGCATTTGCCAGTCTCCTGCTCCAGAACTCATCTCTGCTAGGAAATCTTTTAATTACCTCTTCCCCCCCAAATGACAGCTTTCACCACTGGAGTTGAGTTCTTGGACATTAGCAATTGAATAGGAAGCCTTCATACTGTATATCATTTTCATCTTTCATGTTTAAGTAAGCCAGATGGCTTATTATTACAAGCCCTGTCTCAAAAAAGCACAAACTTTCTATCAGAGGATTTGTAAGATGATGGTAAAAAAGGGGGATTTTGCATCACATAAAATGGCCTGCATTTTAATTGCACATCATAGTTTGGCAGTAATTTCCCCATAATTACCATTCCTGCTAAATGAATAGGTGGATTAGATGGATAACTAAAATGGCATTGAAACTTCTGAGGATGGAGATTTATCTTTAAAATATGGAATGACTAAGTAAAGTTGTCAGTTCCTTCTATAAAATAGCCTACTTTTAGCCATTTCTCCTTGGTAAAAGGCCTACCTGAAAAAAATTTTAAGCTCTGATTTTTTTTAAGTTCTTACTGTTCTACCCTTACACCTCAAAGATACCCAATTTTTTTTTCCATTTACTGCCTTACAGCTGTGAAGTTCTTGGAAACAAATTCTTTTTCCAGTAAACTCTGAAATTATTGCTGTAAAATTGGTAAATGTTAGAGTTGTTCTGTATCTTGATAAAACAAAATATTTATAACATTAACTCTGATTACATTTGCCAAAAATCTCAAATTAATTCAGATCATCAGTTGGACTCAGTTAAAGGTATCATATTTTTCCCATCATTCATATTGCCACATACCCCTCAATTGATGCATTGAATATGTACATAAACATACAACTCACCACATAACAGCTAATACGTATTTTCAAAATTCATAGGAACATTGCCGAATCCCTAATGGGTAGAGGAAACATTCTTCATTATGAATGATATAGCATCACTCCCAAGATCTGGAATCAAAACCTCACCACTATTGCAATCTTGAATACATGAAATAAAGATATCTCAATATACTTCACTGTACTTACAATTCTTTAACCCTTTTCTCTCATTGTTGGACTAAATGGAATAACATCCATAATGGAGGTGACCTGAGGAAACATCAGTGTGGCCCAGCAACAACTACAGTCAGATCCTTTGGTGAAAGACGTACAACTTTTTTTCTTAACAAGAAAGTTACTGGGGTTAGGTTGAGCTAACAGTCATTGAATAAATAAAAATTAATGAATATCTTGCACCTCACCCTTCCTTGTCCTTTCTCTTTATGTAAATACACAAAGAATCCACTCAGTGCTCTGGTACACTGTAATTGGAGGAGCCCCTTAGTGACCAAGACAATTATACTGCAAGCAATTGTATTGCAGTAGATACAAAAGGCTATCTTAGATCATGTATTTAATAAAAAGGAAAGACTAGTTGCTGGTGGAAATTTTAATTTGTCACAATCCTGGTACTTTTTGGCAGTTTGGACTATTCATGGTGTGAGAAACACTCCAGATAAACATCAGAAACTTATTAAGGAAAGAAGATAGGAAGGAAGGAAGGAAGGAAGGAAGGAAGGAAGGATTAAATAGAATCCAGTATATGTCAGGTACTATACGGAGCATTTTACAATTATCTCATTTAATCCTGACAACCTCGAAAGAGAAGAGCATAGTGTAGCACCAATGTGATATTCAACCGACAGTGATTGCAATTTGGCAGTATAATGCTCAATCACAAAATATAACAGACTCTCCATATATAAGTCAGGAACAAAACATTTGTTCAGACACCAGAAAACCAAATCCCAGCACCAGAAAGTCAAATCCACCATAGTAGCAAATAAGTTAATAACCATAGTACAGCATGAAGCCATGCCATCCTTTAGCCTTCCCACAAACACACTACTCATAAGCCCAGCTGTCTCCTTGGGTGTGTCCTCTCCTCCCTCCAACTGCTCTGACTCCCAACTTCCTGTGGGCTCTGCTGCACCCTTCAGCAAA
The DNA here is from genome assembly GCA_028646575.1 of Pseudocheirus occidentalis. NCBI lineage: Eukaryota > Metazoa > Chordata > Mammalia > Diprotodontia > Pseudocheiridae > Pseudocheirus > Pseudocheirus occidentalis. The sequence continues at coordinate 13,423,204 of CM053600.1, read as the reverse complement.
CTCCTTCCACCACAGGCTCCATGTGGTTATATTCAGCTTATTAGGGGGCAGGGAAGATCTTTAAAGCAGGAAGTTTTCAAATTCCCTTAGGTATATTAAGGGTCAGGGAAAATTCCCTTTACCATTACATTTGGCCCCGAGATCTGTCATGTCCCTTACACAGCAAAAATACATTAACAATACATTTCATGATATAGGTTAATAGGAGTTTAGGGGTAACTGGTGGGGTAACTGGTATCAACAGAATTTTACAACAATATAGCTGTGATAATAAAACAGTATCTTAGGGTGGAGGCTTGATCGTAAACATTACCCTTCTTGAACAAATGGGACTCAAAATCTTGGGATAAGGAGTGAAGAATAAATAGCTTCCCATAGCTACTTCCTGCTGAAATTGGACATAGAGTTGTCCCTGCCCCAAGAAGCCAAATTTGAGAGGTCCGTTCTTTAGCTGGCCTCCAGAACTCAATCAATGCCAGGTCCAGGGGTGGCGCATCACAGTTGTAGACAGGGGATGATATCTAGCTTAAGTGATCAGGCATCTGCAGGTAAAGGGTGCTAAGCCTATAAGAAACAAATCTTGCAACTAAGGTTAACACACATTAAGCTTAATGGTGCCAAAAAGGAACAGATATAGGGTCAGTCTTGCTTTTAGAGGCCATGAATTCATTATCATAGCCTCATTCACACTAGAATATATCAGTTAAGGGTACAATTTGGTAATCATCTTCTCCTGAATAAACAATAGTTACAGGATTATTTTTGCCATGTGCTATAATTTCCACAGCCTTTGGCACATCATCTGGCTTCTGCCTTACCCATACTTTAGCTCCCAATTTTATTCTATCAGTATTAGCTCCCAATTTTATTCTATCAGTAGAACCAAACCTTTTGGTTCCTCTGATAGTTATTTCAGAAGGAGGGTCAGTTTTCACAAGGAATAATAATCACTTGAACTATCCTATCATCTTTACAAAACTGTATGGGTTCTTCACTCAAATTTTGCAATGCCACAATAATTTCTCCTCAATAATTAGAATCTATTACTCCAGTCAGTATATGTATTCCTCAAGCTGCTAATCCCAATTTAGGTAATAACTGTACAAAATTATTTTTAGGGATTCTCACATATAGTCTAGTGGAGGTTTTCCTTATTTTTTCTGTCCAACCAAAAGTCCTCTAAACAACATAAACCATAATCTGCTGAACTGGATGTTTCTGGATACGATGCTGTGACATCTTGCCTCACAGTTCAATATACAATATTTGGGATCTTATGTGTTTGCTGTTTTCTAATTGATAGATTTGGGGTCATCATTCTGGCTAGAGCTATACTTCCTTACAATGGTCTATTATTCAAATTACATTAAGTAGTGAATAAATTATCCTTCCAATGTTGATATGAATTGTTAGAATTTAGCTTCCTTAACTGTTCTTTCAATAATCCATTCATTCTTTCAATTAACTCAGATGCTTGCAGATAATATGGAATATGATGTACCAATTCTATATTGTTTAATACACAATATCTCTTCATTTCATCACCTTTGAAATATGACCCATTGTCACTTTGAGGGGAGGTTAGGTGGCACAGTGAAGAGAGCACTGGCCCAGGAGTCAGGAGGACCTGCATTCAAATCTGGCCTCAGACACTTAACACTTATTAGCCATGTGACCTTGGTCAAATCACTTAACACCAATTGCCCTGTCTTCCCCCCTCAAAAAAAATTGTCACTTTAAATCTGCATTGGGTTTCCATAATATAGGCTTACAATATCTAGAGTTTTACAAATGTTTTTCTGGGTTGCATTCTTATAAGGACAAGCCACTAGTACACCTGAATAGGTGTAAGCACAAACACATATAAATTTGCATCCTTTATCTTGAGGTAGGGAACCAATATTTGCCAAATCTGGACTGAAACTTTTCCCCTTGCTATCTTTCCAGTTACTATCCAAGGAAGAGTTCATTTATTTTCCAGTTGACATATATGACATTGCTCTGTTACTTATTTTAACAATGAATGAGAGATACTAATACCTTGATCTTGTGCCCACCAGCATATGGCCTTGACTTCTAAATGACCAGCCATTTGATGGACCCATTTTGCTAGTAGCAGATCATCAGATGGTGTCAGAGTAGGGACAATTTCTTGAGCAGTGATCTTTATTAGTCAAAGAGAGGGTCACATAAGCATCTGCATGAAAAACTGACAAATTAGTAACCAAAGATATGTCCCATATATCTTCCCATAACTCTTTGCACCAGATTTGCATGCCAGGAATTTCCCAATTTTGTTTTTTCTACATGGGCATCCATGTAGCTAAACCATTAGCTACCATCCATGAATCAGTAAACATATGACACTGCTTTTCTTGTTCTATTTTAATGGCTTGATGTACTGCCATAAGTTCAGCATTTTGACTACTTCCACCTATCTCAGTACTTTCCAAAGTCCATCTAGTACGTGGGTTGTAGGTTACCACTTTCCAGTATCTTTTATGGCTCAAATATTTCACTGTCTCATCAGTAAAGCATGCATATTTCTTCTGATCTTCAGTTAATCCATCATATCTGTCAGTCCACTTTTGCCAAGGACTGATGCTTTGGGTCAGAGGATGTATCATTTCCCTCAGTATCTATGTTTGCTATAGATTCATATAGAATAGAAACTTCACTTTTGCCTGTTTTAGCTCTATTTTGAACATACCATTTCCATTTTTTATGCTAGCCTCTTGTGCATGCCCAATTCTGAGAGAAGTTGGGGTGATCATTACCCAGGTCATAATCAGGATTCCAGGCCTTAAGATCACTTCATGAACCAGAGACAGTCATTCAGTCTCTGCCACAGTCCAATATGCAAACTGCTTTTCAAAAAGTGTCTATTGAACTCCAAATGAAGGAAGTTTCCTAGACCAAAATCCTGAGGGTGCATTTCTACTTTGTTATTTTTGCCATAAACTCCAGTTTGCATAATAATCCTTTACAGTCACCTGAAATTCCACTAAACCACTTTGCTTAGGTCATAAACCTAGGGCCAATTGTTTAGCAGCCTTGGCTTCTTCAAAAGCTTTACTCTACTCAAGTCTCCAGTCAAATTCATATTTCTTCTTAGGATTTTTATATAAGGGTTTCAAAAATCTGTCCCAGATGCAGAACATGATGTCTCCAATAACCAAAGAATCCTATAAACATTTGGATCTCTTTCTTATTGGTAGAGACAGAAAAATCCTGACTCTTTTGGTGAGCTCATGGAAGAAGCTCTCACAGCCCTGTATTCCATTGTATATACCAAAATTTTATGTTTTGAGCTGGCCCTTGAGTCTTTGTAGGGTTCAGTTCCCTGCTCTTGATATGTTCAGTTAAAAGCAGTGATTCTCAACCTTCCTAATGCCGCGACCCTTTAATACAGTTCCTCATGTTGTGGTGACCCCCCCCCACAAAATTATTTTTGTTGCTACTTCATAACTGTAATTTTGCTGCTGTTATAAATCATAATGTAAATATCTGATATGAAGGATGTGTTTTCATTGTTACAAACTGAACATAACCCACAGGTTGAGAATTACTGCTCTAGATAATCAAAACCATCTTTTGGAGACTCTCATGAAACTATCATCACAGTTGATGTCAAGTAAAGTACTTTTGGTTTGGTTTGGTTTGTTTTTTTTAATTTCATGAGTGTGAGTATTCCCTCTATCAATGTAGATCACAAAAGCAAAAATACATGTATTCACTGACTTATACCTTTGGAGAAAGTTTTAGGATTACTAATAGTAATATAACATATCACTGTAGTCAAACTTCTGCAGATGAACTTGTCTCAACTTAGCTGCCTCAGTCTTACACAACACACATAACATAAGAAACCATAAACATACCCAAAGACTTTCCATTTTGATAGGATCTGCCAGGATTTCCCTACCCTAACACAGCCTTCAAGAACCCAGGTTCACACATGTATAAAGAAAAAAAGTCATAATATGGCTCTGCTGAAGGATTTAAGATACTCTTGCTATTTTTTTAAATTATGTAGTTATTAGAACAGTGCTGTGTTAACTATAAAATCCTATATCAATGTGACCAATTATCATTATAGTAATATACAATTTGTAAACTACTTAAACATTCATTATTTCATTTGATTTTTGCAATAACCCCATGAGATAAGCTGATGTAATAGTAATTTTCCCATTTTACAGATAAATAAATTGAAGTTTGTGGAGGTAAATGACTTGTTTAGGATTGTGTGTCTAATATGTGGCTCTCCACTTTCCATTTAAAGCTCTCCTGAGTTTCAACTCCTTGGAACAAGATGTCTCTCCCAGCATAAGCTAATTACTGCAGATCTCATCACCTGTCTCACTCAGCACTTTCCCACCTTCCTCAGGTTCCTCTCCCTTCTGATTAGAGGGCTATGAGGTGGAGTACTAAATCTCACCCAAAGTTTTCCTTTTTAGAAAACAGAATGTGACTGCTTCTCACTCAACTTCTCATTTGCACCTAGGCTTTGTTTCAGTTCTACAGAACAAAATGTCCCCTCTGGGTATCCCCTGGTGTTACCTTCCCTCCTCACTTTCTAGTTTCTTTTTAAGTATTATCTTTCCCCTTTTGATTGTAAATTCCTTGAGAGAAGGGACTATCTTTCTTTTTCTTATTTATATTTCCATCACTTTGCACATGCTTAGCCCATTAATGATTAATAAATGTTTATTGAATTCAATAAATGGCAGAGTCAGGATTTGAATCTAACAGTCCTAATTCCATGTCCAGGGCTTTCCCATTGTTATCTATTAATAAAATGTTTTATTAGCTTGGTACAACTGAACAGAATGCAGTATATATAGCACTAGGTTCCCCTTCAGAACATATTTCTCAGGTTTCTGAGTGAATACTTAAATCAAGAGAAGTAATTGTAACACAGAAGGGAAAAATAGAAAAGGAAACTTCTACGTTTTTGCAATAGGTACAAAGTTCTTACCCAAAAAGATAGATGTGGACTTTTCAGGGGTGAAACGACTTTTAATATTCTATAAAGAAACTACATAGATGGAATCTATTATTGATGCAAGAAGAAAGAGACTTGTTATAGCTACAGGCAATTCCCTGCTGATGATATAGAAAGGTGACTAAATACTTACTAGATATGGCCAATTATGAAGTGGGCTATTTTTGTACAACATAAATTAGAGATGTGATAGAGCATCTGACAAGAATGACCAAACCTGAGGATTTTAACCCATTCTGCTGATTCATATGGATACAAATGCTACCACTGAAAAAAACCCAGAAAGAATCTCAAGGTTAGGAAAGCCTAAGCTGGAGGCTGAAGGGCATAGGTGGTATTTTCATCAGTTCTGCTGAATGAAGGTGGTTTATTTCATTCATTTATTTACTTATTCATTGAAGCTGGGTTTCCCAGTCTTGCATAGGCTAGAGACACAGCAGCCAGCCATGGGCTCCATCCCAAAAGTGATCAGCAACATTATTTCATCTGCTCCACGTTTCTAACCTGGGTTTCTTTGTCTATTCTTATGAAACCTCATGGTTATCTGTTCATAGAGGCTCATCATTTTGGTTCTGGACTTAGTTTGAGTACCCAACTGGTTTTAGCTCTAATTCAGTCAGAAATTCTGAATGCAATTGACACACCAATTTGAACTTTACCCATCTCTGGTAGTGCATACTACAGGTGTGTACCACCATTTATGGCAAGATTATTTTAGAAAAGAGAGGTGTAGACAAGATTCCAAGGGATTCACCTGAGCTTTCTCCCAACCCCCTCCAAATATCTCTAAATAATGACTTCAAAGAAATTCTAGAGTAGCAGAACCTATGAAAAGATGGAGCGAAACAATTTTCCAGGCCAAGACAACTTAGAAAGTCAGCAGGAAAGGGCTCTTGCACCAGGGTGAGAAAGAAGTATAAACCAGCACAGACCAGGCTCCAGAAAACCAGGAACAGGTCTCAGGGTGACTGAATCAGTGGCAGCAGTGGCAGTTTCCAGACATCTCAGCCCACAGATGTTATGGTGATCATACAATGGGTCAGAAGATCTATGGGGGCCCCTTTGCTGGTATCAAGGGCAGGACTCTATTGCATTGCCTATATTTGGGTCTGGATACAGTCTTGGGTCTTAGTCCCAGTGCAAGGAAGAACACTACCACAGCAAAGCTTGTGACCACAGAGGAACAAGGAGTCTGGTCACAGTTCTAGAGTTGAAAAGAGTGCTTGTGGTCACTCATAAACCAGTGCACACTACAGGAAAGTAGTAATATACCTCTCCATAGATCATATCACTTTGGAAAAGACAAAAATTTACAGGTCCCCAGAATTACCTGTGAAAACAGCTGCACAAAAAAAAAACTGAAGTATAGGAGGGTGCTCCTTCCACTCCCAAATCAGAATACCACTTTAGCATAGAATTAAAAGTCAAGAAATAGACTGGAAAATGATCAAGAAAAGAAAAGAAATCTGACCATAGAAAGTTACTATGGTGACAGAGACGATCAAAACACATACCCAGAAAAAAGAGAAAAAGTCAAAATTCTTGCATCTAAAGCCTCAAAGAAAAATATTAATTGGTCTCAGTCCATGAGAGAGCTCAAAAACGATTTTTAAAATCAAGTAAGAAAGATGGAGGAAAATTGGGAAGAGAAATAAGAGTGATACAAGAAAAGCGTGAAAAAGAAGAGTCAAAAGTTGGTAAAGGAAGCATAAAAAAATGTTGAAGAATATAACACCTTAGGGAACAGAAATGGGCCAAATGGTAAAAGAGGCACAAAAAAAGAAAAAACAATAAAGAGAAAAATGCCTTGAAAAGCAGAATTGACCAAATGGAAAAAGATACACAAAAATTTGCTGAAGAGAACTCCTTTAAAAAGTAGTGTTGTACAGAGACCCAAATCCCAAGTCACTATAGATCACCTGATTTGTGGCCCACCATTAATCCCCTTTATATTTCTGTCTTTGTTTCTATTCTATACCTTGTCATAGCTTGAAACAGCTTTAAGGCATGTCTGGGTATTGCTCAGGGCAAGGTTCCCTGCTCCCTCCTTCCTCAAATAAGCATTCTATATATTTTGCTTGAATCAGTATGAGTGTACAAAGTATAACTCAGGGTTATGGTGTAATATAGAGTCCACCCTGTCCTGTTCCGCTGACCTGTCCCCACAGCCTTCACCCAGAACATGGTTCTATCCTGTTCTGGAATTTTCCAGTTCCGCCTTAACCCATGATCTGCCACCCTGTTCTGGAAAGCATTGACTATGATCCTCCACCCTGCTCTTCTGAGGGACATCTGAGTCACAGAAAGATGGCATCCCTGTACCCTTGTGACATATTCCCAAATTAGCCCTGAATTATAAATCCAATCAATGGCTGTTCTTTGCTTCTGTATGTCATGGCTTCTGCTAGCTCCCCTCCCTGATTGTGGTTTTTGTGGTTTTATTCTTTATAATCAAAGTCTGTACCCCCAAAAATCACTACGGATTTGAGTGGTGAACACTCTGGTAGTTGTGTGCTTACTTAATAAATCCACACCTAAATTTATCTTGAACCGGGGTCTCGGCTCACTCTTATTCTCTGCACAACAGTAGAATTATCCAAATGGAAAAGGAGGAACTAAGGCTCACTAAAGAAAATAAGTCCTTAAAAGTTGGAACTGGACCAAAAAAAAAGCTATTGACTTTATGAGACATCAAGAAACAATCAAACAAAAGCAAAAGAATGGAAAAATAGAAGAAAATGTAAAATATCTCATTGGAAAAACAACTGACCAAGGAAACAGATGCAGGAGAGATGACATAAGAATTACAGGATTACCTGAAAGTCATGGCTTTTTTAAGAAGCCTAGTCATCATCCTTCAAGAAATTATTGGAGAAAACTGCCCTAAGATTCTAAAACCAGAGGGTAAAATAGACATTGAAATAATCCACTAATCGCCTCCTGAAAGGGATCCCAAAATGAAAACTCCCTGGAATATTTTAGCCAAGTTTCAGACCTCCCAGATCAAGGAGAAAATATTGCAAGCAGTCAAAAATAATTAAAATATTGTGAAGTCACAGTCAGAATAACACAAAATATAACAGCTTCTACATCAAAGTACCAGAGGGCTTGTAATATGATATTATAGAGGGCAAAAAAGCTAAGATTAAAACCAAGAATTACCTATCCAGCAAAACTGAGTATAATCCTTCAGGGGGGAATGGAAATTCAATGAAAGACAGGACTTTCAAACATTCCTAATGAAAAGACCAGAGCTAAATATAAAATCTTACTTTTAAATACAAGATCCAAAAGAAGCATAAAAAGGTAATCAGGAAAGATAAATCATGAGAGATTCATTAAGGTTTAACTGTTTATACTCCTACCTGAAAATGATATTTATAACTCCCAAAAACTTTCTCATTATTAGGGCAGTTAGAAGGAGTATACATAGACAGAAAACAGGCGTAAGTTGAATGTGATGGTATGATTATTTTTAAAAAAAATAGAATTAAGGGCTGAAAAAGAAGAATGCACTGGGAGAAAGGGGAAAGGGAGAGGTGGAACAGGATAAATACAAAAGAAGCCTGAAAGAGATTTTACATTGGAGGGGGAAATGGAAGAAGCAATGAGTGGAGCACATGAACCTTACTCTCATCAGAATTGGCTCAAAGAGGGAATAAGATATACATTCGATTGAGTGTAGAAGTCTATCTTACCATACAGGAAAGTATGAAGGGACAGGGATAAGTGAAGTGGAATGAGCTGATAGAATGAAGAGTAGTTTGGTGAAGGTAAGAGTCAGAAGCAAAACACCTTTGAGAATTGACAGGGTAAAAGGAGAGAGAAGGTCAGATAAAATAGGGGAGAAACAAGATGGAGAGAAATATATAGTTGGCAATCATTACTGTGAAAAAAAATTTTACAATGAGTTTCTCTGATAAAGACTTCATTTCTCAAACATAGAGTATACCAAGTCAAATTTATGGAAATAAGAGCCATGCCTCAATTAACAAATCGTCAAAGGATATGAACAGGCAATTTTCAGATAAAGCAATCAAAGCTATTTTCAGTCATATAAAAATGCTCTAAATCACTATTGGTGAGAGAAATACAAGTTAAAATAGCTCTGAGCTACTACCTCACACCTGTCAGATTGGCAAATAAAACAGAAAAAGAAAATGACAAATGTTGGAGGGGATGCAGGAAAATTAGAACACTAACTGGTATTGTTGGTGAAATTGTATGCTGATTCAACCATTCTGAAGAGCAATTTGGAACTATGCCCAAAGGGCTATAAAACCATACGTACACTTCGACCTAGCAATACCACTAGTAAGTCTATATCCCAAGACATTTTTTTAAAAAGGAAAAGAACTTATGTAGAATTGGAAATTGAGGGGATGAAAAAAATTGAGGAATAGCTGAACAAGTTGTATATTATTGTGATAGAATACTATTGTGTTTTAAGAAATGATGTACAGGATACTCTGAGAAAAACGTGGAAAGACTTACATGAACTGATGCAAAGTTAAATGAGCAGAAACAGGAGAACATTGTACACAGTAAAAATAACATTATATGATGATCTACTCTGAATAGCTTAGCCATTCTCAGCAATACAATGATCTAAGACAGTTCTGTAGGACTTGTGATGAAAGGTGCTGTCTATTTCCAGAGAAAGAACTGATACAGCCTGAATACAGATAGATCAAAGACACTTTTTATTTATTTTTCTTGGAGATATTTGGTCTGTGTTTTCTTTCACAGAATGCCTTACATGAAATGTATTTTGCATGACTACACATGTATAACCTATGTCTAATTGCTTGCCTTCTCAAAGAGGGGGAGGGCAGAGAAGGAGAATTGGAACTCAATATTTGGGGGAAATGTTAAAATTGTTTTTACATGTAATTGGGAAGCAAAGTATCAAATAAGATTTAAAAGAAAAGAAAGATATGGAAAGTGAATAGCTGTCTAGGAAGATGTTAACATGAGATTTAGCTTCCTAGAACATGTCTGACTCTCCCCTATGCCTGAAATATTAAATCCTATCATCTCTATCACTCAGAATTCCTAGTTTCCTTCAAGATCAACTCAACTATCACATTGTACTTAAAGCCTTCCCGATCTTTTCAGCAACTGCTATTGCCTTCCATCCTAAATAACCTTATATCTATTTTGCATATACATGTATGTATGCAAATATACATGTCTATATGTATGTACATGCATACATATATGTGTGCTTCTATATGCATATACATATACATATACATATATATATACATATATACTTATGTGTGTATACGTATACTTTTTGTCTTCCCCCTGTTCTTGAGGACAAGGATTTTTTTTCCCTTTGTCTTTGAATTTCCAGTGTCTGACTCATATCCAGTATTTAATAAATGTTGATTGGTTGGTTGATTGATTAATCACAAAAAATATCTAGTGGTCAGGAGGAGATAGGTCATTTACCAAAGAACTCTAATGTATTTACTATCCAACAATTTTTTTAAATTCTAAAATATGATGTACTAAAAAAATCAAAGAAACACAGTTTACACTGAGGAATATCTTATCTATCAGGTTGAGCAAAGTGCTACTAAAGGAAATACATTTTTGACAGAATTAGTGACTGCCACCATATTCCTCTTTAGAAAATCAAATTTTAAGAGTCTTTAAAATGAAAAAGGACAGAAGAAACATAAGAAAGACAAATTGGCATAGATGTAAAATTCTATGTAATGAACCAATGTGTATATCATGAAATGGGTAGAAAATACTATGTTCCTTTGGGAGTCCCACCTTGTCTAAGGGTCACTGAGCAAATAGACAGCTTCTGGACCTTGCCAATCAAGAAAGATGCAGCTTAGAAAGGGAAAGGAAAGGTAGGAGATAGAACTTAGTATGTCCTAAAATTGGGCCCCTTTAGGTGTAGGTTTTCAAAGACAGAGATAGGGGAGGTGAAAAGATACTTCATGAAGCACACTTTTTGCCTGAACCAGAGAAGGGAAAATTTTTAAAGAATGATTGTAAAAGAAGATTAAAGTAATCAGGAAACTGAACTGGGACAGGGAAGAGAAAGAAGAGTGTCTGACCCAGATGATAGAGTGAAGAAGGAAATTTCCTCAATCAAAACAAACTAAAGATCTCGAATAAAGATTATAAAGAAGAGAGGGGCAGACTCAGTAATTTATTTTACATAAGAAGCATAAAAGGAAGTGACTGGGATCAAATTGCTCCAAGCAACATGAACTGAAGATATCTAATACTAATTTCCTTTTTTTCTTTAAAAAAAAATATTTTAAGTTAATTAATTGAAAAATAAAGAACAATCACATGCACGAACATTAATGAGATAATCTAGGCCATTAAATGTAAAAGGGTGGCAGAATTCATCAAAAAGGAAACTCCAACAAGTTTCTGTCTAAAGAAATAAGCATACCTAAAACATCAAGAGCCATACAGACTTAATTTAGGAGGCTAAAAATAAATTAATGTATGCTAAAACCACTAAAAGACATAGAAATAGAAATAAAGGGACTCTACTTCAATGTGATCAAAATAACTATTTAAAATCTACATGTAATATTACTTGTAACAGAGAAACACTAAGAGTTTTATTGCTAATATCAGCAGTAAAATTAAAATGCCCCTGGCCCCACTGCTATTTCACACAATGGTAGAAATGTGCTAAGTATTAGGAATGGAAAAAAAGACAAAAGACAATCTCTCCCCTCAAGGAGCTCAAATCTAATTAAAGAGGGAACAGGAAAGCAACTATGTTTTACATAAGTATATACAGTTATATAGAGGAAATAATTAAAAGAAGAGAAGCACTAGAACAAGGAGAAATGGGAAAAGCTTCTTGTGAAAAAAGATCTGATTTTTAGCTCAGACTTAAAGGAAACTAAGGAAGTCAACAGGCAGAGAGGAGAAAGAAGAGTATTCCAAGCATGAGGCACAGCCTGAGAAAATGCTCTGAACCAAGAAGGAGCTACTCATTTGTGGAACAAAGTGGGACAGTGTTACTGGATCAGAAAGTATGCAGTGAGGAAAAAGGGGTAAGAAGACTAGAAAGACAAGAGGGTGCTAAGTTATGAAGGGCTTTGAATGTCAAAGAGAAAAATTCATCCTAAATATAATAGGGTGGCAATGGAGTTTATTAAGTGGGACACTGATATGGTCAGACCTGTACTTCAGAAAAAATCAGTATATCAGCTGAGAGGAGACTACTGCAATAATTCAAGTGTGAGGTGTGATAAGGACTAGTACCAGAGTGTTGGCAGTATCAGAGGAGAGAAGGGGAGAAATTCAAGAGATGTTGCAAATAAAATGGAAACAAAATTATCTGATAGTTCACTTAGAAAACCCTAAAGCATAAGCAAAAATTCATTGTAAATAATTTATAGTTTCAGTAAAGTAGCTAAAAACAAAATAAATTCAAAAATATCCATTTTTCTATATTTTTTAAAATAAAATTCAGGAGGAATCCATGGGCTCATGAATTCCATTTAAATTAACAGCAACATGAATTAAATAATAGAATTAACATATCAACATGCACAGAAGTTATAAAAATACAATGATAAAACAATATTCATAAGACACAAAAATCCAAAAATAATGTGATTTTTATAGCTAGACCATAAATAGCAAAAGTTAAAATGGAATTAAAAATCATTTATTAAATACTAACTATGTACTAGACACTATACTATATTGTGGGGATACCAAAAAAAGGTTTAAAACTATCCCTTCTCTCAAGGAGCTCATAATCTAATGGGAAAATGATGACATATAAATACCTAGGTAGCTGCATGTTATACATATTTAAGTGGATGTTACTATCACAGATGAAGGCACTAGCAGCAGGGAGTCCCTGCCAAGATGGAATTTGAGCTCTGTCTTGAAGGAATTCGGGAAAGCTAAGAAGCAGAAGGAAGGAAGGAGAGCATTCCAAGCACGAGAGATAGCCAATTTAATGTTTTGGAGACAGGAGATGAAGTGCTATGTATAAAAAAATAGCAAATGAACCAGTGTAATTGGTCTATAGAATGTATTGTTCGGTCATTTTTCAGTCATGTCCAACTCTCTGTGACCCTATTTGGGGTTTTCTTGGCAAAGATACTAAAGTGATTTATCATTTCCTTCTCCAGCTCATTTTACAAATGAAGAAACAGAGGCAAACAGGCTTAGGTGACTTGCCAGGGGTCACAAAGCTAGTAAAAATCTGAGTTAAATTTGAACTCACTTCTTCCTGACTCCAGGCTTGATGGTCTGTCTATTGCATTAAAGTGTAAAAAGACTAGAAAAAAAGGTCAGGTTTTGAAGAGCTTGATACAGGAAAAGAATAGAGTGCCATGAGAATTATGAATGTGAAGAAATTAGAGGAGCATGGAAAGATTTATATGAAATGATACAGAATAAAAAAGCATACATATGTATACACATATACATATATACACCTATATGTTTACATATGTGTTCATTTATAGACACATTAATTAATAATAAAATAATAAAATAATTTGGAAATGGCCAGGAATTGAAGTAGAAGTCTACCTCTGAGTAATATAAGAGAAATGTCACCTATCAGAGTCCAGGATCTAACGGAAAGAGGATGGGAAAGATGAAGAAGATGGACAGGGTGCAGGCAACATGGCTTTGGAATGGCACACTATAAAGCCAAGCACAAGCAGATTCCGAAAAGAATGCTACTGTGAACAGCTTTTAAGATTTGGATTACGCAGTAATAGTGAACACTCTGTTTATTCCATTACAAATCAAGATTCAGTACAATATTCACAACATAATATTCTCAATATTACATCTTATTACAGAAAGTCACAATATAGTGTTCATAACAGCTTAACATTAGAATGGCCACACAGTTTTCACTATAGTAGCCACAATATTTAGAACAAAGAACAAAAGAAGAATCACCTGGTTTCCCCAAGGGGGAGCCCTTCTCACTTAAAGATTCAATCAGTCAATTCACAATGTACCAATTGTCCACTCGTGGGGCAACCATTAACTTAATCTGTCACTCATCTAGCAGTCAGCCACTAAACTAGATTCCCAATTACTAAATATCATTAGTCACTAATACAGTCATTAAAAAACCACACAAACTCTCCACCCCCTTGGTTTCCAGCAAACCTCAGTTTATTCCAAGGGGAGGCCTTTTCTTCATCTTGACTCTGGGAGGTCTCTCTGATTCCCTGGATCCCCTTCCACAGTTTCAGCTCCTTCCTGAATCTGCCAAACAATCACCTGGATTCAGAAGCAGACAGCTCCCACGTCCTTGTCCAGTCCTCAGGTCAATCCCTGGCACATGATGAAGTTCACAGGGTTCAGCACATCTCAAACCCTTCAACACTTCTCTTGCCTGGAACTCAAGGATCAGCAAAGTCTTATCCTGTTCATGTTTCTTCAGTCTTCCAGCAGTTTAGCTGGCTCTAGGACCCAGAAGGAATATTGGCCTTCTGGATGGCCTTCACCAGATTCTGGTCTCAGGAAAGCTCCAATTCAGTTTTCATTCAGCTTCCAGATACTGGGAGAGGAACTCTCTCTCTCTCTCTCTCTCTCTCTCTCTCTCTCTCTCTCTCTCTCTCTCTCTCTCTCTCAGCTGGCTTCAGTCTCCATCAGTATTCCTCCACCGAGGAGCCAATTCCAATTCTGTCTCTGTCTCTAGAATTCTTCTTTATATACAGCACTGGCTTCCTGTCTCAGCCAATAGCTTTCTTCCATTCATGCCTTCTCAACAATGGACAGGGTTCATACCTTCCATACTTAGCCCTAATGCCCTAATTTACTAGGTGCTACTTAGCCCTAAGTTACTAAATGCTAAGTATCTGATAAACTGATTACTATTAAATACACACACACACATACACAAGGGCAACAATATTAGTAAAGTCAGCATCAGTTGTCAACAAAACTCCAACCATCTAATTTCAATCGTCCAAGTCATTACCATATTGTTGCAGTAAGAATATACCTTTTAATTCTATTAACTATGGATTATCTGCTTCCAACAAATGTACTTTGGAGAGGCCAAATGTTTGATCAAAAGTATCTCTTTGTCTCAAAACAAAATATATCAATACTTTTTTTGATCTGAACCTATCATTTCACTGGTTCAGGAAACTCCTATTGAGGAAACTCCAACTCCCAATGCAAATTTGCAGGTATTTGACAATTGACAGTGTTAGAAAGACTGGGGTCTTTGTCTGGGGTACTGGGAGGTTCATTCAAGGTAGGACAGCTACTCAGAAGTTGGACTTATACCCAGAACTTCTTGAGCACAGTTCCTGGAACATAGTAGGTGCTTAATAATGTTTATTGACTGACTGGTGCTGAATCTCTGTCACCCATTATATTATGTGTATATAACACATGTATGTTATCACATGTATAAGGAAAAGACTTACCAGTCATAGGAGTGAAAATACAATTCCCCTCTGATAGTAACATCCACTTAATATATGTATAATATTCATGCATCTAGTTATTAATATGTCATCACTTCCCCATTAGATTGTGAGCACCTTGAGAGGAGGGATAGTTTTTACCTTTCTTTGTATCCCCACCATACAGTATAGTTTCTAGTAAAAAGTCAGTGTTTAATAAATTATTTTCAATTGTATTTTCAGAGTTATGCCCATGTAGTCCACTTATCAGTAAAGATCAAAAGTAGTTTAAAACATAATAATGTGAAAAAGATATAAAAATATGGCATATAATACAAACAACTTAATTCTTATCCATTTAAGCAGGTAATTAAGAACAAAAATGAGAAATAGACAATAGGAATGACATCAACACTGGTTATAATAATCCCACATAGAATTTTAACTGGTGAAAATTAATTTTCACAACAGGGCTACCAAAAGAGCCCAGTCAGCAAACATCTGCTAATTTGCCAAACAGAGAATGATAGCTACCAAAGGCTACATTGGGCTACAATATAAACTCATTAGTAAAATCTTAGAAAGAAGGATAGTGGAGAATTAGAGACAGTATTGTTTCATAAAATACAGAGAAGCAATGAAGGACAAAACCAGGCTAAAAAAAGTTTGTCAAGACATCCAGCTAAATAAAGGTACCAAATGAGTAAGGATGAAAAAGACAGGACAACGAATTGAAGAAAAGGGGGAAAGACTTGTGAAATGTGTTGTAACAATTTTCTCCATCATAGTCAGTGGAACCACCACACTTAGAACTTGACATCAAAATCCTGGATATACATATAGGTGAAGCCAAAATGGAATTAGACAGAACAGAGGCAGGAAAGGTAGCCAGATAGGATGTAGAACATCTAGAACAGCTCTTTGGGTGAGACAACAAAGCATTAGGAGATTGACATTCAAGTTAGCTGAAAGAGAAGATACAAAGGCATTGAAGTGGCCAGGAACTAGTTAAGTAGAAATCTCATGGACTCAAGATAGGAGACAAGATATCAGTCAGGAAATAATTAAGTGATACTTTGTGAAATTAGAAATCAGCAAGTTAGAAGACAGTGTTACTGCCTATGGGCCAGGCTGGGGTGGGGGAACAAATCTAGGTGATTTGTCTTTGTCTTCATTTTTCTTCTCCTATGTGCCCAGGTCATCATGGCCCGTGCCCCTCCCTGCTTACCCTACAATCCCCTACTTAAGGATGTTATCACAGACCCTCCTTGCCTATTGTTCATTCTTCTTCATGTTCTGTCATTGTGCCCTGTAATCACAAACTCCCTTGCTCACAAACTCCCAGACACCTCCAAACAATGAGACTATATGGCATAAAAGATTCTGTACTTCTGGATTACGGGGCTGCTCTCTATTTCTTTCTAATTGACTTACGAGACAGCCCAGCGGCTTATTCAATTAAAGCTCCTTAAAACTTTCATTTGTACTCTGAGATCACTTTGTTAAAACTTGCTATTTCAGCATGGAGGGAAATCTCATACTTTACAAACCCTGAAATAAAAAGTCAACCAAAGAAAATCAATAACATCAACCTATATGCATACTTTCTTATCTAAACAAATTACAAAAGAAACTGATGTATGAATTTAATTTAGCATATCTTTGATGAGGCTATTAGGGAGGAACAAGTTGGCATTCTCAAGAGACATTTAATGATGAATCATATCTTTAGTATTTCATAATTGACTAAAAGTGTAGAGTATATAAGATCTCACAATGTTTATTGCTGAAGTATGGAAAAGTACTTGAATCGTTACGCCAAATGCTACCTTATGCACACACTTTTTAAACAAGGTTTTTCCTTGCTTTTATATACAGATGTGAATCAAAACCATTCAAAATTCCTTGAAAGACAGCAACAATGGAAATCACTCTGTTACCAGACTGATCATAAAAAAAACAGGCAAGATATAAAACAGGAAAATATATACTAAGCAAAGGTGTTAATCACTGTGAGTGAGGAAAGTCAGCACAGAATCCAAGTTGGGAGATTTCTTGAGGATGGGTGAGGCTTGGGATAGGATAAGGGTCAAGCTAACCTCTGATCATTTTGTTCTTTTTGAGGGGAGGATCTTGTAATGCCAAGCCAAGGCAACTTCCAAGGTTAGAATTACCAGCAGAACAAACTCCATTTATTCAGTGACAGATTAAGGCAAAACATTCACTGAACAGAGAAAATCAAAATACAGTGTAATTCATTCATTCAGCAAGTAAGTTCTCAAATCAATTGGGAAGTGCCAAGGTCCAAATATCCTACCCTTGGCCAGTACATTAGTCAAAGTAGCCAACTCTTGGGAAGGACATTCATTTAGTCTCTTCTCAAATGGAGATTAGTTTCCAATCATAAACAAAGTACATTAATTTGGTCAATCACAGAGCACAAAAAAGTCAAAAGTTTCCCACCCCTGGATCACAACTGAATTACAATACCATCCATTAAAGCCAAGCACCTTCTCAAAAGGGGCAGGAGAGCACAAAAGGCCATCTACCCTTAAGCTACAACAAGATTAAGATATCATCACAGCATTCAGTGCCCAATAAGAGGTCCTGTCTTCATCTTGACAAGGCAAGTACTCAACAATCTCTGTTCCTGGGGAGACAAAGCTCAACAAAGCCACTATATACATTCCCAGTGTCCTCATCTAGTCACTCTCTGCCTGACAAACAGCCCCAGAACCCCTGAAAAACATCACCAAGGCCCTCTTCTAGGATTTCTGTACACATACAACAAGAAAATCCCCTTTCAAGGCTTCTAAACCAACAGCAAGCTTCCAGGACCTCTACAACAGCAGCACTGTCTTTTACCAGTAGATGAATCTGGCAAAACAACATCAAAACAGAGAGACAAAATAACATCATAGCCGTGCCTCCTCAGTTCTTGGCAGCTCCAGGTGGCAGTTCTCAAAAGTCCTGAGCAACTCCAACTGGCCCTCAGCAGTCCTTCTCTCAGCAACTCTGGTCTCCTCTGCTTGGGCCTTCTCTCTGCTTGGGCTCCTCTCTAAATTCACAGCACCAGCTCCTCCCAGTTCAGCCCTCTCTCTTCACATCGACAAGTCCATCCCATAAGTGGGATTCACAAGCTCTAGGTTTTAACACTTAACTCCAACACCAAGCCAATACAAGGGAATCTTTAAATTCCATTACCATTATATATCCCAAGCTCTATATGTAAAGTTTGACCCATTTCTCACTAAATACAAGTTCCATAATTAATATACATAGAGACTATCAAAGAAACTTGTTTATCTAAAACAGAATTCAGATACATAGGAGGACATGTTGTTTGCTTTTCATTTTCCAAGAGGATCAATGCCATCATGCATGATGTCTTGACTTGCTCGTGAATTAGATTTAAGTGAGGCAGAGCTATTCAAAATTATCAGTCTCACTCTTCTAGTATCATCCAAGTTCAGTGGCAGGACAAAAGTCAAGATAACTGGTGATGGCCCAGGAAGCAGTGTAACAATAAAAATAATAAGTGGGATAACAAAAAGACTAGAATCTGCAATGGCAAATTTCATCAAAGAAACAAAAATGAATAATAAATTGAGAATATAAATATACAGAAGTGAAGAATAATTTAGAAGAGAAGCAAAAAAGTACATTAAAATAAAATGTTTACTATGCAAGCAAAACATAAGAATCTTGAAGAACAGAATGGTTAGAGACAATCTATGCAGGGTGGGTCTCCAAAACACACAACAGGACAGAAAAGTTCAACATCAAAATGTAATAAATAATAGTAGAGACCTCCCTGTTACTTTTGAACCTAAAAAGAATACCAGTTAAAAGAATTCAGATTACCTCTAGAAAAAACCCAAGGCTGGAAACTCCAAGACACAATAGTACTTAAATTCAACAATTCAATTCAGGAACAACGAATTCTGTTAGCAATCAGGAGAAAGACCTTAAAACAAAGGAAAGGAATAGCACAAAACTGTTCTGCACACACCAAAAAACATAAGAGAGAATGGAATAATGTATTCTTGAAAAACAATGGCACTGAGAATGCAACCTGGGGTGGCTTACCCTGCAATTATGAGCTTAACTATAAATGAAAAAAGATGTGATATTCAATAATAAAAAAGCATTTGAAACATTTTCAGAAAGAAAACTAGAACTGAAGACATTATTAGCTTCTTGAACACTCCAGATAACAGATATGCAGGAAGAATGAATAAATGCAATAGCCAAGGACAGTAACAGTAACAGATGGATAAGAGAGATAAGTAAAAGTCTTCTAAATATATATGAGGAGTCAGGGGTGAAGGTCCATCCTAGAGACGGACCTAGGGAATTATGGACAGAACCTGGTGAGATCCTGCCGTCTGGTGAATCAAAGTTTTTTGGTTTTGTTTTTTGGGAGGAGGGCACTATATTACAACATAAAAGGATACATGAAAAGGAGGTGGAGGGGAGCAGTAGGCAGGAAGATAAAGAGGAATAGGTGATATGCTTGAGTTAAATTGAGGGCTGGCAGCAAGGACAAGATGACCCATGTGGTACTAGAAAGAGACGAGCCTATAGAAGAGTGGGTAAGGAGAAGAGGGAAGGACTGAAAAGAGGGAGAAAGGAAAGAAGCCTTGTGTTGGTTTTCAGTCATTAACACTCTCATGGGTGAAGAGATAGGGTCTATGAAGGGAGATAGGGATGCTGTGCTGGGTATGACCTGAGGAATTTGGTGCTTGTAAAGTCTACTTATTCTGCCTCAGATATTGTGGAGAGTTGGAGCTCCTGGGGACAACTGGCAAATGGGGAAGTGAAGGGGTATGGTCCCAAGGAAGAAATTTTGAGCCAAATGGCAAAAATAAAAGGTAACCATAGGAAAGTATGGATCAGGGATGGGCTGCATGATCAGGGACCTGGTAGATGAGATACTGTCATGGGATTGTGTCACTGCTTCATTTGGTGATCTCATCAACTGCCATGGATTTAATTTCCATCTCTACCTGTCATGGCCTAAACTCTCTGGTGACTTTTGATCTTTCCAATTGCCTTTCAGACATCTTGAACTGGATGTCCAGTAAGCATCTTAAACACAACCACGTCCAAAACAGAACTCACTGTCTTTCCCCATAACTGTCCCTTTCCCAAAATCCCTGTTACTGTCAATGGCAACACCATCTTTGAGGCCCCCCAGGCTTACAAACTAGGTGTCATTCTCAGTTCCTCACTCTCACTCACCAATATGTCCAAATATGTTGCTGAGATCTGCTGATTTTACCTTTGCAACATTTCTCAAATATGTTTTCTTCTCTCTTTTCTGATACTGCCACCACCCTGGTTCAGGCCGTAGACTATTGCATTATACTATTACCATAGCTTTGGTTTGCCTGTCATAAATCTCTTTTCACTCCTAACCACCCTCCATGTAGCTGTAAAAATTATTTTCCTGAAGTGTAGGTTCAGCCATGTCATTCCCCTACTCAATATACTCCAGTACCTCTTTATCATCTCTAGGTACTATTTGTATCTATTTGATAGCGATATCAAATAGATACTCTTCTGTATGGCATTCAAAACCCTTCAGATTCAACCCATCCACCTTTCCCATTTTGTTATACTTTGCTCCCCATCACACATTATTCTATCCAGTGACATGAGTCTTCTTGTTATTCTACAAACAAGATATTGCATCTCTTTACTTGAGGAATTTTCCCTGACTCCCCCTTTCCTGGAATACTCTTCCTCACTGACATGTACAGGATCCCCTGGCTTCCTTTAAGTCTTAACTAAAGTTCAATAGGAAGCCTTTTCCAACCTCTCTTAGTTCTGCTTCCTTCCTTCTTTTAATTATTTCCTATTTAACCTGTGTATAGCTTGCTTTGGACATGTGTTCACATGTCATCTTACCCCTTAACAGGGACTGCCTTTCACCTTTTCTTTTATTTTTTTGCATCCCCATTGGTTAGTACATTGCCTGGCACACTGTAGATGCTTAGTAAATGCTCATTAAATTAGTGACTGATAACAGAAATTTCAAGAAGGTGCATTTCTTGTTTCCATCAATGGAATGCTGATAATTGATAATAAAGGAGAAAATGAATTGTTTTATTCTATTTTGTTTCCATTTTCTGTCCCCAAATGGATGATCTTTAAAGTAAGAAGACTAGAACAAAAAGAAATATGAACCCAAGACAAGTGAAGAGAATATGAGACAAAATCTAATTGTTTTTAGTGGATTCAAGTTTGAAACTTTTGATGAACAACATTCCAGAGTACTGAAAAAACCTGCAGGTGTGATTGGTAGACAGCTGTCCATGATTTCTGAAGAACTGTGGAGAGCAAGTGAGGTATTGCAGGGCTCTAATACTCCAATATTTTAAAGGGGGGAGGAGAAGATGGGAAACTTCAAACTAGAGGTTAGTGAGCTTGTTGTCATTTTCTGGCAAAATGGTAGGAGAAATTATTCAAATGGAGAGTTGTGAGCCTCCAGAAAAGGAAGACTGATCATTACTAGCCAAATGGGCTCATCAAGATCAATTCTTGTCAAGCTAAACTCATTTTTAAAAATCAATAGCACGTGTTGTAATGTTAATGGAATATAAGATCTTCGCTGTCCAATAAGAGGCCTCAGTGGAGACCATTAAGGGAAGCTTGCTTAGGGGAGGCTTGCTTGTAGGAATGCTTTCACACTTTTCGTTTATTTCTAATTAGGCACTGAGTCATGAGAGTTGTGATGCCCTCTAGCTCTAAAAAGGGGATGTATACTCTGAGGTTAGCATTTTATTCTGGGGTTCATTCATTGGAAGAACATTCTTGTGATTTGATCAGATGAGACTCTGGGTAACAATTAAGGAGGCCCCCAGCTTTGAAAAACCCAGGTGTTGGCACTTCTCTCTCTCTGGTAACTATGTATGTATTACCTTGGTCAGACAGTTGGATCTGTCTGTTGATCTCTGTTAATTTCTCAGACAGTGAGAAGCCCTGTCTGATTGTCTTTATTCTCTGCTTGTATTTTCTCTATTTTCTTTGTTTGGATTTTTTCTGAATTTCAGGGTTCTGATTTTACCCCTGAACTAATGAATGTAATTTTAAAAGATTGTTGACCTTTTGAACAGCTATCTTTCCTAGTAAAGCAGATCTAAGAACCTATGCTAGCAGTCATCCTGGGTACACCAGTGTGGTTGCCATTACACATGTACTTTTGTTGTGTTTTTTGTTGTTATATGTATGTATTACCAGTGCCTAACATATAGTAATGATTAATTAGTGTTTGTTGAATTGAAATAGAAGGACCTTGGAATTTTAGTTGACTGTAAGTCAACACTATGACGTGACATTCACAAAATATAACATGTTTTCTAAACATTGAATAGTTGTCTCCATAGTCACAACTGCCACAGAATTTTGTGTGACTTAAATATTGTTATATCAGAGATTTCTTGTTTAAAACCAGCCTTTAAAAAGCTGCATTTTGTTTTATCTTATCAACTTTTTAAAAAATAAATTTTGGTATACATTTCATGTACAACTTGGGTTTTTGCATATGTAATAAAGTTAACACTGTGTTTTCAAAACTCTTCTGCTTGTCTCTTTCTGATCTCTCTTCTGTTGTCTTCCATATTTTTAAAATGTATCATTGATGCTCTTTTCTTCTCTTTTTTGCCACTACCACCACTCCCCCATAATCTTACCAAAAAGAGCACTCCTTTGTAATAAATAATTATAGTCAAGCAAAATAAATCCACCCACAGCCATATGTGGAAGTATATGTCTCATTCTACACCTCCAGGGTATTAGCTCTGTCCCAAAGTGGGAAGATACCTCATCACTGGTCTTCCATATATATAGTTATTCATTGCATTGATCTGAGTTTTTAAGTCTTTAACAGTTATTTCACTTTATAGTGTTGGAGTTATTGTGTAAATTGTTTTTCCAGTTTGTCTCACTTCACTCCTCATCATTTCGTAGTCTTCCCATTTTTCTCTGAATCTACCCTTTTTTATTTAAGGGATAATAATGTCCAATCATAGCCACATACATAATTTGTTCAACCATTTTCTACTTAATAGGTATCCCCCACTTATTTCTTTGTCACAACATTTCCTTTAATGTAATCTTTGGAGGGGGGTGGGGTGAGATATGCCTCATAATAGTGTTGTTGAATCAAAGGATATGCAGTTTAATAACTTTTTAGGTATAGTTCCAAATGATTGTTGAGAATCACTAGACTAATTTATAGATCTATAAATATCACATCCCTTCCACATCACTTCCAACAATTGTAATTTTCCTTTTTTTGTCTTCTTTACCAATTTGGTAGGTGTGACATGGAACCTAAGAATTTTTTAAATTTTCATTTCTTTTATTAGTATTAATTCAGAGTAGTTTTTCTTATGATTGTGGATTGACCATACTGAATTTCTTTTCTCCTTTGGAGAAATACCTGTTCATATCCTCTTATCATTTATCTATTAAGTAATGAATTTTGTTTTTACATGTTTTAATTGGTTTTCTATGTACTTTGGATATCAGTCTTTTATCAGAGAAACTTCCTGAAAAGATATTTCCCAATTAACTGTTTCTCTTCTAAGTTTTACTGTTTTGCTTTTACTGGTGCAAAACATTTTTCAATTTTGCAAAATCAAATTTGTCCAGTTTATCCCTTGTACTTCCACACTATTTTCCCCTGGATGGAACAATACTCAAGTTTCCAAGGTAAATTATTCTTGAATGTAAGCCTTTTTGCCTTTAGGAATATCATATTCCAAGATTTTCTTTTCTTTTGAGTAGATACCCATAATCTTGTGTGATCCTGACTGTGGTTCCTTGTTACGTTTTTTCTATCTGGATGTTTGAAATATTTTTTCTTTGAAAATGGATAGCTATGGGTTCTGGCTATTATAGTCCTATCTGCTTTTAATTTGTGGATTCCTTTCAAGAGGTCATATGGATTCTTTCTCTTTTTTTTCACTAGACTTCTAGTCACTGAAATAGATCTGCACAGCTTCCTTTTAGAATTTATTGAAATATGGAATCCATATTTTTGTTTGGTTGTGGTTTGTAGCATATATATGTATATACATATATATATATATATGTATATACTTAAAACAATCTCTCCTCACAGGATATGTTATATATTATATGAGATCTCTTTTCTCCTTCTCCACTAAACTCCTTGAGAAAGTAATCTGCACTAGATCTATCCACTTCTGCTGCTCTCTGGTATTACAGAAGCCAGTCCATACTAGTTCTCAAAAGCCTATTGTTAAACTTTAAATGTAAGCAGTTACTCCTCAGAAAGGGACAAACACTAGAAATCAGAGTTCAGTTTATTGTTTTATTGATTGTCTAGGCTTAGGAAAGTGATGGAGAAAATGATAATAAGGCATATTAATCTTTAAAATGTGTCCAGTATACACATTTTTTTCAGAGACAGTAGTTAAATATTTACCAGAACATTTCTACTTCCCAATCAACTCTAAACCTTCTAAAAATATGGCTTATGATCTCACTATTCACCTGAAATTGTTCTCTCTAAAGTTACTAACAACCTCTTAATTGTAAAATTTAATAACCTTTTCTCAATCCTGATCCTTCTTTCACTCTCTGTACCACCAACACTGTTGATCCCTTTCTCCTCAATACCCTCTTCTTTCTAGGGTTTTTTTTTTACACTATTCTCTTCTGGTTCTCCTATCTGTCCAAAACCTCCTTCTCAGTCTTCTTTCCTAGATCTTCCAAGCCTCCTCAGTGCTGTATTCTTCCTTGATAGTACATGCTTTCAATTGTATTTTTTCAATCTTTTTGTTCTTTGTAATATTTCTTGTTTCTTACAGTCATTGAGTTCTATTTGCTTCGTTCCAGTTTTCAGGGAGTTTATTATTCAAGTAAGTTATTCTACCTCCTCTTCCAGACACTTTCTCCTTCCAACTCTTTCCTCCAATACTCTTTCCATTCTAACTTCATGTTTTATGTCTTGTTCCATTTCTTGGAGGCATTCTTGGAGTCCCTACAACCAAGCCTTTTCCCTCCTTTGGTTCTTCTTTTATTTGCTGTGGAGGTATTCTCTTCTTCAGGATTCACTGCTTGGGTGTCTCTTGACCCATAGTATTTTCCATGAGTTTAATGTCTCCTATTTACTCACTTCCAGTCTCAATTTCTACCTCAGTACCTTGTGCCAGGATTGGACATTGCTCCATATTTTATACTCATACTTTGGGTAGGTAAGGCCTGTTTGGTCCCAATGTCAGTTTTCTTAGCTTCTGTGTGTGTCTTCCACTTCCCCTTGGCAAAGTTGTATTCAGAGTGCCTACAGGTTTCAGGTCCTTTTGAGTCACCTCAGATCCGAGTGCTTTGGGTTTCAAGGATCAGTGAATTGACCCTTTTCCCAAAAATGGTGCTGAAGGAAGAGGTTGGCCCTCTCAAGACAGAAACCAAGTCCAAGGCCTTGAAGGTCAAGAAGATAGTCTTAAAGGATGCCCATAACAACAAAAAGAAGAAGATTCAAGCATTTCTCACCTTCTGGCAACTCAAGACACTAAGATTTCAAAGGCAGCCCAAATACCCTCAGAATAATGCTTATAGGAGAAACAAACTTGATCACAATGCCATCATTGTTGCCCTCAACCACTGAGTCTGCTATGAAGAAGATCAAGGACAACATCTTCCCCTGCATTGTGAATATATCAAGGCCAACAAGCATCAGACCACACAGGTAGTGAAGCTATATGACATCAGTGTGGCCAAGGTCAACACACTGATCCAGCCTGATGGAGAAAACAAAACCTATGCTCAAACTGCTCCAGACTATGATGCTTTGGATGTTGCCAATAAAATTGGCATCCTTATTTTATTTTATTTGTACAACACACACACACACACACACACACACACCTCACTCCTTTCCCCAGATCCTCCTTTCACTGTATCTTTCACCTGCAATTCATTCTCCAATATTACTTACCTGTCATTTTATTTGCTCCTTTCTCTAAGTGTAGACTTTGTGTTCAGTCAACCAGTCTTCTCCCCAACTCCACCCTTGATGTTGTTCAGTTATTCAGTCTGACTCTTTCTGACCCCATGGATATCTTCATGGAATTTTCTTGGCAAAGATACTAGAGTAGTTTGCCATTCCCTGCTCCAGTGTGTCCCAATTTCACACATGAGGAACTGAGATAGATGGGGGTTAAGTGATTTTCCGAGGGTCATATGGCTAGTAAGTGTCTAAGACTGGACTTGAACTCAGATCTTCCTGATTCTAGGTCCAGTGCTCTACCTACTACATCATCTAATTGCCCCAGTTGTGTCCTACACTGTCTTTCACCTACAACTTACTCACAAATTGCAAAACTTACCTACCATTTTATTTACTCACTTAATATATACAAAACATATTTTTTATGTTATGCTTATTTGTGCATGTTTCACAGCACTCGGCTAACTGCAGTTGTCTTGACTTATACCTTGCCACTGGAGGAAAGAGTGAGGCTGATGACTGTGTGGCCCTGTCTCACTTAAATCCAATTCACTTGCAAGTCAAGACATCACCTTTCAGATGTCATTGGTTCTCTTTGAGAATGAAGGATGAACAACAACAAACTTCATGAAGACAGGAGTCTATTTCATATCTCTCTCAGGGAAGTACAGTGCTCTCCACAGTGGAGGTACTTAATGTTTTTTCAGTTGAATCAAAGTGAATGAAATTCACATATTTTACTTTTTTTGCCAACAAGGCTGTCTAGTAGAGTGTACTGAAGCTTGGCTTCTGGTAATTCATCTCCTACACAAGATGGGCCATAAAATCCCCTTACCTGGAAGAATAGATGAGTTAGTCAACTCACCCCCTAAAGATGGCCACTCAGCAATTCCCAATTAAAAACTCCCCTTTCTAAGGGGGAACAGCCAGAGAGTTGGACTAAGGGTAAATAGAACTGCAATGGATAGTGCTCATTAACTTACTTTAAAATAAGCAGGCTGTCAGCAAAATTGTCTAGTACGCATACAGATACTCTGGTAGAAGTTGCTTGTTCATATGACATATACCTCAGGTTATTAATTTGTCAGTGTTTAAACATCTGTTTATCTGCATTTAATTTCTCAAATCTAGCCATGTCAGTCTCTTAACTTCAAGCCCAGGATTTGGCACAAGAGAGAACTTTTGTGATACAAAATGATGTGTGCATGTGTCTGTGCATTTAGCCCTTTTTAGAACCACATGGGCTATTCACACTCCAGCATGTGTTCTGTTCATTTTATTAGGCTTTTTTGTCAATAAACTCACTCGACATACCAGGTATTACAGGTATGTATTTAGTTTTCTAGTTGCAATTTATATCCCATGGGGGGGATCAGCAAGTACTTTTCAAGCTTAAAATTGACTTACTCTGCACTCTCATCATGAACTTGTCCTCTATTTCTCTCAAGGGGGTGCAGTGATTAGAGCACTGGACCTGAATTCAGGAAGACCTGAATTCAAATCTGACTCCTGAACAACGGAATGTATTTCATTTAACGATTAGCCCTAGATGGTAAGTATTTCATTGGCCTGGGCTAGCAGGAATATATGGTGCAATTGTAAATGTTGTGATGAATCCAATTGCAAAGAACAGAAAAATAAAGAAAAAAGGGAAAACCTTAATATTTAAATAGATATATACCTATATTGTTTTAATCTACACAATGAGGTGTTTCTCTAAACCCTAACCACAAACACTGCTATACTAGGGAAACAGCTTCAACTGCAGATGCTTTTTTGCACAAAGAAATAATAAAATAGGAAACACAAAGACATCAGTTTTAGTCTCAGTCCAGGGGCTTATTTGAGGAGATGACTGTGCTATGGTGATAATTCATCCGTACTCTTCCATATTGCTAAAGGAAAAAAAAGGAAAAAGGAGAGAGGGAAGGAAGAAGGGTAAAAAGGAGGAAGAGAGGGAGAAAGGGGGAAAGAGAGGAAAGAAGGGAGTGAGAAAGGAAGGAATGAAGGAAAAGAA
>CM053600.1:13355794-13394298 GCA_028646575.1 Pseudocheirus occidentalis | reverse complement strand
AGAGAGAAAGGAGGGAGGGAAGGAGAGAAAGGAGGGAGGGAGAGAGAGAAAGGAGGGAGGGAGGAAAAGGAGGGAGGGAGGGAGGAAAAGGAGGGAGAGGAGGGATCACAACTTGGGGATCAGGAAAGGTTTCTGATGGGAAGAGGCCACTGAGTTAAACCTTGAAGGAAGCTAAGGAATCAGAGGTAGAGATGATTTAGGAGTGTATTCCAGGCATGAACAGTCATCCCTGTACCTGTGCAAAGGTACAGGGATGATAAAATGGAATGCCAAATTCATGGAATAACAAATAGCCTGGAGTGGCTAGACTTCAGAAGGCATGAATAGGAGTAACATAATATAACTGTGGAAAGATTGCTGTAGCCAGATTGTGAAGGTCTTTAAATTTCAAGCTGAGGGGTTCAGATTTGATTCTAGAGGCAAAAAGGATTCACTAAAGATTCTTGACCAGGGGCGTTAACTTCTTGAATTTTGGGAATATTTTGGCAGTTTCAGGATGGCTGGAGGGGAGGTGGAAGAATCTGGAAGCAGGAAGTCCACTAAGAAAGAGGTTATGGAAATTAAAAACAGAAATTTTAAAAGTCTTATTTTGGCACAAATTTGTTATCATTATGGAGAAAGTTTCAAGAGGAGCAATAATGATTAGATCTTCACTCTTTCATTTAATGTGTATTTATTTAAAAACCCATTAAGTGCCAGGTACTGGACAAGGCACTAGAGATTCAAAGTCAAAAATGAAATAATCCCTGCCCTCAAGGTACTTATATGCTTTTGTTCAGAGCTACTGGTGCAGGTTCTTTTTAGACCACATCAAATTTTTTTAAGAACTATGCATTAAGAGTCAGATATTTATGGCTAATTAGAATTAATACCTCATTCTCATCCACCTATTTGTCAAAGCCTTCTTGGAGGCCTTGTTTGAATAAAAAGGAGATAGGTAAACAAAAATGGTAAAAGAGACTTGCTTATGGTGTTGAACTTTTAGTGACTGGGATGGAGAATACTATCTTTCTACATTTCCAGCTTATCAGCCAGACCACAGAGAAATGACTTCTGGTATAAGTGCCATGTGTAAGTAGAATACCACCTACTGACAGATTCACAGATAGAAAGGTACAGTGAAACAATATGCAAACTACCTATTTGATATCTCAAACCAGATGGTTTGTAGACATCATAAACTGAATATGTCCAAATTTTAACTCATTTTCTTTTCCCAAAACCCTTCCACTCTTCCAAACTTTCCTATTACAAGTATACCTTGGAGATATTGTAGGCTTGGTTCCAGACCACCACAATAAAGTAAATATCACAATAAAGTAAGACATATTATTTTTCTGGTTTCCCAGTGCATATAAA
The DNA here is from genome assembly GCA_028646575.1 of Pseudocheirus occidentalis. Lineage (NCBI taxonomy): Eukaryota > Metazoa > Chordata > Mammalia > Diprotodontia > Pseudocheiridae > Pseudocheirus > Pseudocheirus occidentalis. The sequence goes on along the minus strand of CM053600.1, from coordinate 13,392,939 downwards.
AGCTACATTTATATTATACTGTAGTCCAGGGGTGGGAAACCTGAAGCCTGACTTTGGATTCAATCAAAGGGTCACACTTGAGGACCTAGAGGACCACATGTGGCCTCCAAGCTACGTTGCTGTTGTTTATTGTGTTCAATAGTATGTCTTTTTTAAATTTTATTTATTTTTAGTTTTCAATATTCACTTATATAAGTTCCAGATTTTCTTCCCATCTCTCCCTCCTTCCTCCCCAAGACACCATATAACAATAGCATTGTGTCTTTAAAACACATACATACTTTAAGCTAAGAATACTTTATTGCTAAAGAATGCTATCAATGTCTTTATTAAATGCTAAACATGTACTATGCATGATGGTAGGCATTAGTTATGCATACTAAAACAAATCACTCTCTACTTTCGAGAAACCTACACTCTATCTGGAGAGGCAACATGGACATGCATATGCAAAACATATATATTTAAAATGCAAAATAATTTGAAGGAAAAAGCACAAATAGCTGAGGAGGGGTGGGGTCAGGAATGACTTCATGTAGAAACTAGGACCTGGGAAGACTGTTAAATGAAACTAGACCCTCCAAAAGTCTTAAAAGGAGAGAGCGCATCCAAGGCGTAGGAGATAGTCTGTGTAAAGTATTGGAAAAAGGAGATGGAGTATCATGTAGAAAGAACAGCAAGAAGGCCAGTTTGGTCAGGTTGGAGAGTATATTTAAGGAATTTATGTATAAAAGGTCTGGGAAATAGGTTGGAATCAGATTGTAAATTACTTTGTATGTTAAAAAGAGCAGTTTGTTTTGGTTACGGAGAATAAGGAAGAGTGAAACGTCAAGGCCAACTCCAAAGACACAAATCTGGGTTGGTAGAAAAATAGCAACACTTATAACAGAAACAGAGTAGTTCAGGTGGAGGTGGGATGGGGGAGAGGGGAGGAATAAGAAGTTGTATTTAGGATTTGTTAAGCTTAAGGTGGCTGTTGGACATCTAGTTCAAAAAGTTTATTATGGACTTAGAGATGTAAGATTAGAGCTCAGGAGAAAGACCAGGGTTGGATATAGAGATCTGCACATAAATGTTAACTGAGTTCATCTACAACATCCTCTGTGAATAGCTGAATCCAGCTACCCACCATGAAACCAGAACCTATCTAATGCTGGCATTTTACTTTCTTTCCTGCTATTGTCCTTCTTCCCACCAGAAAGAGCAATGAACTAAACAATGAAGCCCCCATATACCTTGGGTATGTCAATCTATTCAGCTAGCTGGGCCTCACCCAGACTTCATATTCCATTCTTCTATTCCCAAGGAAACCAAGCATTAGAATCTTATCATTTGCCCTTCTGCTGCTTCTCTTTTCTTCCACACCACCACCTTCTATTTCTTTCACTTTCTCTGGGAACTATAAGTAAATCAATGTATCCTTTGCTATTGTAATGGGTGTGACTATCAAATCCCTCATGGCTTCATTCCCAATCACTGTGACAACCAAGATCAGCCTCTTATTCCTGGTTACAACTCCCCTTTAGGTGTTGTGTTCCCCTATTACAAAATACGTTCCTCATCAGACCTCATCAAAATTAATAATCATCAAAAAAAATGACACCAGATAAAAAAAGTACTATGGCTGATCTGTGGAATAGTTATCACAATAAGTAAGTGTTTGATAATTTCAAAGATCCCAGCTATTGAGGCAAGAACTCATTATTTGAGTTTTGCTGGGAAAAATAGAGAAAAGGTTGACAGAAACTAGGCTTACGCCAACATCTTATACTGTGTGCCAAGATAAGCTTAAAATAGATAATTTAGATATAAAGCATAATATAAGCAAATTAGGGGAGCATGGGAAAAATCACCTGTTGGATCTATAAATAAGGAAAGAGTTCCTGACCAAGCAAGAGATAAAAGGGATCGTGGAAAGTAAAGTGGGTAATTTTAATTACATTAACTTAAAAAGTTCTTGCACAAACAAAACCAATGCAACAAAAATTAGAAGGAAAGTAGGATATTTTGTAGCAAGTTTCTCTGATAAAACTCTCATTTCTCAAATTTACAGGGAATGCATCAAATTTACAATAAGAACAACAAAAAGAACCATTCCCTAATTGATAAATGGTCAAAGGACACAAATAGGCAATTTTCAGGAAAAGAAATCAAAGTTACCAATAGTCAGATAAAAAAAATACTCTAAATCACTAATAATTGGAGAAATGCACACTAAAACAACTCTGAGGTATCAGTTCACTTATCAGACTGGAGAAGTTGACAGAAAAGGATTGAATGACAAATGTTGGAGGAGATATGGAAAAATATGAGTGGAGCGGTCAACTGGCCCAACCATTCTGGAGAACAATTTAAAGAACTATAAAACTGTATTTCTCTTCGCCCAGCAAAACCACTATGACATCTGTACCCTAAAGAGGTCAAAGAAATGAGGAAAATGGTCATATGTACAAAAATATTTATAGTAGTCCTTTTTTTGGTGGCAAAGAATTAAAAACCTAAGGGATACCCATCAATTGTGTAATGGCTGAACAAGTTGTGGTATATGATTGTGATGGAATAGTATCATGCTATAAGAAATGAGGAAGGGGGTAGTTTCAGGAAAACGTGAGAATACTTATGTGAACCAATACAGACTAAAGTGAGCAGAACTAGAAGAACATTATACAAAATAATTACAATGTTGTAATGGTAACCAACTGTGAAGGACTTAGCTACTCATATCAATACAATGATCCATGATAATTTCAAAAGACTCATGATTAAAAATGCTATCCACTTCCAGAGAGTGAGAACTAATGAACTCTGAGTGAGACTGAAGTATATTCTTCCACTTTCTTTTGTTTATTCTTTTTTTCAGCATGGCTAATACAAATATAAATTTTATATGCCTTCATATATACAATGGAGATGGAGGTAAGGGAGAAAATTTGGCACTGAAAATAAAAATTTAGCTTATTTTTTAAATATGAGCTCTTTGAGGGCAAGGATTCTCTCTCTTGTACATTTCTATGTTCAATATGCAGCATAGCGCCCTGTACATAGGAATCACATAATAAATGCTAGAGTATTCTTTCATTTCTAATTATCCAGACTACCTTCACATCTTACTAAACTTGTCCCTTAAAGGAAGATGTGAAAAGCATAGAATCAGAGATTTTAGAGCTGAAAGGAATCTTGGAGACAACATGTGTCAGGTACAGAGTTTTACGGATGGAGAAACTGAAACATAAAAAGGTCACTTGTTAAATCAGTGACAAGGTATGAACTTTAATCAGCATCTTCGGATAGTAACTCCAGAGCTTTTGCTTCTGGATCTGACTAGAGACTATAATGAACAATTTAGAAATATTATGATTTGGGGCAGCTAGGTGGAGTTAGGAGGACCTGAATTCAATCCGGTCTCAGACACTTAATATTTACTAGGCCATGTGACCTTGGGCAAGTCACTTAACCCCAATTGCCTTGTCTTCCCCTCTCCAAAAATAAAGCAAAAAAAATTGTGATTTGCTAAAATGGTTCATCTTTAAATTCATATGTTCAAATTCAATAGTTCCCAGAGAGACTATGGATAATGTTGTTTTATCTTTAAGAAAAGATGGAATTTAAAGGAGAGATAGTTTAATTTGAAAGAGTTACTGTAATGTTGAGAAAGACTGAGAGACAGAGGAAAAAAAACATTGAGAACTTTCTGGAGAGACTGAACAAATTGTCATGGAAAAGAAGTGTGAAGAGACATTTTGAGAGAATGGAGTTAATCTCTTATTCTGTGGAAAAGACATCCTGAGAAGAAACTTAAATGTCATCATAAGAGAATTAAAGGAGTAGGTCTGTAGTTTCATTATCTGTAAAGAAGTCAGAAATTACAGTAAATGGCTAGAGATAACTTGGCTGTGAACTTGCTCACAGCTGATAAATTTTTGATAAAATATTTTAATATTTTTGCATTGTTTATTAAACTGTTAAAAAAATTGTGTGGCCATAAGAGTGAGGTTTACCAAAGCTTATGAGACTAGGGTTGGATATTAAGAGAAAGATGAACAAAAACTTGTGGGAAAAGGAGTTTCTTTGATTTGTAAACCATGTAGAGGCTCAGAACTAATCGATTAATGAGAGACTGTACATTTCTATTTTACCAGGGAATAGCACATCTTTTGGTTTCTTTAAAATTCCAGTGGATAATTGATAAGGAAATGCCTGAAGAGCAGGGTGAGGGTTGGCAAGGTTCTCAATGAATATACCATAAACCTGAGACCTCACCTAAGCTATAAATGGAGTATCCTCCCAAAACCCTATTATTCAACCAACCAACCAACCTTTTGGAGAGCAAAACACTTGATAAAAATCATTATATCAATGATAGAACATGGACTATAATTCAGCAATAAATGTAGACAGCTCAATCCAAGGCTTTTGTTTCTATGCCTGACTGTGGACTATTCCATTTAATAAGCAGTTTTTGTTTTGTTTTTTTAAATCAGCACTGTTATGGTTCTTACTCACTTGGCATCCAAAGAGCTATAATTTAATTAAGAAATAATATGGCATAGAGAAAAAGAGTTAGAGTCTGAAAACTCACATTCCTATTCCAATTCTTAAAATTACTAGTTAGGTGAAATTGAACATTGGCTGAGTTTTGGTTATAAAACTGGATAGTATTTACATTATATCACATAGTTATGAGAAAGGTGCTTTGTAAATAATAAAATAATGGTGAATTATTGTTCTTTTGGGTTGATAATTAAAATATTTAAATTTTTCACCCCCACATGAGGTTGTAAAAGAAATTACAAGGAAAACAATATGTAGCTCATGGAATAAATACACAGAATGAAAAGCAATGCATTTGCTGAATTTAAAACTTGAACACTCCTGACTCAACGTTTCCAGCTGAACAACAAGGATGATGATATTGACCTACCTGATGAGTCCTTGGGGAGAATAAGATGATTCTTATGAGACGTGACAAAATAGTAAAAGCCCCATAAAACTGCCTGAGAACCATAACCATGGCCCCAAGTAGGCTTAGTAACTAACCATAGCACTAAAAGGGAAACCAAAGTGTCAATCTCCCAACTCTAAAAGAAAGCCTAAAGGTGTGTGCCTTTTTTTTAATAGTCCATTTAACTGGTCTCTGAAACCTGCTTCCTAAAGAGGTTTGGGAGTTAGACGTGTGCATTTCATCCACTGAGGGATGGATAGATTACAGTCCCAAAAAGCAGTCTCACTTGTTGCCTTGCCAAATTTGACAGAAAAATGAAGTCTTTCTTTGAGCACCAGTCAAGCTAAGTCCATTAAAGGCAAGCTTTATGACCCTTCACTGCACAGACACCCCCAATCTCCCTTCTCCCTCCCTAAAAAAAAAAACCACCACCTTCTTTACTGCTTGTCATTAACGGCAAGTATTTTCATCAGTCCTTCTAGTGGAAATTCCACACCCAAATGAACCTATCACAATGGGGCATCAAGGACAGGCAGCAACTTACTGCACAAAAGGATTGGGGGAGGTAGGCAATTTGAGATTTTACAGCAAGGAAAAATAATTTATAGGCTCCATTGACATGACAATAAATATGAGGATGAAAACAGACAAATCCAGGCAAAAATCAAGATGCTTGGTCCACATCTGGATATTCAGACACATCTGGATAATTGACTGGTTTGTGAGGTTTTTTTTTTCCTTTTCGTTTTCAACCAGATGTTTTGCATTCTGTAGATAAAGCCATAATGTATCCTCCATGGGTGTGTAATTATCCTCTCATATAAGGCTTTTTTTTAGTATTCTAAATGAATGATAGTATTTATTCTGGCACCCACATCATATAACTAATGTTTTGTATTACACACAAAAATTATTTTTGGTGCCAGTCTTGAAATACAACATATAATTTCAATGAAAGTCTGTAAGTGAGATATTATTGGTATGCCAGTATTACTAACTCCTACCCTCCCCCCAGAAAAGTTTTGTCCCTGAATCACCTAAAAAATAAAAAAGCAGAAAACCCGGTAAACTTCTATGCTGTTCCCTCCATTACAGCCAATGTCTTTTTATTGTCTGTTTTCATCTCCATTTTACTTTATCTGCCAAACTACTTTGCATTTCAAGACATTTCTACTCACCTTGAGTTCCTGGTTCAAAAAGAAACAATAAAGTTTAATCTTTTCACTTGACAATGATGTATGGGTCTGTTGAAAAACACTTTTCAGGTATTATCATTAAAAAGTCATTTTTTTAGTTCTTCCTCCACCCTTCATATTGTGAGAAATTGAAGGTGGCACACTTGGGAGGGCTGAAATTAAAGCTTCGAATAATACTACTTAATTAGAAGCCAAAGCCAGATAGACCTTTGGTGAGCTCTTCCAGGGTGGCTTTCCCTAAGTTGTGTGATTCTTCTTTAGATGAATATTGCCTAATAGTTTTATTACTGATTTCAGAGGCCAGCAAGGGCTCACATTCCACTCCTTTCCTTCCAGATTACATCTTCCTGAAGTCAGGAAATTTGCTGAACTCTACCATTAAGCAACTGGTTTGAATTAAGATTTTTGTTTTTTTTTTCCCCTTTGCAGTTAGCTACTTATTAGCATTTGTCAAAACAAAGGAAAAATGCAGCCTCTGAATGTTTAATATAGTGCAGTAAGTCCCAAGACAAAAAAAAGAAAAAAAACAGTTCAACACGGGAAGTGTATCTGTGGCTCTCCACTTTGGAATTTAGAGTACTGCTGAATCTAAATGGAATTAGTTAAGAATAAATTATTTTTGCTGATAAGCATGATCACATGACTGTTCTCTAAAGTCTTTTCTAGATCATATATGGATATAGATTTATAATTCTTAAAGATAGAAAAGATTTCTGAAAATCATGATTTGCTGCATGGAAACCAGCGGCCAATGCAAAGAGACTGATTTTCCTCACCAACTGGGAGATGCCTCACTGACAATCAGAATTTCAGGGCTGTTTTTCTCTGTTTTGGTTGCTTTTTCTTTTTTACTATTGTTCTTAGGAAAGACAGATAAAATAACAGGGTACAAAGGAATCTACCATGAGCAGTTCCATTTCCCAAAATATATCCTGATAGGCAATTACACTTTTGAATGGAGAATATTCCAACCACCCAATAGCACTGAAACTTATGCAAAGTTATCTGGGGAGAAGAAGTGGAAATTCACGAAAACTGATTTCCTAGCAATATATGGACAATTGCCTTGATTTAACCAGCATGGTGATATGTGTTGTAAAAATATTTTCTTCTCTTTCTGGACCATGGGGGTAAGTGCCTGTGCTGAATACATATTCATCACTTTTTAAAATACAGTAGATATTCTGTTTTCCAACTTTCTACAGAACAAAAGGTGAGTTTATCATTTCATCGGCCCCATAAGCTTTCCAAAGAGTCAGAGCAAAATTCATTCTCTCTTTTCTCCTACCATTGAAAAACACTTCAGAAATCATTACCATATGGCACCAAGTCAATCCCGATGATGACCACCAATAGCATTCCTCTTGATACAGTATTAACTCAAACTCGACCACTGTTCTCGTTGATTAGCAAAAGCAAAGTTAAGAACAAAGACATACCACTAGCATGACAGTTTTATGGCTCCCTCTTGAAAAAAAAATTATGCTCATTAACATTCAAAATATGAAACATTCTCTTCCCTAGTTCAGCACAAAACACTATGTAATGAGCCACTTTTTGTTTCAAAACCTCAAAACCACTGACAAGTTACCTATTTCCTGCTATGCACATCTGGGGTGCAGGGATAATAAAAACCAGGTGAAGTGGATTGAAAATAGGGATCCATCCCAGATTATCCTTTGTATTTTATTGAATTTCCCTACTACAAAACCTACCCAAGAACAGAATACTGTTTGATAACTATAATAAATTTTGGACATTCGAAAGGAACTTATGAGTGTTTTCAAGTTAATTCCAGCTTACTGCCCTAGGTCCTAAGATGGTGCTTGATAAAACCCTAACAGTGTTCATAAGCTTTTTAGAGATGTTTGCATCTGAAAGCAGAATTCTGTTCAGTTAGCTATTATTATCATAAGACTAGAACAACAGAACAGTACAGTGGAATGGAATTTGAGGTCTGAGGACCCAAGTTCAGATCCTCAGCTTTCCCACTAAACATCTGTGTGATGACAGAACTGGATTAAATGCTCTCAAAGGCTCCTTTCAGCTTGAACTATATGATACCATGATCCTTATAACCACACCAGGATACTTCAGCAGAACCAGTAAAAATTCTGTTTGTTAATGCCCAGTCTTTGCTTTCTTTACCTAACTCTTGTAGTCTTCCTTTTATGTTTTCAGGGTATGGTCTTCTCTCATTCCTCTGTTTCTCCTACTCTGAACAAATATCTTTATACCAGTCATTTACACCTTAGTATAGATGTTTGTGTTCTTTCTCCTAGGGAATTTGCATTTAAAGTCATTTCTTTAATTTTCAGATGGGACCTTCTCTCTGTCTCCTTTGGAAGTAGTTGAAAGCATCAGGGAACACATAAGGAAGACAACCCTTCCTTCATTTCCCTGAAGCTTGTTACAACCCTGGTAACACTTCTGTGTAGAAGTAAAAATGAATCTACTACTCTCTCAGTTCTCCATGTAGAGTCAGTCAGGTAGGGAAGCAAGAGTTGATAGTTCCAAGTTCTCTACCTTAAGAAGAGGGAAACAGTCTGTGGTTCCCAAGAAGGTTTCAGTGTCTGAATATAAGTGATAGAGAAGCAATATTCCAGTTCTTCTTGTGGAAACATCAGTTCCTATGCTGTACCCCTTTGGTATCCACACAAGCCATTCTGGAACACCTTCTACCCACTATTTATTTTATTTCTCCCCCTTCTCAGTACCCTCGTCTCCAAACCAGAAATAAAGAGAATTATAAAAGATTACCGAATCTCAGACTTAGAAGAAAACTTAGAACCCAATTTCTCACCTGATTCCCATCTATAGCATCCTCATTGCATGTTCCAGCCTCCATTTGGACAGTTGAGATGATGGCATCTCACAACCCATCCCATTCTTGGACAGCTCTAATATTTAGAATGTCTATTTCTTCTATTGAGCCAAATCTGTCTCCCTATGCAACATCCAACAAGTAATCCTGACTCTACCCTTTGGATTTACTCAACAGTAAATCTAATCCATCTTCCACATGACATCTCTTCAAGTATCAAAAGATGGCTTTATACTTCCCCATGAGTTTCTTTTTATAGCTTAAAATCCAAGGACAAGGAACCTGCAATTTTGAAGCCACCTATGGACTTCTAGGTCCTGAAGCGTGGCCCTTTAACTGAATCCAAATTTCACAGGACAAATCCCCTTTAAAAAAAAAAGATTTGTTCTGCAAAACTTGGACTCAGTCAAAAGGCCACAATCAAGGTCCTAGAAGGCTACATGTGGCCTCAAGGCTGCAGATCTCCCCATCCCTGAAAACATTACCAGTTCTTTTAACCTTTCTTCATGTAGTTTGGTTTCAAAATTTACCAAGATTCTAGTTGCTTTCTTTTGGGTTAGTTCCAGTTTATTCATCATAGGATCATAGATCTTGAGCTGGAAGAGGCCATAGAAGCCACAAAGTCCAACCCACTCATTATACAGCTGAAGAAACTGGTGGTCAGGGAAATTAAGGCCACGTGGAAAAAATAAATATCAAAGATAGAATTTGAATCAAGATTCTTTGACTCCAAAGCCAGCCCTCTTTCCACTCTGCAATATTGCCTTCCTAATGTACATTTTAAACTAAGTCACCCAATACAAAGTACAATATTCCCATTGTTTTCTGACAACATAGAGTTAAGGAAATCTATTATATACTTCCTTTGTTAAAGAGACTACATTTCTATTATTGCCATCTAATATTGCATTGCCTTTTGGGCAACTACTATTTATTTATATTGAACTTGTAGTCAACTACAGTTCTGAAGTCTTTATTATATATCTTTCTGTTAATTCATAGGTCCCCCATCCTGTATTAGGTAGTAGAGGTTTTTCATCTAAATGCAGTCACCCCCTAGAAATTCTCATCTTGCCTGCCAAGATACTTTTGAATTCTGATTTAATCATCTAACATGTTATCTTCCACAAATTGCTCCCCATTTTATGCCATCTTTAAATTTGCAAAAGTATTACTTCTATGTTTTTTATAGAATTCAAAGAATTTAGAACTTAAAAAGATCTTAGGGATCATCTACCTCAATCCTCTTTTTTTTTTCATAGATGAGGACAATAGAGCCCATAGAAATCATCTTAGCTGCTAACTCAATGTGAAAATAATAGGCATCCATAGAGCCTAGAGGGTGTGCTGATATGGGCTTTATGGATGGATACCTGTGATGAAAATGATGAATGAGATAAGGCAAAGGACTAATACTTCCTTTCAGATCACCACTAATTCATTAATGATATATTTGGCTACTAAATGGAAACTATATTTAATGGCCCCAAAGTTTAATGACATAATAAGTAAAGGATCATAAAAAGAAACCTGGAAGGGACATGAGAACAATTTGTCCACTCTCACTCTATTTTACAAATAAGGAAACTGAGACTCAAAGAAGGGAGTTGACTTGCCAAAGGTCACAAAAGTAGTAGATAATAGATTTGAGTTTGAAAACCAGATCCTCTGCTTCCAAAACAGCACTCATTCTCTGGGTCCATGATAACCTCCAACAAGTGGTTTCCTAGGAAATGTTTAACAGCTGGCCCTTTTAGGGGAGGGAGAAATCTGTATATAATCCAATTTCTGGTTTAATATGCATTAATAACATTCTATCTGTCACTTTCTTAAGTCTAGAACATCAACAAAACAGTAAATCAAAACCTGTTTTATAGCATCTATTGATGCTCAAAGTATAAATACTCCCGCTGAAAATTTAACATTTCATACAGGGTGATTCAAGCTGGCTTCAGTATACTCCTCCTACCCATGTCCTTCAGCTATAAATAATTGTCTTCTTATCCTTGTTGTTGTCCTCCTTTTCCCATCTTTTTCAGTGAAGTTGAAATATAAATTATCTAAGGAAAAGCTAATAATCTATTGCTCCTTTATATTTAATATTCTTCAGACTATTGTGCAGGTAATCAAAATGCCTACTTTTTGTAACTGAATAAGTGTGTGGGGATATAAGCTCATCTTATGTAGATACACAGAAAGCATCTAATTCTTATAGCAGACAGGATGGTAAGGATGAAACGTTATCTTGTCCTATTCCATGTGGTTTTAATTCCCTTTCTCTTAGGTCAGTTTAGGCCAAAGGACATAAACAGAGGCAATGGGTGGAAGTTGTAAAGAGGCCAATTTAGGCTTCATGTAAGGAAAAACTTCCTAATAATTAGAGTCCAATGGGCAGAGTGGGATACCTCAAGAGGTGAGAGGTTCCCCTTCTTTTGAGATCTCAAGCAAAAGATTTTACCACTTGTGAAGAATGTTATAGTAGGTTTAAAGTGTTAAAAAGAAAAAAGTAAAGAAAAAATTAAAAAATTTTGTATTTTTTCATCCTTTTTTTTCATTTATAGGTTGAGCTAAATAGAAACTCTGGAAGTTTGTGATTTGATCTCAATGTTTTGGGAGTTTTAACTCCCAGACTCCCATGTAGTTTGGAGATTATGAACATTTAGCAGAGCAACATCTATTAAAAATCTTGTTCTTAACATTTTTGGATCAACATCATGTACAGGAAGTTATGGTCTGTAATGATTCTCTGGTTTCAGGAGAGGTTGTTTATTGAATTTTTAAGAACATTGTAAGACTTGTATTTGTAGTATTGGGATTTGTTACCTGTTTGCATATAAAGGGTAGTGAATCAGTGATGTTTGAGTTAGATAGATGGGATTTTGGAGTCACTGGCTTATGTCTTTCTCGGTATTCAGTAGATGCTAAATGATGTGTTAAATAGATTCTATCATTTCCTGAAATAATCTTCATTGATTAATAAGGCTGGGCTCTCTAAGGGTAACCTTTCTGTAATTTCTCGTGGCAATGACTATAAACAAATTCAGGCAACAGCCATTTTTCCTATACTTCACTGACCTACAATGTTGTTGATTGAATACATACAGATGTTGCCAAAGGTATCTTTTGATTCCACTTCTGTATCTTAGGACTTTCATGAGCTTCTTCCAGAGATGAGTTACATTCAACAAATCTAGAGGCATATACCTATTGGCAAACTTTACAACTGCTTTGTGAAACAAGGTCTGATTCTTTCAAAAATATTTCTAAAACTCACGATTTTTTATGTGCTTTGAACATTTCTATCTATCCTCTTTTCCCTTTAGTGAGGAAGTATTTTTTATGGCTGTACTGGGATGATGAGTTCTTTTCTGTTAATATTGTATAGATTTTTCCATTTTACCATGCTGATTCCTCCAACTCTTATTGATAATAATTGCTCACATTTATGCTGTGCCTTCAAATTTGCAAATTCCTTTATGTACATTGCCTCATTTGAGCCTTACAATATCCCCATGAGGTTTATAAGACAACAGGCTACACATCTGAATCAAGAGTAAACATTAAAAAAGACTGAGATCGGGGCGGCTAGGTGGTGCAGTGAATAGATCACCGGCCCTGGAGTCAGGAGTACCTGAGTTCAAATCCGGCCTCAGACACTTAACACAAAAAGCTAGCCGTGTGACCTTGGGCAAGTCACTTAACCCCAACTGCCCTACAAAAACGCAAAAAAAAAAAAAGACTGAGAGGAGTGAAACAAACTAAACCAAAGCAAACCAGGAAAGTCAGAAAAATGTGTGTATTACAGTAAAGGATCAATGAAGCAGAGATGAGGGAACCAAATATGTGCCCTCAACCGAGTAAAAGGAGCTACGCCAGGAGAAGGACTGGTGGACAACACTCACAACCATGTCAGCGTATAAGGCTAGGGAAGAATACTACCGTCTGAAATAAAGTAGTGTTGGGAAATCTGGTTGTTAGATGAATGTTCAACTCCCTCTCTCTCCTTGCATTTTGACTTGCTAATCTAATTTGAAGTCTTAGACCCTCTGCCCATGTATATCATAAACTATTCATGCCTCTTCATCTTATGCAATATTTGTTCACGTTTTTACATAATTCATCCACAGGTGATCCATCTAATACACTGCATACTTTCCTCTAGTTCTTTTAATTTTTGTTAATGATACGAGGGCAATACTTATGGTGTCTATAAAATGTTCATTGCTCTTCATGCATGACAAGTTCACCTTTTCTAACAGTCACATATGTCTTTTTTGGTGTCTTTTATGTCACTTTTCATGGGCAATTCATCACTGGTAACATACAGTTTGTTAATACCCAGCATTCAGTTTCCATAGCCTGATGGTAAACCATTCACCTAAAGGCAGATCTGAGAGGTCTGAAAACAGTGTTCTTGAGCCTCCTCTCTTTCTTTCTTCCACTAGCTCCACTCCCCCTCAACACTGCTTCTGCTGCTGCTCAAAACTGAAAGAAACAAAATTCTCTTCCTCCCCCACTTCTCCAAAATAGACACCTGGAGGGATTTTAAGAAGCTGATGGTAATTGACTATGAGATAGTCTCCTTATAGAACACAAAATTACAGAGGCTCAAAAAATGTTATAACATGCCTAAGCTATGGCATTAATGATCTTGCCATAAAGAGCCCTTGCATGAAAAATTAGCCGACCATCTGTCTATCTTTCTGTCTTTGTCCCTATTTCTCTATCTTAATCTGTCTCTCTGTCTGCATCTGTCTCTGTGTCTAACTCTGTCACTGTTTCTTTGTGTCTCTGTCTCTCTATGTCTCTCCCTCCATCTTTCTCTCTCATCATGGATCTCATTGAAAAGTCCCTATATTATATCCTGGGATGGATGCAATCAAGGCTAACTCATACACAGACAGGAAGATCTAAAGGTTTGTTGGTCTGGTCTGGACTTTTATGAAACAAAAATTAGAATGTATAGTGGACAAAGAATACTGAGGTTGTGTGTCCCATTTGTCTCCCACCACTTTCTCAGTTGTCTACTTTTAGTCCTGAAAGGAAAAATAGGAGAAATCGTCCTACTCAAAATCATGGATAAGATCTTCAAGGCCCATGTTGGTTAACACTAGCAATGTTGTCTAGTTAGAGACAGGGAAAAATTGTTCTATTTCCAAGAAGTATATTTTTTAAAAATTGTCACATTCACATGACATACTAATCTGGAGTTCCTATGGGGAGAGCAAATTGAAAATGTCTCCCCAAAAGATGGTGAAATACACCAGATGTCCCTGTTTGCCTATGATACTATATTGACTACATCAGATTCCACGAATATTGCAACAGGTCCTAAACGAGCTTGTTAATTGTCTACAATTTGTTTAGCCATTTTACAATTGTTGGGTATATAGATTTCTTCCCATTTTTTCCTATTAAAAAGACAATAGCAATGAATGATTTTATAAGCTATTTGTCTTTCCTCTTTCCTCCTTTATGAGGCAGTGAGTATAAAATTCTAGCAATGTTATTGCTAGGTCAAAATTTATTATAAAGTTTTCTGACTTGCTGCATATTAAAACACTGTTTTCCAATATGTTTGCAGAATTCCTCAGTACTTCTTCAGTACCACTGACAATGCCACCCTATCAGCATTGAACTTTATCATTTTAAAAATATCTACTTTTGCCATCTAAAAACTTATAAAAGGTAATATCTTCCAGTTATCATGATCTTCCTTTCATAGAAAGTTAAGGAATCTTTTAAAATCATTATTAGCAGTTTTATTTCCTCCTTTATAAATTGCATATTCATGTCCTTTGACAATAGTTAAATTTCCTTCCCAGTGGGGAGGAAATTATTCTTATTATCATGGATATAAATCATTTTCTTCTAAATTCTGATGTTCAAACCCTTATCTGACAGGTTTACTGCAAATATTTTTCAGGCTTTATAATTATTTTTAAAGCTGTTTTTTGTTGTGTGAAATCCTTTTATCTTTATAAAGTGAAATATGGATAAAATAAAGAAATGTGGATAAAAGGAATAAAATCTATTGATTTTTGCCTTCAATTATTTTTCAGATTCAATGAAGGTATTCCTTATATAGGTAAGATTAAGGTAGCACTTCTTTTTTTTCTAGTTCTTTCCATGATTTTTAAAAATATGTAGAATGTTTATTCCGTTGGAGTTTATTGTACATTGTCCAGTGTGAGATATGAAATTAAATCACTTTTTTTGCCTTCCATCTATTTAGCTTTTCCATCAGTGCTTTTTAAAGAATGGATCTTCTTTTCACATGTGTGTTTCTGTATGAACTTATCAAATGCTAACATTTTCTTTTCATTAGATCCCATATTGGATCTCAAATGAGAAACACAATGTGGAACACTGTATGGCCTACATCTTTCAGTAAAATGTATGATTTGAAAATGTCTTCTGCTGTAGAAAATCACTTTTGAAAATCTAGCATCTACCTTCTTGTATTTTCATTAAAAAAATATATCTTTGATGCATGTATTGATTGCTCTCATTGAGTTTTTTGTCAAGATAAGAAAGTTATCACATACGTCATTAGTTAATAACATTCTCATACTTAGCTTTTAAAAGTAATAGTACCATCAAAAAATTTTTCAGGTATGTGAATCTCTTCACATCTTCCAGATAGATATCTTGAAAATCAATTCCCCAATGTTCTCAAAGTTATTTTACCTTTAGTATGAATTTATTCACTATTGTCCTGAGTTGCTCTGCTACAATTATTATTCCCAACATAATTTTCTTTCCTGCACTTCTGTTTCTTCATACAGCACATTGAGGAGTGAGTTACTTTGAGATAAAATGCAATGGTTCTACTGTGAATGATAAAAACAACTCATCACAGAAACTTTTAAAAATCTGTTTGAGGGAGAGTACTATCATTTTAGATTGATATTCAATAGTCCTTGTTTTGAAAAGCCTTTATATAATGTGACACAATTAGCAACATTTATTTTTAAATTATTTTCAAATATTTTAATAATGAGTTCTTTTTTTACACAACAGTCAGCTCCTAGCAATCTTCATCCTTTTCTCCACCCCCATTACTTACATTTACCCTCCTGCCCCCCAAAAATTTTCTTGAGCAAAAACTACTAGAATGTGACTGACAAAATTAATCATTGAATTTATATGTAGGGTGAGTGAAAACAAGGAGTTAACAATCCCTGACTCTGAAGTAGGTTCTAGAACTCATCTAGAACCAATATTGGTTACTGTATTTTATCTGAATTCTGTTGCATTTTAGTGTTGCTATTCATCTACCTTATTTTGTATGATATGACCTTTAATATTTAAGTTCCTTATCCATTTGGAAATTATTCTGGTATGTGGTGAAAGATGTTGGCCTAAACCTATTTTCTACCAAACTACTTTTTAGTTTTTATAGCAGTTCTTCTAGAAAAAGGAGTCCTTTACCTATTAGTCTGTGTTGTTGAATTTATCAAACATTGAGCTACTAAATTCGATCATTCTATGTCTTCTTTATTTAGGTCACCAAACTTTTTTGATAATATACTCTTACAAGGAAAAAATTAAGTACCTCCAACATGTGTACATTTTTCTTAAAATTATATGCATTTATTAATATATTACATGCATTATTAAAAAAAGTGAAGCTTTAAAAGATGAAATAAAGTTTCCCTTTGTGACTTGTTATTTTAATAGTGCAAACATTTTTACTTTCCTTAAAATTATGAAAGAAGTATATTATTGGTTGCAGTTACTAAATCGTGTTACTAATTGTTTGATTCTGGTTATTGATTACACAATTTTTGTTGAAGTTTGGGTAAAATTCAATTGTCTTTAACATAGTGGGGAGAGGAAGAGATTTCTATGGAAATTAATGGTCCCAGAATCCAGAGGATGATGAAAGATTTGATGGCAAATTGCCCCAATATGCCCTGTTTTTGTGGTGGTGGATGATATTCTTTTAATTGTTTCCAAGTCATCTGAGGAGTGTGTTGGCATAGAAGGAGAAGCGTCTTGAGGAACTGTTCTCTACCTGATGAGAAGAGTTAGAGTAGATAGGCATAAAGGAGGCTCCTGATCCAGGGGACATAAGGGGTAAGGACTACATCTGTGGTAAGGATGGGGTTATGAGGAGGAAGGAAATTACTTCCTGCTCATGTTCCTACCCAGGGATTAATGTCCAAGACTGATTGCCCAACTCAGCCCACACTTGGGTCAGACAGAGAGAAGTGGATGCAGTTGGATGGAGAACACCTACTAGAATAGGCAGGGTCCCTGGGAAATGGGTACAAGTGGGAGGGGGCAGGGATGATGGCAGCAGAGGCAGAATAGTTTTGCTCCTCTCCTCAGTTCTAATATTGCCTTTCTGTTCTTCATTTTAGAGACCACCAATCTAGACTATTCCATGGATCTATTTTTCTATTTTTAACCCAAATCAAGTAATTCTGATATTTTATAATATAATTTAAGATCTAATAATTATAGGCCCTCTTTGTTCCTTTTTTCCATTATTTTCATTGAAGTCCCTGACTTTGATTCCTTCAAATAATTTTTGTCTATTTAATGAACTAATCCTTGGATAGTTTGTTGTTGCTGTTGCTCTGTGCGGAAAGTGGGGGGGTGGAGGGTGTATGTGTAGGTGTGGGTATGTAGTAAATGTAGGAAGTGTCACGTTTATTTCATTGACATGGGCAACCATGAAATTGGCTTCCTCTCCAGTTATTTAGGTCTTCTTTTATTCCAATAAAAAATGTAAAAGTGTACCTGTCTTGGTAGGTTAAATCCCAGAGAGCTTAGACTTTCTGTAATTCTTTTTCAATGGATTTTCTCTTTTTTTATTTTCCTGATACATTTATCAAATAAAAATGCTATCATTCTTAGTTATTCACTAAGAATGACCAAGGTCTGGACAGCTCCCTAAGTGTGATATGAAGTCTATTCATATTGGATGAGGGACTTGGTCACACTTCCTGGAACCTGTATAAAAACTATCAAGCTAGTTAAAATCAAGGATTCAAACAAATAATGAGACAGGAGAGAGCATTCCAGCCAAATCCCTTATAGGCTGAATTGCTTGGGATGGGGAGTAGTGCCTCAGTCTCCTTCCAGTCCCACTTGGTCAGAAGTCCAGAAATTTGAGAGATCAAGAGTATCTTAGACTTCCAATCTTCCATGCTCAGAATAGCTGATGGCATTATCTGCATTAGAAACCAAAAACAGACTGGATACAGATGCAAAACAAGTATACCTAAGGGAAAAATATACCTAAAGGAAACAACTTAGAGACTCCAACAAAACCACTTCTAAGGGTTGTGAATTACCTGTTTTCCATAAACATTCTCTCAAAGCTTAAGCCCATTGTCCCCTGAACTCTATAAAAACTTTGAGGAGAGTGTACTACTCATTTAGTGAGATGTTTGTTATCAATAGTAAATTGGGGGGGCATTTCAGTCATATCTGATTCTTCATGACCCATTTGGGGTTATTCTTGGCAAAGATTCTCAGGTGGTTTGTCATTCCTTCTCCAGTTCATTTTACAGATGAGGAAACTGAGCCAAGCAGGGGTTAAATGACTTGCCAGGGTCTCACAGCTAATAAGTGGCAGAGGCCAGATTTGAACTCAGGAAGATGAGCCTTCCTAACTCCACATTTAGCTTTTAGAAACAGGTGTTTACTGTGGTGATAGAGGCAGATAAGTGGTACGCTGGACAGAGGGCCTGGAGTCAGGAAGACCTGTGATATCATTTTATAATCACGGGGGAAGCATACTAGTGGAGGCTTGTGAGTTCTGTTAGAAAGATATCATCCAATACCTTGAATTTAACCCCAGACCGCCATAGAGATAAAATAGCCACACTCTGGGGATCCAAGCCATCTGATTCAAATGAGAGTTGTACAGTACAGAGTCTACATGTGATACATAATTTGTTCCTGGTTATTTGTTTTTTTCTGGTAGCAAATGTATTAAAATGATGATTATTTTGTGGATTTATTTTGAACTCTATCTTAGCGAAACTATTAATCATCCTTTATCTAGGGAGTTTAAAAGATAAATAATATTATTTTCAAATGGGGACAATTTGTCCTCATTTGTCCTCATGAACTGCTATTTATTGCTTAATATCTTTCTCATCTTATTTTCTTATGTTATTCTTTTATATTATTACATTATTTGCTGTAACTAGCATTTCTCATACTATATCTATTGAAAGAAACTAACTTCATTTTATACCTAAACTTTTTGGAAAAGCTTATGATATTTCTCATTTGCAAATAATTCTAGATCCTGGTTTTAGATATGTGCTTTCAGTCATTTTAAAGAATAGCACTTCCATGCCTGTATTTTTTAAAGAATTTTATCATAGACAAATTTTCCTTTAATTTATTGACATAATAATATGAATTACAATTTACATAATAAATTGTGCTAATTGTTTTCCTAATTTTAAACCATCCAGGTATGCCATGATTATTTTAAAATATATTACCATTGTATATTTCATGTAAAATTATTCATCATCATTCATTAATAGTATTAGTCTATCCAAGGCAGCCCTGACAGCAGATTGAGAGCAGACCTCAAAGCCAGGAAAACATAAATCCTGCCTCAGACACATGTTGGTTGCGTGTCTTCAGGCAAGTCACTTATCCACGGTGTTGTAGGCAAATCTCTAAAACTCTAAGTTTCAGAAAAGATACTGGGCTACTGTTCTCAACTGGAATTTCTCTATAACTGTGAAGTCACAGATGCAGGAGCCATTCTACCAGTCCATAGGTCTCATTCTTTGCTTGCTGGTCCTGGTTTGGATATCAGAAACACATCTGCCTCATTAAATAAGTTTGGTAGATATGTTCTGTCTCTATTACATAAAAATATTTTTATAACGTTGGTATTGATGTCTCTATTATTAAATCGTAACAATAGCTAGTGCACACATAGGGCTTGAAGGTCTATGAATAGCTAGCACTTATATAACACTTTAAAGTTTGTAAAATAAAATATTTGCTTCATAAATATTGTCTGTATCCTCAAAACAACTCTGGGAAGTAGGTGCTATTTTTATCCCCATTTTACAGATGAGAAAACTGAGGTACAAAGAGGTCAGATTTGCCCAGAGTCGCACAGCTTGTAAGTATCTCAGGACAGATTAGAATTCAAGTATTCCTGACTCCAGATCCAATGCCACCCAGCTGCTGTAGAGAGTTATATCCCACAGATATGTTATATCATTTAATCTTCTGCTTTTATTATGCCCATTTTACAGATGAACTTAGGAGATTTAAAGTGTGCCTGAGGTCACACAGCTAAAAAGAGACTGAGGTCTGATTTGAACTCAGATCTTTCTAATTCCTAAGTCTAAGTCTATTCCTAATTCTAAGTCTATTTTCTATTTTATGAGAGGAAGGAGGAATGTTTCATTATCTGTTCTCTAGAACCAGTAGCAAATTTTAAAATTGCACATAGTTTGGCTTCCTTTTAGTGGCCTTTTCTTCTATATTATTTTAGTCATTGTATTTGTCATTCTCTGATTCTGCTTATTTTCCTCTGCACACATTCATGCAAATCTTCCCACATTTCCCTGAATTCTTTATATTCCTCATTTCTCACTGAGAAATAATAATATTTCAATAAATGCCTATACCACAGTTTCAGCCATTCCCCAATATGTGGGCATCCACTTTTTTTGGTTCTTTGCTAACATCAAAAATTCTGCTATGAATATTTTATTATATATTAGACCTTTTTTTTATTTGGCTTACTTGGAGAGTCCAGCAGTGAAATTACTGAGTCATGTGCTATAAATAATTTAGTCACTTCTTCCATTGTATTAATTGATTTTTAAACATTTCATAGAATTCACTAATAAATCTATCTAGACTGGAGTTTTGTGGCTTTTCAGCTCCTTCATAGTTCATTTACATTTTGATCAGTTTCTGTTTCTTAGTTGGGGTTGTTTAAGGTCTCTATTTCTTGCTTTACTGATTTAGATGCTTTGCATTTTTTAGGCATTCACCCATTTTATTTAAATTCTTCTTTAATGGCATATGACTATGTGTAGCAGTTTCTGTTCATTCTCTTTTGTAAGGACCAAAAATGAAATAATATTTGTAAAGAACCTAGCACAGTGCCCAGCACACAGTAGGTACTTGCTTATTCTCCTCACTATTTATTATGAATTCACCTCCTTTGTTTTTCTTTTGGTAATGTTATTTTCCCATCTCCTTAAAGAACAAAAACAAATTAGATAATGGGTAATCAACATTTTAAACCTTTCAAAAAGTAATCCAGTCAAGCGTTTAAATAGAGCACTGTCCATGAGCTATGATAGGAGAGGGACACAAGAGATGCTGTAAAAGTAAAATTGAAAGGATATGGTAGGTGACTAGATATGGACATGAAAGAGAAGGGGGTCAAAGATGACTCTTGAAATAGAGCACCCGGATGATTGGGGATAGTAGTGCCTTTAACAGAAATAGAGAAGTTTGGAGGAGACTCTAGTTTAGGAGAAAGATAATAAATGACACTTAGGACATGTGTAAATTGAGATGCCAATGGAACTTCCAGGAAGGGATGTCTAGCTGGAAGTTGGCAATGTCATACTGAAGTTCAGGAAAGGGATTTGATCTACAT
Source organism: Pseudocheirus occidentalis (assembly GCA_028646575.1). Lineage (NCBI taxonomy): Eukaryota > Metazoa > Chordata > Mammalia > Diprotodontia > Pseudocheiridae > Pseudocheirus > Pseudocheirus occidentalis. Next base: position 13,371,358 of record CM053600.1, on the reverse strand, counting down.
GTATATCTGGGAGTTATCTGTGTGGAGATAAGTGTTAAAGCCACAGTGGCTGATTATAAGCTTCTAGAGGGCAGAGACCACACCTTTCATTTCTTTATATTATTGTAGTCACTGTAGTGCTTGATGCTATTAAGTGCCTGTCAGCATTATGCACTTACATACATTCAAGAATTTTTTTGAATGGATATATGCCAATTCATTCAAATCTAGGAACTTTTTTTAATTCTTTGTGTCAAAATATTTGACTTGTCCACTTTCCAAACCTTCAGCCCATCTGAGGGTAGAAACTGAAATTGTTTGCTGGGAAAACTTGATGTTACAATTTGGTGATTCCTCAATTTTTTATCCTGTAGGGGGTGGAGTGAAAATACACACACACACACACACACACACACACACACACACACACACACACACACACATGAAAATGACACTTAAAAAGAAAAAAGAAAAAGGTATATTGTGCTCTCTTGGACTATTGCCCCATTTCTTATTTTCTAGATAAGAAGGGGAAAAATTTGCTGTAAAGATGCCAGAAGATAATTAATAATTCATGAATTATCATTAATGACTGATTTGTTGGATTTTACTGATGGAAACCTTTTTCTTATTACATACCCTTTTCTCTTTCATTCTGAGAAGATCCTGCATTCTTTCTTCCCTGAGGGACTTTGCTTTGATAATAGAGACAGAGGGAGCCTGAGAACCACATTCTCAGACTAAAGCCTACTTAGTTTAATCTGGGGCAGGTTTTCATCAGTGGCCATTACCCCCTAGCAATCTGAGCAGCTCAGCTTCCCTTGTTCCTTCTAGCTATTCACAGACAGACACAGCCTATTGGATTGCCTACCTAGGCATCTTCATTCTCCTCAGAACACAAAGACAAGCCACGACCAGTTGACAAGGGGTTGACCCAGAATGAAATCCTTAAATTCACCCAAAGGGTTAGTAGAGGAATGGATCCCAGAAACTCCAGGAACAAAATTCCCTGGAACACATGGTCCTTGGTACTTATGGACCACTTGTGATTTCATTGTTCCACTATAACCAGGTTTCTTAGCTATATTTATACCATGATCTCCTTTGATAGTCTGGTGAAAGAAACCTATGAACCTCTTCTCAGTTTTCTGAGAATATTACTATGTTTTAAATGCACTAGATTATAAAGGAAACCAGTTATATTAAAATATAACTGTTTTAAAAAGATTTTTTTTAAAAATGCCAAAGTTACAAATTCGCCAGGTTAAGAACCTTCGTATTATAGTAAGCTGAGTTGCTCACATCACTAGAAATGGTAGAAGGCTCATACTAGAGGAGGCAAAGGGTTTGGTTTGTCTAAGGGTTTGGTTCTAAGGCTTTTTCATTTCAGTTTGTCAGTTTATCATAGCTAAAACTAAGTCTCAAGGTGAAAGAAAAGTCACAACCAGTTCTAATAGTTTACATTTATAGTGGTTTATAGTTTGTGATACCCTTTCCTCACAACCATTCTGTGAGGTAAGTAGTGAAATATTATTACTTGAACTTTACCAAAGAAAGAATGGGTGTTCAGACTGACCCATGGACAGTCCAACAGATAATAAGTGGCAGAGCTATGAGCCCAACCCAGGTAATCTGATTCTATGTCCTATGTTCTTTCCACTAGATAGGCATATCCCACAAATTCATGATTACTGATTACTGCTGTGCACTAAAGATACACCACGATAACTCCCAAGATTTTCAAGACAATTTAAAAGTAATTCTGCAAATTATTTTCTGAATTTGACATCTTCTTCCCACAAATCCTTTCATTCTTTCAAAGACAAAATAAGACTTGCTGTTCTGATCTGCAAATAAAACAGATGAAATTTCAGCAGAATATGGGGGGGGGGATAAGATGACAAATGGAATAGTAGAATAATTAAAAACAGCATATAGAAAGGAAACGTAACCATATATCAGATACATAAAAATAAATTTGCCTCAAAACCTAAAGTGAAACAATACAAGGCAGGAAGTTCAAAGGTAAAGCCAAACACAGGTATTCCATCAATACAGAAATAGTGTACAGCGCTACCAGGGGAATTTGGAATTGGAAACACCAAGATCAACAAAAAAGAATTTCAGCTTTAAGATTAATTTTCTTAACTGTATGGACTCCTTTCATATAATGCAAATTATTTAAATGCACTTTTTAATATGATCCTTCATTTTCAAACTAGGAAGAAATTGCTTTCCAGAGTGACAAGAATGATAAATTAGTCAGTGGGTCTGGCCAGGAAGTTAGCAAGATATCATGACGTAGGTGGAATAAACATGAAGGAGAGGCAGGAGGGGGAAAGGAGAAGGAAGGAGAAAGGAAGTTCAGACAAAGAGAAATTTAGATGAAATCTTTAAATAAGCCTGGGGTAGTTAGCACCCTTGAGGAGTGCTAATCAAGTAGTGTCTTTAGGCACTGAACACGTCTAAGTGTTATTTATCCAGTCATTTGATTGAGACTCTGTTTCCACAGACCCAGAGACCGAGGTTGATTACTGTTAATCCTGTGATCCATGTAAACAATATTTACTTAAAGAAAAAATAACGTCCTCCAAAAATTCTATGCTATTTTCTCATTAGATTTTTTTCTACCAAAATATGCGATCCTCCAGAGACTGGGCTATTGTGTTGTCAAATCCCTTTGTAGGATAGTACAGCTAAATCTTAACTAATACAATGCATATTTTATACAGTGATATGTGCTTTAGGCAGGAAATTAGGACAGTAATGACTTAACTATGGAAAAGTTTAATATGACTCACACCACTCAACAGGACTTAAACTTACACTGAGAGCTGGGTCTGTCTTATAGTCCATTTTCATGATTCCAAAATAATTGGTCTGTTCAGGCAAAACAACATCAAACTCAATTGGTTGGCATTGCTAAGATAAATCAAACAGTTGGATGGATCTTTCACCTATTTTTCAGTGCCAGTGAAGACAGTTTCATTTATAAGACCCAATTTTTAAAACAGCCAATTCACTCTTCAGGAGGCAAATCCATAGCCATTACATTAGTTCTATCCAAACAGACTTTCCAGAAAGCAAGAAAATATGCTGAGGACAAATTGGAAAACAGTTGACAATATAGGAGGAAAGGATGCATCACCCAGTTTTCTTTGGTTTATATTTATAAGAATAAATTTTATTCAAATCAAAGACAACATTGGAAAGAGTGGGATTTGCTCATAAATATTCATGTCAATCTAGGAACCAAATGCTTCTCTTTCTCCTCCTCCAGGTCCTTACCCTAGCTCCATCAGAATTAAAGGTACCTTGCCATTACTAGAAATTAAATGGTATGCTGGACCCCTAAAGTGCTGAAAGCACAGTCAGCAGTCAGGTTAGTGGGAGCTAGCACCTATGAAGAGAAAGGCAAAAGGCAAATGAAGGAGGAAAATTTAGGAGTGAATGGAGGAAAAGTACAAAAGAAAGGAAGGTGTAGTGAGAAGACAGAAAGAAGTTGATAACTCTTTGTAGTCTTGTAACCAGAACTTCCTCATTATAACAGTAAGGACAAGCATATATATCACTGGGGTCCTTGGTGTCTGAACAATACCAAGCCACCTGTTGTCCATACCTTACTCTCTTCTGGAATTTCTCCCATGCCTCCAGACAAGCAGAGCACTATCCCTCAAGAAAGAAATGGAATTCATCACATCTATGGAGAATGCTTCTGCTGTTCCTTCCTGCTATGGCATCAAGAGTTTCCAGGATGATGAGAGAAAACCAAAATGTTCCTATAAACTCTCTTTCACAGTTCTTCCAAGTCCTTTCCCTAAGGCAGACCAGCCAAAGTGTCAACACAGATGGTAATAACTCAGTCATTCATAGTTTAGTAGTAAGAACCAATGTTTTAAAAATCAGTGAAAAAAAAAAAACAGTGAAGCCATGAGTTTCCATCAGAACAAGTAAGATGGGCAATGCAAAAAACAGATATGGCTTCCCTTGAAACTAGACATAATCATTTCATAACTTTCTACACTAAATCCTATTAAAAGTAATCTAAGGGTGACAGCAAAACAAAAAAGTGTATGGGTTAGCTTTTAAGAAAAGGTAACTCAAAGAAAAAAGTTCATTTTTATAAGACAACTGAAATTAAAGAAAGAGCTCTCGTGGAGATTTCATAGAAAGACCTTAGAGCACTGGTCATTGGAACATGAGCTCACTCAAAGAGTTGTATAACAGAATTATCTATGAACTTATAGCATTTTTCTTCCTACTCATAGGATCATAGATTTAGAACTGGAATTGACCTTAGAATTCTTTTAATGCCATGTTACAATAAAAAGTGAGGAGCTAAGTTGTCAACCATCCTATGAATTTGGACTATGAAGACAAGGACAAGAAATTCTATTCCACTTGGGATCTCCAATTTCCTCAAAAGAGGAAAATCCTTTTATTCCTCCATATCCATCTGGTAACAGACAATCTGAGCTACAGAAAGTAAATTTAAGTATTACCCATTTATTACATGAGTCTATCTTATCTCCTGTGTAGCAGCTTTAATTAACCCCATGATCTCTTATATAGAATCAAAAAGAGAGCCAAGAGTTATAAGGCAACAGGAAGAGAATTATAAGGTCCACAATTATTTATTTGAATGATTCCCCAGGAAGGAGAATTGGCATGTTTTCTCCCCCTTCTTCCTATCTCTTCACACACATTCCTTTTTACCTACCCAAATCCTACCTGTTCTTCAAGGTTTGGTTCAGATCTCACTTACTCTCTATGAAGTCTACTTTTAACAGCTAAATAGTACAGTGGAAAGAGTGTTGGGCATGGAGTCAGGAAGATCTGAGATCAAGTCTAGCCTCAGAAACCTCCAATGACACTGGACAAATCACACACAAAAACTCTCAGTTTGCCCAACTATAAAATGAAGATAGAAAGAGCATCTACTTCCCAGGGTTGTTAAGAGGATCAGATGAAATATTTGTAAAGTACGTACATAGTTGGTACTTTTTGTTTCCTTCCTTCTTTCCTAACAACTCTAGCTCACATAACCCCAGCTGAGCTCTTCAAGGCAAATGACCCTAAAAGCAAATCCTAGTTCTGCCTCTTACTAGATACATGGTCAATATGTGTGTGTGTATGTGTGTGTTTATGTGTATGTATATGTATACATATGTATATATAATATATTACAGAACCTATCTTAGAAATTACTTTGAAGATCAGATATGTGGTGAAAGTACTTTGTAAACCTAAAAATGCTATATAAATGTTAACAATTGTTATTTTAACACAGTCAACACATCCCCCACCCCCACCCTAGGTATGTAATTTCATTGCATTGTCAAGTCAAATTAGCAGATTTTTATTGATCCTTTCCTTTGTACAAAGTGCTTCAACCACCCCAGGGGAGTTTAAGTTCCTTGAAGGCAGAACTTTGGCCTTAAATTTCTTTTGTAACCCTTATAACATGTGGCTCTGTCTGGTATATATTTGTACAAACTTGTTGAATTGAATTCAATTGCTAATTTATCACTTTTTTCTCCGCTAAATAACTTGATCCTCTGGCCTTCTTTTGAAACACTGAAACCAATTAGTGTGGTCTGTGATTTAATCACTTGACAAATTTCAGATTTTAAGTCAAAGTTAATTTTGAATCATTAGGCGCAGGGAGGATCTTCATTGCACCAAAGAATGCATAGAGTACTCACGTAGAGTATTTGAGCAGTCCCGGCTGACAATCTCCAGGAGAACTAGTGATATGACGAGTCGTGCCCCCATTACAACAAGGGAAGATACCCATGACTTCCCAAGAGGGGCATGAGAATAATGGGTTTTCTAGCAGTTTGAAATAAAATATGATACTGTACTACATTTATAATGATGGGTAAATCAAACTCTGCATTTAACTCTCTCAGAGTGTATTTCAGGTGGGCACAGAGATTCAGTTCAGGTTATTCTCCTCTTCCCTCCAAATGAATTAACAGCCTCAGGGGAAATCCTCTACCTGTCTGCCACTAATGCAGACTTTCTTAACTAATACTTTTCACCTATGACAGTCACAGGTCAATCCTGGGATCTCGCCTTTGGTGTCCCCAGGCAGGAATCAATGCTGAGCCTGCCTGAGGTATCAGAGGGTGGGGCAGAGCTCCTGTCCTGATTTACCAAGCCCGGCTCCCTTTCACCTAGTTCTTCAGTTGTTTTTTTTGTTTTTGAAGCTACCAAGTCTGTTAAGTAAACAAAACCATCATCTTACCAGTGACAACTCTAAGCACTTAACTGCGACTTAAAGTTCTACATCTAAAGTCAAGTCTCAGGTGAATTTTAATCCTTCATTATTCAGAACATACTGGGTTTTTCCCCCCTTTCTTTCTAAAATGACAGTCATGCTGTTAAGCATAATAATTGTTCATGAGTGAGTACTGCATATTGCCCCTCTTGATTTTGCCTCTAAGGCAGGCTTCTTACTCTGCAGAGGTCAAGGGTCACCTGCTAAATCATGCATACCCACAATCCCTTGTGAATTATGCAGTTGACAAACTGCCGCTAATGATTAGTACAACCTGCATTAAAACCCTGGCACTAAATTGATATTACTTGAGTGATGGATTACACCTCTAATGAGCGGATTATTGCCACAAGTGACCTTGTCGGCTGAAAGAGTGTTTCAATATAACTAACATCTCTCACATTCTCATGTCACAGCAGAGCTAAAATATCTGAATGTGCTCTGGGTTTTTCCCCCCTTTTTTTCCCTTTTATCCAGGAATTGCTCCTTATTCTTTCAACTGCTAATGCTTAAGCAGCAACTCTAATTGGATTAGCCACCTGAGTTGCACCCCTAATTAGTATATTTTAATACACATAAAATAAAAATGTCCAATGAATAATATATTTCTAGAGTGAACTCTAGTTCCTGTTGTGTCCTGATTCTTCAGGGTACAGCAAACGTACCTGGAAATATTTCTCAGTTGGGAAGATGGACACGTGTCCTCCAGCCTAGAATCAATTTGCTCTCTGCCTCCTCACAGCTAAAGCCTGATAATGACTGTGAACTTCAGCTCACTTTTAAAGGCATACGTTGCTGCTTAAATCAGAGGAATCAGGGGGCTGGTTCAGAGAAAGCGTCATTCAGAATGAAAAGAGAACTGGCAGGAAACAAATCATCTGTGTTTCACTGCCAAGAGAAGCTAACCCCATCTCAGGAAGTGATAGTGAGCACCACATACTGTCCCTAAGTACAATCAGTAGTGGGGAGTTAGCATGTGATAAGTATCTTACTGTGTCCCCAGGCCTCCTGCAAGGGCTTGCATCTCAGCTGGACCCATAGTCTGGCTTTGAGAATCGAGTGACCCCTCACAGAGCCCACTCACGTCTTTGTCTGTACCCAGCTAGGGGCATATTCACAATGGCCTGTCAGGAGACATGTGTCCAGATGAGACAGGGAGGAGCCATACATTGATGGAATTAATTAAGGTTAAGCTAAGCTGCCTGGATGGATAAATCACAAGAGAGAAACCAGCCACATGTGTTTTCTTGGTGGTTTGCCCTAACAAAGAGATAATACTGAGCTCTCACCCCAATCAGTGCCACTAGGTGATGATGGGATACTCTTGCTTAAATGACTGTCAGGCTGATGTAAGAGATTAGAATGGCAGCTTGTGCTACCAACAGCTGCCTTATTGCTTTGGAACCAAAGGGCTGGTACCAGTTCTTATCTGAGTAAGAAGTATTAGAGAGGATGAGCCTAGAATCACAGTTCCATGGAAACTTAATGTTGAAAGGGAGCTCAGAGATCACTTCCATCAACGTCCTTACCCAATTCATGAATCCCCTCTGTAACAGGCCTGATGACTTTAGGCTCTAAACACTAATAGGCAGTTCTCTACCTTGCAAGACAGCACATTCCACTTTCGTATGATTTTCATTATTAAAAATCCCTTCTGCAAATTGAGTCATGATAATTCTTCCTGTAGCAGTGATGGTGTTCAACTTAATTTTGTGTTTCTTGACAATTTACAATTGAATGTTGCCCATGGAATTCCTGAGGTTATTCTCCTTAGGAGCACTAGCATCAAATACCAAGAACCTCTACATAAGCATGTACGCATTAGACTTTGAACTTTGAGAAACCAAATGCGAACTTCAAGGCATTTATGCTGCAAAGAGAACCACAGAGTGAAACTGGAAACCAATGAAGATGAAGGTGAATTATTTTGCTTTGTCTTAAACTTGGGAGTGTATCTAGTTTCTATTTATTATTTGACCTTATCCTTTTTTTCAGTTTTCGTATCCTAGATTCTCTGTTGTACTTCCTCCATTGGTGGGATGGATACATGTAGACAAAGGACAATGATGTTAGAGTGGGAGATCTAAAAGAAGAGAGACAAACCTTCTCCCTCTATTTTCTTTTCATATTACTCATATAACACAGAAAAAGGCAAGGAATTGGAATAGAACCAGTGAAAGGAATATGGTCACTTAACAAGCATCAATGCAAACAGTTAGAAATCTGAAATAACGTTCTAGTACCCAGAAAGGTCTCTCCTATCATTCCAGAATTCCCAAGATACCCAAATGAAATGTACCTATCGAGTTCCACTGAAATATGGAAGCTGGGAAACATAGTAAACTGAGATACGTCACTGTCAAGTTGTCATGAATTCTTAAGTGTGGGGAATGCTCCCAATGATGTAGATTGCAGCCCATCAATCATTTATAGACTTAGAGAGGTGCTTAAGGCACAAAGAGGGCACTTGCCCATGATCACATAGCTAATAAGCATCAAAGGCAGAATTTGACATTTGGTCTTTCTTACTCCCATTGTAGCATTCTTTCCACTATACCACACAACCTCTCCTTGAGATGGCTGAGAGACCCTTGTTTCTTGACCTTATCATTTCCTCCCCTTTATTGCATATATTGTTGGGGAGCCCAGGATTCACATGAGGATCCACACTAGCCCAGGAATTCTTTTTTTATTAAATTTTATGTTTATTTTTAGTTTACATCATTCATTTCCTCAAGATTTTGAGTTACAAATTTTCTCCCCATCTTTCCCCTACCTGCCACCCCAAAACAGTCATGCTACTGTACACCTCCTCCCCCAATCTGCTCTCTCCTATATCCTCCCCCATTTCCCTTCTGACTTTCCAGTAGTACCCCAGGAATTCTTGGCTATTTTTGTGGTCAGGAACTTCCTTGCAGTCTAGGAAAGTCTATGGTCCTCTTCTCAGAATAAAACAATGTTTTGAAAGTTGTAATTGAAGTAAATGCTCAAATTTAATTAGAAATTCCTAAAAATAAAAACATGTTTCCCATTATAATTCATAGACCCCTTGAAATCTATTCATACACAAGTGACATTCTCTACTCATCTTACTTCAAGGACTCTTCATTCACCTGGATGTGTCATGTAAGTATAGAGATAGATGCATTGAGTTATCAATTGACAGATCATAACTGTAGCTGGAAGGGACCTCAACCCCCTAACTTTACAAATGACCCAGGGAAGTTAAGTACCTTAGCAAAGATCACCAGACATCAGAGGTGGTATTTTAACCCTGGTCCTCTGACTCCAGAATCAATGCTCCTTTCACTCTATGATCTCTCGTGATTGTTTTATCCTGCTCTGACAACTAGTTGACATTGATGGCTTGATCCTTTCATGACTTAGCACCTTCTCCCCAATTATGAGAATTATAGACTTAATCCTTACAAAAGACTCTGGACCAGACTTGGTACCTTTCATTCAAGTTTCTCTGCCCATCAACATAGGACTGGATCATGACTCAGACTTGAGTTTGACTCCTCAGAGACCATTCTCACCCTAGCCAATGACAGCAATGGGCTGCCCTTTCTGGGTTGCCCTTTATGAGCTGGGTTATGAACCTTATCTAGTATACCCTAGATAAAAAGAAGAAGCAACTGAAATAAGAATGGCAAGTTTAAGAACTGAGCATTGATGTCAACAGCATACTAGAATGGAAGATGAGTAGTCTTTCATTTTCTCAAAAGAATCAGGGGCACTTTGGCTATAGTTTTCAGGCATCAGAAAAGAAAGCATCAATTGCAATCTATAGAGAAATGAACCCAGCATGTAGCACCAGAATCAGAAACTTTTCATTATTGCCACCACCACCATGATCATTGTCCTTTTTACCCTACAGCATGTATGCAATACTGGTTTAAAAAGAACCAGGGTTAGCCTTATGAGTAAGCATACTTGTTGTTGTTGCTGTTGTTGTTGTTGTTGTTGAGTCATTATCAGTCATGTATAACTTTTTGTGATCCCATTTGGGGTTTTCTTGGCAAAGATACTGGAGTGGTTCTTTGTGTTGTCCAACGTCCAATGAGTACACTTAGAGTACATGATTTGTAATTGGAAGGGAATCAGACAGGTCACAAATCCCTAAAAGAAAATCTCTCCTGCCATCCTACTGCTCTGCTTGAAATCTCACTTCTGGGGGGAGATCTATTTTTTTTGAGTCTTGAAAACTTTTTAAGCATCATAGATTAAAATCAAAATGATTCTGGAAGACTCATCATCTCTTGAGTGGCACTATCTAAAAGTTAAGAAAGGATTAGTAGGCAGCTAGTTAAGAAAATGATATATTAGTTATGCTCAAGAAAGACATAGTGTGGTGAATTAAGTAATGGGAAAACTGGCCTTGGGGCCAAGGAATACTTGTGTTCAAATCTTGTTTCTGACACATACTCTGGTAAAGTGACTTCTAGGGGCAATGCTCTAAAACTTTAATTTGTAGATAGAAAAAGTGCTTACCTGTGTTCATAGAGGGAATTTCCTTCCCAAGGTGCTCCCCATGCAATGAAATTGCAATAGTCCCCTATATAAATTAGGACTCCCCAGTGTCTCCAGGCTAACTGTGCACAATGCTTACAAAACAAGCTTAAATACATGACTCTTTCTAACACTAACACGACCAGGGAATGTCCTCATCTTTCAGAGCAATGGAAGGTAACAGCACTGACTAGACCCCTGCTTTGGACTGTCTCTTCCTTCTCTGTCGTGCTTTAAAACTCTCTTATAAAAAGCTATGCCCTAGAAGTGACAAGACCATTCATCATAGCTTCCTAAGCCTAGACTTTCTGAATAATGACATCAAAGGAATGCCCAACAAACATGTTTAATCCAATAGCTGTAATCCTAAAAAGTTCTATTAATCACTTTTCTATAAAGTCAATCCTATTTTAAATGAAACAGAGGAACTCTCATTTCAAAAACCACTATACAAAAGGATGTAGGATTTTGTAAAGGACCCTTTGCAAAGTGAATTCTTGCCTTCTAGCTTATCTTTTATTCTTTAACTTTTCTTTTGTGATACTGTGCTCTTACCTTCCATCTCTCCAAAAGAAAAGGAAACAGTGTGCTTACCAAAGGAGGTATCCTTTCGGTCAGTCTGAATTTTCCTGTATTTGTTTTATTTAAAGCAGGGTACAAGTGTCTCTGGTTAGAGCTGCCATGGTAACCAGATTGCTCTCATTTTATAGGTGGAAAGGGTTAACCAAACAAGGCACCTTTCCTGCCACTACAGTCACAGTTAACAGCTACTTTGAAGAGTTTCAATGGACAGGAGCAGCAGCAGCCGGCAACTCAACCAGGAATGTCTTGAGTGAGAGAGAGAACTTTGTCACATCATCATGGCATCTAACGTGAAGCAGCTGTCGGATGCATCAGGAATCCAATGTCAGGAGCTGCTTTTTCTCCTCTTCTCAGGAAGTGCTGTACAGCAAGGTTACCTCCCCAAGCTCTCTAAAGTGGTCTGGGGTCATCATTTCCGTATTCTGAGTGGGCAGTGGTTTCAGTGGTATCCTGACACGATGTCATAATATGAGCAGCTTTGGTTCCAGATGCCATCTATCCCAAGCCAATCATTCTATTCCCATAATTTCCAATAAGTGTGCACAGTTTTCTAATGCTGTCAGACACTTTGTGTTGCTTTTCCATCCTCTAGACACCTAAGAGTGTATATTTTTTGAAATTGGCAGAATGGTGTCACTCAGAACAATTACTGGAAGAAGTGATGATCTGACCTTCCACCTTGCAGTGAGTTCTGAGAATATATAACAAATACAAATAAAAAACCCTCAAACTTGAATTAAATCATCACTCCAGGAACCGTTTTTCATGTGAGGGGGACTTTTGAGTCCCCATTTCACAGATTCAAAAATTAAAATATGGATAATTAAATTAAGTAAACTTCATACAGGATACTGTATGAAGTGTCATGGTGATGCAAAAAAAAAAAGCTTGCAAAACTCCACTGGTACATAGTAGATGCTTAATACATGTTGATTGATTGATTGATAGCCTGTCTCCAAGTTTAGCTTAGGTGTGATAATTGTCTCTACTGAAGCATCTTATTTTACACTGATTTTAAGCTAACAAACAAAATTATTGCTGTCATATCCAAGGGACCCCTCATCCAAATCTATATATTTTCAGCCAAAGAGAAATGCTAGTTATTACTATTATTATTATTGTATTAAAACTTAAATAAAGCTTTTTGTTAAAGGACTATGAAATAATTTATTAGTCCATACCCCTAGGGTCATAGGATCCCAAGAGGCCATCTACTATCAGGACAACATGTCTCTCTATTGAAAGGGGTTTGTATTGCCTTATAACTACCTACTGAGTCATGTTAACCACTCTAGAAACTAGTAAATATCAGAGTCTGGACTCAAATCCAAGTCCTCTGATACCAAGTCTAATATTCGTTTGAGTATTTCCACAGTTCCTCTAGTAGTATGGTAGGAGGAAATGAGGGGGAAATTTTAGCTAGAGGAAACTTTTAGCTAGAGAAAAGATAAAATTTTAGCTAGGTCCTGATTAGGGCAAATAATGAATCCTAAGTGGTTTTACTATTCAGAATCACACAGTAAACTGTCATAGGGCTGGAACCAATTACCACAAGTTACATAATTCTAACTTTGAATTGAGTGTATTCACATGCGTGCTACCACTTTGTGGGATTCTTATTTGAATTGATTGAAATTTGACATATGATCATGTGATTGTTACTGTAATGGTAGTCAGCATCTCAAGCAATTCTATCATATTTATAAGTAAAATTTTTATTTATAATTTTTATAGGTAACCATATATTTAAATTTTGCATTGACAAGTACAGGTATTCAAATACATAAATAGGATAGAGCCAAGATGGTGACATAGAGAAAGAACTCAACCAAGCTCTCCTAATATTCCCTCTCCAAACAACTTTATAATAATACCTCAAATCAAATTTTGAAGTGGCAGAGCCAACAAAAGGGCAGGATGAGATGATTATACCAATCCAAGGCAATGTAGGAGGTCAACAAAAGAGATTTGTGACACAGGAGTTGAGGCTGACCCAGAGACTATGTAGATGAACCACCAGCAGTGGGACTAAGTGGTTGTGACATAAGTAGTAGCAGCTTCTGAAGCTCTCAAGCCAGACACAATAAGGGGACCTAGGAACTGGTCAGAGATTACAGGGAACTGCTGTAATCAAGATACATCAAGAAACAATCAAAATAAAAAGAATGAAAAAAGAGAAGAAAATGTAAAACATGCTGTCAGAAAAACAACTAACTTTGAAAACAGATGGAAAAAATAATCTTAAAATTATTGGACTATCTGAAAGCCATAGTCAAAGAAAGCCTATACATCATATTTCAAGTAGTCCTCAAGGAAAACTGCATTGATATCCTAGAACAAGAGTGTAAAATAGAAATTGAAAGAATCCACCAATCACCTCTTGAAAGAAATCCCAAAATAAAAATTCTCGAGAATATTATAACCAAATTCCCAGGTCAAAGAGAACTACTTCAAGCAGCCAGAAAGAAAACATTCAAACATGGTGGAGCTACAGTCAGGATTATATGGAATTTAAGATCTACCATTTTAAAGGATCAGAGGACTTAAGATATGATTACCCAGAAGGCAAAAGAGCTGGGATTACAGCAGAGAATAACCTGTATAATCCTTCAATGGAAAAATTAAATAGAGAACTTTCAAAAATTCCTGATGAAAAGGCCAGAACCAAATGGAAAATTTGACTTTTAATTACAAGACTCAAGAGAAGTACAGAAGAGTGAATAACAAAGAGAAATTACAAGGGACTCAATAGAGTTAAAATATGTACCTTTCTATATGGGCAGATGATCCATGTAACTTCTGAGAACTTTATCATTATGGCTATTATAAATATTCTACATATAAAGAGGGTGTCAGAGTGAGCCAATTATGATGGGATGACATTTTCAAAAAATTGATAGGTGAGAAAGAAGGATGCCCTTGAGAAAGGGGGGAAAAGAGAAGAAGAATGGTGGAAATTATCTCACATAAAAGAGATATGTAGAGGAGGGACTTTATGGTGGAGAAGAAAATGTTGGAGGGGACTTGGCAAGGTTTGAACTTCAGTCACATCTAAATGGGTTCAAAGAGTGGGGGACTATATACACGTACATATACACATTACATATATATATACACATTCTATGCACACATGCATATATATGTGCTATACACAATTGGTAATGGAAATCTATCTTACCAAACAGAAAAGCAAGAGGGAAAGGGGATAAGAGAAAGGAGGAGATAAAAAGGAAGGCAAATAAAAGAAATTAGTGGTCATGAGAAAAATGAATTTAAAAGAAGAGATAGGATAAAGATAGAGAAGGATAAAAAGAAGGAAAAAAGATGGTGGAAATGCAGTTAATAATCATAACTTTGAGTGTGAATGGGATAGACTCACTCATAAAAGAGACGTGGATAATAGAATGAATTAGAAACCAGAATCTGACAAAATTGTTGTTTACAAGAAATACATTTGGAACAGATAGATACCCAGAGTAAAAAATAAAGGACTGGAGCAGAATCTATTATACTTCTGCTGAAATTTTTAAAAAGCAGTAGTAATTATGATCACAGACAAAGCAAAAGCAAAAATTGACCTAATTAAAAGAGATAAGCAGGAAAACTACATTTTGCTAAAAGGTGCAATACCCAATGAAGTAATATCACTACTGAACATATATGCACCAAATGGCATAGCATCCCAATTCTTTTTTTTTTTGTAGGAGATTTTTATTTTTTTATTTTTTTCCTTTTTAAATATATTTTTATTTGTTTTCTTGTTTACATCATTCATTTTCGTGACATTTTTGAATTACAAATTGTCTCCCCATCTTGTCCCTGCCCCAACCCTAAAATAGCAGTCCCATTGTAAAGCCCCTCCCCTGCTCTGCTCTCTTACTTTCTGGTAGGGCAGGGAAGGTCTCCCTATACCAGCCCCTGTATATCTTAATTCCTAGTTGCAGGTATTGAAGAACTTTAAATTCTAGATTCTTTTGATTCCTCTCTTGTCACCCACCCCCACTGGAAGGACTATCAATTTAATACAGGCTGTGAATGTGTGATTATACAGGACATGTTCATAGTGGACATATTGTGACAGTGATCATCTGTCTCTCCTTCCTGCCCCTCCCCCCTTGTTCTGTTCTCTACCCTATCCCTGTCTCTTTACTGGAGTGTGTGCTTCCAGCATCCCTCCCTCAGACCCTGCACTCCCCTCCATCATCCCC
>CM053600.1:13301250-13355294 GCA_028646575.1 Pseudocheirus occidentalis | reverse complement strand
GCCAGGTTCCGGAGTCCCCAGGTCAAGGAGAAAATATTACAAGCTGCCAAGAAGTAACAATTTGAATACTGTGGAAACACAATTAGGATAACCCAGGATCTAGCAGCTTCTACATTAAGGGATTGAGGGGCCTGGAATATGATATTCCAGAGATCAAGGGAACTAGGACTAAAACCAAGAATCACCTACCCAGCAAAATTGAGTATGATGTTCCAGGGGAAAATACAGTCATTCAGTGAGGTGGAAGACTTTCAAAAATTCTTTCTGAAAAACCCAGAATTGAAAAGAGAATTTGACACTCAAATGCAAGAGGCATGAGAAGGTAAACATGGAAAAGAAATCATAAGGAACTTATCAAAGTTGAACTATTTACAACGCAACATGGAAAAAAATGATCATTATAACATATGAAACTTTTCTCAGTATAAGCATAGTTGAGGGGAATATAAATGTCTATATATTTATATATAAATATAAATGTCATACACATATGTCTATATAGGAGGGTATACATTCATACATATATGAATGTGTGTATATATGTGTACACAGACAGAAGGCACAGTATCTAATGAACAGTCTGGGAAAAAGGAAAAATTGAGAGGTGGGAGAGAAATAGAATGAGATTAGACAGAGAGAGACATAATGGGGTTAATTCTCTCATACAGAAGAGGCAAGGGATAACTGTTACAAAGGAGGGGAAGAACAGGAAGGCAAAAAGGAATGGGTCAACCTTACTCTCATGGAAGTTGGCTTAGGGAAGGAATGACATACACTCTAAATTGGGTATCTTGGCCTACAGGAGAGTAGGGGGAAGGGGACGAGAGGGGGAAGGATGGGGAAGTGGGAAGATTGGGGACGAGGGTTGTTAGAAACACACACTTTTGTAAAGGGACAGGGACAAAATAGAGAATAGAACAAGTGGGGGCGTGGAATAAGAAAGAGGGAAATACACAGGTACTGGGGTAGGGAGATCCATCTTGCCCTACTGGAAAAGTCAGAGGAGTGATGGAGGAGGATACGGGAGAGAGCTGATTGGGGGAGCAGGTATACAGTAGAATCGCTGTTTTGGAGTGATGGGTAGGGTAAAGGTAGAGAGAAAAATTGTAAATCAAAATCTCATCGAAATGAATGATGTAAACTAAAAACAAATAAACAGAAGTTTAAAAAAATTAAAAATAAATTTTCTCCCCCTTTCTCCCTTTCCCCTCCCCAAGATGACATGCAATCTGATCTAGGCTCTACATTCATGTTAAATACATTTTGACATTAGTCATGATGTATAGAAGAATTAGAACCAAGGGAAGAAACCATGAGAAAGAAGAGACAACAACCAAAAAAAGAGCAAATTATGTGATTCAACTGGCATTTGGACTCCATAGTTCTTTTCCTGGATGTGGATAGCATTTTCCATCAAGAGTCTTTTAGAGTTGTCTTAGAGAAGAGCTAAAGTCTATCAAAGTTAATAATCACATAATGTTGCTGTTACTGTGTACAATGTTCTCTTGGTTCTTCTCTCTTCACTCAGTACCACTTCACGTAAGTCTTCCCAGGTTTTTCTGAAGTCTGCCTGCACATCATTTCTTACAGAACAATAGTATTCCATCATTTTCATATACCACAACTTATTCAGTCATTCCCAATTAATGAGCATCCCCTCAACTTCCAATTCTTGGCCACCAGAAAAAGAACTGCTATAACTATTTTTGTACATGTGAACATTTTTCTCATTTTTATGATCTTTCTGGGATACAGAACTAGAAGTGGTATTATTGGGTCAAAATGTACACACAATTTTATAGCCAAAGCTTTGGGCATAGTTCTAAATTGTTCTCCAGAATGGTTGGATCAGTTCACAAGTCCACCAACAATGCATTAGTGTTCCAATTTTCCCACATCTCCAAGGAACTAATATTTTCTAGCAATGCAATCTGATATCAAATTGCTGCTTCTTATATAGGGGAAAGATAAAGCTCCTCTTCTGTTTTGATTCCTTGTCAGTTAGGCCCACGTTCTTCAAGAGTTCTTGAAAACTTACAGCCATAAATATACCACTGAATACAATGTGGACAGTATTTTTCTGAATACTAATTACCCAGGTGTCTAGGTACCTAGCAAGTAGATAGTTTTTTTCACACTTAAAATTGCTGTTTGAGGCATCTCAACCTTGACCATCAAGATTCTCAGGAGCCTTACAAATAGGTGTCTATTGTCCCAGGGGAATCCTATGATAGACTGGTTTCATAATTAATCTAATATATATGTACATGTATATGTATATGTATATGTATATGTATGTATGTATGTATGTATATATGGTCAGTAACCTTAAGAGGTAGTAGTTATTTTAGGATAGGCAAACTGCTTAGCTCAAGAATTAAAGATAATATCATGAAAACAATATTGACAAAAATGAGAAGAACCAAATTACTTGCATTTTTGACATCTGAATTTATAAGGCTACTAGGAACTATGCTTCCAAGAAAACTATTAAATATTGATATGGAAGCAAAAGCAGAGATTGGAGAGGTTACCTTTTCAGTTTTAGTATATGATAATGATGTATAAATATACAAATATGAATAATAATGAAAATAACAATGACAAACAATAATAACACTGGTTTACTCCAATGCTTAACCTCACTTCTAAAGGTAGAAGTTCACCCATCAATAGCTCTTTAAATCATAAATTGGGGCACAAGAGTTTTGCAAAATAAGGCCACCTGGGACAAAGCTTCTATATAAATAAATTATCTATATTTTCTTTCATGTCTAGCATGATGTTCTGCATGAAATGACTGCTGAACAGATGTTTGTTAAATTGAGGAATTACATGATTTTTTTCCCTGAAAATTACAATGGTCCCCAAATTTTCCTTTAAAGCTCTCCTTCCCTTCTCATTATGTGGGATCTATGCCATTGACCAAATTTCTCATTTGTAGGATAATCAATAAATAATCAGATCACAAACATTCAATTGGAGGATCATTGATTCAGACCTGGAAGAGTCCTTACCAAGTCATGAAATCCAATATTCTCATCTCATAGTTGAGGAAACTGAATCATAGAAGGGTAAATGATTTGCCAAGCGCAGTGCCCAGGACCTAGTAGGTACACCCACTGTGCCATTTGTTTTTATCAACTGCCAAATATTTTGATATCTACTGTTTAGAATATAGTTTGAAGTCCAATAATGCTGTGTCCCCTATTCATTTTTTTCCATTGAGATTTTGGATGTTTAGTTCCTCCAAATGAATTGTTGTTATTGTTTTATCTCAGTCTTTAAAGATTCTCCTAAATCATTTTATTTGTATAACACAAAATATGTTGAGGGAACTAGGTGGCTCAGTGAATAGAATACTGGACCCAGAGTCAGGAAAACAAGTTTAAGTCCAGTCTCAGACACTTACTAGCTGTGTGACCCTAGGCAAGTTACTTAACCTGTTTGCCTTAATCTACTGGAGAAGTAAATGGCAAACTTCTCGGTATCTTTGCCAAGAAAACCTCATAGACAGCATTGCCATGATATGGTCCATGGTGTCATGAAGAGTCAAATATGATTCAACGACAACAGCAAGATCTGTTAAGTAATTTAGGTAATATCACCTTTATTATATTGGCAAGGCTCAACCATGAGCAATAAATATTCCTCTAATTATTTGCCTTTTTTATTTCTGTAAAGAGTGTTTTATAGTCATATTTATATAAATCTTAGTTATATCTTAGCAAATTACCTCTCATATATTTACGTATTTTTTTGGTTATCTTGGTTGGAATCTTTCTTACTATAGTTTCTCAATGCTATTTGTTAGTGCTGTATAAAAATGCTAATAATTTTGGTAGATTCCTTTAACATACTGCTATTTCACTGAAATTAATAAACAAAAAAAGCTTCCCCTGAGACAATAGACACCTATACCTAAAGAACGTTGATGGTCAAGGTTGAGATGCCTCAAACAGCAATTTTAAGTGGGAAAAAGACTATCTACTTGCTAGGTACCTAGACACCTGGGTAATTAGTATTCAGAAAAATACTGTCCACATTGTATTCAGTGGTATATTTATGGCTGTAAGTCTTCAAGAACTCTTGAAGATGTGGGCCTAACTGACAAGGAATCAAATCAGAAGAGGAGCTTTCTCTTTCCCTTATATAAGGATTGTGAAAGGCTTCTTGTAGACAGTGGGGCGTTAGCGGAGGCTTGGGAAAAGCTGGGAAGTCAAATAACAAATAAAGGAGAGAAGTTTACTGAATGAATGGATTGTTTTGCATTGCCTAGATCTATGCTGATTCTCTGTAGTTCCTACATACAGCATCACGACATCTCTAAATAGAGATAATTTTGTCTGCTTTTTTCTAGTCTTTATCTTTCGAAAACTATTCTCTTGAATAATTTCTCTGGCTGACATTTGATTTTATTTTCATATATACACACACACATATATATTTATACATATATACACATATGTAACATGTGTATATATAGTATACACACATATGCTAATATACATATATTATTTCGTTCACTCAGTGGGTGGTATAGTTAGAATTTCTAGATTTATGTAAAAGAATAATCTGAGGGGAGAAAATCCTTGCTTTATTCCTTTTAGTTTTTAGAAAACTTACAATATTTCTTTTTTAATGTAAATTTTTATTTGTTTTCTTGTTTACATCATTCATTTCCATGAGATTTTTGAGTTACAAATTTTCTCCCCATCTTTCCCCTACCCCAACCCCAAGAATATTTCTTTATTGAAGATAATGCAAGCTGCTACTATTACAATATAATACTTTTCAAGCATAATTGATATTCATAGGAACATGAATATCGCTCTCAAGATAGGTCTTTCCATGTCTATGCATTTTTAACACAATGAGCTACAATATATTGAATTTTTTTACATCTGTTAATCATGGGGGGTGGAGTTGGTTATTTTTGTCTTTATAATTAATTATGCTAACTTTTTTTTCTAATGTTGAACCATTCTTGGCACAAATCCAACTTTTCCATAGCAATATTGTTTTTGCAAGAATTATTAGAGAATTGCTAACTTTCTTTAAAAGAATTTTATCTATAATATTTGTATCAATATTCATTAGAAAAATTATTTTGTACTTTACTTTCTCTGCCCTGTCTCTCCTTGACTTGGAAATCAGGATTAGATTTGTCTCATAAAAGGAAAATGGAAGTGTTTTTGGTCTCTTTATTTTTGCAGTAACAGTTATTCATTATTCCTTAAATAATTCATTCATTCAGATATAAATCCACCTGTCTCAAGGTTTCTCTTTTCTTTGCCTATACTGCCTATTCTCTTTTCTGTCATGCCATTGGAGTTGAAGAAGGTGCTATAGTCTTCAGGGATGAGCAGAGTGAACAGCTGAGACACTCCTGCAACAGAACTCTAGAAGAACTCCATTGTCCATTTCAGCAGGAGACACTCTGGGTTTTCAGCCTCCTCTGTTTGACTAAATTTCTTCAATCTCTAGATTTACTCTCTAGGGCTATTCATAAAGGAAATAGTGTTAGGTCCCCTAAGACTTTCCTGAAGGAAATCCTTTGCATTAGTCTCATGCTTTCCTCTTGCTCATGTAAGGTACCTATTGTCTGTAGATAGTATTAAATCATTATCACCACCACTACATTTCTGAATTCTTCCATCCTCCACAGTCTACTTTCCTGTGAAAAATGTGGGATCCACATGAATCCATTGCTGCCCTGTTATCTTTTTCCCAAATTTTGTGTTTGGTCTAGTTCCTATACCTCATGCCCTGGTTTGGTATATTGCCAAGGGGCTAACTACAAAAGATTATTTATAATTGCAGCCACTATGAGAAAGGCAGGATCACCATGGAACATTATTACCACAGGCACCAAGGGTAAAATTGCCTGAAAGAATCACCTTGTTTGGGGTTCCATCCATTTTCCTCTTCTTTTCATGGATACTTTTGCTCCACATGCAGATATTCTTAGTTATTTGGGGTACTGATGGGGAAACTGAACTCTATGTTTCCTATAATTGTGACATCTCTCCAGAATCTCTCAGCTAATTTGCCTTTTATATAATTTTATAGTACTTTATATGCACCTATATATCTGACTATATGCCTGTATCTACCAGCTTACCAGTCAACAGCAAGTCAATTAGGTTCTACTATGTTCCAAGCATGCTGCTCCTAGGGATTCAAAGAAAGGCAGAGAACAGTCTCTGCCCTCAAGGAGTTCACAGCCTGATGGGGGAGACTACATGTAAACTGCCATGCACAAACAAGATAAATACAGAGTAATTTAGAGACATCAGAAGAAGAAAAGCACTAAGTTTAAGGATTGTGAAAAGCTTCTTGTAGAAAGTGGGGCTTTAGTTGGGGTTTGGGAAAAGCTGGGAAGTCAAATAACAAATAAAGGAGAAAAGTCCTCTATATTACTGAATGAATGGATGATTTTGCTTTGCCCAGATCCACTTATAACCAACAGCACAAAAGATTTCATCTAACTCACAGAACGGAAGACAATAAACCTGGTAGAACCATTACTACAAAGTTTTCCAGTCTGGGAAAGTACTACAATCTATGACCAGGCCAAGCAGCACAAAATTTAGAAATATCTTCTCCAATATTGTAGCAGAGCTGGGGTGGAGTTAGGACGTGGTCCAGGGTGGGGGAGAGACTTACAAGTACACCACCTGGTAGTTTCCTATTTTAATAAATTATTCTTGATAACTAGTATTGAGTTCTGTCGCTTTAGAAAACTTAAAGGGCTTATCAGCACTCTCTAAATTCAGTTACCCAAGTCAAAACTTCATTCTATCCTGCCAATTATGGCTCTACTAAGTGGTCCATAGAGTTATTTAATCTATGATCATGGCCTCTTCAACATTATATTCTAACCAAAGAAAATAAGCAACAATGTACATTAGAATGTGTTCCTGTTTTGGAAAGTAGCCCTCTACTTGTCCCCATTTCTATATCTTTACTAGCCCATCACTGCTAACTAGGGAATACAGACAACATTCCAGCAATCAACTAGAGAATCTGTCAGAAAACAAATCTAAGCTCTCTCTTGCTCGCTCTCTCTCTCTCTCTCTCTCTCTCTCTCTCTCTTTCTCTCTCTTTCTCTCTCTCTGTCTCTCTCTCTCCCTCCCTCTCTCTCTTTCTTTCTCTACACACTAACTACATATACCCCTAAATTCTTGCTATTAATATTAAACCTTCTTAGACTCTCTGCACTGTAGCTGTCCAGAATGGAAGGCCATGAATTACTATATGGGACCCCTTTTCAGTGATACCAGCAGAGCAATGAGTTATTAGATAGAAGTCAAAGCTTACTCCTCTAAAGATCATGTCTGAACTCCCTAGAGACCAAGAGTCAGACTGTCAATTCAGCCTTTCATTCTCTCTGAAGCAGACAAATTGAGTTCTGTGTGTGTGTGCCTGTGTATCCTTTGGAAAAGACCTTAAAAAGCCAGGTTTTCTTTGTGGACATGGAAGATGCCATAGCACTTTTGTCCGGAGCCAAAACTTTGAACCCCCAGAGGAAATCCTTGGGAAAACCAAGAGCCCACCTGATTCCTATCAAGGATATTAATGTATTAGTCACCTTATAAAACTTAAATTTATTTACTTTTAAAATGCCACCCCCCCTGCCAAGGTGAGCTCCACAGCTCACTACCCAGCAAGTTTGTGTTGGCATCTACTGAATGTTACAGCTGTGTCTCCAACCACCTGAACATAAGAGGAAAAATGAAGCCCTTGCCCTCCATTCACAGGACAGTCTCCTACTACCTCATCCATCAAGAAAAACGTGCAGTGTGCCAAAGAAATGTTCCCAAATTTTAGCAGGCATTTGTTGCATGCAAATCACTGAAGAATAAATCATTGTATATTGCAGCATAGCCCCTGAGGGGTCTGTACCTATGGAACTAGCTACTGTCACTCCACTTCCACACACACCTTAATCATGTTATTCATTCAGCAAGAAGGATGTATGATACTGCAGGCATCTTTAATCCCTCCCTGCTGATGATCTAATGGGGAAAGACAAAGAGGGAGACAGAGAGACAGCAGGAAGCCCAGAGAAAACACTGAAGGTAGGATTCAAGCATTATTTTTTATTATTATCATTTTTATTATTATTATTATTAATTTCCATTTTCAAGGGTTTTGTTGTCAGATTCTTTTCCTCAAATACTATAAAGGCACTTGCCTTATAATGTATGAGTGTAAATATCTTGTTTAGTGCATTGGATATTCATGGTTCTTTCTACCCACTCACTATTGGGTGAACTTGAAACAAGAGTCTCTTCTCTTTCTCTTCCTTCATTTCCTTAGAAGAGAAGAGAAAAGAATTATGCAGAGAAAGTTGTCCCTTTCTAATCAAAGGTTTGCTTAAAGTGAATATTATACTCAGGTAAAAAACACATCCCACAAAAAGCTACAGCAAAAGTTCATCCTACCATCCCAAGCTTGAGCAAGAAAGACCACCTTTGCAGATCCAGGTCTCATCTATTCTGTTCCCTGGCCTTGCTGCAGGGAGAAACCACAAGCATACCTCTTAATTCCCCCTCAGGCTGGTGGTTTCAGGGAGGCATACATGTGTCAACCAGGGTCTGGAGAGAGAACAGCCGAGTACTTCAAAGGGCTAACTGGACAGAAATTACTTTCAGCCACCGCTGGGACTGGATTTGCATTTGGGCTTGAAAGTAAAAGAGGACAGTGGCCACAACCAAGCCTCTATACTGTAATGTCTGCCCCAGGTTACATTTTTATAATGGGACAGACAACTGAGTAAAGAGGCCCAGAAAAAATGACTATACCAATCCTACTTTTTATTTATTTTGGGGGGGCAGCCCTCCCCCCCAATTTACTATATGATTGGTCTTTGATTTCAGCAATGTGGGCATTCTTCCCCCTTGCAACTCATCCGTATTTTCTCATTTAATAGGATTCCTTTCTATGTTCTTTAGATGTTCCACAGAGGCACCACCCAATGTGCTGTAAGGCTCTTTTATAAGTTGTGGGTACCAGTGTAGCACTCTGGCTGTCCTTGTTTTCACTATATGACTGGCCCACCTCCTTTTCTGAGCCTATGCTTCTCCTATATTTGTGAATAGGAAACCATTGGAAATATGCTTCAATCTACTTGTGACCATCATGAATTTCTTCTTTGCCATTTGGACAACCCACAGCTTTAATTCCTTAGAGACTGTGGTATTCTGAGATTTGCAACCATCACTAGCACAAGGTCATCTCCATGCCACAATGGGGTTTCAGGTTAGGACATTAGTGGAAGTCAGATATTAGCCTCAAACAAGCCCTGTTACTATGTGGTACCAGAGAACCAGCTGCTATTGTGGAGCCTAGGAGACAATTTTTCAGAATTATACTCTAAGACCAGGTTAAATGGGCAGTTTGAGAAAGGTGGACAAATGGCATACCAGGCAAGAGGTGTCAAGTAGCATCTTGTACATGAAACCTTAACTTATGTCTTCATCACACACACACACACACACACACACACACACACACACACACACCATCATCATCACCACCACTACCACCACCCCTCTCTATTTCAGAGGGCAGGGACTGGTTTTTTTTTCATTGTTTTTTCATTTTTGTCTTCCTCCCTTTAATAAATGCTTATCTATTGATTGATTCCTCATAGCCTCAATGACATTCTGAAAGGTGCTTTTTAAAAAAAAGTTTGAAGAAGGAATCTCCTTTCACCCACAAATTTGTAATGATTAGACTGCGTCTATACAAATGAAGTGAAATAGAAAGTTGATGGGCTGATGGTCCCGGGAAGGGACTTACTTGTCTTTATATTACAAGGAGAATAGAAAACCTAGGTGGATCCCTTTTAGGACTATAGGGTCATTGGATTTGCAAGTCTGGAGGGACCTCAGAGATCATCAAAGGCTCAGACCCAAATCTGTCAATGACCTCCAGGAAATAGAGCTAAGTTTTGAACCAAAGTCTTCTGACTATGCTGGTTTATGTTCAACTGTGGGGAGTAAATAATGTAAAGGTCTTAGAGTTCTCCTCTAAGAAGATTTTTTAAAATATTTAAAGAAATAGCCAAGGATGAATTGAAGCTTAAGACTAATTTAATTAAGTTTATATATGAGAATAGGTCCGTGATACTCACCCTGTCTCCAGTCCTTGGGACTGGAGAGCAGAGAGATAAGCTTACAAAATTGTAAGCTACATGAAAGCAAGGATAATAGCTTTCATCTCTACTTCTTTTTAACCTCTCCCCCCATTACCTGCCCAAATGCTTTACCTGTAATTTATTTCCATTCAACAAACGTTTATTAACATAAGTGGATGTTATTATGCTCACCTCCGAGATGTAAAAAAAAAGAAATAGTGGCTATCTGTGTTCAATAAATTATTGTTAATTGTTACATATAAGTACCATTTGGCATTTGACATCAGGGTGTCAATTCAGTGCATGTCTGATAATTGATTCACCTACTCAACCAACTCCACTGGTTTCCTATTGCTTCTGAAATAAAGTGTATAATCTTATTGGCTTTGAAAGCCCTACAAAACCTGGCTCTAACTTATCTTTCCAACCTCATTGGGCATTACTTCTCGTCCTGAACTTTGCAAATTGTCAAAACTGGTTTTTCCCATCTTGTACACTGCACTGGTCATCACTCCCCCATGACTATAATGCCTTCCTTTCTTACCTCTGTCTCATTGAAGCCTTCTCTTCGTATGAGATGCAATTCATCTTTTGCATGGAGTCTTTCCTGATCTATCTACATATTTGTGTTTGATATGTAAACATGCACATATGTATGTAGATATTGGTGCCTGATACATTGTAGGCACATAATAAATTTTTATTGGTTGGTTGCTTGATTGATAGTAAGCAATTATCTTCAATATTGTATAAGAAAGGTAAGTATTTTAGGACCTCTCCAATTGCAGTTGTCCCTAGTCAGCCTGTCACAGAAATTTGATCCTAAATCTCCTGTCTTATATAATAATGTAATAAAATCATTTAATCATATGATTCCGTGGCTGCTCCTCCTATCCTCCATCAACCCTATAACATGTATCCTATTCCAGGCTCAGACTAGCTCAGTCCCAGTCCAGTGATTGAGGCTTAAAGTTAAAATCTGACAAAGTATATTGGTGTTGTAGGGTTGGATTTAAGGTCAGGAAGACTTGAGTTCAGATTCAGCCTCAAATACCCACTAATTGTGTGATCTTGGGCAAGTCATTTAACCTCTCTCTGACTCCATTTCCTTATTTTTAAAATGGGCATAATACTAGCATTTCCCAAGGTTGTTGTAAGGATAAAAGGAAATAATATTTGTAAAATGCTTTGCAAATCTTAAAGCACCATATATAGATACTACTTTTTATAATTAAAATGGAGTAAAAACAACTTAAATACATATGATACAATAAAAAATCATCATTGAAAAGATACAAGCAGGGTGTGTAGTCTTTAACAACTGGCTCCCCCAAAATAGCTTTTTTAATATTTTAAATTTTTTAACATTTAAAAATGTTCAAGTTTAAACTGCTTTCTTAAAATTTACCCCATCACTCAATCACAACAACATGAAAAAATGTTGACTAAACTCTGATTTGTGGTGCTTCCTGATTTCTGAGGTATAAATGCTCATAGTGAAAATTTAGTAATTACCCCTCATGAGAAGGCTAAGATGTCTCCAGCATACTCCTGGATATAAAACATTTTTTCTCACCTACTTGTGATACCACACTGGTCTTTCTGGTTCTAGTTTGATTTTTCTAGTTTTGATTTTTTTTTTGGTTCATCTGGGCACCACTGAACAGCACACTGTCTATGTAGTTGAATATAGGGATAATTACCATTTCTGGCTAACTGATGAAAATCTGTATTTAGGATTCATATTTCTCTGGGCTAGGTCATTACATGAACTCCATCCCCAGGCTAACTAAGGTCATCAGAGCATGGACCAGACACCAAAAAATGGTGCTGGGCTTCTTAGAGGTAGGATGGATTTTCAAGATAATGCTGAGTGGAAATTTAACTCAATCAGGAGACTTTTGTCTGGAAAAAGATCTCTTCATATACACTTTCATGAAACCAAAGGGGGAAAAAAATCAGTGAATTAAAGGGTGGCCCTTATTCTCATTTGGATTCACAAGCATTTTATTGTAGTTTTCCCCCTTTTGTTATTTAATCTTTTATTCAATAAATGTGTATTCAGCGACCACAGTTTCCAAGGTTCTATGCCAGGCACATGAGAGACAAAAGGACCAAGAAGGCCTGGTGACTGTTCTCAAAGAAATCACAACTTGTAGGGGGTAGATAAGAACCAGAGATGAAACAAGGTAAGTGTAGTGCCAATGCAATATTCACAGTGCCCACAGTCACTATAAATATACCTACATGGTGCATAACCTCAAAATATAGCAGACTTTCCACATAGAACACAGAAGCAAAACATTTATTCAGATTCTTGAAAACCAAATCCCAACACCAATAAGCCAAATCCATCATAGTAGCAAAGAAGTTAATAAGCACAACAGCACAGAGAGCCACAGCATCCTTTAGCCTTCCCACAAATCAACATTTACTCACAAACCTAACTGTCTGTTTGACTGCTGTCCTCTCTCCTCCCACCACTCACAGTTTTCTGTAGGCTCTCCTCCACCCTTCAGCAAATTTCTCCCACCACAGGCTCCATGTGGTTATGTTTAGTTTATTAGGGGGCAGAGTTTATTTTCAAAGCAGGGAAGGTCTTCAAATTCTTTTAGGCTTATTAAGGGATAGGGAATATCATCAAATTGCCATTACCATTAGAGCACGTATATGCTTTTCACATTATAGTCACTTAAATGTTCGAACTGAATTGACTTTGATGAACTATGAGACAATAAATGCCATAGGAGTTCACAGCCATCAGCTCAAAGGTTCAGGGAAGGCTTATGGCAGTGTGGTACAAGGGAAAGAATCAGAGGATCTGAATCTCAGTTCTGCCACTTACTAGCTAAGTGATCCTGGGAAAGTCATTTGATACCTTTGGGCCTCACTTTCCTTGATGGTGAAATGAAAGTGCTGGGCTAGAGGTGTCAAAGATGTCAGATACCCATGATTCAACACTTCAGGGTAGTGCAGAACCTGATTTAAAATGTAATTGAGAAATATTTAGCAAAATAAATGAAAAAATACAAGAAACCTTAGATAATGTCAATATGTGGTTTTCTAAGTCAATACACAGATCTCTGCAGATCCTTATATGTGGATACATATGTACTGCTTAATTGCCCTGTTTCTATTTGAGTTTGATACCAATGGACTAGGTAGCCTTTAAGGCATCTTCTAGCTCTGTACCTGTTTTCCTAAGATTATGGAAATTATCTTGGAACTGGATCTTGAAGAATGGGTATGATTTCAACAGGAAAATATGGAGGGTGAAGGGAGGTAATAGCATGTTCTAGGTATAGGAAAAATCAGAAGCAAAGTCGGGAAGGTTCAAAGAGCAAGACATATTCAGAGGTAGCCAAGATTATGTAGGGGGCTGAAGTGAATACATATAGGGAGTTTTTAATAGAACTTTTAGGGGCAAGTTTTGGAATTGAACTCTTGAATTGATCACTGATAATTAGACTCATGGAAATGGGGTAGGGTGCCAATGGAAAACCATTTGTCAGTGTAGAGTCTGGTGAATCAATCTACCTAAGATCTATTTTGTGTGAAGCACCTTGGAATATTTTAACAGGACTTTAAATACAATGGGGTAACACTATGACAGTGATGCATTAACTCTGGCTGAATGAGAGGCAATCAAATCTTATTCTCAGGAGTGAAAACTGAATGACCAAAATAGACAGGAAGGAAATTTTAAGTCCCATGTCATGATTTACTCAAGCGTTATGGCATTTCTTTCCCTCACCTCTGCCTTACCCCCCAAACCCCCCATACTCCGGAGTATGATGTATGGGCCACTGCCAAAAATAGGCAGCCAGACCTCCTCATCCAGTTCTCTTATTATGTTTGAAAAAATCTCCACTATTCTACAATTTCCATAATCAGATGGATTAACACATTTCAGCATGTTCTATCCCAAATTAAAGAAGATTGGTGAACCCTAAAAAGTGTGCTTTTAGGACACTGAACATACAAGCAAAATCCTCTGCAAAAAGAACCCAGGTGCTTCTGGGAATGGTAACATATTAAAGCCAAGGGAAGCTTGACTATTTTCATTTTAGAGAATGTTAAAAGGAGACAGACTTTATAATTGCAATATTCTCCCCCACCTCACTGTAGATACCAATTGGTCATATTAAAGTATAAGCAGTCAGGATGTTTCCAATCCAATTATCTATTCGTTTGTTAATTTTAAATGCAACAGGTGTCCACTGGTTAGGTGAATAGTTTAGAAAAATATACTCAGTCTTTCCAAAAACTGTAAATCTGTGCAAAAGGGATCTAAACCAGACTGCTAAGCATTGAAGTGCCTGGTTAAGTTTCAAGTGTTAGATTTAAGAAACAAATACAAGAAATAGCTTTCTCATTAAATTTCTTTACTATACTATTATCCTGGGAAAAACTCATTTAAAGGTGTCAGTATAAGATTAGTATAAATTAATGACAGTTGCATTTCCAAAGACAAATATATGTCCCTGGAAAGAGGTATCATTATTAGTCATCTTTATGGGATTCCGCCATTTGGAATTAACTCTATATTTAAGGTTAAAAGACATAAGTGATAACCTATACCACTTGAAAACCCCATTGACATACAATGGAAAGACAGAGTTTCCTCTTTGTTTTTAGGTATGGCCAATGTTAAATTTTTTAAAGACGATTTACATTATTCCTGAAAACCTAGTGAATTTGTGTTGATTTTGTTGTTGATTTTTTTAAATGATAGCTTTCTGAATGTTTGTATCATGAGTATTTAATGGATCATGAGTAAAAGTTTCTTTTTATTTTTTACATCCTCACAAATCTCCCTTTTACTCAAAGTTCATTGATTACCATTAGGGTAACAAATACTTGCAAAATGGAGCAGTCTCTTCAAAATATTAATAGGGCTATCATACTCATAGCTCCTTCCCACCCTGGAGAAGCACCTTTGCTCATGTTTTTATGTATACAGTTCACAAAACAAAAATATTAAAGATGGGCACACAACTCAAAAGGGAGAGAACTTCTTAAATTTTATTACTCTAGCCTGGTCCCTACTGCAGTTTTATTACCCTAGTCTAGATAAGGGTGATTTTACTGGCAATCTGAATTTCCTCAACCAATGCAGATCAATAATTGTTCTGCAATTTGTATTCTTAAGTTTCCCGGGCACTAAGTGGCTACATGACTTGCCCAGGGTCATACAGATAGTGTATCTGAGGCAGGCCTTAAACACAAATCTTTGAGGATTCAAGGCCAGCTCCATATCCACTATGCCACACAAAGTTTCTCTCTAACTCATGTGACCATACTTTTGCCCTTAACTATTCTACATACAGGCCAGATATTTTATAGTAAATAGAAGTGTCCATACATTTATATATTTATGTTGGCAAAGTAAGTATAGGGTATGACTATGTGTGTATACCTCTGTACATTACATAGACACACACATAGAGATATATTGAGATATATGTACATGTGTGTATATATGTGTGTACATATATATACATATAATGTCTGTATATAAATAAATACATGTGCCTATATCTATACATGGATGTGTGTTATATACAGAGGCAGGCTGTGCAGTATAATGGACATAGGGAAGGACTCATAACTAGGAAAATCTGTGTTCAAATCTGGGCTCAAGTCTCACATCTGACACACACTGTCCTATAACCTTGGGTAAATCACTTAACCTCTCAGTGCTTTAAGTAGCCCTTTGTAATAACAATCACACTAACCCACAGGGTTGGCTGCTAACACTAGATCTGCTTTCCTTAGAGGAAATCAACTTTTAAGGAGTCAATAATCTTCTTTGAATTACATTCACTAGTTCAGGGGAAAGGTTGGCATCCTGAATGTGGAGAAAATATAAACAGAGAAATTAGTACAAAGACCAACAGACAGGGCTCCAACTGTCTGAACAAGGGAATATTGCTACACACTTTACATACATCACTGGATAGAGGGAGTACAGAAATCTGAGCAGTTGGGGGAGGGGGGCTCTGGAAAAACAGCTACTCAGAGTCTCAGCCAGGAAATCAAAAGATATTTTTCATGAGCAAACCCCCAAAGCAAAACTCACAGAATATATTAAAAAGACACAGCATCTAATTGGCTGAATGCTGAAGAGCTTGAAAATCCTTGTCCCCAGCACTTAATTGGCAACTCCCCCTAGCCCAAAACCCAATTAGCCCTGGGCCAGGACTCTATGTGCCTGTTAATGGACAAGGAAGATATTCAAATTCCCTTAACATTATACCCTTTACATTTCTGAGAAGGTGACAACCTGCTTTGGGGTAAGGAATTTCCTCGGCTGGGAATCTATACTCTATGCCAGTGAAATCACAGGTCCAGTTTCTAATTCTCTAGTATATGTTCATTTTTTTAACATATTCATCTTGAGCCCAGCATCAAAATATCTCTCACAAAAAGGCATTCTAAATTACTTTAACTCAATTCAAATTCAAAATCAAATCCAGAATCCACTTCTATATTTCTCCTTGAACTATCATAGGACACAACACAGACCATCAGATGACTCTGAACTTCAGTTTTTGCATATACAAACTGGAAGTGACAGCAACACCTCCTCCCAACCTCATCAGGACATTGTCAAGACTCAGAAGGAAATGTTCTCTAAATTCCTCTCAGAAGAAGGAGCTGTTAGAGGGAAGCAATTTGGAGTTATGTCCAGAAAGTCACTAAATTTTGTATACCCTTGAACCAAGTGATATCATTACTAAAACCTAAAGAGATTTTTTTAAAAGAAAGAATAAAAAGATCTATATGTGCACAAAAAATATTTATAGTGTCTCTTTCTGGGTGGCAAAGAACCAGAAACTCAAGCAGTACCCATCAGTTGGGGAATGGATGAACAAATTATGTTATATAAAGGTAACAGAATACAATTTTGCTATAAGAAATGGTTATGGAAATTGTTTCAGTGAAACTTGAGAAGACTTTTATGAACTGATACAGGGTAAAGTAGACAGAACCAGAAGAACAGTTTATACTACAATAAAAACATTGTAAAACTGAACATATTCATATTTAGACTTAATACTCTGCAAGACTTAAGAAATCTGATCCAGGCAATGATCAACAATGATTTCAGAAGATGAATAATTAAGAATATCTCCTAACAGAAAAGTGATGTATTGAATATGTAGACTGAGACATATATTTGTGGACATGATCAATGTGGGCATTTATTTTTACTTAACTTCATATTTACTACAAAACAAGAGTTTTTGTTTTTCTTTTATTTTTTCCAGTGGAGGTGGGGGAATGAGAGGGAAAGAAAAATGGTTGCTAATGTACAACAAAATTTAATTTGAAAAATAAATACAAAGATGCTATTTAAGGACATTTTCTTTAAACTAATTAAAGAATATCATCAAACAAGTCAGAAAGCATATTCTTATGGCACTGTTTATATCAAGTTGTTTTTCTCTGACAAAATAGTTGATTAAGAAAAGGAAGGATAAGGTCTCTGGCAGTTCAGAAATTATCTGGAGATGGGTCATAGTTTCATCTTACACATGTTGGGGGGGAGGGGAGAAAATAGACAGTCAGGAAGAAAGAGAGAGACAGAAAAAGAAAGCAAAAAAGAGAAGAGAAGTAAGAGTGAGAATAAAAACTTGAGAGAGTGAGGAGGAGGGGAGACACACGGAGAGCCATGGAGACAGAGAGAGGAAGAGCAAATAAGAAAGTAAGAGAGTGAGTGGGAAAGAAGGAGGGAAGAAGGAGAAAGAAGAAGAAGAAGATGATGATGATCATGATGATGATGATGATGATGATCATGATGATCATGATGATGAAGGAAAGAAAGAAGAGAAATAAAGAGGGGAGAAAGAGAAGAAAGGAAGAGAAAGAGGAGAGGAGAAAAATAAGAGGAGGAGGAAGAAGGAAAGAAGAAGAGAGGAGGAGAAAACAAGGAAGAAGAAGAGGAGGAAGGAGAATGAGAAAGAGAAGGAAAAGACAGAAAAAAGATGAAAAAGATCACATACAACTTCTCAATCCTGTCAATAATGTTCTCACTTACCTGGATCTAATTAGTGGGCAGTTCTAGTCCTATGTAATGGTATAGTGATTTCCCAAGAGCACACTCTTTATTAACAGAGACTGTGTTTATAGTGGCCACAGGAAGCTGGCCTCGCAACTGTGCAGCATGAACTCTGAGACTGTCTCTTCACGTTGATCTCCATTACCTATTCAGAGACATGGAATGAGCCAGGCAGCAGCTTAGGAGCTGGGTGAGGCACAGAGGTACTTTATAAGGTTTCCATTAGCCTGCAGAAATTTGTTGTTCCTTCCAAGTTATAGTAAACACACACACACACACACACACTCACGCACGCATACATACACACACACACATACACACACATCTAACTTCCACACATTTCAAAAATTAATCTTCAGCTAAATCCCAATGGTATTACAGAAGAGGAATGGTGGAAGGGGTGGAAGATAACTTTTTCCTTCTGCCAAATATCACATTGAAGGAAAATATGAGGTTCAGGGTAATAACTTTTACTGCTATATTTGTGGCTAAGGAAAGGGGTCTGGACCACCCAAGTGGGGGTCCACCAGAGTTCAGAAGAAGTCCCTTTCATGCATCACTCCAGCCTGAGCAATGCTGTTTCCAAGTGACAGACTTCCCCTTTCCTTTTCACTCTCATGACCAAAGTAGACCACCCTCCACCTCTTACTGCCACCCCCTGGAAATTTCCAAGCCCCAAGAGGCATCTCTAGAAGAAAAAAAAAGTATTAGTTTTCATATTATAGAAAGCAAATCAATAGTGCAACAGAAAGAGTTCTGGCTATGGAGTCAGAGGATCTGGGTTTGAAATCTGGCTTACCCACTTGCTATCAACCTGTGTGACCTTAGATAAAAGTTGGAGTAACTAAGGTGGAGGAGTGGATAGAGTGGTAGGCCTGAAGTCAGCAAGACTCATCTTCCTGAATTTAAATCTGGCCTCAGGCACTTATTAGCTATGTGACCCTGGGCAAGTCATTTAACTCTGCTTGCCTCAGTTTCTTCATCTGTAAAATGAGCTGGAAAAGGAAATGGCAAACCACTCCAGTATCTTTGCCAAGTAACCCCAAATGGGATCACAAAGAGTTAGACAAAATTGAAAACATTTGAATAACAACAATTTGCACGACCCTAGGCAAATCAATCAAATTCTCTTAGCCTTGGTTTTCTTGTCTGTAAAATGAAGGAGTTTGACTGGATGAACTTTAAGGACGTTTCCAGCTTTAAAAACCCTATTGACAATGAAATCTAAAAACATAACTCAAATCAAGGGAGATGAGAGGGAGTGAAAAGCCCTCGTTCTGGCATTTCCCATTGTCTTGTCTTACAGTTGAGTACCAAGATCAATCACTTAATCAGCAACCATTTATTAAGTAGCTACAATGAGCCCAGCACTGTGCCGGGTGCTGAGGCTACAAAGACAAAAATTAAACACTAATTCCTCTAAAGGAGTTTACATTCTACACTGGGGAGTTGAGGGTAAACAATATATATGCATTTACATACAAAATGTATACAAAAAGATCACATGATTAAGTATAACAGGAGGAACTAACAGTTGGGGATCAGAATGGTGTTCTGTTTCACACACACAAGCACACAAACTCACACACATACACACACACACACTTTGTCATATTAACAGCTAGTACAGGTGGTGGCATCTAGAATTTGTTTAACTGCACAAACTATAAGACTTCATTAGTTCTACCAGCAACATAAGTTTCTGAAGGAAAGCAGTATTGGACAAGAGCAATTGAATTTATTTTTAATTCTGTGTTTGCATGCCCACAGACACACACACACACACACACACACACACACACACACACACACAAACACAGAGGAAGTGCAATTGAGGAGAAACGCTGTTTGCACTATAGGTTAGTTCTATGTGGTAATGTTGTTTACTACCTTCCACACCAACCTCCTCCCCTCAAATAAATCTGGTGTGGAGGGTTGCTTTTTTTTCTGTCAATCTTACATTTCTCCAATGAGACTGTGAGAAATGTGAAAAGCTGTGTGATCATTTCTGACAGTTCTTGGCAGCTGGGCAGCTGCGCATTGGAAAGGATATCTCTCTCCCGATCCAAGATTAAATTTGGACAGAAACACAGGGCTTATTTAGGCAGCAATTAAAGGACCTTATAGACTGAGGGAGAATGAAATGATAAATGCAAAGAGGCTTATTTAATGGGGATATTAAGTAAACTGCTGGTAAAAATGCCCATTTATCATCCACTGAATCCTAATTGGTTTCCTGTTCCTGCCTGCATGTGGCATTTTCAGAAGGAATTACCTTTCTTTAGTGCAACTGTTGCAAATGCAATAAATCAAGACCATAGATTTTAGCTAATTTAGATGGAGGGTAAATTGCAGCCATAGCATGTGAAAGTGCTCCCCATGCGTACTCATTACAACTTCTGGGCTTTGCAAACAGGAAAGATCATTGTAAACATACCACTCTAGGTCTCCACAACCCTTGATATGCTTGACACAAAGCAAAAAGCTTCTCAGAAACCTGAGCCCAACAATCCCAGACAATTTTACCTGTCCTCAAATTCTGGCTTCTCCCCTCTTTTTATAAAACTAGATTATTTGACTTCCATTGAGAAAGTAATATTATCAAATGGTTATTCCTATAAATTTACCCAGACCCCCCCGACAGGGATGTTAACAATACTTTGACAAGGTCAAGACTCAAATTTCTCTTTACACTCTTTACACTTTTAAAGCATTTTATGGACAAATTGATAATATACACAATTTCAAGGGAAATGTTAAGATTGCATGTAGGCACATTCTTTTCAAACATCTTCAGATACTTTCCAATCATGAATTTGTATGTTGAAGCACTTATTATAAAACATTCATTCTTACCTGCTCCTTAAAGACATTCCCTTGGTACATTTGAGAAATTTGCTTAAATGAGCTTCTGTATGAACCTGAAACTATCAAGCTACTTTCCTCCAAAATGCCCCTAAAATTGAGACTCTTCATTCGTTCAGAATAGCTTTCTTTCTCATTTAATCTGAATTAGTATGGTTGTATCATACTTCCCAGAACTGAAGTCTCATTCATCACAAGATCTTATGACTATGATAAAAGGTTAGATTGGAGTGAAGGAAGAAGAGAAAACTCCCCAATGTGTTCATAAATATGCATCCAAACAACCTTTGGTTATTGTGTACCAGGAGTCTTCCCAAGTAAGGTACATGTTGACTGATTCTAGAAAAAAAACCAAGCTAAATAAATCATCAATAAAAGTCCTCTACAAATTTAATATCTAAATACTACTGAGCACCCATCATATACAAGGCCAATCTTTTAGTGTAATGATGGACATCAAGAAGCATTACATATGGTTCCTAACACTCAGAATTTATATTCTTGTTGGGTAAGTGACTCAATCCCACAAAAAAATGAGTTAAATAATAATTCCTCTTTAGACAGATCTGTGATCCTCCAGGAATGAAGATCTCAATCAACTCATACCTTCTTGGCCTCTGCAATGCTTATTTCTATATAACTGTAAAACCACCATTTGGGGACTATCCAATGTGCTGGTCTTCTTTTCTACATTGTCTTGCCACAAGACCAGCCTGTTATCTTTTCCATTTATAGGTAACAAAGGTTATTCCATGGAGCATGTCGGAGTTTACCTTCCTGGTTCCAGGTAACCACATGAGAGTTATGGGGGCTGCTTTTGGCCATGCGTGACTCACTCCTGCAAGGCTTTTACTTTGAGATGACAAAGAATTCCCCTTTTAGTGTTGCAAAGCCAAAAGCCCTAATGATTTGGTTTAATGACTCCGCCTTTCGTTAGAGGCCAGGATTCTTAGGACTATTAAATCCAACCAGTACATGAGTCTCATAGTAGAGAAAGAAACGGGCTCAGAGTTCCACTCCTTTGGGTGGATCAGTAGTTCCTTAATATCATACATAAATCTCTCTGGTTATATTCTTTGCACTATTTCTGTTAAGGGGCAGCTGGATGGTATAGTGAATAGAGTGCCAAGCCTGGAATTGAGTCCTCTTTGTGACTTCAAATCCAGCCTCAGATGCTTACCAGCTGTGTGAGCCTGAGCAAGTCACTTTACCCTGTTCACCTCAGTTTCCTCATCTGTAAAAGGAGCTGGAGAAGGAAATGGCAAACCACTCCAGTATCTTTGCCAAGAAAACCCCAAATGGGGTCTCAAAGAGTTGGATACAGTGAAAAAGACTGAACAACACCTTCTATTAAAAATAATTCTTTGTTGATAAGGTGTTGCAAAATTTGAATGGAAATTGAGGACTATAATAGAAAGATACCACGAGGAAGTGAATTACTACATGAGTGGTTTAGGAAATAATTACTCAAACAAAAAACTCAAAGAAGAGATGGCTCTATTTGGGCTGTGATGATCAGGGAAGCCTCAATCAAGAAAGCAAGTTTGGAGCCTTATTAGGTATAATTTTGACATGAAAAAAGGAGGGAAAAGAAGTCAG
Organism: Pseudocheirus occidentalis; assembly: GCA_028646575.1. Taxonomy (NCBI): domain Eukaryota; kingdom Metazoa; phylum Chordata; class Mammalia; order Diprotodontia; family Pseudocheiridae; genus Pseudocheirus; species Pseudocheirus occidentalis. The sequence goes on along the minus strand of CM053600.1, from coordinate 13,332,618 downwards.
CTTTCCAATTCAGGGAATCAGCTTGGGTAAAGCATGGAAAAAGATGAAAGGTAAGTTAGGGATAGTGAATGAAACAATTTGGTTGGGAAAGACAGTTCACATAGGGCTGTGTTTCCCAGCCCTAGGAGTGAGTAACCCCAGTGTCCCTGCAATTACTGAAAGAAATCCACACATCCACATGCCCACTGAGCATTGTCATTTTATTTAGCTCCCATAAAAGATGCAATGTGACTCAATATAAATAAAAATACATTTCTATAATCTGAATAATTTCAACCCCCTATTATCTATTGCTATTTTTTTTGAAAGATACATAGGGATTGTTGCAATTATTAAAATGTAAGTTTATTTAAGAACATTACTGACTACATAATAGCTTTTTGTCATCTTGGTCACTTTTTCCCTCAATTAACAGGTATTAACGATACAGTTATCATCATGCAGAGATCCATGAAGTATTTTTATGTTAAAAGGAGTCCTCAATACTTGAATAAGTTGAAAATCACTGGCCTGGTGGAGTAATAGGCAACAAGAAGACAGGAACATAGGATTTCAAAGTAGACAAAACCTTAGAAATGAGGAAACTAAGGACTCAAGAAGTAAAATGACTTACCCAAGGATGTGTAAATTGTAGGTAAAAGAGCTGAGACTAAGACCCAAAATCTCTGGCTACATTATAGAAATGGACCAGAAACCTGTGGCCAAATTAAAGGTTTTGATTTGATGGCCAGTATAAGGTGTTTGGTCTTTCGCTTATAAATGGGGAGCCATGCAAGGTTTGTGAGCAGAGGATTAACATGATCAAAAAAGTGTTTCATGGAGTTCAGTGTTGAACAGAGCACCATTTGGGAGGTGGGGGAGGAGGGGGAAGGAAGTTTGGCCCTAATAAAAACCATTCATTTGGTCTTGTGGTATTTAGCCACTATGACTTTTTTCCATTTATCTTCAAAAAGCATGTGAGATGTTACATTAGTTTTCTTTTTAACTGTATAAGGTTAGGATGTCAAAGTGTTCCCATCAGTATTAGCAGTGTAAATCGTGCTCTCCTAAATATGCGAGCTTGCGTTTTCCTAAATATGACTGCTCTGTGCTACAAACAGTAAGGCCTATGTGTCTTTTAATACACACATCCCTGAGGAATTTCTCTCTGCTAAAGGAGGGGGGAAAGTATGATAAAATGAGGAGTTGCTTGTTTTGTGAGGACCTGAGCCAATTCATCATAAAAATAGACACTAATTCACATTCAGCTGGTTTCGGGGATCCTATATAACCACAGTATCTTGGCTATGTTTCTATTATTCAGAAAACAAGCTGTGCTGAAGGCTGTAATGTCAGTTAATATAAAAAATGATACACTGAGTCTTCATTGAAAGAATAGCCCTTAAACATGGATGAGCCTCTCCTGGTTTCTAATCTCTTGGTGGTAAAGGTTGGGGGAGGAGGTGGACCATCTGGGAGAAGCATGAAGATAAGTTCCTTTAGGCTCTCAACAGCAGACTTGACATAGTTCAACCACCCTGTGTTACTGCAGTTAGACAAACTTTCCTTCTCTCTACTTTGATTCACGCTCTCTCAGTTCTCATTCCCTTCCCATCCTATCACCTCAACCCCCAACCACAGCTTGTCCACAAGTTTTAACTCTGTCTGGTGCCTGGGAAGCTATCAGGCAACCAGTAGATTTTACCAGCAGTTCCTAAGATTTATTCTTCATTCATGAGTTGTCCTTTCCACCATTATCTAGCATAGCACTCACCTTTTAATTTCTTATTTTTAATTCACCTCATTATAGTCATTCACTTGATTAAGGAGGCACTCAATCTGAAAAAAGCCCATCAGATAACCCAGAATTTAAAGCCAAGATTGCTGGAAGGCTTTTGTTCAGCTGAAGTCCAAGTGGGAAAAAAGGAAATCCATTTACAACTGATTCATAGATCTCTTGTCTTTCTCCATGAAGGTTAAAGGTGAACTGCAGAGCTAAAATGAACATTAGGCTTTGCACATAAATAATGCAGATATTTTTGCCATAAAAGTAATTTTTGAGGTTTCCATCAGGGTTTTTTTTGTCTTACCAAAAAATATGAAGGAAATAAAATATATAGTAGAGTACTGTGTCATCTCAAATAAAAAAATAAGACTTGCAATATCAAAAAATCATAAATCACAATTATTTAGTCATGTTATTTCTTTGCTCAAAAATGTTCAGCTGTTCCCTATTGCCTTTTGATAAAGCACAAATTCATTTGGCTTGGCATTCAAGGCTCTCTACAATCAACAGCTTTCCTAATATACTGATCTTACTATATATTATTTCTCTACATACACTGTATTTTTTTCAACTAAACTAGACCCCTCTCTGTCCACCTAGTAAAAAAAATCCTGAATCTTCCTGATCCTGTGATTTTAACCAAACTGTTCACTATGCCTAAAATGTTCTATCTCACCTTTTAAAGATTAACTCAGATACTACCAGTAGACAACATATTTCATCTTAGGTCTCACAAAATATTTTAATTATAATTATAATACACAGTATTGTGTATTATAGGTATCATATTACATGACCTTCATCACCATCATCATCCTCTTCATGGGTAAACGTTTATTATTCTGGATTCTGGGAGCTAATAGGGTTAAAAGAAAGCCTTCACTCTCAAGGAGATCACAGTAGATTTTTGGAGAGAGGATATAAACATGAAGAGACGGGTAACAATGCCAAACAAGCAGAAAAGGCACTAAGTAATGTTATCACTGGGGGATAGAGCCATAGGTGACCACTTCTAGTATCGTAGAAGTTTAGGGCTGGAAATGACTTTAAGCATCATTTTTAATCTAACTTTCTGTTGATGCCTGATGACAAATGGTTATGGAATGGAATCAAATTAAGAAATTTAGACCCGGACAAGTTAAGTGATACGTCCAAAGTTACAGAGCTATGTTTCGTGGAGAAGGTTGAACCTCATATGAGTCAGAGAACAAAGTAAATTAAATTCAGTCAAAGGAAATATGGCAAGCAAAGCTCAGAGGAAAGAACAGAGGTCTGACATCCTTCACACAAGAGTGAAAGATCACTCGTAAAGGGAATTCCTGCTTAGGTATAGGTAGGACCCAGGGCAGCTAGATGGCGCAGTGAATAGAGTAGGAGGACTTGAGTTCAAATCCAGTCTCAGACACTTGACAGGTACTAGCTGTGTGACCTTGGACAAGTCACTTAATTCCGATTGCCTTGCCTTCCCCCCCCCAAATAAGGTACCCAATGTCTATTAAATCCCTTCTAATTCTGTGATTCTCTCATTCTGGATGTCTTATCCCTCCCCTAGAATGCAATGCACATAAAAGAGGCTCCCCTATAATTTAGTTAAATTTGCATTGTCTTCAAACTTGATCGGTGCTCTGTCCTCAGACGTACTTGAAAAGTGTTTGATGAATTGAATGCATGCTTGTGCATGTGTGTTTTTTATGTGTGCCTTCAAGGGTCAGGCCAATGGGACTGTCCCATCTGTCGCATTAAGGTATATTGGTGCATCCAGGTCATGTTCTATATGTGCTTGTGTATACTCTGTACAATACATAATATGTTTGTGTGGTGGCTGGAAGCTCCATACATTTTTCCCACTTATTCAGAACTCTAGATTGACTACATATAATAATAATGAGAGTAACAGTGCTTGCTGTTGCATTAGAGAAGATTCACCGCAGAGTCCAATCCGAAGGGGAATTCTCTGTGGATGATGAAGTCTCCCAGATTGCCCTGTTAGTGAATGAAATTGTGCTAATTATGTCAAACCTCAGAAAAGCGCATGCCCTCCTGAAAGAAATCTGTAACCACTCAGAAGAGTTTGGCTTGACCATCCTTACAGGAAAGACCAGGTAATTAAAGAAAATACAGTCTTACATTGCAACTTTCCCCATCGCAGTTTCAATATCTTGCGGGCAGGCTTAAGAAATTACATGGGAATTTGGGGAGAGTTTTGCAAAAGCCAAGAAGACCAAGATAACATAGAGCTATAACCAAATACTTAACCCAAATTGTAAAAGAAAGGGGGGAAAACAGCAGAATTTCTTCTCTGGTACAAAGGAAGGGCCAAATATTTTTGTGCAGATTTTCCATATCTCAGGGGAGCCATGCCCCTAACTCCCTCAATGCGGAAGGGATAATTGGATATTGTTTAGATCACTTAGGTGGAAAGATTATAGAACTTATTCATCAGTATGTAATGTAGAATGGGGAGTGCAGATGGTTGATGACTTGGGCCTGGACTTGTCATTGCTGCTGTTGTCCTTTGTTCTTGAAGAGCATGGGTGATATCACAAGGAAGATATCTTGTCTTGCACCTGAGTTGGACTAAAGCGAGGCAGAGCTGCTCAGAGTCATCAGCCTCACTCTCTCCTCCAGAGTCATGGAAATCCACAGGCAAGACAAAAGTTAACATGACTGGCAATGGCCTTGGATGCAGTGAATGACCTTGGCCTTTCTAAAGTAAAGTCTTCCCTAGGCCTCAGTCTGTCTGGAGCAAGACCCATTCAGTGCCTAAGGGCTAAGTAAGAACTGAGACAAAAAAATGGCCTAATGTACCATCACAAAAATATCAATCTGAAAGCTGAAAACCTTCAAGGTTTCTAGGCAGAACAGAAAACATTTACTATTGACAGCCTGGAATTAAGCAGGAGGAGAGGAGAAAAGTAGACTAGATTGCATTCAGGAAAGTGAAGGCCTCCTTTAATGACCCTAAGATTCACCTGGGGAAAAAAACCATCTTTTTAATGCTATGATCTTACCAATATTCTTGAATGACTATGAAACATTGAACATAGCCATCTCTGAAGAACAAAAATTAATATCACACAGAGAATGTGTTAGGAGCAGTATTTCCTAGGGCCCTGACACTTAATCTGGGCTAGCTTTTCCTCGCACAAACTAGACTAGTGTTTTTTTTCCTTAAAAGTCATTAAAATTATCCTTGAGACTTAATTGGCCCCAGAAGCTAAGCCTTGAATCACTGACATAATTTCCAGGTGTCCTAAGTATTAAACCAGCACCAGAGAAGTCAGGAACAACTCCCTTAGGTTCCTCATACTTTTTCTGACCAGTATGACTCCACAGTGAATGAAGAGTCAGAGAAGCTGTAGTAAGGTGGAGCAATGCTGTTACTCTGCAAGATACCTTTTCCATGCCATTGCTAAATAAGTTCCCTTTTGTTAACTGCTGGTTGATCTAGGGTTATCTTATTTCATTTCAATCTTGCCAGACTGGCCTGAATCGGACCTTGCCTATAGAAAACAGTCTGAGCATCTTCAAAGATCCAGCAAAAAAAATAAAAACGTCTCCAGGAAAATGTATGCCACAAAAAAGGCTCTGATCATGTGTTAAGAACAAGGGATGACACACGGACAGTCAGCGTGCTCCATGACTAGCCATGAAAAACTGAGGAAGGGCAACGAGTCATAAAATGGAGTCCTTGGGGGTAAAATTAATGGGAGACCATCAAGGACAATTATATAGAATAAGCCAGGATGGATGAGTGTTAAACTATATGACTATAGGAAACAGATGATTGGTGATCTGCATCACGGGAGAGAAATTAAGGGGACCATGGTTCCGTCTGAACAATGAACCCACAATGACTTTTCAAACAGCACTTTTACAATTTTCAAGGCATCTTATTTACATTGTCTCATTTAAGCCTCAAAATCCTGAGAGAAAAGTGCTATTTTTGTCAATATTTTACAGACAAGTAAACTGAGGCTTTGTAGAAAAGTCAAGCGACTTACGCAGGGTCACCTAGCTAGTGAGAGACAGGATTTGACCTACGCTCTTCCTCTAAGACTACTCTGTGCTGTATAGAGGGCACAGTAGACCTATAAGTCAATCAAGAGTGGGCAACATGGAGATCATTTACATTTATACGGAGCTTTCGGGTTTGCAAAGCACTTTTCCTTGTGCAATTATTATTCCCCTGTCCGGATGAGAAGTTTAATGACTCGCTCATGCTGACACAATTGGTCACTTCCTAAGGTGGGATTGGAACCTTGGTCTCTCGATGCCAAAGCCATCACTTTGCTAATATTTAATTCGCAGCATGCACTGGGGTAAAACAGTGGCCCAAGTTCAGTGCATCAGAGGCTCTGAGAGTAGATGCCTTCCAGGGTAGCCTATGTAATGGTAGATAAATTAAAAGTACTTGCAATATACTCATCACATCACATATTATCATAAGCTCCTGTGTGCTTAAAATATTCAAATAGTTATCTTGGCCCATAGGAGAATTCTCCTCTCACACATTTGATTAAGTAGGGCCCATGCCCAACAGTTGTCTCAACTAGTCAGCGAGCATTGACCTAATAAAGATTTTCCAAAAGTTTGGCATGGGCTTTCAACAAATGGATAGAGTGTAATGTTTGAAAGGACTAATTGGATTTTTATCATAGTTTCCATGAGGGTAATAAGAACTCAGGCCTCCAGCGACCTCAAGAAAAAATTCAGCCAAAAGTCACAAAACTGTGCAGTTTCTGGACTTAAAATGTGATTGACTCAAAGCTGACTACCTCTAAAGACAGCAAAACTAGAGTCCAGGACGGCTGCACAGGAATTACAGTTGAGGAAAGTCCAAGAGAGTTTATCAGCCAAAAGTGAGAGCATTCACTTTAAAGTGCTAGACAACTTATATTCTTTCTAATTCTACATGGGTAGTTTTTGCTTATTTTGTATTGTTTTACTATAAACCTATGAATGGAGTGCTGGACTTGGAGTCTGGGAGATCTGAATTCAAATTCTGCCTTGGACACTTGCTAGTGTCCAAGTCACATCTGTCAGACCCATTTTCCTTATGTATGTGGTAGAAATAAAAAAATGTACCCACCTCAAAGAGATGTGCGAATTAGGTGAGATGGTGGATGTAAAGCGTGTTGTAATCTCAAAGTGTCATACAAATGCTAGCTGTCATTTGTGTGTATACACGTGCAACAAAAATCATGAGCACCAGGGACACAAAAAGAGATATCTCATATTCTCAAGGAGCTTCCACTCAACATGCCAACAAATACATACAAAGCAAGCTACATACAGGATAAATAATCAACAGAGGGAAGGCCTTGGGACTAAGAGGCATTGGGGAAGGCTTCCTGTAGAAAGCGGGATTTTAGTTGGGACTTACATATATGCATGTGTATGTACATGTATTGTTATACAGAGCGTTAAGAGGGCAGGGTTTGTAGTCAAAAGAACTGAAGTTAAATCACACTGTTGCAATTTCTTATCTCTGTGACCTTGGGAAAATCATTTAAACTCTCTGGGTCTTGGTTTCCTCATCTGCAAAAATGAGGGAATTGGACTAGCTGGCTTCTGATGACTTAGACCTTCAAGCCTTAAATTCATAAAATAAAATGTTGGGGGGGGAGGGTATCTGTCTGTGTGTCTGTGTGTCTGTGTGTCTGTGTGTCCGTGTGTACAGACAGGAAGTGGATCTGTGATTCCGTTGGCATATCTAAGTCCTGAATAAAAGAATTCCTTCTATCCATGCCGGTTAGTACCTTCTCTACAATTTACTGCCTTAGGGATTAACCTGGAACTTGGCTATATTTGTCTTTCTGGAAGAGGTCCATGACACCAGGGAGATGATGACACAATGTGCAGTTGACTTTGATTTGAATGAGGGAAGGTTGTGTAAGGTCACCAGGCTCACTTTTCTCCTCCAGAGCCATCTGGGTCTAGTGGCCAGATATTCATCAGGACAACTGGACATGACCCAGGATGCAATGGAAGAACCTGGCCCTTTTAGGCTAAGGTCTTTTCAGGTTCTCACTTTGAGCAAGGTAACTCCCATTCAGTAAAGAGGCCTCTTTACATAGTTATGCAATGGAAGGCTCCTTTAATTAAAAAAAAAATCAAACTGGAAGGGGAAGATCCTCAGGGTTCTTGGTCAAAGAGCAACAGTCTCTGGTGGTGCTACTCTGTGGTAGGGTGCCAAGGACCAAAGTGAATTGGGTTTAAGGCTTGGTCTTTGAGAAAGAAATCTAGGCAGTAAACCCAAAGGAAAAGAGGCACATCATGTCCCCATCTCCCTGACGTCACAGTCCTCTTCCAGAATGAAGGACAAACACAACCTGTGAGTGAGCAGCCTCTCCTCCCCTCCCCTCCCCTCACTTCCCCTCTCTTCCTCTTCCCCTCTCCCTTCCCTTCCTTCTCCTCCCCTCTCTGTCCTTACCTGGGGGTGCTATGCCCAGGGGAAGGCACTTTCAATGGACAAAACCTGGAGCACTGAGTAGTTAAATGGCTAAATAAGTGGTACAGGATACCATAGAAGATATATATCAGATATGTACTTGAACCCAGGTCTTTCCCACTCCAAGGTCAGCTTTCTAGCCTGTACTTGACACTTTGTACCCAGCCTGTGATAGAGCCTTCTCAGCTCCTATTGATCTGATCAGATATAGTGGGTCACATAGTACCTTGACCTCAACATTTGTCCTGTCATTTTGGTCTTCTTTGAGAATGAAGGGCAACAACTAACCAACCAGCTTTCCTCTGACCACATCACTCTTCATAGAAATGTATATCTTAGGCCAGCTAGGTGACACAGTGAATAGAGCACCCACCCAAAAGTGAGGAGGACCTGAGTTCAAATCCAGCCTCAGACACTTAACACTTACTAGCCGTATGATCTTGGATAAGTCACTTAATGCCAATTGCCCTGCCTTCCCCCCTCTAAAAAGGAAAAAAAAAAAGAAATGCATATCCCAAAAGTATTATTGCATTTCTAAGCTTTAATAATTTACTAAGACTATATGTATAGATATAAAAATGAGTGTATATAATATGTATGTATATGTATATAATATAGAAATAATATATGCCTTATATAACATATAATATACATATGTGTTTCTAATGAATACTTCTAGGATTCAAAGTTGAGTCTATCACTCCTAAGTAAATAATTAATAAAAATTAGGAAACCGATATAATACGACAAAAGAAGGTCTTTCTGGCATATATTGTAGTCATTTGTCCTTCATTCTTGAAGAGGATGATGACATCAGGAAGGTGATGCCATGACGTGCAAGTGAATTGGATTTAAGTGAGGCAGGACTGTGCAAAATCACCAACCTCACTTTCTCCTCCAGAGCCATCTGGCTCCAGTGGCAAAATATAGATCAAGTTGGATGGGGGTGGACCGGCTCCCCACATATAGCCAATCAATGCCAAGCACTCTGTTAAGCAGCGGGCATAAAAGCAAACTCTTAGGGAGCTCAAGGTCTAATAAATGGGACAACACACAAAACAACCACTTTCAGAAAGACCTGTAAACAGGACATAAATTGTTAAGAAGTGAGGGAAGGGGAGGGGAGAAGGGAAGGGGAAAAACAAAAGGCACTGCAATTAAATTATGAAAGAAGCAGCTATGGAGCTTGATGGAGGGGAAATAAACACTGAACTTGGAATGAGAAGAGCTGAGTGTTGGTCCTGTCTCTAGCGCTTCCTAGTATGACTTTAGGACAAGCACCGTGTATCTTCATCTGTAAAACGTAAAAGATAATATAAATGGATAAATAAAAATAATAATATTAGTACCACCTACCTCATGGGGCTATTGTGGGCATTGGTGGAAGTAGAATAAAGTACTTTGCAATGTGAAAAATGTTGTATAAAGATGACACAGTATGATTTTCACTCCCCTCTTCTAGTCCTTTGGACTCCAGCAGGTAAATAAACTGTTTGTTGTTTCATCCTAGTGGTAATAGGAGCCGCTAAAATTTACTGAGCAGAAGGAATGACACAGTCAGACATACACTTTGGGAAAATCAGAGCATTTTTAGTCTATATTCTGTATTATCAGGTAGTATGTTTAGTCTGTAGAACACAAAGCTCTCATTCTCAGGAAATCCCCATGAGTTCGAGGAAATAGGTATTTTAGGTATTAGGTATTAAATATTTAGGTATTTGGTTAAATTAGGTATATAAATATTGAATTAATATTAAATTCAGTACATAAATATTAAATATTAGGTATTAAAATAGGTATTTTAATACCAGTTCCATACAAGGAAATTGAAATTATAGAAAGAATATCAAGCATATTAGTGGGCAGCATTCTTCTGTAGTAACAACTTGTTGAGAAGGAGTGTAATTGCCATTGGAGGTTATTGTTGAGTAGTGGGATTTCACATATTAACATCTATGCTTTAGGAAAATGGCTTTCCCATGGAGAAGAATGTTAGGAGTGGAAAGAGAAAAGGTAGGGAGATCAAGAAGGAATCAATTGCAGTGGTCCAGGAAGAAGGTGGCATTGGCTGTGTTTGTGGAAAGAAGGGGACGTATGTGAGAGAGATTGTGAAAGTAAAAACAAGATGATTTGGGCAACTGATTAGATGTATGAGGTGAGTTGGAATGAGAAGCCACAGTGATTGCAAGGTAAAAAATATGTGTGGCTGAGAGGATAGTGGTTCCCTTAACAGGGAGAAGGAAGTTCAGAAGAGGCAAAAGTTACCAGGGACAAATGTGTTCTATTCTGTGCGTGTTGAGTTTAAAGTGCCTTACATACATCATCTCATTTGAGACTCAACTCAATTCAATAGGCATTATCACTATCCCTCCTTCAATGAGGAGCCTCAGATGGAGAGAGTAATGATTAAGCCTAACGTCACCTGGCCAGTGTCACAGAAACAAGAATCGAAGCAGGTCTTCTGGTTCTCATAGGGTAGCTTGCACCTAATCTAGCCTGGAACTGGGCTTCCTCATCTCTTCCTGGCCATCACCACATTGTTCCAGTTGGATAGATTTTCTTGAGATAATACAATCTTTGACCATTACCAACTGTGCATGGGAAAGAGTCTGCAACATTGAGAGACTGTTTCTGGAGAGCTGGAAGGGACATTCAAGGTCCGACTCTCTCATTTTTCATTTATGGGTAAACTGAGACTTGGAGAGGTTAGGTGACTTTTCCAGAGTTACATATCTAGTAAGTTCCTAATTTGAATTCAGATCTCCCTGATTTCCATTCCTGTTTTCTATCCACTGTATCATATCACTGTGGGAAGAAAGGGATGGGAAAATGTCAAGGATTTCATTACTAGGAGTTGAGTGACTCAGATCTATGCCAAGTGACAATGGATATCAACATCAATCAGGGGAACCCAAAGGATGAAAGGAGTTTTAGACCTGGCAGACCTGGCAGCATATCTTTCCTGAGTGCCTACAATATGCCACAGTAGCATACCATGGAGAAGGAGCAGCTGGTGGGAGACAACACAGAACACTTTGTGGTTGGTACGTGACCAGGATGAATAAAGGTTGTGAGTAGTAGGGGAGAATCAGAGCAAAGGGTTGCCTTCTTCTATGCTCTATCGTGCTGGCCTGGCTGTCTAACCCAATATACTGGAAATCCAAAGGCTAGCAACCTGGCAGGATGGAAAGAGCAATAAAGTGAAAGGAAACCAGGAAGCCTGGGTTCAAGGTTCTACTTCCCCAACTAATAAACCATGGTACTTGGTCAGATTGCATGAAATATCAACCTCTAAATTCCATGATTCCTAGATTGGCACCATGATGTCTTGGAAAGCAGGCCTGATTTAGAGTCAAAAGCCTTGGGTTCAGAACTCAATTCTGCTATTTACCACGTAACCTAGCCTAAGTCATTAATCTGTAAAATGACCTCAGAGGCAATTTGTAGCTTGAAATTGATGGTCATAGGAGTCACTTTACCAACTTCAAGAGACTAGGGCAAGTGTGAAACCAACCTTGCATTGACAATTCCTAAGGAATGACATGTTTGCTTGGTACTTTGTACTTTCCAAAGCACTTTCACAAACATTATCTTATTCCATCATTAAAAAAAAACCTTCAGGATGAGTAGAGAAGACCCTGAACAGCAGACAGACGAGGAATTTCACCATAACAAACCACAATCAGAGCTTCTATTCACTTCTAACCTTGGCATTCACACCAATCTAGGTATGCCTTTCCAATTCCAATTCCAATCTGAATTGCAGCTGAAACAGTTCATATATATTGCCTCCTGCATTAGAATGGAAAATCTTTGAGGGCAAGCTCGGTCTTATTTTTCTATTTGCATTCCCAGAGCCTAGCACAATGGTTTGTACAAGGGAAATATTTTTTTTTCTCATGCATTCTTTGATCTACTTCTGAATCTCATAAACTCTCAGGCTATGTCTATAAAAACACTGTGGGAGAGTATGATATAGGCTAGGCTTTTTTTTTCCTTTAATGAGATCACAATAGAAATATTTTACAATGGAATAATTTAAAGTTACTTAGGCTACAGGGAAAAGAGCATTAGGTTTGGAGCACTAGAGGACCTGGGTTCAAATCATACCTCTGTCTCCAATGACCTGTGTGACCTTGGGCAAGTCACTTCACCTCCCTAAACTTTAGCTTCTCCATCTGTAAAATATAAAGGTTCTTCTGGGTAACATCTAAGACCCCTTCCAATTCTAAATCTATGATCTTATAGACATTTACTAACTCCCCAACCCCCCACTCCCACATCATTTAAGGAACCCAAATTAAAAGACCAAATAAACGTTTTTTAAAGTCCAAGTGGATGCTTCACAACAGTGATTATAACCCACCATTCTTACCTCAGTATCAGAACTATTTTTGCCTGTGCTAGAAATTAATAACTTCCATTTCCACAGGGACCCATTTTCCTGACTGTAGATCATTCATGAAAGCCAGACAGAAGCAACAAAAGCATTATTCTTTTTTTTTCAGAAAGGTGCAAAAGACAGGAGAGACAGGTAAGAAGTTCAGCAGCTACACAATGCTCAATCAGTCCTACTTTCTCTCAGAAAAGCAAGAAGCTTCAGAAAGCTGGCCTCACCACTCCCGACGTGCTCTTGACAGAAAATGACAGAGTTTTTGGCATTCAAGTGACTCCCCAATTCCAATAAGTATGCCTAAGCTAGCAATCCCATTTTGGAGGCCTTCTTTTAATTAAAGATAATTCAAAATGACACCATGTCACTACCACTATCACTACCCCTCCCCCAACACACACACTTAGTGCTCATGCAAACAAACCCATGCACTTGTGTACCCACGCACCCACATTCCAATGATAGCAGGGCCAAGAAGTTTTGTTCCTTTCAAGGCTCACATTTTTTAATAAACTTACATTGTCTCCAACATCATTTTCATTCATTTATTTGCTGCTGGTAAACTCCATTATTCCCAGATAATAAAAAGGACTTGTCACTCCAGTTGGATTCGATATATTTTCTTGGGATTTGATATTCTCTTTGTGAAATGATACTTTTTTTTTAAGCTACGTCTAAGTACATGTCAAGTATGAGGGCACTGGGAGTTTAATAGCTTGGAGGAATTAATGGATGCACATCTGGAAAACAGAGTTTGTTGGAATCTGATAACTAAGATACTGTAACTATTCTGCCAAAAAGGAAAGATTCCTGCAAAAAATGTCATGTAAATAATATTAACAGATATCTAGCTTTCCCCAGAGCCCATCAGAATAACCTTTGTGTGTGCTGTAGCCACCAGAAGTAAGAGGACCAGCCTGCAGTTCAGCAGTCCTACTTAATTCAGGTTGATGTCTAAGACAAAGAGAGAAAAGCTCATTGCTCTTTTCACTGTTTGTTCTAAATAATGAGATAATGAGCTTTTTCTTGGATTGCTTGAAGGATCTTTAAGAGCCTGCTTTAGTCAGTCTTTTAGCATTCATGAAATATGCTCTCTTCTTAGTGTTGTCTTTGGAATCTAAGAACCTGGGTGGGAATTCTCCTTCTACTTCTTCTACCTTAACTCTGCCAGGTCGCGCCTTCCTCCTCTACAAAATCACAGGGTTGGACTAGATGACCTTGAGGACCCCTCCAGCTCTTTATCTCATGTCCTAAGAAATGTACAGAGCATTGTTCTTACTGTACTGGAGAGTACAAATGAAGTATGACTTTGACCATCTCAAAATCTAGTCAGGCAAATAGGAGTGATAGGGGAAAAAATAATGGACCTAGAAATGATCTGTCTACATTCCTCCAAACGCAGCAGTGAAGACACATGCAAAGGACCTAAAGGGCTATGGGGGGGGGGGGGAGGAGAAGAAAAAAAGGATAAGCATTTATATGATCCCTACTGTGTGCACACTGAACTAAGCACCTTACAAATCTTATTTGATCCTTACAAAAGCCCTATGAGAAAGGTGCAACAGACAGGAGATAAAGGTAAGAAGATCAGCAGCTACACAATGCTCAATCGGTCCTACTTTCTCTCAGAAAGTGGTGGAAAGTGGTGCAAACAGAGGTTAAGGGACTTGACCAGGGTCATCAAGCTAGTAAGTGTCTGGGTCAAATCTGAACTCAGGTCTTCCTGACTCCAGTGTTCTTATTCACTTCAATACCTAACTGCCACCAAAGTGACTTAAACTAGTTAAGGTGATTTCGGAAAGCTTCCTGACTCAAGTACTAAAGGCAGAATAGGACCTGGTTTGATGGGGGAGGGAGAAGGAACAGTCTCTGGGAGGAGAATGGCATGAGCCCAGAGAAGGAACAAGGGATAGTAATGCTCCCGGGGTTGGTAATTCCTTGGCTGAAGCAGAGAACAGAGAGCAGATGTAACAGGAGATAAGAGATGTTAGCTCACAGCTATCTCTTCTGGAAGGACAAAATGAGGATTTGTTCTGAGACAGAAAACTGAAGGCAAAAGTCATGCTCTAGCTTTGAAGGTGCCTCTGCCATTTGAGTTTTCCAAGGCTAAAGATATTTCAGAAAGGGAAAAGAGGATGTTTCTACTCAGCAATCTGGCTATTATTCTCCAGTGTTTTTTCCCCTGCTGTGAAGAGGAAGATTTCTTTTTAGCTACTTTTTGGGTCTGGAGAAAGTGAACTTCACAGAGAGTAAATTTGTTAAGACTTTCTAATGGCTCAATGACAGGCCAATATGCTTCCAGAGAAGAACGTGGTAAGGTCAGACCAATATTCAACTCTGAAGTTTGAAACTTCCTCCTTCACTTATAGCCAACTTGACCATCCCAGAAACAGAGCTATGACAGACAATCACTGGTTAAATCATCAGTCAAGAAACATTCCCACTCACCCAGAGGTGTTGGGGCAATGAAATGATTGTCACCATTTGTCTCATGTCTCCTCTTGAACTTCTTTGTCCTTCCACTAGGGATGTTCAACTTTCCTTGTTGGTTTGGACCTACAGTTATCCATAAAGAACATTGTGTTCTTCCTTCATTCCCCAAGGCAAAAATAAATTACGCCTGAAATATGAATATTCTCTGATAGTGTTTTACAGGACACAGCTGGATGGCCTAATGCTGTGGTTTCATATTTTAATTTATGATGTAAAAAGGAGGGTGTGTTTACATACTTGGCAGCAGAGCGGGTACCATCTTAAAATTTTAATAATAAATAAATCGCTGGAGGACAGGCCTATTTAAACCAAAGGCAAGAGAGAAAATGCAGAATCTCACAAAATTGTGGTTTGTTTTTATTTTGTTTACTTTCATAAAGAAACAAATTCTCATAGCTCTTAATACAGGTAAATTATGTGGATATTCAATTCAGTTTAACAGACATTTGTTACATCCTAGGAGCTAGGCATACAAAGACAAATACAGAATATTTCCTATCTTCCAGGAGCTTATATTCAACTAGGAAGGAAAAAACATACTCCAACAAATAAATATAAAATAGAAAGAAAGCAAATATAAAATAATGGGGGAAGGACAATAATGATATAAATTAAGTCTAATAGCAGATCATAACACTAGAAGCTTTCCCTGATCCATCACCCCAATTAGCAACAATCTTGTAGTAGTAGTAGTAGTAGTAGTAGCAGAAGCAGCAGCAGCAGTAGTAGCAGCAGTAGTAGCAGTAATAAGAGTAGTAGTAGTAGTAGTAGTAGTAGTAGTGGTAATAGTAGTGGTGGTGGTGGCGGTGGTAGTAGTAGTAGTAGTAGTAGTAGTAGTAGTAGTAGTAGTAGTTATAGTAGTAATAGTAGTAGTAGTGGTGGTGGTGGTGGTGGTAATAGTAGTGGTAGTAGTGGTAGTGGTAGTAGTAGTAATATAATATCAGTAGTAGTAGTAGTAGCGGTAGTAGTAGTAGTGGTAGTAGCGGTAGTAGTAGTGGTAGTAGTGGTAGTAGTAGTAGTGGTAGTAGTAGTATTAGTGGTGGTAGTAGTAGTAGTAGTAGTAGTAGCAGTAGCAGTAGTAGTAGTAGTGGTAGTGGTAGTAGTAGTAATAGTGGTAATAGTAGTAGTGGTAGTAGTACTAGTGGTGGTACTGGTAGTAGCAGTAGTAGTAGTAGTAGTAGTAGTAGTAGTAGTAGTAATAGTAGTGGTGGTGGTGGTAATAGTAGTGGTAGTAGTAGTAATAGTAGCAGTAGTATTAGTAGTAGTAATAGTAGTAGTAATAGTGGTGGTGGTGGTGGTAATAGTAGTGGTAGTAGTGGTAGTGGTAGTAGTAGTAATAGCAGTAGTAGTAGCAGTAGTAGTAGTAGTAGGTAGTAGTAATAGTAGTAGTAGTAGTAATAGTGTTGGTAGTGGTAGTAGTGGTAGTAGTGGTAATAGTGGTAGTAGTAGTGGTGGTAGTAGTAGTAGTACCAGTAGCAGTAGTAGTAGTGGTGGTGGTAGTAGTAGTAATAGTAGTAGTAGTAGCAGTAGCAGTAGTAGTAGTAGTGGTAGTAGTAGTAGTAGTAGTAGTAGTAGTAGTAGTAGCAGTAGCAGTAGTAGTAGTAGTGGTAGTAGTGGTAATAGTGGTAGTAGTAGTGGTTGTAGTAGTAGTAGTAATGGTAGTAGTAGTAGTGGTAGTAGTAGTAATAGTGGCAGTAGTAGTAGTGGTAGTAGTGGTAGTAGTAGTAGTGGTGGTACTGGTAGTAGTAGCAGTAGTAGCAGTAGTAGCAGTAGTAGTAGTAGTGATAGTAGTGGTAGTAGTAATAGTGGTGGTACTGGTAGTAGCAGTAGTAGTAGTGGCAGTAGTAGCAGTAGTAGTAGTGGTAGTAGTGGTAATAGTGGTAGTAGCAGTGGTGGTAGTAGTAGTAGTAGTAATGGTAGTAGTAATAGTGGTAGCAGTAGTAATAGTGGTAGTAGTAGTAGTGGTAGTAGTAGTAGTGGTGGTACTGGTAGTAGCAGTAGTAGTAGTGGCAGTAGTGGTAGTAGTAGTAATTGTAATAGTAGTAGTAGTAGTGGTGGTGGTAATAACAGTAGTAGTAGCAGTGGTAGTAGCAATAGTAGTAAAAACTCACATTTAGATAACAGCTGCATGCTTACCAATGCTCTTTCCTCAAAGCAGCCGAGGGGGAACAACAGAATGGGTAGTGAGCATAATGTAGAAGTGAGTGCTGGACCTGACATCAGGAGATGTGTATTGATCCTCAGCTCAGATACTCAGACATGACCCTACTCAATCCCTTAATCTTTCTGTACCTCAATTTCTTCATTTCTAAAATGAAGAAAATCATACTACCTACTGAGCAGGGTTACTGGAAGGAAAGTGCTTAATAGTCCTTAAAGCACCACGCGTATGAGTGCATAATACAAATCATTATCATCATTTTACAGATGAAGAAATTGAGACTCAGCTCAGTGAAGCAGTTCAGCTAATAGGTGTCAGAGACAAGAAATAAACCCAAATTTCCTGACCTTAAGCCTAAGCCTCTTTCCATTACATTTTCTTCCCACCTCAAAAAATAAGAGAAAGAAAAGGAAAGAATCATTTTAACTTATACAGCTCTATGTTGTCTTGTCTTCCTCTGCTCCCATACAGCGACTCATTTTGGTAAGTCAAGACAACAAATCTTTACTTAAGTGCTTACTGTGTGGCAGGCTACATGGCAGTAGCAGGGCACAAATTCAAGCAAAAAGAAAGATAATCCCTGCCCTGATGGAGCTTATATTCTAATAGCAGAAGACAAGGCACAAAATACAGCTAAAAAATAGGAGGAGGAGGGGAAGACAGGAATGAAGTTAGCTATGATAAGACATAATATCGAACTCCAGAAAACTGGAAATACAGCCAAGAGAGGGATAAAGGGTAACTGGTCTAGACATCTCCCAAAAAAAAAGCCAGTCTTGGGAAGAACTCACTGAGGGAAGATGAAGACCAGCATAACAGAAGCATGTTCCAGTGTAAGAAGGACAGTGGGATAGATGTATGTTCAGTAGTAAGAATCCCCCAGGAATTGAAGTAAGTTCTGGAAAGAGACCACACCTGAGGCACTCACTGTATTAAAGTCAGGAAAGTCAGAAGTAGAGCCAGGAGGGCAATGAATGCACCTCTACAACACATTCATGTGGCATGTATATTTGTGTTATCCTTTATGTTTGTGTCTTATCTACCTACTATATTATAAGCTTCATTAGACGATAGGTCCCATCTTTTCTAAATTTAGTACCTAACCCAGTGCCCAATACAGCACTCCTTACACTATAGGTACATAATAAATGTTTTAGTAAATTAAATTGGATCAAGTGATATAAAATTTATGGAACAAATGACCAATTTAATTCATAACAAAGGAACTACATAGTTTGTTCTGGCCAAAGGAATGGGACCATGAATACAACAAGAATGACTCTCTATCAAGTCCATTGACCAAATGAGATAATATTTAAAGAAAGTGCTTGGGACAATGCCTGGTAAGTGCTATAAAAATGATTATTCCCCATCTCCTTCTCCCTTTCCCACTACCAAAGTTTCTAGGCTATGGATCAACGGAGTACTCATAGTCTCAGATGTGACCCAGTTCAAAAATCACAGTTACCTAAAAAAAAAAAAGCGATCAAAATTTCTAAAATGTTTGACCCAGAGGTCCCATTCCTAGGCATATACCCAAGAGTTGGTAAAAAGGTTTCCCACATGCATCAAAATATTCATAGCAGTAATTTCTATGTAAATTAAATTGGTGTCCATTCATTTGGAAATAGCTAAGCAAAGTGATGCATAAATGTAATGGAATAATGCAGGGTCGTAAGAATACGTGTCAGAAAATTTTAGAGAGGGATAACATAGAGTCAGGTAAGCAGACTGGGAAACCAATATATACCATGACTACCGCAATGTAAATGCAAAAATCAACACCCACAACAAAAATAAAACTGAATTTTGGAAAATGTTAAAGACCAAGCTTGGTCCTAGAAAAGAAATGAGAAGATTTATGTCTTTCCCTTCCTTGACAAAGTGAGTGCCAAGGATGTGGAACCTTGCTTAAACTGTAAAATGCAGTTCATCTGTACCTCAAACATAGTAAATGATTGCTCACTAATCGACTAAACTGTTGGGTTTTCCATTTTCATTTTATATTATAAAATATGCCTCTCTAAGTAGAGGAAGGAGAAGCAATATATTCAGAAAGTAATGATAAAGAAACAAAGATAGTAATATTTTCAAAGAAAAGTAAAAGAAAAATATATATTATAAGATGTGCTGGGGTTTTTTTTCAGATATACCCAACTACTTCCAGTCACGAATCAGCAAATTTATTTATCCAAAAGGAACGAGTGTAGAAGACATTAGGTCTGCAACCCGTTGACTGGTACAAAATGCAATGATTCAACATGCTCGTGTCTGCATGAACTTTCCAATCAACAGACAAGAAAAAAGGCAAGTTGAAAAGCTATTGAGTCTTAGTGACTAGCATTCTACAGACGCACCAACCACAGCTTTCAAAGATAAGCAAACTGACTCCATAAAATAGGAAGCATGGATAATAATGCATTTCTTTATTATACTCATATACTTTCTAAAACATATAGTAGAACAGTAACAGCAACATTGTGCTATGACCAACTTTGATTGACTTAGCTCGCCTTGGCAATGCAACTATCTAAGACAATTCCAAAAGACTACAGATGGAAAATATGATCCACATCCAGAGAAAGAACTGTGGAGTCTGAGTGCAGATTGAAGCAGATGATTTTCTCTCTTGTTTTTGGTTTTTTTCTTTTTCATAGTTGTTCCCTTTGGTTCTGATTCTTCTTTACAACATATTTAATGTGGAAATATGTTTAATATAATTGTACATGTATAACCTATATCAAATTACATACCATCTTGGGGAGGGGAAGGGAAAGGAGGGGGAAAATCTAGAATTCAAAATCTTATAAAAGCAAATGTTGAAAACTATAAATAAATTCATTTTTTAAAACATATAGTAGTGTTATAGCCAGGTGAAATAGCGAGTATCAACAAAGTGAGCACAGAGTCCAATCAAAAGTTTTAAGGAGCCTTAACAGAAATTAATTTAGCCATGGCGACTGACTCTCTTAGCCACTTAGGGAGAGCAGCAGGGTAGTACAGAAATGCAGGGTCTTTTATACCATATAGTCCCATTGTTTGGAGGTGCAAATAAGTTGCTGAGGCAAGGGAGTTTGTGATTATTGGGCATAATGACAGAACATGAAGAAGAATGAACAGGAACATCTTCAGATAGGGGATTGTAGGGTAGGCAGAGAAGGGTACGGGCCATGATGACCTGTGCATGTAGAAGAAAAAATGAATGCCTGGCTTGGTTCCCACACCCCAGCCTGGCTCATAGGCAGATTCATTGTCTTCTAACTTGTTGATTTCTAATTTCACAAAGTATCACTTACCTATTTCCTGGCTACTTCATTCTTAAGTCCATGAAGTTTCTACTTAACTAGTTCCTGCCCACTTCAGTAGAAAAAACCCTGACTCTAGAGTTAGAGGACCTGAGTTCAAATCTTACTACTTATGTGATCCACAACAAACTATCTGACTTCCCTGTGTCCCAGTTTCCTTGCCTGTAAAATTACAGAGTTGAATTAGGTGCCTCCTGAGGTCAGCTTCCAGTTCTGTGATCCTAGATGAGCTGTGTATAATCCTATGATCCCCTGATCTCTTTTGAAATGCCCCTTATACACTACAAGAGACCTAATCATAGTTAAGCTGAAGAAATCAATCATGAGCAGACACTACTCCCAGATAAACAACAAGAGATCATATTTCTTTAAGTGCCAAACACCCTCCTGCCAAGAATCTTCCAAAGTTAAGTAGACATCACTTCAGGTCAAATCCTGCCTCAGACACTTACTAGCTGAGGGGGGAAAGTTTGTGCTCTCATCTTCCTCATCTGTAAAATGGGAACAATAATAATACTAATAGCACCTACTTCGAAGAGTATTATTTAAGTACTATTAAGTACTTATTTAAGTACTATTAAGTACTATTAAAAGCTACTTAAGTACTATTTAGGTACTATTAAGTATTATCCAGTACTTATTTAAGTACTATTAAAAGCTACTTAAGTACTATTTAAGTACTATTAAGTATTATCCAGTACTTATTTAAGTACTATTAAAAGCTATTTAAGTACTATTTAAGAACTATTAAATATTATCCAGTACTTATTTAAGTACTATTTAGCACATATTCAAGTACAATTTAAGTACTATTTAGTACTATTACATACTTATTTAAGTACTATGAAGTACTCTTAAATACTAAAGTACCATTTAATTACTATTAAGTACTATTTAGTACTTAAGTGCTATTTAGTACTTATTTAAGTACTTTTAAGTACTATTAAGAAAAGACATGTAAAAGCACTTTCCAAACTTCCAATCACTATATAAATGCTGACTATTGTTCTTAATGAATAGATCATCAATGGCACAGCTGCTATTGATACACTTCCTAAGAAAGCATGCTATGGAAAGAGTTGTGGACAAGCCTAACAGTCAGAAGATTCTGCTCTTAGTCCCAGCTCCTAGTGGTCAACAGGAGAAATAGTAGCTAGGAACACAGGTCCCCAGACGTTGGTAAGATTAGGAAAGGGTTTCAGTAGAAGGTAGCAGAGAGATTCTCTGAGAGGGAGATAAGGAATAGGGAATGGCCGGTACTGAGGCATGGAAATAGGATGGAATATTGTTCTATTGAGGGAAGGCCAATTTGACTAGATTTTAGAACATCAAAAATGCCATTTTACATGTATGAATATGTGTATGTATGTGTGTGTGTCGTTCCAATAGCGGTGTATGGTTGTGGGAGTTGAAAAACATATTCGCAGCACCCACAGCAGCTATGAATATTCTGGTGTAGTTGTGAATCACAAAATGTAGCAGACCTCCCACATGGAGGACAGAACCAAAGCATTTATTCAAATACCAGAAAGCCAAATTCATCACAGCAACCAACAAGTTAGTACACATAACTAATGCATCAAACACCAACATTCCCAAGTCTTCCTTCCCTCAGGCCTTCAAAACAAAACAGGCTTCCTTAAGCAAGAATGTGCCTCTCTCACTCATACTAGCTGCTCAGCCTCCTAGTAGTTCTGCCTCTCTCTCCTGTTCCTTCTTGACTCACCCTTCCAGCCTTCCTGTTCTACCCTTTCAGCAAGCTCGGGGACCCCCCCCCTCATGTGATGATATTTGGCCTATTAAGAGCAATAAAGGTCTTCAAATCCCCTTAGGCCTATTAAGGGGCAGGAAATATCTTCAAATCCCTATTACCATTATAGGTTCTAAAAAAGACTTTTGAGAGTCTTTTGGACAACAAAGAGGTAAAATCAGTCAATACTTAAAGAAATTAATTCAGGCTGTTTGCTGGAAGGCCAAATACTGAAGCTGAAGCTTAAATACTTCAGCTACATAATGAGAAGACAGGACTCATTGGAAGAGATGTTGAGGTTGGGAAAGATTAAAGGCAAAAGGAAAAGGGAACCACAGAGGATGAGATGGACAGTATCATGGAAACATCAAACATGAACTTGGACAGATTCCAAGAGATAGTGGAGGACAGAAGGTCCTGATGTGGACATGAATGGCTGAACAACCATGAAGGGCCAAAGAGGTGGACATGAATGGCTGAACAACAATATGTACATTGTGAGGGGTGAGGGGTGAGGTGGAGGAAGGGAGAGTGCCGGGAGCTAAGGCCTCTATAAAGGGAGGCTGTAGGAGGTTTTGCTCCAGTCCCCCCATCAAAGAGGCAGAAGCAACTAAGGGCACTGATGAGTTGATAGTACCAAAGTTGCAGCAATCTCCATGAAAATGAGTTTCCTGATGATGAGCTTGGCAGGAGAGAAAAGGGAAGATATGGGGGAGAGGGAAAAGGGGGGGAAGAGGAGACATGGTAATGTTAGTGATTTGATGATAGGATGATTCATTTGCCATCATCTGCTCTTCTTGGTTTCAACTTCGTCATCATCATCATCATCAACCATCTTCATCATGTCCCTTTACCACCACCTCTCTTTTCAGCTTCCTTTTGTATATTCCCTTTCCCCATTCAATTATAAGCTCCCAACTGCCTTTCTTATTTATATCCCCAGCATTTATCACAGTCTTGCCACATACTAGGCTCTTAAACATTTATAAAACTGTATCATATTGTGTGTACGTGTCTCACACTCTATAATACATTCTATTATATGTATGTATATACACACACATCCATATATAAATATTGATATCAACATATAATCCATACATTAAAAAGGCTTAAATCCTGGAGGACAAGCTGTAAAAGTCAAATTGTAGCATTTATAATATATCCTAAAGGAAATAAGAAGCCACTTAAATTTACTGAGTAAAAGTAATGTCGTGGTCAGAAGATCTAGGCTGAAATAAAATCTCTTGGTGGCTGTATGGAAAATGTTCTGGAGCAGGGATAAAAAATTTGCAAAAATGCTTCTTTCAACCCATAGGATTGACTTGAAGGAGAGTTTCTCCTAGAAACAGATTTAAAAGGAATCCAGAGATGGGCAGGAACCAGAAAGTTCTATCACTGTGAGGTGGACAAAGGGAAATCCAGGCAAATCAATAATTGTACTGGAACATTGTTGTATCAAACTTTGCTTTAAAAATGTGTCCATAAGCTGAGCTTTGGACATGTTTTTGCTGAATCAATATTGTCATTGGATTGTTTTTAAGAGTGTATGTTCTATCTCTAAAGAGATTTCTTTGCAAGAGAAAAAAAAAGTACCACTTCATTCTCATCATTATTGTCTCTTTCATTCTGTTATTGCCACAATCAGAGCAGACTAGTGGTTGGGAGACTTGGGTTCTAGCCCTTAGTGCTGATATTATGTTTTAAAGTGACCTTGGAAAAGTCACTTTATCACTCTGCATTTAAGTCTTTTCTGTGTAAAAGGAGGAAACTAGACTACATGAAAAATAAGGCTCTTTCATCTCAAACAATTTATGATTCTATGAAACTATTCCCTATCAAAGTTGCTGAGTTTGCAGAAAATGACCCTTTTTGTTTATATGTTGACATACCAGACGACATATGTTTTCCATAATTCAACACGTTTGGAGACAATGAACAATTCTCGTTAGCACAAAGTAAAAGATTAACATGGACATGCTGTCAAGGCTTCAAGCAATAACCCTATCCCTGCAAAGAAAAGAAAAGGAAAGACTTGAAACAAACTTTAGTGAATAGGTAAACGTAATTCAGAGAGTGAATATAATTTAAAACTAAAAGAAGAAAATTATCTCCCCTAAAAAAGAATAAAGTAAAAGTGGACACTTTTCTCCTCAATGCAATAGAACTTAATTCGGTAAAGAAGGAAGGAAGAGAGGAAAGGAAGAAGAGAGGGAGAGAAAAGAGGAAGGGAGGAAGGAAGGAACAAAGGAATGAAGAAAAGAAGGGGAGGAGGCATAAAACAAGAAAGGAGGGAGGGAAGAAGGAAAGGAGGAAAAGAGGGAGGGAAAGAAGAAAAAAGGAAGGGAGGAAGAGAGGAAGAAATAAAGGAAGTACCTACTATGTATCAGGCATGCCAAATGCTTTACACCTATTATTTCATCTCTCACAACAACCCTGAGAAGAAAGTCCTATTATTATGCCCATTTTACAGATGAAGAAAGTGAGGCAGAGAGTGTTTAAGTGACTTTCCCAGAGTCGCGGAGTTACAAGTAGCAGACTGAACCCAGGTCCTCCTGACTGCAGGTCCATCATTCTATCCACTGAGGAATTCAGTTTAGAGGACTAAAGAGAGCGTATCGTGACTTTATGGATTTGAGTCAGCTTTGACAGCAGTAACTTTTTGATTTTCAAAATTATTTTTTGTGTGATACCTTTTAGTTGTATTGCTGAACACTACACTGGGAATTGTAGGTAGGAGACCTGGGTTCTAGATCTTCTGTTAATTAACCAAGTGATGTTGGGCAAGTCAACTAACCTATCTCAGTCTGCTTCCTTCTCTGGAAAATGAAAGCGGATGGGACAGTGGCTAGGTGGCACAGTGAATAGAGCACCAGCCCTTAAGTCAGGAGGACCTGGAGTTCAAATCTGGACTCAGACACTTAACACTTACTCGGGCAAGTCACTTAACCCCAATTGCCCTGCCCTCCAAAAAAAAAATGAGTGTTGGACCAGATGACCTCTATAAGGAACCTACTGCAATGCTATATTTATTTTTTCATAAAATTATGTGTAACAAAAGGTGTTCAGAAATCCTAGTCATTAAGCAACCCTGACTTTCAGCAGTCAGGAAGTTTTTAAAACTCCTAACTGTAAAGTTAGTTTAACTTTACAGTGCTTTCTCCTTCTCAAAGTACTACTTGGGGAGTATGTCTCCATGTGTCATTTTTAAAAATTCAGAATTATAAATCAATTTAGTTTTAAGAGTCTTGTGACATCTCTGGAGATGAGGAGACATTTCGAGTATCAGGAGGAATAAAGCAATGACTGCAAATCATTTCTCTAAAGGGTCCTACACTACAGCAAACAATTAGATAAAATGTCATCAGTTATTGTCCTAATACATATCTTTCCCATCCCATCAGTGAACAGTAACCACAGTTCTTTCTTTCCCTCATAGGCAGAGCAGCAATGTGCTGGATGCAGCTCAACCCCTCTCATTAGAACTGATTGAGAATAAGCATTAACATCTCAAAAATCCACAAACTACAAATCAGGTCTCAATTTATTACTTTGTTGATTATTTAGACTTAGAAAGTGATGGAGATCATATTAATAATGCAGTTTAAACTTAAAAGTGTGTCATGAGAATTTTTTTCCATTAGCTAGTTGTTAAAAATCTAATGACACACCCTGAGGCAAAATCAACAAAAGAAAACAGTGTAGTGAAAAGAACTTTGTCAGAACTCAAAAAAAGAGTTGAGTTCCCATTCTGATACTGACTTAAGCTGTGTGGCCACGAGCAAGTCCATTAAACTCTCTGAACCTCAGTTTCCTTATCTGTAAGACAGGATGATAACATATGATGTTGCGATGTTGTTGTTGTGAAAGAATCATTTCACAAACTTTGAGGCTTTGTATGAATGTCAGTATTTATTATTATTTATTTATTATTACTTATTTATTATTTTTTATTATTACTAACTAATTTTTACCATATTTATTATTATTATTGTCTCAGAGACAAGAAGTTTTAGAAGTTTCTTAGGTACCTTTGTATGACCACAATCATCCAAAACCAAAATTCAGTAATAGTTCTTTATTTTAGAGATAAAGTGAGAACCTGGAGAGTAAATTATGTGCCCAAGATAACTCAGACCTAAGGGGAAAGGATTGGGAAATGTACTTCCTTCCACACTTAAACTACTTAGTAGTTCAAAAAGGCATAAGCACAAAAGAAAGAAAAAAGTTCATCTTCCTATAGTTATATGTCAAACATAGTTACCGCTTGAGTCTCTCCAAAGTTCACATTTTCTGGACAACTATAGTCACCGTAATCTGGTTTCTGGCTACCTCCTAGCCTGCTCCTAAGCTTCCCTTCCTCATTCGTGTCGTTTGGGCTCAGGGAATGAGAGTCAGTTATAAAATAAGCCTCATCAAAATGTCAGGAAGGAGGAAAAACTAGCCCTTTCAATACAAACAGAAATGATTTGGGGATTATCCACGATTTTGTATCATTGCACACCTGCTTCTCTCGATTAGCCTGGAAAGCAAGGAGCAGACTGTTGGGAAGGCAAACCATGCATGATGGGAAAAACAGACAAGGAAATTGTTCATTAGATGCCAGCACAATTCGAGTTTTGTGGGAAGGGTGTGGGCCTTTTATTCACTGTAGGTCAATTTTTCTGATCCAAAGCAATGGAAAATGAGATAGCTACTAACCCCCTTGCTATGTCTGGGAGTCTTTAAAAATGAACTTCCCGTGCCTTGTACGTTACAGAGGAAACCAAAAATTAAATTGTCAGGAAAAACTTGTCTGTTTGGGTTCTTTCCTTTCTCATCTGTTTTTCATTATTTTATTTTCCCCATCATGGTGCTGCTGAGGTGTTTTTGTTGGTTGTTTGCCCCTTAGATAGAGAAAAATGCTGATCTCACGGAGAATGGGGTACTAAGTATATGTGTTAATACGTTGAATTTTCATATGTCCCCCCATTGACCACTTTCAAAGATAATTTATCGGACATTTCTGTGCTGGGTGGCCAGTTAGAATAGGTGCCCTTGAGGGCAAAATTATTGTAGTGAGAAAAGCCCAGGATTTCAAGTTAATGTACCTGGGTTCCAGTCTTGGCCATGTTCCTCAGTACCTGAGCAATGACAATGGAATCAGAAGAAATGGGTCAGGGTGTGTTAGTAACTGGTTAACGAATGAAGCCCTGATTTGTAGTTTGCCAATTTCCAAAGATGAAAATTTAACAATTAAGACCAATCTGGGGTGACTTCAATATACTCCTGAACTGGTTCAAATTTCACTTCTCACTATCTGTGTGACTTTGGGTAAGATTAAACTTCCCAAAGCCTTGTTTCCCCCATATGTACATTTGGGGGGGGGGTGAGGAAGAGGGAATTGAGGCCTTTCTAGATCTCTAATCAGTAAACTGAAGGGATTGAAATAGAGCAGCAGTGCATAACTTTTTTTGGTGTGAAATGAATTCCTTTCCACAGTCTGCTGAAGCCTATGGATCCCATCTCAGAATAATGGTTTTAAATGCATAAAATACAATACATAGGATTATGAAGGAAACTAATTAAACTAGAATAAAATTATCAGGTCATTGTTTTTTAAATAACAAATTCATGAAGACCACATTAAGATCCTCAGTCCTTTCTGACTCTATCTCTAAAATTCATAAATGAGTATAACTAAAATGAAACTTAATGATTCATTTCTTTTGCCGTCTGCCATCCCTACCCCTTTCCCCCATTCGCTCCTTAGTCACATTGGAATTGTCTATCAGAATATCCTCTCCATCACAGAATTCTACAGGGACTTTGGCTCTATGTTTGTCCTTCTGAAGAAGATATGACCTCTTTTGGTAATTCCCATCCATAAATCTGGAGAGAAGAGGATTTTCATTCTCTCAAATAATGAAAAATACTGCATTCTAGAAACTGTTTTCTTTCTCTCCGATGGAAAACAAGTCCTCTCTTCCCAAACTCACCACCATTATTTTTATCATCTACAGTACAAAATTCAGAAAGAAAATATCATAGGCAGAATTCATCATAAACGAAGAGGAGCAAGGGGAAGGGGGAGAAGGAGTTTTTGTCAGGAAATTCACCAGAGATCATTTAACTGTGTTTCTGAAAAGGCAAACATGATAAGCAGATTCAATGCAAAACATTTAAAGCCAGTATACCTCCCCAAGCAAATCCAGCTTTTGAAACACTTAAGGGTGAGAGAGAGGGATTTGCCATCTCTAGCCCTGGGTTTTAGACTTCATACCCATTAAGAAGAGTTTTCAAAGTATTCCTGGAGGTTCAATCAAGAGCCAGCTAGCTAAGAACAAGAAGAGAACTATCACGGAAATGCATGACATAGCTGTATGTACCTTACTTGGCATCTGATTTTTCTCACTGACAGAACAATAACATCACATATAATAAACTGCACATATGTCATTCACCGTAAACAATTTCCTTCTCCCCAAAAAGGAATTAAAAGGCCAGGTACAAAAATAAACATTTCCTATCACAAAGTCTTCACTTTTGACAAGGCAAATCCCCTTAAGCTAAGGAGAGGAGGGGAGGAAAAAGAGGAAGGAGACGAGAGACAGCTAGAGGGTCATAATAAAGATTACTTATCTAATATGCAAAGCAGCTCCCAGTGTCCCTTTGGGCCTTCCATATCTACTGTAGGATTCCATTAGAGAAAGCAAGAGGTGAGGAAATCCTAGAAAAAAAAAAAAAAGAAAAACACACCCCCCCACACACACACACACACTGGAATGAATCAAGTAGACTTCCCTTTCAGCAAACACCTAGCTGCCACGGAGTTTGTGGGGGGGGGGGGAAATGTAAATGACTTTTATTTTAAAGGACTAAGCAGAATTGCATATCAAATGCCATTATTTTATTCTCAACTTTAATCACTAGCTCCTCCTTGCAATGGCCTAGAACACTCATTGCTAGAAAAGAAATTTCTACACTATAATTAGTACATCTGAAGGTTAGGGGGTAGGGGGCTGGGGGGAGAGGGAAGTGGGAATCAGCAGGGAGGGAATAGACTCTAAGAGGGGAGAGAGAGACAGAGAGCCATGTGTTGGGGGCCAGGGGAGGGTTAAAGCATAGTTTAATAACTCCAATCTCAGTCACTTTTTTCATATGTATTGTATGTGCGAGTCCATAGTACAGCATAATGTGTCATAATTTGGCCGCCAATTCTGACAGCCCTGCTTGACTTGGGCATTAAATCATTGCCCCGAGGAATTCTCATTCTGGAAATTCCTGATGGTAGGACTGTCATCTCCTCCCACACATTACCTATCATTTTTGACATGATTGGATCAAAATTAGTCAGTACATTTAGATGTAAATTACAGACATCCAAGAATAATAATGAGCACAAAAATATAGCTCTGTGTAATTGACACAGCAACAGCTTAGTACAGTCTTCTACCACGTCCTGGAGATTATTAACACAATGGTAACAAAAGTATTGTATCAAAAAAGTGAGAAAACTTTTTTGAGGGGCATATTTAACTAAGCCTTAAATCCCAAATAAGTCTATAATGTTAGCTCATCCTGCAGTTATATCAACCCAACGGCCCCAAACAGAGAAAGAGACATAACTGGCCTCTTGCAAAGCATGCATGAGCCCTAGCGTCTTGCCTGTGTTAATCTACTTTAGGTCTTTCTTTCCCATTCTTCTCGGATTCGTTTTTACATAGGATTTTTATCCAAGAAAAAGGGAAATGAATCTTAGCCAAGGAGCCAGTGGCAGATAAGTTCTGACGCTGGGCATCTTCTCAGGCTTAGGCTTCTTTCCATCAAGGGAAAAAAATCTAGGATTGGCTAGTCACAGGAAAGAGTTTAGCATGCCTAGAAGCGCTCGCCTCAATGATGTCCTATCTCAGTCCTTTTTGGTCCCTTCCTTCGGTGGACAAGGTCTCCTTTTTCCTTGAAGTTCCCTCTGAAATCTCCACTGCATGAGATACTATTTACGCTTTGTTATAAAGCATCATCCAAAATGCTTCCTCTTGTTGCTGTTTTGCCCTGTTTTACCACAGAGGTATAGAGGGCATTTCCCCACCCCGGAATCACAGAACCATAGACTCTTGCAACCAAAAGGGACACCCAGTCCAGTCCCTGCCTTCAGGCAAGACAGGTATCTAGGTGTATACAGCTCAAAAGACCTCGGGGTAGAAGGCCCTAAAGAAACATCTATCAATTGACATATAACTAGCCTGAAATTGGTTAATTAATACCTGCATTATTTTAAAAATCTAATTCCCTATTTTGCATATGTGGCATACTTTTAGTCCTCTGGAAAAAAAACACCCAAGGGATTAAAAAAAATCAAGCAACAATGACTTAAAATATCTCTTATTCTTATTCAGAGGTGCCCAATAAAATTGACAACAGAGTCTTGAGGGAAAACAGGGTAAAAATGATTTTCCTACAGAACCCCAGCCATATTATATTGAAGTCCTTCTTCTGAAATTGAGACAAATCCCAGTTCAATTTGACATGCAGTGGCGATAAAGGGCACGTTTGTTAGACTACATTTTTTTGTTTTATAAGCTAGTCTAGCAGGCTTAAATTAAATTAGGTAATTAATGCTTATTTAGCTTGTCACAAGTGTTTAGGGCAGCATTCTGCTAAATGGATGTGTAATTAAACATATGAACCATTCGGCACTCAGATTTTATCTTTCTTATATAGTGTTTGGCTAAGTGTCAGAACATACGTGGCTATAAGACATGCTTAGAAGAGTAGGTCAAGAGAAAAATATACAGCTGGAGTTAATAGCATTGGCTGTACCTTGTATCAATGACTGGGCTAACTAGGACAAGGTGAAAACCCGCCTCCAGCTTTATTGAGGCAGGAAGGCAGAGTGTGTGTGTTTATCATCCCCCTGGTGAGCTGAAATCCATAAGCAAAATAATCTTATGTTGTTATAAATAGAGCAATTCAAAAAGCTATCCACAATAAGCAAAAGATGATAGGCTATGTCTTCTCCCTATTTCTTTGACAAAATAAACAAAAGAAAAACAAAGGAAGAAAGAAAG
>CM053600.1:13276292-13300750 GCA_028646575.1 Pseudocheirus occidentalis | reverse complement strand
AAATGTAAACCCACTTTTAAAGTGGGAAAGAGTAATTTATACTTTATTTACAAAGTGTTTTTGAGAGGTTTATTGATCAGAACTAAATCCACTTAAAAAGTTTCATTGGTGCCTCTTTTCTAAACTTAGGACTATAGAATTGAATGAAGAATTGGAATGGACCCCAGAAACCATTTAGTCCAACCTCCTCATCTTACAGGGGAAGAAACTGTGACATAGACATATTAAATACTTTTCCTCAGGTCTACACAGGGAATAAGTGTTTGAGGCAGAACTGGAACTCAGATTTCCCGACTCCATTCTGCCTTATACCATAGGCATTTCTGGAGGCATTTCTCCCTTTCTATCCCATTCCCAACCTAGTAACAAAGAAAAAAATGCAAAGCAAAACCAAACACAACATAACAACTATGTCTGAAGTTTAGGCACTCTTCTACACCCATTTCAGTCTTCTTTTTTTCAGTCCTCTCTGATTCTTCATGACATCATTTTCTTGTCAAATATACTGGAGTATTTTTCCTTTCCTTTTCATTTCCTTCTCCAGGTCATTTTACAGATGAGGAAACTGAGGCAAAAGACTTAAGTGACTTGCCCAGGGTCACACAACTAGTAAAAGTGTCTGAGGTTGTATTTGAGCTCAGGTCTTCCTGACTTCAGACCCAGCATTCTACCCATTGAGCCACCTAGTTGCCCTACTTCTCCAAGGAAAGACAAGAGGTGCATTTGTTTATCTCTTCTCTGCGTCCAAGGTTGGTTACTAGAGTTACATATTATTCACCTTTTTATTTACGTTACTGTACTTATTCTATATATTGCTTCCTGACAGACATTTTAAAAGGCAATCCTTTGTATAGTTACAAGAAAAAAAGAGAAAATTCAATTTATTTGCCTCAGCTGTCATAATAGACAATGATGGGCATGTCCTTCATCAGTTTCAATCAATGCTGGCCTGACTCTGAATTTTTTTTCTAAACTTAACATCTGAAATCTGGGGACCAGGCTGTGATCAAGATCTAGGGGCCAGAGAGGAAAACACTTATTCTATAACTGAGCACTCCATGCAATAGAGTTAAAAAAAAAAGTCAGCTTGCTGTCACATGATCCTGACAGGCCAAGTGTACAAGTGGGTCAGAAATGATTGAATATCCCATAGTGCTGGTTGTCATGTCCCATTTTCTTGGTGAATTTCGACAGAAACTTGCTGATCTCAGAGGTGTACAAAAACAACCCTGGCTGATGCTGACATGCCTATCCCCCATTTAAAGAAAGCATCCTAATGCAATGAAGATACACCCCTCCCTTTAAAAAAGGTAAATCACATTTCATATGTTGTTGCTTGTAGAGCCTGATTCCTTTTTCATAAGAATGCAAACTCCAAGGTAGGTGGGGAGGTGGAAGAGAGGAAATAAAACTTCTAGAATGATCAGTGATTTATGACGGGATTCAGAAGATGCCCTCATAAGAAGGTTTTGAAAAAGACTTTATTTTAGGCAAGGATGGAAGCAAAGCCAAGTTCATAGCTCAGCAACAATGGATTTTCTGAAATTCACTTTTAAAATCAATTGCAGCAGGGAGTTTTTTAAGGTAGTAAATAGAATTGCCTCCCTATACAATATAGAGTACAAACATATGTATAGATGTCCACACGTGTGTGTTTGTGTATGTATATGTCACATACATACAGAGCTATATATCTATATCTAAAAACATGGCCAGAATTGTATATACATGTAATGCTGCTCCATATAACATATTAGTAGCATAATTGCTACTAAATGTAACAGAATCATAAGATCATAAGTTTAGACCAGCAAGGAATCTTACTGGATATTACTTTCCCTCATACTTTATAATCCAGCCAAATTAACCATCTCTCGATATCCCACACACAATACTCCATCTCCTGGGCTGCTAGGTGGTGTGGTGGATAAAGTGCTGAGCCTGGAGTTAGGAAGATATGGATTCAAATTCATCCTGAGACATTTACTAGCTGTGTGACCCTGGGGAAGTCACTTAACCTCCGTTTACCTCAGCTTTCTCAACTGTAAAATGGACATAGTAATAGCCCCTATTTCCCAAGGCTGTTGTCATTATCAGATGAGATATTTGTAAAGTGCTGAGCACATAGTATTATATAAAATTCTAGCTATTATTATTATTACATTATTAAGGCTTAGAAAAATGTCCCGCGCATAGTAGGTACTTAATAAATACTAATTTCCTAGTAGCCACAATTAAAGGAAAATTTTGGCTCAGATGAATAGCTTTGGTAATAGATATGTGTAAAGAGCACTGGACTAAAGAGTTAGAAAATTTGGGCTGTAGCTGTGGCTTTGCCATTCACTAATTAACTAATTAATGTAGCTCAGATTTTGGGTAAATCGCATGATATCTCAGAGTTTCAGCTCCCTAATTTGTAAAATGAGGGTTAGTTGCTTAGGACAGTTAGTCCTTTCCGCTTCTAAAATGAAATGATTAGCTAATGAACAAATTTGCTAATTGTCTTTATGGACCCAGTCTAGGGCTGGGAGTTGGGATGACAAATAGGGAGACTCTGGAGGTGGCTTCTGCTTTCCCCCAGGGTCCACACCGAAGTACCAGGAAGGCCAGAGTGGCTTAGTTCTGTCTCTTTTAGTGGTCTGATGGGTGCCATGGTCAAGCCCAAGTTCAAGGCCAAGAGTAAGATCAAGTGCGAAAACCCAGCAATCTAGTAAATGATGCCAACCCTTGTAGGTCTAATTCTATGACTCATGTAGCCATAGTTAAATAATGGATTAAATGAAACGAGATTGGGTGGGGAGGGGATATGTGCAATGTGTGTGTGTGTGTGTGTGTGTGTGTGTGTGTGTGTTCCTGTTGGGAAAAAAAGGAAGAAAAAACTTCTTGAAATGGAATTTCCAGTGAAGTTACACTTCACAGTACTTGACATATAGAAGATGATTACGAAATGTGAGTTGACTGACTGTTGAATTGTGACTTTGTGTCTGAGGCTTTGAATACTTCTGGAGGGAAATGGGGATCTTATATGGTACTGATCTGTGTCATCTTGGGCCCTGTTGCCATGCTGTCCAGTGTTCTTCAAGGATCTCAGGAGCAGTTCAAGACCATGGAGTTGCAAATTTTTAGCCAACTCTGAGTAATCTGATAAAGTATAGTTTATTGGCTGCCCTGCCAGTCTGAGCTTTGCAGGCTCTCACCTCTGTTTTAGGTTTGAGCAATAGAGTGAGCACTTGCCTTTGGTGGTTAACTCTAGTAGATGTTTTCTGGCCCTAGCCTTTGTAAGCTAACTACATTAATCCCTTCCACATAGTGACTTTCCTCAGTGTGGTTTTGGTGCCGCAGGGTCAGCATAAGAAATTAAATGGGAGTTTTTGGGAAGTTTTGCAGAAGCCGCAGATGACATGTGATGGCCCACAGGCAACACAGAAAAAGTTGAGAAACTCAGAAATACATACAATATGTGTATAGGATTGTATAACATCAACATATTTTATGTTTTAATACCATAATAATTCAGACTTCTTCTTCGGTACAAAGGGAGGGCCAAACAATTTTATGCAGATTTTCTAGATCATGTCCCTAACCCCTGCCACATGGAAGGAATAGTTGTAGAGGGCTCTATAGGTTTAGAATGACTGTGGTATATAGTCCCATCCCTGCAGTTCTTGTCCTTGTCACTTGCCTGAATCAAAGTTGTTTTTCCAGGGTCTGAGAGACAATTTCAAGGTCTTCCTTGGTCCA
The DNA here is from genome assembly GCA_028646575.1 of Pseudocheirus occidentalis. NCBI lineage: Eukaryota > Metazoa > Chordata > Mammalia > Diprotodontia > Pseudocheiridae > Pseudocheirus > Pseudocheirus occidentalis. The sequence goes on along the minus strand of CM053600.1, from coordinate 13,297,009 downwards.
TGCCTTTGGGTTTTATCCATGACCTTAGTCTGGAAAAATGATCCCTTATGGTTTCACCTTGGTTTTCCACTTGCTATTTGGTCCTCAATCTTTGTTGGAAGAGTTTTGAAAGTGATCTAGGCTATCCTGCTTTTTCCCACCATGATATCTTTCTCAGTTGCTTTCCTAGTTGTTCTTCTCTGCTACAAGTATTGAATTTTTAATCTTTATTCATGATCTCTAGGTGTGGTTTGCTTTGTTCTGCATGAGGGAATGAATGGTGGCTCTCTTATGATTTGGAGGCACCTTAATATTTGAACAATTTTAAGCATCTCATCTGAACTTTTTGAACTTCCAGGGTCTGCAAAACAGTCCTGAAACATGAAGGGGGTAAAGAGAATTTATGAATTTTGGGATTTCCATCTTTCTCATTCATTCACATCAGTTGAAGCAGGCTGGTTTAATAGATCGATCTTTTTTATCGTTTCTTGATTCTGGCCATGCTTGGAGGCAGGCACTGCTGAGCATATCCAGGAATATGAATATGTCTTAAACACACACACACACACACACACACACACACACAATGACTTTCCAGAAGTTGGGTCAAATTTTAGAAAAAGGTCAGCCCTTATTTTATCTAAAGCAGTTCAGCCATCTTAAGTTTTGGCACCTGGGAGGGCAGATTTCTGCATGTTAAAGAGTCTTCAGATGTGGGAAATGACTACATGAATTGAAATTAAAAAGTGAAAATTAAAAAAAAATGTCTGCTTATATCACCTAGTCTGCCTTTCAAATAAAAGCCCATCCTTTATGTAAATTTTTCCTTCTTATTTTTTAAACAACAAAACACAAATATATTCACTAATGCTGATTTCATTTCACTTTTAACCACATCAATGAAAACAGTAATTTCTCTTGGGAGAACTAATTAAATAATTTAATTAATAATAAAATGAAGTATTTTGAAAAACAGGAAATGACCACATTGGTTATCTTCTTTGTCTTTAAACTCCAAGTGAACAGGGTGATTCGTTTCTTGATACCTTCCTTACAATGCCCACTATTTAAAAGAGCTTATTCTAGAATTGTCTATGTTGCTCTCTACCTATAAGTTAAACATCTTTGGAAACTCCATTAACTCTATCAGACTACTGGGCGTTATTTAGTCATCCAAGTGATTACTTCATGAGGAAAAGTAATAGGTTATCAGACTCTTGTGGAAAGACCTCCCCTTGAGCAGAGGATATTTCTTTTCTCTGACTCAAAGCCCAGCAATATCAGCATATGAAACAATCAATGAAATAATCAAACATCCAAAAAGCATTAGTTAAATACCAATAGGTGCCAGACATTGTGATAGGCAATAGAGATGCAAATACTAAAGTGAAAAAAATACCCCAAAGGAGCTTACATTTCATTAATGATCAGGAACACATAGGACTGGCAAACATTTTGGGACAAGAGAGTGATACTGAAATAGTCAGTCAATTTATGGTTTTGACAATTGCCCAACTAATGTTTTTAGATAAGTCCATAAATGATGATCTGAGGAAGGAGAGAACACCAAGGACCAAGAAAGACCTTGGGTGAGATGAGACTGAAAGGAAACTGAAGATCCTAAGCTGTGGAGATGAGAGAGACATTAAATGGGATATATGTGAGGTGCTGAGAGCCTGAACTAGGAATCTGGAGTGGAGACAAGGGGGCAGATGTGAGAAAGATTGGCATGATTTGGAAACCGAATAGAAATGACAATTGAAGAAAAAAGGAGTCAAGGACAATGAATGGCAAATTTTGGAACCTGGATAATTAGAATTGTGGTACCTTCAACAGAAAGAGAAAAGTCTGGAGGAAAGATGAGTTTTGGGTGAGGATGAGTAGGGAGGATAATAAGCACTCTTTCAGACATAGTTTGAGATGCCAATAGGACATTTATTTGGAGATTTCCAACAGACATTTGGTGAGCTCAGGGGAGAAATTGGAGATGGATATAAAGATCTGGGAGTCATCTGCAAAAAGATGATAACTGAACCCACTGGAGCTAATATGATCACTGGGAGAGTTCAGAATGGAAAGAAAAAAGATCCAAGGACAGAATACAAGATGACTTCTATGGTTAGGGGTTAGGGAAGATGATGTAGCAAAGGAAACTGAGGAGTGGTCAGATGGGAAGAAAGAGAATGAGAAGAGATCAGTGTTATAGAAACCCAGAGAAAATAGAATCTAAGGAAAAGGGTGGCCAAGAATGTCAGTTGCTTCAGAGAGCTCAAAAAAAGATGAGAACTGAGAAAACGCCGTTGGGTTCAGTGATTAAAAGATTCTTGATAACCTTGGAAAGAACAGTTTCACATGAGTGGTGAAATCAGAAAACAGATTGAAAGGAGTTGAGAAGTGAGTGGGAGGAGAGAAATTGAAGACTTGGAGCACAGAAGGCTTCATCTAGGAGTTTAACTGTAAAAGGGAAGATAATTTTATATTTTAAATATACATTTTTGATAATTAGGTGCTTGTTAGCCCATTCTGATTGAAAGACCTTTACCATCATTTTTTGCACATGGTTTCATGTGACTTCTTTGTCATGATGGTTGATGAAGCCTGATACTAGTCAGGGGATGACAAAGTACCAGGACCCTCCAACAAGGAGTGAAGTTTGTGGGAGTAGGAGCTTGCTTACTGACCCAATCCAGAACCAGTAGATTTATGACAAGGTGATCTCATCCGTATCAAGTATAAGCAGAGATGGCTGAAGAGAGAACCATAAAAGCCCTGTGGACCCCTGCCCTTACCAAACTGGGAAACTATATTCTTCTCACTTTCTTGGAGAGGGATGGATTTAGAAACAGTATTAAAGAGTCTGGGTGGGAAGAGGCAGGAACTTTTGGGGACAACACCCAATGACAATAAGGTACTCCTTTTTACCTTGACCTAGTATGCTTTGATCAGCCATTCAGGTCTGTTGCTCTTTGAATATTCTGGGCTTGGTTCTCAACTTTAACCAATCCTGCCATTTGCCCAGTGAGAAAGTGACATGAATTGGTGATGGAAGGAATGACAGCAATGGAAGACTAGGCACCTAGTCACTGTCTTAGGGCTGGAAAAAAACCCCATGCATGTCTTTTCCCTTCCTTATCTGGATAAGGAATTCATCAGCAGCTTGGAGTTTTAAACACAGTAGAGTAGATGCCTGACATTCCCAGCTTGGGTAGGGCACATCAGTAGAAATGCTTAGCTCCAAATTCTCCAAACTATAGTGAAGGATGGAAGCTCAGCTTCCATTGAGAGGTTGGTCTCTTACTTCATTCTCCTCATATAAGACTGGTCCCCTACTGAGGCTTAGCCTATTCTTTCAGTGCCTGTGGTATCAACCTGGTGTTCTTTAAATTCAGCTTTGCCTGGAGCAAAGCCTCACTGTCCCTGATTTGGTTACTGCTATGCTGACTCCTTTAAAAAACAAAAAGTGGTAAGTGCCAAGGAATCAGAGGAAAATGTTAACATATTTGGTCAGGATCTTTTTCAATGCTGGGCAGTTGAATGTCTTAGACTGTGTTTACATAATGGCCAAATAATTTAAGCAGTTAATCAAATAAGTTCATTTGTCTGTAGGCAAACTTATTAGTTGACTTGATTTTTTACTTTCATTTTGACATTGGGTAGACATGGCCAAAGTTTTAGAGGTATAGAAGTAAGAATCATAATTTTCAGAATGTCTATAAATTCTATTTTAACTCTTTGTACTCTAAATGTGAGATCTTTGACTCACTGACCAATATTTGACTCAATGACCATATAATATTAGAATGACTGAATCACATTCACATTCTTGTGATAGAAAAACAAAACTGGATCACAAAAGAAAGCTGTGACTAACTAGTAGAATGTCTCCTAGGAGAGACAAAGGTTATGTAATTTATTCTACCAGCTGAATGTTTTTGTGTTTTAATAATCAAATAATAATCACCATGGTATATTTATATCTTCCATTCAATTGTGAGATGTTAAAGATGCAATACATTCTTTTATATATCACTTACATAAACCTTCTTCACTACTGTTAATCCTCATCAATAATGCCTTCAGTTAATGTATAGATAAGCCTTATGAATATTTTGTATAAAAGGAGGGGAGTTGGTATAGTGGTAAATAAGTATTGATGTTCTCTACGCTACTTTTTGAGTCTTAACATGGTTCAGTATCTTTCCGTGTCTTTTATTATCTTCATGTATTTCAGTAAGGGATCCCCTGGCTTTCCCATTTTTTCCCCCTCTCACGTGCTATTTTAGCTTCCTCTCTAAGAACCTCAGGAACTGTAATGCTAGGGTCTGAAGGTTGATCTCAGTTGATTTTTTTTCAAATCATTTTCATTTTTCTTCTGTAGCCCTCTTTCCATTTTTATTCTTGAATTTCCTTGTGGTAACTTTGCCTGGTTGAATACCTTGATAAGCTTGCTTTCCATTTATTTGTCGCTTCTCCTTACTTTATGAAATGATTATCCCCACAATCTTCCATCATAATTCTTCACAAAATTTTATTTTAAGCTGGCATTTCCATCTTTCTCCATTCAGTAAGTGAGTTACATATTTGCTGATTAAGGCAGTTTCTAGGTTTCTTTGGTTTCTTTTGTAGCTCAGGCAGGGAGATGTTGGAAGCATGGTAGAAAACTCCTATCTCTATTCCTTCTACCCGAGACTGGAGACCAGGCATGGAAATCAGAAAAAAAAACCAGAATATGATATTATGTTCTTCACAAGAAAAGAAACTTGAAATACAAAGATTCACATAGAGCTAAAATGGAGCACTGGGGCTAAATATTGATCATGCTTCAGCTAAGCTTAGTAAAGCAGGGTAACATTCAGGGTAGCAGAAATAATTTTAAATGAGCCTATGGTATTTATAGACATGGTTAAAAGAGAAAAGCAGGGCTATTATATTATGCTTAAAAGCACAATAATCAATGAGCTCATGCCAATATTTTATAGATGTGTAAACAGATCAAATAGCGCATTTAAATGTTTGAAGGAAAAATTAATTTAATTGGAGGAACAAATAGATATTGAAACTTAAATAATTCCTTAATATACCCTTTTCTGACCTGGACTTGTGAAAATAATCTGTTAGGTAATCATGCATTTGCATTGAGGTTGCATCATCAATCCATCAGAGTTATGCTCTCTGCAATAGAGTTTGTATGCTTTGCAGTTCAGCTTAATATAGTAAATCATATCTTTCTAAATCCAAGGCAAACATCATGCATAGTAAAGAAAAGTTAGAAAAGTTTCCAATAAAATTAAGGGTAAAGCAAAGATATCCATTATCATCACTACTATTAAACTTGTTAGAAATTCTAGCTGTAGCAATAATGCAGGAAAGAAAAATGAAGGAAATAAACATTGTCAAAGAGGAAAAAAAGATCATTCCTTATTCAAGATATTAAGTATTTTCCCCCAGAAAATACTAAAGAGTCAAATAAAAATTAATTGAAAGAATTAATAGGGGACAGGCAGGTGGTACAGTGGATTGAACACCAGCTCTGGAGTCAAGAGGACCTGAGTTCAAGTCCTGCCCAAGACACTTATTAGCTGTGTGGCCTTAGGCAAATCACTTAACCTTGATTGCCTCACTAAAAAAAAAAAAAGAAAAAAAAAAGAAAAGGAAAGAAAGAATTGATAGCTTCTGCAAAATTTTGGCATATAAAATAAATCTACACAAATTATCATCAGAAAAAAACAAAATAAGAAGAGCCTGAAAGACAAATTTCATTAAAAATATAGAATCACTAACATAGTTAGCACTGTATCTATCAAGATGCTCCCAGAAGCTGTATAAATCTAATCATAAAATTCCCTTTTTGTAAATAGAGACAGACCTAAATAATTGGAAAATCATTAATTAAATTAAATTAAAATGGGTCAAGTTAATACAAAAAAATGACAATATTACCTGAGTTAATTGACTTATTAAGTAATGTAACTTTACTTATTTAGTAAAAACCAAGGATTATTGTTTTAGAGGTAGAAAAATAACAAAAGTCATCTGGAGAAACACATGGTCAAGAATGGCATGGGTGATAATGAAAAAAAAAAGAGTGGGAAGGAAGGAGATTTATCATTACCAGAACCCAACTGTAATATAAACCAGTCATCATTAAAAAGATTTGGTACTGGTTAAAAAAAAAAAGAAGTTAATTAGTGAAACATGTTAGATACATAATACACAGAAGCAAACACAGTTCAGAGTAAAGAATGCACATAGGGAAGTGGTAGCCAAGGAAGGTTTATTTTGTTTGGGGCAGTTACAATGATGGTTCATCAGGCCACAGGGGAGCTGATTGACATGTTCTTTCTAGTAGCAATGACAGTGATGATTTGATTACAGTTTCAGAACTAGAAGGGGAGAGAAGAAGGCTATAAAGGGAGACAAATTTATGGGGGCAGTGTGAATGATGGGGAATTATGAGAACGAAAGTTGGAAATGTAGGTTGAAACTATATTGCTGATGCTACCACACTAAATTAGCCAGGACAGCTTATCTGTGGAGTTAGCAAGGAATAGCCCTGAAGACGATGTGAAATTCTGTTCTAGAATGTAGTCAGCAGATAAAAAGAAGAAGTAAAACTTTTGGGCTGGTATCACATTGCTTCTTGAAGAATAATAGTCTATGAGAAAGGGAAAGGGAGGGATCAAGCAAAGTGAAATGTTTTCAAAGCACAGCAGTGAGATTGTGGGATTAAGGTGTTTCTGGGTGGTTTTCCTCTTCTGTCTCTGAGGGAATCTGTGTGCTGAGCCATACAGTGATATACCCAAGATCTTTGGCACAGAGAACACTTTGGTTTATAGAATTGGATTAAGATGACTTTAAGTCATTAATTCAGTAACTGCTGAATTGATCTGACTGATCCTTTCTATTTTATCGGGCATATCTGTATTGGAGATTGAGGGAGTCCTTCATGATGGAAAATATGGTGTACTGATCTGAGGAATTTTTATTTTATCTTATATAGTAAGATAAAGGGAGGCAGTGAAGATTTTTGACCAGAAGAATGACGTGATTACATCTACGTATTAGAAAGATGACTGGCACAAGTGTGAAGTATTGATTCAAGAGAGGAAAGAGTGCAGGCAGACAGACCTAATGAAGAGGCTATTTTGCAAACAGCTTTAGACATTCCCTAGCAGTGACAAAGAGGCTGACTAACTGCATGTGGGCAATCTCTTCTCCCTTGTGCATACTGGCCTCTACTCTCTTTTCTTTTAAAAAGCAAAATAAAGATTATGTGCTAGCCTTTATTTGGGAAAGGCAACATCTCGCTGAGAATTTCAGATGACTGTCTAGGTTACTCATTCATTCACTCACTGAACAAACATTTTTTAATTGGATAGGAAGGTAGCTTTTGCCTTGAAAAATGAAAGGTGGTGACTGCAATCCATGCTCTTCCTTTGTTTCAGATTTCATGGTAATAAAGATTTCTTGAGCAGAATCTTAACTGAAGAATTGCTGGCTGAATTTTGGCCAAAGTCCAAAGTCTTCTGAATTGCTGATTAACAATCAGCTTTATCACAGTTGGTTCTGACACTTAAAAAAGAAAAGTGAAGCAGATGGAATTGGGTTCTCATGCTTTGTTTGACTTGGGTCGGGTTGTTTTTATTTTTCTCCAAGGAAGAAAAGTGAGTTTCCTAATTTTTATGAAATGAAAATTCTGAAAGTGAAAATTATTTTGATTCACAAAGTCTTGGTGTTCTTATGTTCATGTTTTAGACATGTAAGGAAAAATAGAAGATGACCTTTGAAATACTCTGAATAAGTTGCTTAGAACCAGGGAGCTGTTTCTAGCACAAGTGAAGCCAGGGTCAGACTCTAGCTATACTGGAATGTCAAGGAATGACAGACATTACCATTACAATAGTTGACTGGAGAATATACCAAGAACTATGCATAGTATCATTACAATATAGCAATTTTTAAAGGTATTCAGGGCAGATTCTTCCCTGGTTCAGAATAAATACCTTTCCCTGGCTTTGAATTCAATGCTGACTACCCTATTCTGTTTCTTAGAGTGACCTAAGCTAAGTAGAAGTCAAATCAGAGGAGTGAGGTCAGATTTGATTTTTGATGTTTAAATGTATTGTGATGTATGTAATTTTGACTTGAGATAGAGATCTTGATGAACTCTCCAATAACATAATTTAATCGTGATGATGATGGTAATAGTAGTAATACCTTTCATATAGCAGCTTAAAATTTACTCACAGGACAGGTAGGTGGCACAGTGAATAGAACACCAGCCCTGGAGTCAGGAGGACTTGAGTTCAAATATGACCTCATTCACTTCACACGCTTACTAGCTATGTGACCTTGGACAAGTCAATTAACCCCAACTGTCTTGCCTTCCCCCTTCCAAATTTTTTTTTCTCATAAGAGCCTTGTGAGGGAGATAGTATGACTATCATTATCCCCATTTTACTGATGAGAAGATTGAGGCTTAGAAAGGTTAAGTAATTTGCTCAGTCACATGGCAGATATGTTCATGCCATGACTTGGGGAGTTGGGTCTTCTGACTCCAAGTCCGTGTTCTTTCTATTCAAAATAAGAATAATATTAATTCAACAGCTCTGTGGACGCAATGTTTCACTTGGAGTAATGTGTGTTTATATTGTGTGCAATTCAAAGAAGACACAGTTTCCTCCCTTTAGAGGCCCACTATTTAAACTAGTTAAGTTAGATATATAATAATAGATCCAGAGGAATGTTTTAGAGGTTAACCAGATGTCTAGTCTTGCAATTTTTTAAACCAGAATATAATTTCATTGGTTTAGAAAACTCATGGAGAGGAAATCCTTTCTATTAGAGCAGATCAGTAAATGCTCTACAGCTTATAGACTTACAGAGATGCTCAGAGAACTGAGAGGTTAAATGCCTTGCCTAGAGAGATACAGCCAATTTGTGTCAGCAACAGAATTCCAACCCAAGGCTTCCTGATTCTGAGGCCTTCCTGCTTCTCAAGAAGTCATTAGTCCCATAACAATTCCAGAATCTGTATTGGCCCCACATATTCAACATAGATATCCTACTGCATTTGAAACTCAACATATTCAAAAACTTGAACTCATCATCTTTCAAAAGACCTACCCTTCCTCTAAGATTTCCTATTGTCACTGATGGTGCCAAAGTAGAGGCTGTGGAAGGACTGATATTAATAAATAACAATGGAGAAGGGAGGGAAGGAGATAATTATTTATTAAACACCAATCACTGTAAATTAATAAATTTACCAATATCTCATTTGATCCTTACAAGATCTACCTTGTGAAGTAGGTGCTGTTATCACCCTGTAATGACAAGCAAAGAAGTACTTAGCCCCTTGTTTCAGCTATTCAATTATTTAGCACCTTGTTTCGATTTCAAGTTTCTTTTGAGCCTTGCCCATGATTATATCAAGTCTTTGTTAAGAAAAAGAGCTTGTGAAACCTACAGGGGGAGGGACTTGCCAAAGACAGGAATAGGAAAGATGGAAGAGGTAGATGGAACAAGGAGGAGCTAAAGACCAGATAAAAAGCTAAGCACAAACTGGGAGAGAGCTGAACTGAGAAGGGAACCCTTGTGGTGACAGAGTTGAGGAGGAGAAAACTTGTGGTATTGTGGCACCCTGTTTGTCTGTTCTGTCTGTGTTAATTTTTGTGTTTGTAATACTTTGTACAAAAGCCCTGGGACCTTACTGGAAGCCCTGAAAGAGGATTTTCTTGTTGTCTGTTTATAGGGTCTGTTTATAGGAGGAGGGTTTCAGAGGTCCTGGGACTATACTGACAACTTGTGTTGAGCTCTCAGACTTTCTTTGTAGGTCTCTGTTGATTTCACAGGCAGAAAGTGAATTGATGATGGTGCTGGCAAAGTGTAAGGATGCTGTTTTGGCTCTGTTAAGCTTTGTCTTCCCAGAAACAGAAACTGTGAAGGACTTGAGGTGAGCTTCAATATGGAATGGGAACTGGATGAGGAACTGGACAAGAAGCTGGATGAAGAGCTGGATGAGGAGCTGAGAGCTGCCTACCTTTGAATCCAGGTGACTATTGTTGGGTAAATTCAAGTAAAAGTTGGGACCATGGAAGAGGAACCATGGAATTTAATAGCCAGCCTTGAGTCAAGATGAAAAGACCTCTCCTTTGGGTACTTAGTGCTGACTGAGAAGATCATGATTTCCTATGGCCTAGGGGTGGGAGAACTTTGGACTCTGTACCTTGTACTTCTTAAGGATGATTGAGTTAAGGATGACTGGAAACTAATCTCCAATCAAGAAGAAAGAAGACTTTTTGACCAAGAATTTAAGACAATGTGACCTAGGGCTTGAGAAATTTGACCTTTGTATTTTGTGCCCCTTAAAGAAGCTTGCTCCTTAAGGAAGATTGAGTTAAGGACTTACTGAATGATGTCTTTTGTTTAAAACTTTCTGGCCACTTTGGTGACAACTATGTGGCCACTTTAGTGATAAATTGTTATGTTATAACATTGTGAAAGCTGTACTTTGGTTTCCATGAATGTTTTGCTTTAGTTTACTGCTGAATAAACAGAGAATTCACTATACTATGTGATCAGAACCTTAAAGTTATTCACAGCAGCAGTCCTCTGGAAAGCTACTTGAGTGTTGCTTTGCACACCCTCATTTTACCGTTGAGAAAACTGAAGCAAACAGAAGTTAAATGACTTGTCCAGGGTCACCCAGTTTGTCTGAGGCTGGTTTTGAACTCAGGTCTTCCTGACTCCAAGCCCAATGCTATATCTAACCACCTACTTGCCATTAAACTTACATTCATTGATTAGAACTAGAGGAGACCTCAGAGTTATTCTTTTCAAATCTCCCCACTTTACAGATTTGAAAACTGACTAAAATTTGGTCAGTGAAAGAGATTAATTGGCTTTTAATGACTTTTGTGATTCAAATCAAGCTTCTCTGACTCCACACCCAAAGTTTTTTTATGCTAAATTAGTTTATTTTTCTTCTTGGTTACAAAAAGCAGACATGAGACCAATAGAATGAAGTTAAATAGGAAGACTAATTTTGATTTAGTGTAAGCCAAAATCCAATAATTGGAGCTATTCAGGAAAGGAATGACATGGTAAGTCAACTTTTTGTAAATTTTATAAATTGAATTCTATTTCAAGTAAATATGTAAGGACAGTTGATCAATTTCAATTTTTCAGTCAACTTGATGAGATTACAGGGATAGAGTTTTTTTTTCTTTTCTCCCTAGGGATATATTCCCATATAGGCATGCTCACTGGCACTTTAGTGAGAGGACTCAGAACTCTTCATTGGTTCCTAGTGATTGGAGTTGCCTCCAAGATGATTGGCTGCTATTCAAAAGGATGGGATCTTCTAGAGGAATCACTTCCCCCTCCCCATGGTTTATAAAAAATGAGCTCACCTTTCACTTTTCTTCTCTGGGCTTCTGTTTCATTTCCTCTTGTTTAGAAGACAGAAGAGTAGACCTCATAATGGGACAAATTAGTGGGTTCCCAAGTTGAAAACTTTAGGGATCAGATCTTTGAATCAAAGAATGACATTTCCTGTCATACCATGCTCATTGAAGAAAGAAGAGACTCATTGATGTAATCATTGAATAGCTTCTTACTTGGAAAGTAAAGCCAGTGAGTTATTCTGACAGTGTAAATCCAATGGGTGAGGGATTGCTTGTTCAACAATCCCAGGATATGTTTGACTTCTCACGAGAATCCAAAATACAGGGTGATACTACAAATGTGGAAGGAACTGTACAGGACTTTGTGGAAAGGCTAGGGATCTATCAGAACATCAAAAGGTTGTATTGTTGTTCAGCCATTTTTAAGTCATGTCTTACTCTTCATGATCTTACTTGGGGTCCTCTTTGATGGAGTGGTTTGCCATGTCCTTCTCCAACTAATTGTACAGATGAGAAAACTGAGGCAAACAGGGTTAAGTGACTTGCCCAGGGTGACAGAGCTAAGTGTCTGAGGCTTGATTTGAACTCAATTCTTCCTGGCTCCAGGCCACTATCCACTGTATGCCCTCACTGTGCCAAAAGGTTACCCTAATAGTAACTCCACATTTAATTTCTTTCTGAGGGGAGTTGAGATTTTTACGTGAAATATGTGTTTCTGTTCTGTTATTGATTCCTCTGAGTCTTCTACAACTTTTGATATTCTTGTGAGGTGAAATAAAGACAATCCTCCCCATATGCACCGCTACCTTGAGTGCTTGCTACCCTCATTTGGGAAAACCTAGATGTGAGCCACACATAGCATTTTCCTGGAGTGATTCCAGGTTGGGGTAATGGGCCAGAATGAGAAAATGGTCCTCTTGGGGTCAACTTCCATGATCAAAGTCAGTCCATGTGAACCCAGAAACCAGGGGTGGGGTGAGATTTTAAGATATTGGCTACATTTAGGGAAACTGGTTATTTGCATTTATATGATGAATCCTTTTGTAACATGAACTATCAAACCCTAGTTTATTTTTAATATGATGACTTTACGTAATTCAAGATACACTTTTATTTCACTTCCACCATGGAAAAACTTGGATTTTATGGAGCTGTGCACAATGATTCATTAGAAGGAGAGATCTGATTTGCTGTATTATAGGGGTAGTTCTGAACCCTAAGTACAGATTCCGTCCTGATTAAGACATGTCTTCTGTTATGCTATTCTGTTATTACCTGTGTGACATTGGGCAAATCACTTCTTTCCTCTGGGGTTTACTTATCTAAAGGTTAGATCAGATGACGTCTAAGATCCACAGTAACATGAAATTCATGGTTCTATGATCGTATTTTGCAGATCTAGAGTCAGGAGAGCTGGGTTTGATTCTGTTATTTACTAGTCGCTTGACTGTGGGCAATTCATTTGTTCTGCTCCACAGTTTCCTCATCTGTACAATGGGGATTTAGACAGTTGTAGTTACTGTGAGATAAGTGCTTTTTAACTCTAAAATTTGATAGAAGTGGGAACTGTTTTTATTGTAGGTACTGTGATTCTGGATGGAATATATCAGAATGGTGTGTGGAAGTATCACTGCAACTCTGAAGTATTTTCACTCTTTGACTGATAGGAATGACATACTTTAGTGAGGATATGGTCACAGGAAGACAACCTTCCTCAGCATATTGGAGTATTCTGGTCAGATGACATATCAAGGAACCCCTTACTTCCTTCAAGGTTCACCTCAAGTGACATCTTCTACATGAAGGATTTCCTGACAACCCCAACTTCTAGAACAGTCTTAGCAGTTGGTTGACACAATGCATTTAGTGTGAAGCTTTGAGTCAGGAAGACCTGAGTTCAAAACCAGCCTCAGAAACTTACTAGCTATGTGACCTTGAGCAAGTCACTTAATCTTTGTCTTCCTCATTTTCTTCATTCGTAACATTGGGATAATAATAATACCTACCTTCCAGGGTTATTGTGTAGATCAAATGATATAACATTTGTAAAGTGTTTAACACAGTGCCTGGTATGTAATAAGGGCTAAATGTTTCTTTCCTTTTTTTTTTTCCTCCCTTCCTCTCTAACTCTTGTTGTTTGTTCTTCATTTCTGAAGCGGACCAATGGCATCAAGGGGTCATGTCTTGATTCACATGTGAATTGGCTTTAAGTCAGGCAGAGTTGCACAAAGTTGTCAGCTCCTCTCTATTTTTCAAAGTCATTAGAGTCGAGTGGTAAGACAAAAGTCAAGACATCTGATGATGGCTTGGGATGCAGCAGCTGACCTTGGCATCTTTCTGTCTGACCAAGCTCTAAGTGCTTCACAGCACCTGCTTAAACTGCCTTTATGTCCCATTTGAACAAATTGTTGAGAGAGAGAGATGAATCTATCTATTTATCTATTTACTTATCTATCAATCTATGTGTAATAATGCGCAATATGTCATATGGCACATAGCATATATCACTGCATTCAGTAGCATTCCCCAAAATACTTGTTTACACAATCAGACTCAGGTCTTCCCTAGCATGACACATCCTTAAGGAGTAGCAGAAAATACTATGCCAGTGACCCCTAGGTCACTATATAAGAACAATCTCTTTAATCAATACCAAGAGTCCAAGTAAAGTCCTCTTTTGTCATAACTCAAGGTTGACTTCCAAGAATCATGGCTCTTCCTCTGTGGGCTGATCATTTCCAACTCTTCCCTGGATTCTCATATAGGCATCTCTCCACTCCTGCTCCATATCTCAGTGGGGAGTACTTCATTCCAAGGTCTAATTGCTCCTGTCCAACAGCAGGCTCCAGGGGCTCCTGTCCACAGCTTCTGCCTCTGGGAAAACAAAGTTTAACAGGACAACAACCATACTGACACACACAACTAGCATCATCATCTCAATTCACCTTCAAAGTCTAGAGGCTCTGTATTAACAGCTCAGTTCACTTTAAAGTTCTCAAAAGAGGCTTAAGCTAAACCTCTTTTCCATGGACATGTTTTTGCTCTACAGTTCTATTTGCTTTCAGAGGGTCCCTCAGCAAGTCTCTACTCTCAGAGGTCTCTCTTCACTCTCGAAGGTCTCTTCCAAGTTCTCAGAGGTCTCCTATCCACTCTCAGAGGTTTCCTCTCTACTCTCAGAAGTTTCTTCTCTACTCTCAGTGGTCTCCTCCCAGCTCTTCTCTCTCTGAGAACTATGTTGCTCTCTCAAAGCTGGCTCCATTAACGCCTGCTTTCTCAACAATGGCTCTCTTTATACACAGTTCTACTCAGCATCTGATTGGCTAGAGCCCACATGTATATATCTAATTAGTTAAAGCCCACTTGCATGTGTCTGGTTGGCTTAGAGAAGAGGCATGTAAGACTGAGGCTGGGAAAGCAAATAATACACACAGCAAAAAAAAAAATCCCACTTTGCTTACTATTACATTCCACCCCTCTAGCATCCTAGCCTCTATAATCTCAAAAAGACATTGTTATGACCATGGATCCTGGAACAAATAGAGGAATTGTACTTTGCAGTCCTATCCTCATCATCAAAATGTAATACCAATCAAAGCAGCACACCTGAGGACTGCTGTTATGAATAATTTTAAGAGTCTAATTTCATAATATAATGAACTCTCTATTTATTCAAAACTAAACATTGTTCAATAAAATAAAGCACAACATTCATAGCAACATCCTTAAGCAAAACATATCATTCAACAGTGCTTGGCATATAGTAAGCATTTAAATGCTTGTGGAGGAGATAATTGATGATAATCAGTATTTGGTTCAGGTTTTTATATCTAGCTGTGAGTGGTATCAGGTTCCTATAACCACTGACTGCAAAATTTTCACAGCGTCTAGCACAGGCATGCCTGAGAAGATAAGAAAGGGTTCTAAAAATGTCAAGGATGAAGCTATTACTGACATGACACAGAATTATCATTGCCAAACATTTTGGTGTTCTAGATGACCAAAATTTTAGGCAGCCTAAAACATGGCTGGAAGGCAGGTCAGAACACATTAATTAAGCATTTACTATGTGCCAAGCAAGCACTGTGCTGAGTTAAACACTGGGGATAAAAATCCAATAAAAAAGAAAGACAGTCTTTGCCTTCAAGGAAAGACAAGACACAAAAGAGAACTGAGAAGCTGGGAAATGGGACCCATGAGAGGCTATGATTTTGGCTTCCAGAAGTCAGAAGCAAAGCAAGGAGAGGAATGAAGACCTGGTCTTCTCCCCATATTAGAGGCTTTGGAGGAAAATTTACTAATGAGAGAAGGAGACCAACATGGTAGACAGATATTCTAGGCAGGGGTGGCAAGCCTGTGGCCTCAAGGTCACATGTGTTCCTGTAGGTCTCCAAGTATGGACTTTTGAATCCAAACTTCACAGAACAAATACCCTTAATAAAACAATTTGTTTTGTAAAACTTGGACTCAATCAAAAGGCTGCATCCAAGGACCTAGAAGGCTACATGTAGCCTTGAGGCCACAGGTTCCCCTAGGCCATAGGCACTGAGGGAGGAAAAGACTTCAACAGTCAATATTCTACACATCTAATCTAATAAATGTTTTCTGAGCACCTACTATGTGCCCAACAGTGTGCTAAACTCTGGCAGTACAGATAAGAAAAATAGAGTCATAGCCTCAAGGAACTTAAAATCTAATGGGGAAGGACAATACCAAAAGGAAGCTGAGGAAAGAAGTACCAGGGGTACAGGAGCATGATGGAGTTAAAATTAAACAGAGCAGCTGATGGGAAATGTAGAGTTGCCTATAAATTCTGAGTGCTGTAGAAAGGAAGGCTTTGGGAAGAATTTTTTGCTCCTCTCTCCATCCATTTAATCAGAGGGGAGAGACAACTAAGTGTAGTGAGGAGGTTTTGAGTACCAAAGTTGAAGCAATATCCATATGAGATTTCTGGTGATGAGCTTACCTTGGTGACAGCATCATGTTTATGGAGCTGAAATCAAGCAGAATAGCTGGTGGGAAATAAACATTCTCCAGTGGGAGATTTGTTTCTCTGTTACTTTGTGTGTTCTAGAGCTCTAAACTTTGTTTAGAGTCATATTTTATTGGTATTTGAGGTGGTTATAGGGGGAACTCATGGAGTTTTCCTGCTTCTATGCTGCCATCTTGACTCTGCCCCTTTGGAAATAAACATTCTCCAGAGAAACATAGGGAAAGTTACTTAGAAGCAATAGATCTCCAGAACTATTGCAGTTGTGTCAAAATAGGCTTTGCCAGAATCATTGCTTCTTCTTTTTTTCACTAAAAAAGGTTCTGAAACAACTGTATGATGGACCACTTTTTAAAACCAGACTAGACAGGAAGATGGTAGAATAGGTCAGAAAATTCCAAGCTCTCAAGATTTTCCCCCATGAAAGAGTTAAAATAACATCTTAGGGTGAACAAAGTAGGGGTGGAGATAAATAAGAACAGGGACATAATCAGGGTCCTACTGGAACAATTTGAGGAGATCATAAGAAAAATCCTAGGAGGAAGTTTTGTCCTTGTGAAAAGTAAACACCTCCAGGGTCAGTTCCATTTAACAACTAGAGGCAAGTCCAGGGGTTAGTTGGCTTGAAAGGCTGCCTCAGCCCCAACCAACAGGACTTTTGCCCCTGGATAGTGAGGTGAGTTTGGTATTTGAGCCCAGGAAGATTGAGGGAACCTCTGCTGACCAGGTAAGCCAGACCCAGCTGTGCTGCAAAGAGTTGACGTGGGGGGTAAGAAGGAACCAGTACACACCTGGTGAGTGCAGAAGCAGTGGGGCAAAAAGCCCCTGACTGTGGGCACTTACAGGAGGTTGGAAGTTTGGCTTTGATTCTAGGGTAGAGGGGAGAACTAAAGATCTGGGTCAAGAGGCTCATTTCCCACACCCCAGGGCTAGAAATGATTTTAAAAAATTAATCTATTACCGCACACACAGACACAAAAATGCACTGGCAAAGGAGAAAGAATCCAACCATAGAAAGTTATTATGGAAATAGAAATGAGCAGGGTTCATCTTCAGAGGAGGATATTGAAATAAATAAACCCCCAAAGAGTAATGTCAAATGATCACTTGCCCCAAAAGAATTCATAGAACATCTTAAAAAGACTTCAAAAATCAAATGATGAAGATGGAGGAAAAACATAAAAAAAATAATCCAAGAAAAACTAGAAGGGTATGAAAGGAAAGTCAACCAACTAGAAAAGGAGATCCAGAATCTTAGGGAAGCAAATGACACCTTGAAAATTAGAATTGGGCAAAGTGAAGCTAGTGAAATTATAAGAGATCAGTAAATGACAAACAAAATATGAATAATGAAAAAATAGAACAGAAAGTAAAACAAGAAAATAAACAGATTTGAAGAATAGATCAAGGAGAGAAAATTTAAAAATAATCAGACTAAGTGAAAGTTATGATAAAAAAGAATCTTGATAAAATAATACAAGAAATAATTAAAGAAAACTGTCCTGAAACATTAGAACAAGGGGTGAAAGTAGAAATAGAAAAAAATCCATCGATACCACTTAAAAGAGATCCTATGAAGAAAACTCATATGAATATCATAGTCAAATTCCAAAACCCCTAACTCAAGGAAAAAATATTAAAGCATCAAGATTAAAACAATTTAAATATGATGATGCCACAATGAGAATTACCCAAGACCTAGCAGCAGAGACATTAAAGGACCACATGTCTTGGAACACAACATATCAAAGAACAAAAGAACTGTGGTTCTGGTAAAAAAAATATCATGCTCGGCAAAGTTAAGTATTATTCTGAATGGAAAAAAATGGACTTTTGATAAACTTTCTGACTTTCAAGAGTTTGTTAAAAAATTCAGAACTTAAGAAAAGATTCAACATACAAGAACCAAGAGAAATATAAGGCACATAAAAAGACCGATTATAAGGACAGACTGTTGACTTTTTTTTATATATGTAAAATGTATGTCTAAGACTCTTATAAATAACTGGGTAGCTCATAAGAAAGATTGGGGTAAATCTGAGTAGGAAATGAATTTAAAAAGTAAAACCACTTAGGAACAGCTTAAACAAGTAATTATTTTATACAAATGAGGTACAAGAGGAAAAATTGATACAGAGGAATTAGATGGGGAAGGAGAACCGGTAGTTCTGGTAGCCTACTTTCATTGGGAATGGGTTTAAAAGGGAACAATACATATATATTTAGAAGAGTATAAAAGTCTTCTAAATATAGAAGAAATAAAATAGTAGGCACATAGGGAGGGGGGAGAGGACAAGGGAGGAATCTTTAGAGGGGAGGGTGAGAGAAGAGGTAAATAGGTGTATAGAAGGGTGTATAGATTTATGGGAATGGGAGAAGAGGGGAGGGATCCTTGGAGGGGGGCAGACAAGTCATAGGAGGGCAAGGTAGTGGATAGAAATAAAGTAGAGGAGTCAGGAGGGAAAAAAGAGACACATATATACATAAAAAGAAAGATTAGGAGTAGAATAGATTTGGGAAAGTATATGTCTGTATATATGCATATGTGCATGTAAAATATATGTATATGTGTATATATATATCTATAGCTGTAGAGGAACACATCTAAACTTTATTGTAGCCTTCTGGAGGTGGTTGGGGGTAGGGGAAAAAAAGAACAAAATAAAAAAGTGCATAGAGCAGAACAAAAGAAAACTCACAAGGAAGCAAAGACAGACAATTCTCAACACAAGTATTATTTATCATACAGACTTTCTTGAAATGAAAATTTATTGTTACAAATTTTGAATCCTCTCTTATGGTCTGCTATGAATATAATGTACTTTACCCCCAATTTTGTATTCAAGTTCCAATGTTTAATTTTATGATATGTTTTTGTTTCTTTTCTTTATTCTGTATTTGTATTCTGGCATTTGAGTCTAAAATAAAATTTTGGAAAAAAAAAAACCCCAAACCAAAACCAGACTAGAGGTTCTAGCTCTTCATGATTCTATCTGCTGGAGTGTATGAAGTAGTCAGGGAGGACTAGCAGCTCTGCTGTGAGGGTTGCTGATCCACATTTTGGTATCCATCTGTTACCCAACTTTCATCTGTGACTCCAAGAAATTGTAGTATGTGCAGTAGTCACACTCTGGTTAATGCATCTCTTCCATATGGACTAAAGCAAGTTGAGAGTAACTGGTGGGCCTCAAACCTGTTAGTGAGTTACCTACCCCAAGCATGTGAAGACTTCCTCTAGTGGAGTAGGTAGATGAGATCAGTTTGTTCAAATGGGTCATGAAGGCACTGAAGCAGGTGCTGTGGAGTTAGACCTTGGTCAGATATTGAAGATACCAGTGTCATCCACTGTATCCCAAACCACTGCCTGCCATCTTGACTTTTGTTTTGCTACTGGGCTCTGATGACTCTGGAGGAGAGAGTGAAGCTGACAACCTCATGCAACTCTGCCTCAATTAAATCCAATTTACACGTGAGTCAAAAGACATTACCCATATCAGCTTACTATTTAATTATTTTGCTATGTTACTATTCTACCTACCTTGAAATCCTGTGGTAATGGACTAATGATGAAGCAGCAGGTATAGATACACTGGGAGCTGTAGTCACAGCTCTGTACACAAGTGGCCCAGGCCGTAGGGACTGGACTGAAGTAGCAGTGGGATTTGGAAGCCCCTTGCATTTCTGAGCAGCCTTTTAAAGGACTGCACTAATCACCTCATGGCATGAAGAAGGGACCAAAAAAGGTGTCCTAGTAATTGCCTGCTTCACCTAATCCTGGCCTGTTTACTGAGGCAGGTGGGGATCCCACCCTGTGGTCAAAACACACACAAGAAATTTGCAAAAAATTATGCAAAGGTGATTGCACTCACCATAGGTACATGGAATGTGCTCATTCTTATGGACAATAGGAAATCCAGCAACATGAGAGATAAATTGCTCTTGTTGAGAGATAACACAGTAGATATTGTGTCTAAATAGCAACACTGAGTGAAGTAAGGCTGGAAAACAAAGGCCAACTTACCAAAGTTAAGCTGGATATACTTTTTACTGAAGTGACCACCATATTGAAGAGCTGGTATGGGTTAGCAATCAGACCTAATTTAGTCAGCAAGCTTGTATGCCTCCCAAAAGGAGTGAATGACAGGATCTTGACAATGCAGCTTCCATCTGCAGGAAAGTACCACAGTACCATCATCAGTGCATATGCTTCCACCACGATGAATGGTCAAAGAAAAATTCTATGAAGACCTGGAGACCATCATCATCAATGTGCCAAAAGAGAACAGACTTGTAATTCTGGATGACTTTAATGCCAAAATTATAGACTATCAGACATGGCAGGG
>CM053600.1:13242037-13275792 GCA_028646575.1 Pseudocheirus occidentalis | reverse complement strand
GTTACAGGGTATTTAGGTCAAGACAACCAAAAAGGTAAAGGGCTTTCAGCTTGTGCTAGATAAATATTGGTTAAAGAATGGAAGATTTTAATATGAAAAAGAATCAAAATGGACCTTATAGCTGTTTGAAATTCATAAAAGGTTATCAGTTAAAATGGGTTATCATTCTACTGAACTAGAACTAATGGATGAAAGTTGTGAAGAAGCAAATTTAGACTTGATATCAGGTAAAACTTATTAACAATTAATCAATTCAGAAACAGAATAGATTGATTCAGGAAGCAAAAGATGGATGGATTCATGATGGATGAATGATGGATGGGTGGATGGATGATGGATGGATGGATGATGGAAGGATGGATGAATAAATACATGTTGTTACTACCAAATTACCTGGGAACAATAACTTGTGCATTTGGGAGAAAGGGCAGTTCCTTTCAAACTCCAAAATTCTAGTGTCCATATAGACCACTGGGCTCTAAATCCTTTTGTATGAAATTTAGTGTATTCAAAAATTATATTGGCACCACACATAAAACTAGAAGTTTGGTGACAAATCATGCCTTAGAGTTCACCTAATACTTTTGCATCTGGAAGTTCTTATTTCTTAAATAGAGTGTAGAGTGGAGTTGTCAAAAAGAAAAAGAGACAAATCAATGCTTACAACTAGCAAAAGTCCCAAGCCTAAGTCATGGCAAATATTTTACAGCAGTGGGTGTTTCTTATGCTAGCACTATATAAACCTTCTGAATCTTTAACTTCATGCTCCAGGAATTCTGGCTCATCTCAGCAGAAGGGACACTCATCTAGCTTGAAATAGTCTCTATGTGTGTGTCGTATTGTATCAGCACTGTATCCTGGACACACTGGCTTTATTGTGTGGAGTAAGTTCAAATTCCATTGGCTCCCTAATGCTTCTAGGATAAAATAAAAGTTCTCTGTTTAGATTTTAAGGCCCTTCACGGTGTAGTCTCCACCTATCTTCTGGCCTCAGTATACAATATTGCCTTGTTTGCATTCTATTGTCTAGCCAAATTGGACTTGTCTCTGTTCCTGCACTCCTAGATCTTCCTTTCCCATCTCTGTACCTTTATATTGGCCATCTTCCCATGCCAAGAAGGTATTCCCTCCTAGATATTTGTCTGAGGTAATTGATTGATTAGGGTAAGCAAAATAAATCAGAATATTATTGAAATATGATTCATGTTCTCATCGACTCAATCCTTGAAAATTTCATTCTTGGACTGCTGGGAGAAGATAACTGAGTTGCAAAGTCTGAAGAGCATCATTATCTATCTGAATTGCCTCTATCAGGTCTGAAACACTGATTTAAATCTGGTCCAGATTTTTATGCAAGTCTTCCCTGTGGGGGTGTCTGATCCTAGGTCATGATTATATTCGGAGCTCAGTAATATCTGCATAGCTTGACTTCCCTACTTTTACTTTTTATCAAGACTACTAGTTTTCCAGAGGTAGCTAGGTGGCACAGTGGATAAATTGCTGCTCCTGGAGTCAGAAAGACTCATCTTGTTGAGTTTAAATCTGACTCAGACATTTACTAGCTGTGTGACCCTGGGCAAGTCACTTAACCCTCTTTGCCTTAGTTTTCTCATCTGTAAAATGAACTGGAGAAGGAAATGGCAAAACCACTCCAGTATTTTTGCCAAGAAAACCCCAAATGGGGTCAGGCATGACTGAACAACAAACAAGATGCCCAACATCATGCCCAAGATGCACTTCCCCAGATGCTAGTAGTGAGGAAATCCTTGAGGGTCTGGAACTTCTGGGGTTCCAACCACATGCTCCAGGAATTCCAGTCAAAGCATTAGACAGATATACCTTCCTGGGATTCAGGCCATAGGACAAATTTGATGGTATCATCATGTGTAAGGCATCATCATAAGGAGGACTTCGGACTTCTGAAAGCTAAGAGAATGAGCAATGTCCTCAAGTCAAGACAGCTCCTCAAGACTGGGCAGTAGTGACAGAAGGGAAGGTATGGCTAATGGATAATTGGGAGGTACAATACTGTAAATGAAAACAGATCATCCAGTGCCCCCTCCTTTATTATGTGTCATAGTGGTTTTAGCAGTTACCACAACCTGAATACCACTGAGTAAAGGAAAGCTGGTAAGATCTAGGAAGAGGGTTTCCACATGGATACTCTCCTATGCCAGTAATGGGCCAATCTCATGGGTCACTGGACCAGGACATAAAAGTCATCCACTCAACAACTTCCAACAATATGGGAGTGGCTTAGTGGTTTAAAGGTCCCTCTCGCTGATCCTCCCAATAACCCTATGCTAATATTATTCCTATTTTACAGATGAGGAAACTGATCAAAGGGAAATGACTTATTCAATGACACAATAAGGGACTGAGTGTCCTAGGCAGAATTGAAACTCATTCACTAGCTGCCCAAAGATAAAGTCCCTCAAAATGGGCAGTTTCTCATTCAATTCGATTCAATAACCATTTACTTATTAAATATCTGTTGTGTTCAACGTTAGCTGCTGAAGTCACAAAGAAAAAAATGGAAAACAATTTCAGCCCTCCAGTGGTGGGGGGCAAGGAAGGAGAATAAGGTAGGTAGTTAAGGGAAGAAAATACATGGTAATTTGATGAGGGAGAAAGTGAATATTCTGGACAAGTTTCTGTTAGGAAGTGACCACTCAGTTGAGCCTTAAAGGAAATTAAGATTTCTAAGAGTTTGAAGAGAGGAGAAAGTGGATTCCAGTATCACAGATTTAGACCTCAAGGAGAACTTAAAAGGCATGAAGTCTAGTCTCCTGGTTCTATAGTTAAGAAAATTAGGACACAGGTTAGGGAATACTGTGTAAGGGTAACACAGTAGTATCAATAAACAAGAGAGAGAGAGCATTGTGGGATGCAAAATGGATAGTTTTGATTACATTAAATTTGTTTTTCTACAAATAAAACCAATGTAGCCAAGATGAGAGAAAGGAGAAAATTGGGGGAAATTTTTATAGACAGTCTCTGAGATAATGGTTGTATATCTCAAATACTATAGAGAACTTTGCCAAATTTATAAGAATATGAGTCATTTCCCAATTGATAAATGGCCAAAGGATAAAAATAGGCAGTTTTTTGTAAAGAAATCATTGATAAATGGCCAAAGGATAAAAATAGGCAGTTTTGTAAAGAAATCAAAACCACATATATAGTCGTATAAAAATTGCTCTAAATCGCTATTGATTAGAGAACTGCAAATTAAAACAATTTTGAGGTATCATCTCACACCTATCAGAAAATAACAAATGTTGGAGGGGATATGGAAAAAATTGGGGCACTAATACATTGTTGGTGAAATTATGAACTGATCCAACCATTTTGGAGAGCAATCTGGAATTATGCCCAAAGAGTTATTAAACTGCCTATACCCTTTGACCCAGCAATACCATTATTGGATCTATTTTCCGAGGTGATCAGGAAAAGGGAGAAAAAACTACATGTTCTTAAATATTTATAGCAGTTCTCTTTGTAGCAGCAAAGAACTGGAAATTGAAGGTCTGACCATCAATTGGGAAAAGGCTAAATAAGTTATGCTTGCGATGGAACACTACTGTGCCGTAAGAAATTATGAGCAGGTTGATTTTAGAAAAAGATGGAATGACCTGCATGAAATAATGAAGAGTGAAATCAGCAGAATCAAGAAAATATTGTATACAGTAACAGTAGTATTGTTTGAAGAATAGTCGTGAACAACTAAGTTATTCTAAGTATTATAAATGCTCAAATCAAGTAGAAAGGACCTATGAAGGAGGATGCTATACACCTCCAGAGAAAGAATGGTTTTACATGTGTGTGTGTGCATGTGCACGTGTGTGTTAAATGGCATTCTCTAGTGTATGGTAAGGAGAGAAGGAAGTAGTCAATTCAGAACTTAAAATGAACCCAAAAAATTATTTTTTAAAAAGAACACAGTCTGGGGGCTGTGATTTGGTCATTAGAGATGGAGAGGCTAATACAGGAATAAAGAGAAAGAAGTACAGACAGAGCTAGCATGTCTTCTCCTTCCCACTGTCTTACATGATGAAATGACCTTATGCCTTACCAAGGTGAATCCCTCTTCTTGTTCAAGTGATCCCATTCCATCATATGCACTCCAATAGATTGACCACTCTATCATCTTCACTCTTTCACTTATTTTCAATCTCTCTGTACTGGTTCATGTCCTACAGCCTACAAACATGGCCATGTCTCACCTGTCCTGGAAAAACCTTCACTTGATCCTTCCATCTCTGTTATATTCCTTTATCTCTCCTGTCCTTTGTAGCCAAATGCTTCAAAAAGGCCATAGACAATAAATGCTTCCACTTTCTTCTCACTGTCTTCTTAACACCTTACAATCTGACTTCCAGTCTTATCATTCCACCAAAATTGTTCTCTCCAAAGCTACCAATTGCCAGATCCAGTGGCCTTTTCTTAATCCTCATTCTCCTTGACCTCTTCGTAGCCTTTGCCATGGTTTATCATTCTCTCCACCTTGATTCTCTCATATCTCCAGGTTTTAAGGAAACCACTCCCTCCTTTTCCACCTACCTATCTCTTCTTCTCTGTTTCCTTTGCTGTATGATATTCCAGATCACTCCTTCTTACAAGGTGTCTCTCAGGATCCTGTCCTGACCCCTCTTCTCTTCTCCCTCTACACTACTTCACTTGATGATCTTGTCAGCTTCCATGGATTAATTACCATCTCTATGTTGATGCTTCTCAAATCTACCTATCCTGCTCCAGCCTCTCTACTGACTTCCAGTTTTACATCTCCAATTGTTTTCAGACATCTCAAACTGGATGTCCAGTAAACATATTAAACTCAATATAGCCAAAATGTCATTTGTTATCTTTCCCCATAAACTCTCTCTTGCCTTCTGTATCACTGTTGAGGGCAGCACCATCCTCCTACTCCCCCAGGTTCACAATCTAGGAGTCAAACTGGATTCTCCACTATCTCTCACCCTCCATATCCAAGCTGTTGCCAAGGGTTGTGGATTTCACCTTTGCCACATCTCTTAAATATGCCCCTTTTTCTCCTCTGACACTGTCCCCATCCTCTCATGCATGAACTATTGAAATCTCTCCCTACTCCAATCTATCCTCCATTCAGCCACTACAGTAATTTTCCTAAAGCCAACTCATATCTCTCTCTCTCTCTCTCTCTCTCTCTCTCTCTCTCTCTCTCTCTCTCTCTCTCCCCCTCACACACACACACACACACACACACACACACACCCTGCTCAATAATCTCCAGTGGCTTCCTATTGTCTCCAGGACCAAATACAAAATATTTTGGTTGGCATTCAAAGGCCTTCATAACCTAGCCCTCTCCTACCTTCCCAGTCTTCTTATACCTTACTCTTTGACCTAGTGGCACTGACCTTGGAGCTGTTCCGCAAATAAGACACTCCATTTTTTGGCTCCGGAAATTTTCTGTCTTCCATGCCTAGGTCACTCTTCCTCCTCTGTTCCAACTACTGACCTCCCTGGCTTCATTTAAGTCCCAATTTCAACCACATATTCCACAGGAAGCCTTCCTCAACTTCTCTTACTTCCAGTGTCCTCTCCCTATTAATTATTTTCTGTTTCTCTCATATATAGTTTGCTTTGTATAGATTTGTTTGCATGTTCTCTCCCCCGTTAGACTGTAAGCTCCTTGAGGGCGGGGACTGTCTTTTCCTTCTTTTTGTATCTTTCATTCTTAGAACAGTGCCTAGAACAGGATAGATGCTTGATAACTGTTTGTGGATTGATTTATTCATTGATAATTGATAAGTACAAAGAGTGTTGCAATTTGCCCAAGGGAGCATGGAGAGAGTAAATGTTTGCATCCATGACTGTAGAGGAAAATGTGACTGATAATCAAGGTGGAAGTGTCACTGAAGCTGGCTAGCCCTGACTGTCCGTCGAGAAATCTGGGGGAGACTTTGAATCAGAAGGTGGTAGATATGTATTCTAGCCCCTGTACACTCCTCCCTGACTAGCTCTCAATATAACAGAAATAGCACCAAGGCATGAGCTGTGATGAAAAGACTAACAGCTCCAATTTCATCTCATACAACATGTCTGAATTACGGCTCTCTGAGTTCCTCTGGGTTCATTTTTGGGAGAAGATTGATGTTAGTGGGACACAGAGGGAGTCAGAGTATGGGGGATATATAGGCCTCGGGTTCTATGACAACTGCTATCTATTCACATTACACATTCATTCCATAGGGATCCATTAAACCCAGGCCTCCATTTATCTGGATACATTCCTCATTCCTCTGGGTCAAGACCCAGAGCCTTCATAAGCTTTGCATAAAGGAGATGAGTGTCCATATCCATCCCTAAGACCATGTAATGTGTGAAGCAGTTAAAAAAAAGTTTTTATTATCCTTCTAGTTTAAACAAAACCTAATTTATTCTTTTCTTTTTAAAAAATTTTGTTTGATGAAAGTCCAGCATGATTTCATATTTTAAAAAACAACTTGAGAAAACTCTATTAAATCATTTGGGGAATTACATGTGAATTAAAATTTCTTTTCTTTTATAAGCAATTTAAGACATGACATAACTGAACTTTAAATGCTAAGGTTCAGATGCCTCATTTTTTCTGAAGTAGAATCCACTGGGTAATTACCAAGTAGAAAAAGAAATAATCTTTTAGCTGTTGAAAAATAATTTGGGAGCCTGAGGAGTTCAAACGTGTGTTTCATTTACACTCAACATTATCTTTTCCATGCCTACACAATTTTGTAAACAGTTCAATAAACTTGTTTGAGAATTATTCCCTGCAAATGTAATCTTGCACCAATAAAGAGAGGTGTGCCTGGCTTATTTTTTCTGCCTTTTTTTTCCCATTTGCTTTTGCTAAAGCAAACATTTCCTCCATGCAAATCTCATCCTGGTTGCCAGTTCTGATGCATCTGTGTGATGAAATGCAAAGGATAAAGATACCCAGGCAGAAAATCTAATAATACTACATAGATGCAATATATGCCTATAGCACAGGCAACCCAACTAAGGTCAAATAAATACCAAAGTACACAAGCTGTTGTTCATCGTTGATGTTGTTCAATTGTTTCAGCCTTGTCTGACTCTTTGGGATCCCATTTAGGATTTTCTTAGCACAGATACTGGAGTGGTCTGCCACTTCCTTCTCCAGCTCATTTTACAGATGAGGAAACTGAGGCAAACAGGGTTAAGTGACTTGCCCAGGGTCACACAGCTAGTAAGTATCTGAGATCAGATTTCAGAAAGATGAATTTTCCTGACTTCAGGACCAGCCCTCTATCTAGTGTGCCACCCAGCTGCCCTAAAAATTTAACTATAATTTGTTCATTTTTAAGATAAAATTGTATTGATTGCTTTTGGTTTTTGTATTACTTATATTTCTTAATGAATCTCTTCCCACTGCCTCTCCCAGAGAGTGATCTCTTGTAATAAAGAAGAAAAAGGAATAGGGATTGCATTGGCTTATCAATTCAGTTCAGCATTTTCCATGCAATTTACAACCTTAGGGAGTTACTCTTAGATCCCTGAAAAACCCTCGATCAGGTGTGGGGAATCTACGGCTTCCAGGTGAAATTTGGATTCAGTCAAAGAGCCACGTTTAAGGATCTGGAGTACCACGTGTGACTTCAAGGTCACAAGTCCCCCACCCCTGCCCTAGGACGTATAATCAACATGTGTCAGAAGCAAGACTTGAACCCGCACTAACATGTTGCTTCTAGGTCCTGCCTCTAAGAAGAGCTCTCAATCCAATATGTCAGGGTGAAGCAAGAACAAAGTGGGAGAAGAGAAACACATTAAATACCTGCAATGCATTGGGCACTGTGCTAACTGCTTTACAAAATCTGACAGTAATATGCCATGTTCCATACCCATAGCCCCCCACCTCCACAAAGAAGTAGAAGAAAGGCACTTTTTCTATTTCTTCTTTGCCAGTGAATTGTCATTCTTTATACCATGACTGCAACATGGAGAGGAGTTTGGTCAGTCTAGTTATTAAATCTGCTAGTTTTCTTTTCTTCTTTCTTAGTTAGCACTTTCAGTCTAGTGATTAAATCTGCTGCTTTTATCCCTACCTGACTCCTCTTGCCATTTTATCGAAAGAAGAAGCCACATTCCTGGTTTCTCTGCTCTACACGAGCTCTTTACCAGAAGTGCTCTCTTCCTAGTGAGACTCAACATACTTGCAGAAAAACACTGGGCAGCAAAGAAAAACCAATCTCAGATATATGCAGTTTGTCAGGGGAAGCTAGGAAGCACATAATGTGTGAATTACTTACTTACGCACTGAATAATGCTTCATTTTCCCCATTGCAGGAGTCTTTCTTTAAAGTAATGAACCTTTAGGGGACAGAGTTCAATAACTGCATCGAAATAATTCTATCTTTTTTCATTAAGGAATAGTTGGGGTGGGGAGAGGAAGTGAGGGGAGAACCCATACCCATTATTCATACATGGGGGTCTCTGTTGTTTCTCAAAAGTAACGGTGGGCTTTGATCACACCTTGAACTTATCTTGTTAGTTAAGTAATACATAAGGCCTTTTTTTCTACCCCTTCCTTCTCTTTCTTTCTTTCCTTCTTTCCCTTGCCCCCTCCCTCAGGCACCAACAGGCCTATTGTTCCCATATTTGGTTTCCTTCCTGTGTTAAATATTGGAAAGGTGCACCTTCCCCAACTTCACAGTCACATTTTTTATCAGCAACAGCTGGTTTGGAAAGAAATGAAGCTGAATAAATTCCAGGCACATTGTCAGCCATCAGCCACACTTAGCACCTTAAGACGCCTTCAAATATCAACATTCCTAAGTGTCGGCAACAGAAAAGAAAAGCCCCCGAAACCACTGTGGATTTTCAAAAAGATAGCTCCAGACAGTAGGTTTAGGGCTTCCTCTGGGTGCACATTTTTTATATTCTCGAGGTACTGAGGTGTCAGGCTCCCCAGGACTCCGTTTTGCATATCTGCCTTCACTTCAGAGGAGAAAGCTGTGGCGCATTTGAAACAAACCCCATTTGAAGAGCCATGGAAATAATTTCTGACTACCAGGCCTAATTAAAGCCTCCACACTGACCTCTGCATCTAGCCCATATCAAAAATGTTACAGCAGAGCTGATTCAACATGAACTTGAGATCAGGCAAGACCTGGTACTAATGAATACTAATGAACAGTAATTACTGGAACTCTGCCACTGAAACCCACTGCAGAGACATATGCTAATGGGCTTCATGCCATCCAGTCCCACTAAGAGACACTGTTCTCAGCTGGCCATATATAATAGTGCTAGGGGTAAATCTCGGACATGCCAGTTCCCCCCAACACCTGCCCTTCAAGCCCTAACAGCTAACCTAGGGCCCTGCCCTATAATTCCAGGTGAGAATCTTGGGGTTCTCACCACGCATAGTGCCCCAATACTGACACCCTATATTGCTACACTAGCAGAAATTCTGAGATGAAACAAGCTCCATATTGGGGCTGTCTTCTGGCTTTCAGAAAGAATGTTCACATCATTTACCAGCTCCATAGAATTACAGCTAGAATCTGGCTTCTCACTGATACTGGTACTAATGACAGCTCCGTGGGATCACAAAGCAAATGTGACCCTTGTAATTAATTGATCTTTCAAATGCTCCCTTGACAAAGATCATTACATACTTCATTATTCAAGCAAATGATCATCAGGATAGCACCTTTAAAATGCTTTCAACACCCAGCTAGAAAGGTACACATTACTTAAGAACGATAAACTTTCCCTTGTTCTGAGCATTTCTGTAGGGAATTAGGTTTCCCATGACTCTTGAGGAAATGGGCCTAATTTTGGATGCAGTTCCATCTGGATGCCACCACCTTTTCCTCTTTTTCATCCTTCCATATATGGTAAGCCACTTGTTTCTCAGGAGTATTTGGATCCTAAAGAGAAAAGCACGATGAACAGGGAAGGCCGTCATTTGCTCCTCATTCACAATGTCCAACATCAGTCACTTCATCTATAGTCGAATTCTAAGTCAAGACCAGTGGTTCTCAACTTTCCTAATGCCACGACCCTTTAATACTTGTATGTGGGCATATCTGCATGTGGGCGGACCCACCTGGAGATGGATAGAGGAGTCGCGTCTTGGTTCCTAAGACCATCAGAAATGTGTTTTCCGATGGCGTTAGGCGACCCCTGTGAAAAGGTCATTTGACCCCCAGCAACCCACAGGTTGAGAACCTCTGTTCTAGACAAACCTATTTTGAGCATATAATCCCAGGTGCCAGTATTCCACACTGGGTTTCTACTTTTCCTGAACTACTTGGTATTTCAGAACCACAGAACAGAACGAGGATTTATTAGTCATAACTAGTGTTTTGTTGTTGTTGTTTTTCCTAAAAACATCTTTATTAGTCATTTAAAATGAGAGAAGGGATTGGAAAAATCAGTAGTTTGGAAAATATTGAAATAATTTATCTTGAGTTGCCTTAAAAATCAAAGAAGATTCAAAAAATGGATAATTTCTTTTTTGACACATGATGGTTAATTACACAACTCTAGGAAAAACTCAGAACTTAATGACACCTCAAGCATACATCATACAACATAGCATTTCACTTGAACTTGAACTAATTACTGATTTGTACCTATTTACTGTTGAAGGAGGAGACAGAAGAAATTGGGCCATTTTGAATTAAGGTCAAAGGAAGAAAACTGTCTAAATCGGTTACAATTGCCATCCTTTCTCACATCACGTTCTGTTAAATATACAAAGCATCTGTAGCTATGTGACTTTGGGGAAGTTTGGAAGAACACAGCAGTGGCTTAAGGGTATATATTATATTTGTATCACCTGAAAATGCCAATTCTGACAGTTATTAAATGTTGAAAAATTCCTCGAGTATATTAAATAAGCAAAAATCAACAAATACATAAAGAAGAATGAATGTTTCAGGTATCATTCATTTCAAGAAAATTCAATACAAGAAATTCAGGACTTTCATAATGGATCAAGTTACACATCATTTGTTGACAGAGCCCAAAAACCAGAGCACATCAAATGTTATATGGAAAAACACACCAGCCAAGTGACTTAGCTTTATTAGACACTGAATATTCAGAAAGCACAAAACGAAGACCTATCATATGTGGAGTCAGGGTATTCTTATACAGGCAATGACATGATCAGTGTCTGTATAAGAATATGCATTCACGGCATAGAACTTTCTTCCCTATATAAGAATACTCTGACTCCACAAAAGCTAATAATGAAGGAGGAGACTGGAAACAGTAATGGACAGTATGGAGAATCCAAAATCTGAGAGAGTGCTCCATAAGAGAATTTTCAACAAACATAGTTATTGGTGGGCAACTATGTGGTGCAGTGCAAGGTGCGAGTTCTGGAATCAGGAAAACCTGAGTTCAAATCCAGCCTCAGACACTTACTAGCTATGTGACCGGGGCAAGTCTCTTTACCTTGTTTGCCTCAGCTTCCTTATCTGTAAAATGGGCTAGAGAAATGGCAAACTACTCCAGTATCTTTGTGAAGAAAGCCTCAAATGGGGTCCTGAAGAGTCAAACAGAACTGTAATGACTGAGTACTCCAAATGACATCTCTTTAGATTCTAAGCCCTACAAAAGCGAAGACTTTTCTCAAGCTTCTTAAACTCCTCTCTTTACATAGTACAAGGAGTATATCATCTCAACACCACTAAAATGTTTCAAAAGGCCCTGACCAACCCCCCAAAGTCACTTTCCCATGATCCTAACTAACATGATGCCAACCTCTCCTCCTTACGAATCCCACACTCTTATTACTAAATTTGTCTTTAAAAGCAGGGATGTTAACTCCTTATCCAAAATAGAAATTTTTTTTCAATTAATAAATAGTCACTTTCTCTTCTTTTCACCATGTCCCACCCCCCAAAAAATGGACAACCAAAAAAAATGTAATTTCTGATAACTATGGATAGTCCAGCAAATCACATTCCCTCATTGATCATTTCTAAAAATGTTTATTTCATTTTCCATCTTGGATCCACTGCTTATCTTTTAGGAAGTGAGCAAATACTCAGCTTCTGGTCATCTGGAATTGTGGTTAGAGATATTGATTGGTTAAAATTACTGTTAAAGGGTAAGTGTGTGACCATTGAGGAAAGAGAGGGCTCTAGGATAACCTTTCTTACACTACCTACAGCAATACTCATCATCAAACTGGTGGGGATTAGTTTAGGTGTGGGTTCTCTGTTTCTTTTCAAAGCAGGGCCCTGGAAGGGAAGAGAATGAATGGGGTAGATGAGATTTAATGTGAAAGAAAAAATCAGAAAGGTAAAGACGTGAGGAATTGCCTAAGACAGGGAGGCCCAGAAAAGATAGCTTCAAGTGGAGCCCCTAGTAAGACAGCAGAGGACGCAGTAAATATAGAATGGGATGAAGGGAGATAGAATGGTGGCCCTGAAAATAAACTATGCACAGAATATTACCAAACTCTGAGTATCCTTTGACTGAGCTATACCGCCACCAGGCCTATAACCCAAAGAAATCAAAGGATAAGTTAAAGGATCTATGTGTACAAAAATATTTATGGCAGTTCTTTTCACAGTAGCCAAAAATTGGAAACTAATCCTCCTTTTGGAGAATAGCTCAACAAATTTTGTTAGAGTAATGTAATGGAATATTATTATGCAATAGGAAATGATGAAATGGACAATTTCAGAGGAAATCAGGAAGCCTAATGAACTGACGCAGAACAACGTGAGCAGGGCTATGCAAACAATTTATAACACGAAGACAGCTTTGAAAGACCTTAGAACCCTGATTAATGCAATGGTAAGCCATGAATCCAAAAGAATGGAGATTAAACACGACACTCACCTCCTGCTAAAGAGGTGATGAACCTAAAATGCAAAAAGAGACATACGTTTTCAGACACAGCTAATGAAGGAATTGGTTTTGCTGAACTATGTAGATGTATACTGGAGATTTGGGTTATTAGAGGGTTTTTTCTTTAAATTTGCATAAAGTTGGAAAGGAGTCGGAGGAGGATAGATTAATAAAAAAAATTAGTCACTTAAAAATAAAGATAAACTTTTTGTTAAAACAATAGGGACAAATTGTGACAAGGACATACATGTTTCTAGTTAATACTACAGTAGTGTCTGATGAATTGAAGTAAGAAATAATTTTGTAAAGTCAGATCCTATAATATACTTTTTGGTAACATAATATTAACAAACTTAATACTTATCTCAATTCAGAAGTGTTTTGAAATGTCCATCCACTGACCAAGTGCCAAGAATCTTCCTTTCCTGCCAAAAACTCTCCCAAATCCTGCCAAAAGTCTTCGATGAGCTTTCCCAGAAGCATGAGTTCTCCCTGGTTAGTATTAGTTTGTTCTTTTTCCACTGTGTTGGGCATTCCTATCTTTTAGTAAGTAAGTACTCCAGGGCAAACACATTCATCTACCCAGTGTAATCTATCATAAAGTTCTCCATACATTCATCATGTATTGTCAATATCAGGTATAAGAATAAATCATCTTCTTTGGATTGCACAAAGATTTGACAAAACAGAAAATACTTGGATGATCAACTTTTATGATCCTCACTGGGCAGAAAATGAGTTACATCTTCTTTCCTTCTTTCAAAGAGAATAACAAATATTAAGTTTCTTAAACTACTGCATATTTGAGTTATTTTAAGCAATTGGCTCACAAATGACTAGTTCTGGGCATCACAGCTTCAGAAGAACTTTATGAGGATCTAGAGAATCCAAGATGGCTAAAGGCCTTGAGTCTATGTCATGAGAACCAGGTGAAGGAACAAGGTTGTCTAACCCAAAGGAGAGAATATTTGGAAGGAGACAGGGGGCATGACAATTTTCATCATATTTTTGAAGCACCATCACATGAAAGAGAGACTAGAATTAACAGTAAAAGTCAAGATTTATATTGCATTTCAAGGTTTGCAAAACACTGCACATATGTTATCTTACTGGTTCCTGAGATCTTGAGATAGGGGCTATTATTACCATTTTACAGATGAGGAAACAGAGAGAGAGAGAGAGAGAGAGAGAGAGATTAACTGATTTGTGTAAGGTCACGCAGTTGGCAAATGTCCAAGGCAGGATGATGTGAACTCAGATGTGAACTTTATTCCAAGTCTCACCCTTTATCCAGTAAATGTCTCAGCTACCTAGAGCCAGGGGTAGGGAAACCTCAAGGCCACATGTGGCTCTCTAAGTCCTCAAGTGCAGCCCTTTAATGGAATCCAAATTTTGCAGAATAAATCCCCTTAATAAAAGGATCTGTTCTGTAAAACTTGGACTCAGTTAAAGGGCTACACCTGGGGCTCTAAAAGGCTCATATGGCCTCAAGGTCACAGGTTCCTGTAATTTCAAGCAAAGTTTCAGCTATTCAAGTGCCTTTGAAACTCAACTTTGATTGTGTCAAGCCTTTGTTGGAAACAATATACATTGTGTTGCCCTTAATAGGCCTAAGGGAGTTTGGAGACCTTCCTTGTCCTTAATAGGCCTAACACAATCACATGGAGCCCACAGTGAGAGGAGCTTGCTGAAAGAGTGTAACAGGAAGAATCAAACAAGAATGGTGGAACATGAAGGAGCAGAGCAGAGAAAAGCTCAAGCCCTAGCTGGGACCAAGCAGAACTGAGAGAGAGAATGCTTATGATTTCAACACTCTGCCTGTTCTGTCTGTATTGATATTTTGTCAGAATAAAGCATTCCCTCTGCTGAAAGAGGACTTTACTGCTGTTTATAGAAGTTCTGGGACTTTACTGTTGATTTGTTCTAGATTTCTCAGACAGAAGCTTTGTCTATTGGCTTGTGTTACTTTGTCAGATAAAAAGTGAATTGAGATGATTGTGTTGGCAATGTGTGTAAATATCTTTGCAGCTCTGTCAAGTTTAATGTGTGTAAATATTGTTGTAGCTCTGTTAAGCTTTGTCTTCCTAGAAACAGAAACTGTGAAGGACTTAGAGTGGAATAGTCCCCATTGGCTGAAATATAGAACCAGAGTAGAGAGCTGCCTGCTGGTGAATCCAGGCAAGAGCTGGGAGTGTAGAAGAGGAGCCATGGGGATTGGAAGTCAACCTTGAGTTAAGATGAAAGAAGACTTTACTTGGGTACTCAGTAGGGACTGATGATATTGTAACTTACTGTGACCTAGGGGTGGATGGTGTTTGTACTTTCTGGTACCCCTTAACGATGGCTGGCTTAAGGATGATTGAAAGCCAGCCTTGAGTCAAGAAGAAAGTACTCCATATTAATTGATGAAACTGTGATTTATTGAATGATATGCTTTGTTTAAAATTATGTGGCCACATTAGTAATAAGTTGTTATGTTATATTGTTGTGAACATTGTGCTTTAGTTTCTTTTTTTAATTTACTTTTAGTTTACAACATTCAGTTCCACAATCTCTTAAGCTTCAAATTTCCCCCCTTCCTTTCCTCTTCCCTCCCCTCATAGTGGCATGTAATCAAATATAGGTTCTACAAATACCTTCACATTGAATGTTAGGTTGTAAAGGATTATAAGCAATGAGCTGAGCAATGAGAAAGAAGGGATAAAACAAAACAAAACACAAACAAGAGAGCAAATACTTTGCTTTAATCTGAAGACTCCATAGTTCTTTCTCTGGGTGTGGATATCCCTTTCCATCATGAATCTTTTGTAGTTGTCTTCTAACCTTGTATTGCTGAAAGGAGTCCAGTCTGTCAAAGTTAGTCATCACATATATGATGTATCTATAATTGTGTACAAAGTTCTTCTGGTTCTGCGCCCCTCACTCAGAATCAGTTTGTATAAGTCTTTCCAGGTTATTATGAAGTCTGTCTGCTCCTCATTTCTTGCAGCACAGTAGTATTCCATTACATTCATATACCACAACTTGTTTAGCCATTCTCCAATTGATGAGCATCTCCTTGATTTCCAATTCTTTGCCACCACAAAGAGAGCTGCTATAAATATTTTTGTACATATGGAACTTTTTCCCACTTCTGTGATTTCTTTGGGATACTGCCCAGAAGTGGTATTGCTGGGTCAAAGGCTATGCACTTTTTATAGCCCTTTGGGCATAGTTCCAGATTGCTCTCCAAATGGTTGGATTCATTCACAACTCCTCCAACAATTGTGCTTTAGTTTCTTAAATATTTTGCTTTAGTTTAATGCTGAATAGAGAGTTCACCATACTATATGATTAGATCCTTAAAGTTATTCACAGCATCTGTCCTCAGGAGAGCTGCTCATGATTGACTTTACAATTCCCAATCCATGGTTTCTGTTTGACACTAGGGAACAGAAGAAGGAACAAAAAGCAGCAATTATAAAGAAAATTTTAGTCTTGGTTTGGAAAAGGCTTCCTAACAATTAGAGCTGCCCAGAAGTGGAATGAGATGCCCAGGAGATTATGGAGATTAGAAGTCTTCAAGCAGAAACTAGGTGTTCACCTGCTGGGCATTTTATTGTGAGAGTTCCTTTTCAGGAATGGGTTGTTTTACTGTAACAATAATGCAATATTCACAACACCCATGGTGGTTATGAATAGCTGGTATAGTTGTGAATCACAAAATGTAACAGACTCTCCACATGGAGGGCAGAACCAAAGCGTTTATTCAAATACCAGAAAACCAAGTCCCAAAATTAGAAAGCCAAAGTCGTAATAGTGACCACAAAATTGGTACACGTAGGTAATGCACTGAATACCCACATTCCCAAGCCTTCACAACAGAACAGGCTCCCTCAAGCAGGGATCTTCCTCACTCCCTCATAGCAGCTGCTTAGCAGAAATTCTGGTTGGTTCTCAGAAGCTGTTCTGCAGAAGTTCCCAGAAGAAATACCAGAGCAAAAGTTCTGCTACTACCAGTTCAAGTTTTGCCAATTCTCAACTCTCAGTTCAGTCTTCAGCCCAGCCATCTGCAGTCCAACCTCTAGAAGCTTACTCCAAGAAGATCTGCCATTCCCAGCTGGGGCTTTTCCTTATATATGCTTTAGCTCCTCCCTATACAGCCCCCTTCCTGTTACACCAACAACTTCCTCCCAAGGTGTTAACTATGTCTGTGTTAATTAAATAGCTTAAACAAGGTGTTAACTTGAAAGAAGGTGCTAAGTACCTGCTCACTTACCAATACAAAGGGGCATGGAAGATCTTCAGATTCCATAACCATTACAATTATGGTCAGCTGAGGACTCTTTGTGATTCTGTGATCCTGTGAATTTAATATGTAAGAAGAAGTTACCTGACTGTGGCAAGGTAGCTCAGTGGATAGAGCGCTGAGCCTGGAATCAGGAAGATTCACCTTCATGAGTTCAAATCTGGCCGCAGACACTTACTATCTTTGTGACCCTGGGCAAGTCACTTACTAGCTTTGTGACCCTGGGCAAGTCACTTATCCCACTTGCCTCGGTTTCTTCATCTATAAAATGGGAATGATAATAGCACCTACTTCACAGAGTTATTGTGAGGAGAAAATGAGATTGCCCAGTATTTACACAGCTAGTAAGTATCTGACTGGATTTGAACTCAGGTCTTCCCAACTCCAGGCCTTAAGGAGGTGAGCGCTTTCTACTACGCCACACTGCCTCCTTGGTGGACAGCCTAAGGATTAGACTAGTAACCATAGAGGATCTCCAATGAATTGGGTGAATTCTCTGTAAATGATTTCTGTAAAGAGAAGGACAAGAATAGCAAGGAGTGAGAAGAAATGGATGGAGGGGCAGCTAGGTGGTGCAGTGAATAGAGCACTGGCCCTGGAATCAGGAGGACCTGAGTTCAAATCCGGCCTCAGTCATGTAACACAAAAAAAAAACTAGCCACGTGACCTTGGGCAAGTCACTTAACCCCAACTGCCCTCCAAAAAAGAAAAGAAAAGAAAAAAAGAGAGAAGAAATGGATGGGTTGTAATCTAGACCACAGAGATGGAATGGCCACATCTTTGAGTTCAAAAGTCCCCAAAATATCAAAGTATTAAAAGACTAGGCCTCCAATCTATTACCAATTCACAATTATATCAAATTTGGTTTTAGAAGCCCTATATCAAGAAATAGCATATTTCACCATCTCATCGCAGATTTTATGCCAAATTTTTTTTTTTGCCAAAAAGAAGGATGTGATCATTATATGATTTTTTTTAATTCTGCTAGTATTACTTAAAAATCATTTATTACTAAATTGTCTTTGGTGCAAGATTAGGGTGCACATAATACTTGTGAGTGTATTTTAAAATTGGGAAGATGCAAGTCTTAGCATATCATGTGACTTACTCACTGCAGCTTGGCCTGCCCACCTGCTCCCATTGTGCCTATGGCTCTTCATTGGATTGAGTGACAATACCATTAGCAACATAGCACTGTATACAAACCACACAAGCCCACTTTTGGAAATATACTGACAATGCCCATGTTCTGAGAATTCTATGCTGGGGGCTTGCAGTATGTGAGAGATAAATGCGTATCCATATGCCACTGGTAAATACATTGTCACTCTGCTTACTTTTTAAGCAGCATGAAAAACAGAATTATACCATGAAACAATTATGTGATAAAAGGGTATAAACCAATTTTTGGACTAAAAAACCAGGGTACAATTATTATGCAATGGCCACAATTATGCAGTGAAGAAGGGTATTTAAAATTCTTTCCTATAATGGGCAATTCTCTGGGATAGGGAGAGAAGAAGGGATCTGGGGAAAATTTAAGTGATATAAAAACAAAAGATATGAATAAAGTGTATTTTTAAAAATATTCAATCTAAGGCCCAATCTAGGAACACACGTAGAATATGAAATCTGAAAGGAATCTAAAGATTATTCAAGACAATCTCTTCATTTTATAGATTAAGAAGTTATTACTGTACTGAGTCTCAAAGAAAGGAAATGGCTGGTAACAGTCTCCCAACTAGCTAGAGCGAAGCTAAAACTAGAGTGCAGGTCTCTGTGACATGAGATGGCACGTGCCATATTCCCCAAAAACTGGCTGCCAGTACCAAGGGCTATGTTGAAGCCATATTGTATCCAATATGGAATCCTCATACATGGTTGATTGAATGATGCAGCTGCTTTGAAAACTGTGCAAACGATAGGGAGAAAGGTACGAGCTTAGAATCTGCTGAAAGATTTTTGGCCCCATCTTGTTGAAAGCAAGGAACTAGTTAAGAACATGAAATAGGTCATGAAGACCATAAGGCTACTTTTAAAGGGGGGGGAATGGTCTTTGCATTTATAATTCAGGTCAATTTGAAAAGTCTAACTACAGGAGAAGCAATGCCAAAACCTGTAGCTATCACTAATACCAAGCCTGTAGGAGCCAAGATGTTCTCTACACTTAACATTGCTAGTGGTTTATGGCAGACTCCTGCATATGGTAAAACTGTTAAGCTGCCAACATTCATTAGACCATAGAGGAGATATTGCTTTCAACTCTTGCTTTTCAGAACTACACATGCTCCCAAAATATTGCAAAGAAAAATTACGGAGGCACTATGGGGAATGGATCAGGTTCTGAGCTAGATGAGTGATATTTTAGTGTTTCCTCATTCATGGAAGGGCATGAGAGGTGCCTAAATAATGTATTAAAAATCATTCAAGCCTCAGGGCTGGAGTGGAATCAAAAGAAGTGAGTCATGCAAAAGAACCACTTAAATTTCTCAGGCCATGTCATAGATAACAATGGGGAAGACCTAGTCTTGATAATACTCAAGCTAGGTGAGATTTAAAATGTCCCATGTGTACTGCAGATGCATAGAGAATGAAGGGAGCATTCACCTATCTTGGAGAGTACCTAAAGGGCCTCTTTAAAAGTAATACATGCCCCAAACAAAATGCTAGCATGGATGTGTGAACCACCTGACTTAACCTGAAAGGGCTCAGAGAAATACATTACAACAGTAAGTGGACAAATAACATCAATAAAACAAGGTCTGGGAGGCCATGGACAACACTCTCTCGATAATGGAATAACTCAAGGAAGGTAGAATAGGTAGGAATTGTATGGTCACTTTACAAGACAGACTTGTGAAGTGTGGCAAATCTAAAATTTTAGGTCCTACCAAAAGCAGAGACACATTCCCATTTTCCCCAAAAACAAAAATATTTAGATCTGTTTCATTATGCCCATTAAAAACAGAGAAATTTTTTGCATTCCCACAGGATCAAGAATGTTCAAGCTCAGGAACAGAGGCAAGCTAACAGCCCTGAGGAATACTAGGGGCCTTAAAAAATATTCCATAAACCCCACAGTGAGCCTTCACAGTCTTCAAATGCCTACCCTTTAAGTGGATGGCAAAACCATCTGGGTTGAAACAACTTTGTTGTAGATACTCTCTTCTGGCATCCAAACTCAGCTGGAGAAAGAAGTCCAGTGCTTTGCAGTTCTACAGAGACTTACTTCCAGGTTCATCTCTGACAGCAAGCTAAATCAGAATAAATAAGCTATGGGGCAATTGTGTGTGCCAGCTCCATCGTGTCGTAAAATGCACAGTGTCGGGCTACTCTTAATATGCAAGAGAGGACTAAGTGAATCCCAGAAAACTCATTGAAGTTAAGACTCAGCTAATCTCATCAGACAGACGTTTGATTCCGGGTGATTGAATAGCTGTTTCCCTTGGCGATGATGTTCTGAAACTAATGCATAAGGAACATACAGGTCTTACTAAGTAGAAGCAATGGGACAATATGTCAGCCTGCTGCTGGCCTAGGAAGAGTGAAGAAAATGTACTTGTGGTTTTCAGAGCGCTCTACTCACAGTACAGAGTCTGGGGTCAGCATCCTGAAAACACACCTGGGCATCAACAAGGCGGGGCTTCAAGTTACAAAGATGATATTATTGATCTGTGATCTCATCAGTATGGATACTGCTGACCCCAGGGCAGATCTCAATCTATCCATTTCTCCTCTGCCCATGCTTCATGTTCAGGTCTTTCCATAATTTCCCTCCACAATACTGGAAACTCCCTGTTACTTTTTAATATCACAAGGGTATTGATGTAGGACTCCGGTGTCCAGCTCATGGTTACATGAGCAGAATACCTTCTTTTCTAGTTATTCATATACTTACTAATGTATTTAATTCCACCTCATGTGCACAAATCATCACTGGAAATGTGTTGCCAGCTATTTATACCCTCCATATATCTTTCCGTTGTCTTTGGGTCACCAGAAATTATGATTCATCTGAGAAAACAATGTTCCATCATTTACAGCTGGATAGCATATGGGAGAATACAGGTGTCAAAGAATTAAAGGGCTTATGTTGCAGTGAGAACAGCTTAGTTTCTTTCAAAGAAGTTCACAGTTTCTCAAAAGCAATTCAGTTCAACTGCCCTCTCATCCTCAACTTCAGGTCTAGCACATTATCCATCTGTATTTAGCATCTGTCCAACATATGTATACAGGATGTCTCAAAAGTTGTAGTGCAGTCTAAAGTTTTAATAACTTATGAGCAAAATAAAACTTTTGGGACACCCTACATAGATGAACTAATTCATTGAGCTCTATTACCTAGCTGTGTGTCAGATGTTGAGAAGTATGCACTGTCCATCCACTTGATTTTTTCAGTATTGATGGCTAAAGTCACTTCTTTTGAATAATTGTGGCTCAAATAACCAATAAACATTTCTCAAACACTTAGTACATACCAGGTACCATGTAAGGTTAGGTGGCAGTGGATAGGATACTAGACATGGAGTCAGGAAGACCTGACTTCAAATCCAACCTCAAACACTTATTAGCTGTGTGACCCTGGGCAAGTCATTTAGCCACTCTTTACCCAATTTCTTCATCTATAAAAATGGGAATATTAAAAGTGCCTAACTCACAGGGTTGTTGTGAGAATCAAATGAGATATTTGTAGATTGCTTAGCACAATGCTTGGAATAATAATATAATATAATTATTATATTATATATTATTATATTATATTTATAAATATTATTATATACGTAATATATTATTATATTTATGTAAAACTATACATTACAATAATACTAGCTATTATTATTATTAGGCCCTGAAGTACAACAAAAACAAATTAAACCCTTGCCTTCAAGGAGTTTACATCCTATCAGGGGAGATGTGCTTATAAATATTGGTTGTTGTTGTCCAGTTGTTTCAGTCTTATCCGACTGTGATACCATTTGGAATTTTCTTGGCAAAGATTCTGAAGTAGTTTGCCATTTCCTTCTCCAGCTCATTTTACAGATGAGGAAACTGAGGCATACAGGGTTAAGTGGCTTGCCCAGGGTGACATGGCTAAAAGACAAAATTCAAAGCAGTAGAAGGTTACTAGCATCTGGAGAGTCAAAAGAGGCTTCCTATAGAAATATTGTGCATAAATTGAGTTTTGAAGGAAACTAGAGTCTCTAAGAAGTCAATGTGAGAAAATTCCATTAAGTAAGATTTCCAGGGCACTATTGAGCCAGAACCTCATCATCAGTGTAGAATGGCATTTGGAAAACATCACCATCAGCAGAGAATTCTTCTGACATCTACAGATAAATACTGAAGTGAGTTGGGCATAGTCTGCATTCCTTATTCCTTTCTTGAAGTTGATACCCATTAATTTACAAAACAAAATTATCAACATATTTGCATCTACCTATCTGTTAAATATTTTGGAAGATACGTGTTTGAAAAGTGATTTCAAAGTAGCAGTTTGCTCTACCAAGTTAAATGCCTTTAGAAAATCAACAAAAGTAGACATAACAAGATCATCAATTTTCTATAGCATAGCTATAAATGTGTGGTCTACTGTAGAAAACCTAGCTACCCATTCATTCCTCACATACCCTCTGTATATACATAGATTATTTTGGAGAACTATAAATATTTTAGAGAAATAAGACAGTAGACAGAAAACCAGCAGTTGCTAACATCTTCTGGGTTACTTTTTGTTTAGTAAAAGCATTAACTGTGATCTTTCCCATTCCTTACAAATCTGCCCTTTGAAATATTTTGAAAATTGCCCCTTAAGTAGTTTTAAAATTGTTATCTCCTTGAACTTCATAATTACCTGTAGAGGATTATACAAATTGATGCTAAGTGAGAAGAGCAGAACCAGGAAAAATTTGTACACAGTCACGGATACATCATATGTGTGACAACCAACCTTGATAAAC
Source organism: Pseudocheirus occidentalis (assembly GCA_028646575.1). Classification (NCBI taxonomy): domain Eukaryota; kingdom Metazoa; phylum Chordata; class Mammalia; order Diprotodontia; family Pseudocheiridae; genus Pseudocheirus; species Pseudocheirus occidentalis. The sequence continues at coordinate 13,252,686 of CM053600.1, read as the reverse complement.
TGGACTTTTCTCAGCAACACACAGTTGAAAGACAACTCTACAGGTCTCGGAATGGAGGGGGATATCTACATTCAGAGAAAGATCTAGAACAACCAGAGTTTGGATAGAGACTGAGGCAGTACATGCTATTGTTCTTTTCTATGTTTGGTTTTGTTTCTTTTATCCCATTGTTCGCTCCATTGGTTACAACACTTCTATACAACCAGACTATTGTACAATATGAAAGTGTTTGCAGATCCTATACATGATTGCATGCTTCCATGCGTGGGGGTGGGGGGGGAAGAAAGGAAAGAAAATCTGAAACTCAAGTGACTCTGGAAATGAATTTTGTAAACTAAAAGTAAACAAACAAGTCAATAAAAAATTAAATATAAAAAAATAAAATTCTTATCTCCAAAAGGGATTTCTTCTGTGTATGTCTGGATGATCCAGATGCTCTTCCAATTTCATCTTCATTGCCACTTCCCCAAGTCATAACTGATAGGTAAAATAGAAATGTAGTGATTATACTGTTACTAAAAATGAAAATGAAACACTAGAAATGCCAGCAGACCATGGTCAATTATCACATCTGTTCATTATGCTCCTTTGGGTTTCATCTACAAATGATCTAAGGATGATCTGGCTTTGCTTATGCCAATCTTGCCAAAAGCTTATTTCTCCTAAACTGCTTATTTTTTGCTGTTTTATGAAATAATACTCTGTCTTGTTTCATCATCTTTCTCCCTATTTTTTAAATGAGTTTGTACTTTAAATTCATGCTGCTCTTGGCTGCTATGTCTCTCCACTGGGAAAGGAAATCAAGAGTCAAATGTCTGAAGTAGTTTCTGAGCTCTTCCAGCCTCCTCATCGTGCTTAATTTTGAATCACTTAAACTTTCCTAAGAAGTAGTGATTGCCAGAGTCAATGTCTCTTGTTCTAACCATTTCCCCATTTTCAGAGTTGACAGCTTGTTTTGACAGGTTGGCTTAGATCTCCTATAATCAGACATAACATCTTCTCATCTTTATCCTTTTAATTTGGACTTTACTTTGGCCATTATTTACTCCAGCCCATCAATTGTTTAACTGCACACAGATATCTGGATCTGAAGTTAAAACTACATCTGTAACCAGCTATTTCCTCTCTACAAAGGCAGTTCTCTTTTTATGAATATTGCTATTTACTCACTAAATCCAAAGCATTCTATATTCTTGAAGAAAGAAGTTCTAATACACAGGCAAGAGACTTCTAAACAGTCTACAAGTGTTTGGCCCCTGTCGTTCCTTGCTCACGAGTCAAGTTTTCAACATCATTTTCATGATCTTCCCTTATGACCATGTTTGCTGTGTCACTGAGTATCACAAGAGAGATTGACTTAGTTTGGACGACTTGGTCTGTTTTTCCCTATAATTTATCTATTTCTTCATACTCTACAATGGACATTTGCATATAAGCAGTAAACATGATGGTCCTTTTACTTAAGTTCATTTGTAAACACTGCAAGGGATGACCAAGAATAACAAAATTATATTTATTGTTTTTTTTGTTTTGTTTTTGCTTTTTGGAGGGTAATTGGGGTTAAGTGACCTGCCCAAAGTCACACGGCTAGTAAGTGCGTCAAGTGTCTGAGGCCAGATTTGAACTCAGGTTGTCCTGACTCCAGGGCTGGTGCTCTACTCACTGCGCCACCTAGCCGCCCCAAAATTATATTTATTGTTGATCGAGGGTGAAGGATCTGACCATTCCAGTCACCAAGACTTCCCTTAAGCTTTTCAGGTCTGGTGGGGTAAGGGAAGCCTCATATACAGGACTGAATGAAGTGGGACTTAAACTAGACCCTAACAGATGTTTATTATTTTGATGACAATAGAGAAGTCAAGGGTCTAACTAAGCAAGAGAAATAAAGTGAACAAACAACTTAGCATGGCATGTTGACAAGACCAGTGAGGATGCTGAAATGTAAAGTTTATTTTGAGGAATAATGAGAAAGGAAGCTGTAATCATGGGATAGGACAAAATTATAGAAGACCTGAAAAATCAAGCTAGAGTCTTCGAAGTTTTAGGCCACAGACAGTTGATTTCTGTGGAAAGTTTGATGCAAGGGGGAATAATGTGATGAGAGAAATTTTAAAGACTATCATTCTAACGGAATATCCAACATGAATTGAAATAAGGAGAAACTGGGTACAGAGGGCAAATCAGTGGTGACCAGGGCAGTAATTCAGACGTAAGGTGGTTAGGATCTGGCCTGTAGTATTGGCACTTGAAATGGAGAGAAAAAAGATGAACAAGAGAATCATTTTACAGGGGAAAAAATTATAGGCTTTATTGACTTATTGGTTGTAGGGAATGAAGGAGATAAAATATGACTTTATGATTCTGAATCTGTGTGTCTGGTGCCATTATCAGAGGCACTCAAGACTTAGCTGAACTATAAATACATTTCTCAACCACATGCTATAATTTATCACAGGAGATGGAAGCCTTATAAGTTGTTTCTGTATAATTATTTTAGGTTTGTATTTTCATCCGGTCATATTTGTAATTGGGGATTTTAAATGTTTCCTTTTCTAATCCTTTTGTCTCTCCCTATCTTTTACTTACAAGCCTCCACCTTAAATATGTGTCATGAGAGAGAAAAAAAAATTCAAGCCTGGACTAAAAAGTTTAAAAAAAAATCATTTCATTTGCTTCCTCTGGTCCTCTGGTTCAGCCATTTGATTAATGGGTGCCCTGTACTTGTTTAAATATGCTAAAACACTCACCTCTGCTGATTAGCAGTCTGACACAAAAGGCCTCTGTACTGTGCCTTACGCTGATTGGAGCTATGCTTAGATCCAAGAATACTCTTCTCTTCGTTTTTGAGCTCATTTAACTTTACCAGTCAGGTTTGCAAGTGCATTCAGTGTCAAATGATAGTAGAAGCAGCAGTAACTGAAATGCCTCTCTGCACCTTTCTTCTCATTTCTTCTTGCATTCAGCAAGGACACTGCAAATTCCAACGTCTTACAAATCATGAACAGGGCCACTTATGATAATTAGACTTTGTATCTGGATCCTCAATGTCAGATGTCAATAGAACAACAGAGGACAGGCAGATCGTATGGCATAATGGAAATAGTGCTGGTTTTGGAGAACCAGGGGACCTCGATCTAATCACAACCTTTGTGACCTCTGGCAAGTCTCTTCAGCTTTCTGGGTTCCAGTTTCCTCCTTTGTTATAATTCTGATATTGTATACTCCTGGGCCCTTAATAAGGTTGTTGACCACAACATCCTCCAATACAATGGGAGCACCTTGAGGGCAGGAATATTATAATTTCTTGTCTTTATATCCCAAGGTTAACACAGTTCATTGCACATGCACTATAGACATTTAATAATTTTTCAGACTGAATTAAATCTCAGACAGGCCTGCTAATATTGATTACTACTTTTTTGGACCAGGTCTATGGTAGCGTTAGTAGAGAAGAACATGAAATGAGGTAGCAGCATGTCAAGAGACATCCAAGAAGTACTGTGGAAGCCTAGAACCAAACAAGATAAGGCCAATTGCAGCCTAGAAAAGCTCCAGGGGCTGAGTTCAATCTTCTAATGAGAAAGGAACAAAAATTCTGGCCCTAGTGGAGATGGTATGATTAAATATGTTGGCATGTTTTTCTTTTTATCCTTCTTGGAACATGGCCGTAGAGTTTGAATGGACCTCCAAAACCCTCTACTCCAATATTCTCATTTTACATTAAATAAAACTAGGACCCAGGGGCGGCTAGGTGGCACAGTGAATAGAGCACCAGCCCTGGAGTCAGTAGGACCTGAGTTCAAGTCCGGCCTCAGACACTTAATACAAAACTAGCTGTGTGACCTTGGGCAAGTCGCTTAAGCCCAATTGCCCTACCTTCTCCCCTCCAAAAATCAAAAAATAATAAAAATAAAAGAAAACTAGGACTCAGAGAGAGAGCAAGGTAATTAGCATCAGAGACAGGATTCTAACCCAGAGTCATTGACTCTAGAGCCCAAAATCTCTCCACTGTATTATGCCTCCTACTAGAACAGCAGCTCTGGGAGGACAAGAATTCTCCCTTATCCAAATTTTATATCTCCACTATTACCTAGCACAGTATTCTACACTCAGCAAATGTTTAATAAACATGTTTTAAAAGAGTTTGAATTAAATGTCTTATTGTGACCCAGATTAACAAGAGCGTAGAAATACTTGAATGAGCAGCTGTGTGGGGAAAGGCTAAAGGGGACTCAGGTGGGTCCTACCAGTCATTTCTATGAGTAGAATTCAAAGCATTGTGCAAGTCAACAAAGAAAGTTAGTCAACAGTCATATGACTGCAATAACTAAGTGGAATCATTTAATAGAGATGCATGACCATTATATTACAAATGATTAGAACTCAAAAGCAAATAATCACATGAAGAATTGGGGAATGTGGTCTTTTCAGAACCAGGAAAAGGAACTTCCATTGGCAAAATTGGAAAAGGGAAGCTCCCACCAGCCATTCAGCTTCCAACAGTCCTTATCATATAGCACTTTGTTTGATGGCTAATTATACACATATATGTAGCTCCACTTATGTACAACAAAGTGCTGTGTATCTGTTATCTCATTTTAGCTTATGACTCCTTCTACAGTGTAAGATCCTGGTGTCTAGAGACAGCATGTTCTACTTATTTTTATCCACCAAATTACTGAAGCACATGGTCAACACTTGGTTGAATAAGCTCATGAATGAATGGAGCATTACTATCCATGTAAACTGACTGGCACATGCTAAGAGCTTAATAAATGTTTGCTCACTGACAGATTCTTTAAGGGGGAACTTCGTTATTTTTGCCTATCCAGTGCCAGGCTTACTTCTCTTCATGAAGTAGGTACTTAATAAATATTCACCAAATTAAATTGAGCATTATTGGGTACTAGGTAAAATGCTAAAGAAATAAAGTATATTAAAATTCATCTGTTTTTCCTCATGCTAATCAACTTTTCCTAAGAACTGACAGGGATGTCAGAACTCATTCAGTCTATCCCAGACCTGAGCAGGAGTATCCTTGATAAATTCCTTGCATCTAGCATGACTTCCAGAGATGGAGAGCCCACTACCTGCCAAGGGAACCCAAGCAATTTTTAAACATTGTTACCTGGCATTGTTAAAAAGTGATTCCTTATATCAAGTAGATATATGTCTTTCAGCAATTTTTCCTCCCTGATTCTAGTTCTGTCCAGTGGGATTAAGGAAAATAAGTTTACTTCCCCTTCCACAGATATAAGTTTCAGTCCCCTCACCACCCCAGCAACCCTCCTAACCTACATTCTATCTTGTCAGCGTCTTCCTAAAATATGATGCCAAAAGTTGAATACAATATCTCAGATGTGGTCTGACCAGCAGGACAGCAGGATTATCAGTTTGGAGTTGGATAATTATGTTGCTAAAGTCAACAACACATGAGGGGATTTTTTAAGGAATTGTAACCTTTTTTCATTCTAGAGAGGTGAAACAACATGCCCAGGGTCACACAGTCAATAATTAGAGGGCTTGGGACTTAAACTTATGCTTCCCAATTCCAAATCCAGTGTTCTTTCTGAAATGTCTGAAAAAAATTTTACAGGATTTTTTAAAAATAGTATTATCACTTATTTCAAATAAATTAAAAGAATTCATTATTTGGCCATATATACCAAGTTTCTCCAAAAGAAACATGGGCAGATCCACACTGTGGGGATAAAGCTTCAATGATAGTCAGAAAATGACTCTTCAGCCCTCCCCAAGAAAGAATCTTTAGATCAGAATATATTAGTAACCCAACTTCTGGCTTACTGGAAATGTTTAGTCAATACATCAGCAGGATTTCACATGTATAAGAACTCCTTCCACAAAAGAGATAGCAACTGGTCTGTCTTATAGTCCTAGAGAGTTGCCTGGGGCTGGGAAAGGTTAGGTGACACCTCCTTGGTCACACAACTAGAGAATTGCAGATGCAGATTCTGAACCCAAACTTTCCTGACACCAACTCTAGACACTACATTGTCTATGGTAACCCACGAAAATTTCATATGTAAGTGCACCAAAATAATGGATAAAGAGGAAGAAAATGAAAACATTTTCCTCCTATTAAGCAAGGCTGATGAAACCTGTTCTTTCATCTGTCATTTGATGCACAAATGCACTTTCGCGTTCACAGTTGGATGGAGATTTTTTTTTAGTTCAGCCCTAATTTATTTATCTTAAAGCAGGCAATGTACTGCAATTGTACAATAAAGGACTCACAATCAAAGCTTACCTTATCCAGAGGTAATTAATACAAAGATTGTTGAATTAAAGATGTGAGTCTTGACACTTTGGCAGGGGGTAAGGGACATGGTCTCAAAGGCCCAAATTATGCCTGAAACAGACCAATTAACACCATGTATCTTCTTTTATGTTAACTCCAATTAAGGTTTCTTAAAATTTTTAAAGTTATTTTCTTCTTTACAATCTCAGAGTGTCAGAAACGTACATCAAAGAAAAACGCTTCAGTAGAACACCATAGGTAATGCTCATTTGCACACAAATCTGCATATTGCAAAAGAGTTCAGAGACTCCTTTGCATGAATTACTACAGCCTGTGAGTCAGTGAATTAAAAAGCTTAAAAATAATAACCTTGCCAATGATAAGTACTTATTTGGGATTACAAAATGTATTTCCAAAATAGCATTTAGAATTTACCTTCATGCACTGATGCTTGTGTACCATGTCGAGGCCTACTTTTATTATAGTATTTTGGCATGGAATAGAAAGGCTATTTTTCTATATCAACAGAGCATCATTGGAAATGGGTTTTTTTGCAGAATATTTACTTATAGCAATAGGGAGAGGTTGATGATTAGTCAAGTCCTGCCTCCTTCACTAATTATTTAGATGACCTTGGGTGAGTAATTTCATCACATTGTGATTTATTAATCATTAGCTGTGAAAGTCAAGGACTTGACAATTTGCACAATGGCTACAGAAATGTAAATTACAAGATGACTAAAAAAGAAGCTGGACTTTGAATAACTGGGGGGAAATCTATGATTGTCCTGGTAAACAAATAATGAAATATACTTCTCTCCTCTCAGCAGAGAAGTGGGAGACTGCTACAACAGAATGTTGAATATATTATTAGATGTGGTCACCATATTGAGTGTTTTTTATTAACTGGGTTTTTTTCCTTTCTTCCTTGAAAAGGAAATGTAATTCTTTCATTGGGAGGGGAAAGAGTATTTCCATAAATAACTAAGATGTAAAAACAAATGCCATGAATGACCTTTTTTTTTAATTAAACTGTTCAACAACAAGATCTCTAAAGTCCCCTCAAGCTCTAAAATGTCTGGTTTGTCCTCCCAATTCCACATATCTAGAGCTTCAGTTTCAAAACTGGTCGAGCAATTGGATAAAGGAGTCATACTGAAATGAGAACATTCACATAAGGTGATTTGCAAACCTTATAGTACCTTAGAAATGTGAGTGAGCTGTTACTATTCAAAATGCCAAAAGACTTATTCATATCAACTTGGCAATTCAAACAACTTGGCAATTTAAGATGAAAACTTTTTTCCAGTAAGAGAACCAATTTTGGAAACAAAATTAAGATCAGAAGTCTGTTTGGTAAATACATGGATTCATAGGAAGATCCAGGTGTCTAAAAGGAAGTCGACCCAAACCAACCGATTGTTGTTGTCAGCTAATCTAAACTACCCACCACCATCACCACCTCCACCAGCAGCAATAGTCAGTGTCAGAAATTGTGCCCCATTTCCTCTACAAAACTCTCCCTTTTTAATAAACACCAGCATTTAGTTTACCTCAAATAGATTTTCTTTTACATTTGGGCTCTCACTCTCTCTGTCTCTGTCTCTGTGTCTATCTCTCTCTTTCTTTCTTTCTCTCTCTCTCTCTCTCTCTCTCTCTCTCTCACACACACACACACACACACACACACACTCATACACACACACACACACACTCACAGAGTGATGTAGTCTCAGATATTCAACTTATCAGTCATGCAGCCTACATTGTTTCTTAATGGCCTTATCATCACAGAGTCAACCCTTGCCCAAAAAATTACTGCTTACCAGAGGAATAGTACCAAGTGCTCTCAAAAGACATAATACTTCCAGGGAACAGACACACATTCTTTCCAAACAGCATTCCTGTCAGTCAGCACAATAGGAAAAAAAACAGAGATACACATTTGCCAAGAAAACTTCTTGGGAAACTGAAAATATATAGTAGTGTTCATGCCAAGCCCAAGAGGTTTACCTGGTTTTCATTTGCTCTGCAAACAGTCCAAACTGTTTAAAGGCAGGATGGTAAGCTAGTTTGATTATCTTCTGGCAATTGAGCCTTCTCCTTAGCTAATGCTGCTACTTTGCGCTGTCATAAGAGTGACCCAAAGTCACTCATCTGGAAGCAGCTTTGTTGCATTCCATAGCCATAGTGCTGAGAGAACTAGGGGGCTTCTAGCTTAGCTATCTCCTCTGACCATGGTGCTGACAGCTTCTTTAACACTGCTAGCTACTCTGGTAGCTCAAAGGAGAACTTTCATTTATATTCTCTACCTGGTTTTCTGTGTATGTCACCTCCCCAGTAGTCACAGCTGGGCCAACTTAACCCTCAAACTCTATAGTCAACCTTGCTACAGACTCAGGGAACAAACCAAACTTTAAGAGGGAGGAATATAAAGAGAATTAGGTTAATCACTCAGCTTTGACTCAAGCTTACCACTGGTCTCATTTTGATGTCCCTTAGTAACTCTTGCCCCTTATGACCAAGTCTCTGATGTCTACTCTATTCCCCATTAAATAGTTTTTAAGTTTTTCAATGACTAATGATTCTTGAGTTATTTTTCTTTGTAGGGGCAGGATTTCCTAGCTGGGTCTCCAAATCTCAGTCCAATAACTCAATTCCTTCCCATCTCTTCCTGTAATTAATCACTAATAGCTGCTCCTATACACGTGTTCATTTGACCCTCCACAAATAACTTATTAGGACTACATCTGCATTGAATCAATCACCTGTTCTTGGACTTTGGATTCATTTTGTCTGGGTATTTTGCTAACAGTACTTTTTAAGTACCAGTACTTTCTCTTAATAACTAATTTATCAATTTTATCCACATATCCCTGCACTCAAACAGGACCTGGTATGTAGCCCTAAAAACTTGAGTAGGTGCTCTCTCATACTATCTCTAAGTGGAAGATGGAATTTGTTCATTGTTGCTCTTTATACTTGAAGAGGACCAACATAATATCATGAGTTTGGGGTCAATGTGCAGTATGGCTGACTATGGCTGATCAGCTCAGTTCAGCTCAGAAGACTCTATTACACATCAGGCAAAAATAGTCTACATGAACATTTGAAATTGACATGTATCCAAATTTGTGCATCTCACATTTCTTTTGAGCTACGATAATTCTGCTTTGTTCATGGAGAATAGCACTTTCTTTAAAATGGTCATACCATGTATGATTGTCCTGAGACAATGTCTCCCTCATCTCACAACTGATATGACAGTTCTTCAGATAGACCTTGAGAGTGTCCTTATATCACTTCTTCTAACCTCCATGTGAGTGCTTGGCTTGTGTGAGTTCTTCACAAAATTGTCTTTTAGGCAAATGTACATTCAGCATTCAACAATGTGGACAGTCTGCCATATTTGCACTCTCTGAAGTAGATTATGAATGTTTGGCAGTTCAGTTCAAGAAAGGACATCAGTATGCAGTACTTCTTGTCAGGTGATCTTCAGAATCTTCTTAAAACCATTCAAATGGAAGAGATTCAATTTTTTGGCATGATGTCCAGGTTTCACAGACATACAACAATCAAGTCAGAATAATGATTCTGTATACCTTCAATTTGGTATGAGGTTTAATACCTCTTCTTACCCATACTTTCTTTCAGAACCTCCCAAATGCTGAGCTAGCTTTGATAATGCATGCCTCAATCTAATCAGTCCTTCTCTAGCATGCGAAACCTCTTCAGGTGGAAGATTAGCTAAAGAGTGATTGACTTCAACCTGAGGCATAAAGTCGATGACTTCAGCACTGACTGATGACAGTCTGTTGAGAACACTGTAGAAATAGTCAGCCCATCTCTCCAGGATCATGCCCTTATCACTGATCAGTGTGGTTCCATTTTAGTTGAATAGCTGAGATACATCAAAAATAGCTTTCAGTGCACTTTGGATTACTACTATCAGTGTAAAACTGAATCTCATCTGCCTTCTTACCCAGCCCCAAATCCTGCGTTTCTCTAGGCTTCATTTGCACTTTGATCTTGACGGAGTTAAATACTAAATCCATCTGATTAAATGCTAAATATAGATGAGCTATCTTGCTAATAAACCCTGTGGAGTTCTTGTTTTTCATTCAACAGCTTCTGAATTTCCCAATCATTTTTCATCAAATCAATTTTGATGGTTGCCAGGGTTCCAGCACAGATGGGTAAATGCAGTAATATATAGCAAATCTCTGAAAGCTGCCATGTGCTGGCTTAGTGTATCAATAATGAGATATTCACAACACCCATGATGGTTATGAATATGCTGGTATAGTTTTGGATCACAAAATGTAGCAAACTCTCCACATGGAAGGCAGAACCAAGGTCTTTATTTAGAAACCATAACACGGAGTCCCAA
>CM053600.1:13167558-13241537 GCA_028646575.1 Pseudocheirus occidentalis | reverse complement strand
ATGCTTTCCAAGTTCTTTTTCTGGTCATGGGTTTCAGGTAGACCAATAATTTTCAAATTGTCTCTCCTGGATCTATTTTCCAGGTCAGTGGTTTTTTGAAGGAGATATTTCACACGGCTTTCTATTTTTTTGTTTTTTTGTAACTGTTTAATAGTATCTTGGTTTCTTTTAAAGTCATTAGCTTCCACTTGCTCCACTCTAATTCTGAACGAATTATTCTCTTCAGAATGCTTTTGAGACTCTTTTTCCATCTGGCAAATTCGACTTTTTAAGGCATTCTTCTCCTCATTGGCTTTCTGGGCCTCCTTTGTCATCTGAGTTAATTTGTTCTTTAAGGTGTTATTTTCTTCCATCAGATTGTTGAGTCTCTTTTCATGATTTTCTCGCATCATTCTCATTTCTCTGTCCAGTTTTTCCTCCATTTCTCTTATTTGGTTTTCAAAGTCCTTTTTAAGTCTATCTATAGCTTGTTAGGCAATCTTTGAGTGTCTTGGAAGCATTTTGTTTGGGAATTCTGACTGTGTTGTTTTCCTCCCACTCCATGATTTGATCCTTTTTGTCCACAAAAAAGGATGACAAAATGGTTCTTACTTTGCTGCGTTTTCTTCAGGTTGGCCAGTCAATGAATTGCTTGTTTTTTTTTTTAGCTCTGTGGACCTCTGCTTCTAGGGGGGGAAAGGTCTGTTCCAAATCGCTGGGGTTTTCACAGCTGCCGGAGCTATTGAGGGGGTTCTGCAGCTCCCCTCCCAGCTTTGGCTCACTGAAAGGGCACCCCAGTACCACCACTCAAGACCAGGATCCAGATCCAGGCCGCTCAACGCAAGAGCCCTTGGATGTGATAGATCACCTCAGCCCCCCTGCTGTCTGCAGGCCGGGAGCTCTGAAGCATCCCAGTGGAGGCAGCTGCTGCTTTGGCTGTTCCTGCTGCCACAGCAGCCTCCAGCTGCTTCCTTGCCCTGGGAGCAGTTTGGCCAAACTGCTTTCCTCCTGCAAACTGAGCAAAATCCGCTGACTTTTCTCTTTGCCTTTTTCCTTCTGATCTGATAAATGTGGAAATTGTGCCTCCAGTGCCACGGATCTGTTCTTGCTCGGCTCCACCCGACCGCCCTGGGGCCTGGCCGGGGTTTCGGGCTAGGCCAAGCTGCGGTTCTCAGCCTCTGCGATGAGCCCCACCTGCCGAGCTGACAGTGAGAGATTTGTTTTCTCTATTTTTGAGAGTTTTGGAGCACTAAAATTTGTTTAGAGTCATATTTTATGGGTATTTAGCCACCACCCTTTAAACTCGTATGTGGGTGTTTCTGCATGTGAGTGGACCCATCTGAACATCAATAGAGGAGCAGCGTCTCGGTTCCTAAGACCATCAAAATATGTGTTTTCCACAAGGGGTGGGGGTGTGCAGGATAGGAAGGAGGGACATACAATCAGCCTCTCACAATATGCCCACCATGGAGATGTCCTGCATAATTACACATGTACAGCCTGTACTGAATTGCTGCTCCTTCCAGTGGGAGTGGGTGACAAGGGAGGAATTGCAAGAACCTAGAATTTAAAGCTATACAATCAAATGCAACTGGGAAATAAGACATACAGGGACGGGGGTAGGGAGACCCTCCATGCCCTACTAGGAAGTTAGAGGGGCATTGGAGGAGGACATAAAAGGGAACAGATTGTGGTTGGGGCGGGTTTACGGTGGGATCACTGTTTTTGGCTTGGGGTTAGGAGAAAGAAGGGGAGAAAATTTGTAACTCAAAACTGGAAATGAATGATGTAATCAAGAAAATAAATTAAAATTTAAAAATAAGTGTTTTCCAATGGTCTTAAGCGACCCCAGTTGATCCCCCAAAGGGGTCATGACCCACAGGTTGAGAACCACTGATAGCAATACGAAATCTCAAACTATAGTACCAAGCAATAATCTTCAAAACTATTTGGTACTGGTTAAAAGATAGAAAAATTAATCACTGGAACAGATAGGACCCTAAGATATGGAAACAATGGAACATAGTTAGCACAATGTCCAATAAACCCAAGGATGCCAACTACTGGGATAAGAACTCAGTATTCAATAAAACTGCTGGGAAAGCAGTCTGGGCAGAAATTGGGTTTAAACCAATCCATCACACCATATAATAGAGTGAACTCGAAACAGATACAACACCTATACAGAAATCCTTATATAAACAAATCAGGGGAACAGGTAAGGAGACCCAACTATGGATGGGGAAGAGTTCTTGATCAAGGGACAGGGAGGTTCACAGGAGATAAAAAGGTAAATCTTGATTGCATGAAAACTGAAAAAAATTTGGCATAAATAAAAGCAATGCCATTAAAATTAGAAGGGAAAAAAGTTAATGGGGAGGCCCATTGGATAGGCCCTTATAATAAACATGTCTCATAAATGTCTGATATCCAAGATATAAGAGGTACTGATTAAATATAAAAACAAGAGTCATAACCTAAGTGTTAAATGGGTATGAAAAACTGTTCTCAAAAGAAGAAAATCAACTATCAACAACCACATGAAAAAACGCTCAAATAAAGTAATATCATGAAAATACAAATTAAAACAACTCTGAGGTTCCACTTTGTCCAGAAGACTGGCAAAAATGACCAAAAAAAAAAGAAATATGACATTGTTAAAGGGGACGTAGAAGGCCATGAACATTAATGATCTGTTGATGGAGGTATGATGGAAGTTCAGCCATTCTGAAAAGTTACTTAGAATTACATGTAGAATTATAATTCTACATTGTAATTACAACAACAAAAAGTCCTTGGGCTCAGGATGTCCTTTAGCCCAGTGAAATCAGTACTAAGCAAAGAAATCAAATAAAGAGGGAAAGGACCTATATGTACAAATAAATAGCAGCAGTGTGTGTGTATGTGTGTGTGTGTGTGTGGTTTTTTGGGGGGAGGGGTTGGTTATGGGGCTGAGGTGGGAGAGATTGGGGAGGTATGTATGGGAGTGACTAATACTGAAGAGAAAAAAGAAAAGTGTCAATGAAATCATAAAAAAATGAACAAAAACAAAACCAAACAAACAGATGAGAGCAAAGGAAATCCAGCAGGGAAATTGGTGGCACTGCTTAACTAGGTTAAATTTGAATCATACAAAAAAAAAATCTATCCTTTCTCTCACAGGCATAAATAAGAGAGTTGTGAAAATAACTGAGGTTAGGTTAGGGTAAAGAAACTAAGCAATAGTAAAATTATTTGTTAGGAAAGATTACAGATATCTTGAGAGATAATAAATACACTCTAAAAGATCTCATCTTTTTATTCTGCTACTTTTCATAAACAAGTTTGAGGGAAAAAATCCCACCTATTTACAAAGAAGCTTATATAAGTTTCCTTACATATTCTACACCAAATAAAATTTTTAAAAATTATTCACAGTAAATTATTAGGAATCTGAAAGTTAAGTACCTTTAAAAAGAACACCTGAAGTGACTGAAATGATAGAATTAAATATTAAAAACTAAAATACATGAGACTTACCTTGTCACAGCTCCCGAGAATATTCTCTCAATCATCCTACTGGAAATAGCTGCAAAAAAATAAGTTGACTTATAATTTTCAGCTGCATCATAAATTTTCAGAAAGCAATTGACTATGATGATGACACTGTTGTAGAACTTTACATATTACATTTTGAAAGATAAGAAAATTAAGGCTAAAAGTTTCCTGCTGCAGTCATCAGGTTTGTTACAGTGTAAAGACCAGTTCAGAGATTGTAAGTCTTGACTGTCACATAGTAAAGTGATATGCATTGGATTTAAAATCCATTTTTCTAAATCTTCATCCTTTTTTTTCTTCCTATTGCACTACTTTAAGGTAAAACAGCATAGACCATAGTTTTGACAGCCTACATTATGAAGCAACTAGGTAGGGAAAAGGATAGAGTGCTGGACCTGGGGTAGGGAAGATTCAAATTCAAATCCACCTCAGATATTTACTATCTCCATGACCTTGGGCAAGTCATTCTGTATGGGCAAAGGTCTGCCTCAGTTTCCTCATTTGTAAAATAAAAATGACAGTATCCCTACCTCCCAGGCCTGTTGTGAGAATAAAATGAGACAATATTTTAAAGTGTTTTGCAAACATCAAAGTCCTATAAAAATGCTAGCTATTTTTATTGCATAATTTCTTTTAAAATTTACTTTTTGTTTTAAAATTGTTTTATTTTAAAACCTTGACAATTTCAATTAAATGTCTTATAACAACTGTTAGTCTCTCAAAGTTCTAATTAAGTTTCTTTGCTCATTCATTCTCATTCACTTTGCTTCTTGTATGGTTATAGCCAATATGTATTCCCTTTTTTTCCAGATGTACATTAGTTGATAAAATTCCCTCCAGATTTCTTCATAATTTTTATACTTATTAGTCCTAACTGAATATTTAATTATATTAATTTATTCTGCTAGATTTACTTATTATTGGAAATTTGGGATGGCATTTTTGTTCTGCATTTACATATAATGCAGCTATGAGAATTTTTGAATGGATAGGCTTTGTTTTCTCATAATATTATTGGGGCATATTCTCCTAAAATGAAATAATTGGCTGTTATTGGCTCATATTAATCCTGATTTCTTTTTTAAAAGACAATTTTCCATTGTTTATTCTGGGTCACTATGGAATACAGAGACTTGCTGTCATACTTTTCTGACAATCTGATGAAAAGCTTTTAAAAAGCAGAAAAATACAAATGGAGAATTTAATGAGATTATTTGTAATTATTTAATATAGTCATTAAACATAATTCAAACCTTGGGGAGATGCAAAATAATGGAATTCTACCATCTCAGGCCACCAATAATACAACCCTTCCAAGAGGTAATTATTGAAGCTCCTTCATTATTAGCTAAGGAATCAGTTAAGTGTGAAACATTTAGAAGATTGTGTGGATTCCCTTAATTCTTCAGAATTATTTTCATAGGAGATTCTGGGAAGCTGGAAAAATTTTATCTTAGTAAGAGAGTATATTTTGTAGGTCCAATAAAAAACTTACAAATTGTGGGAAATGTTACAATAATAAAAGATAATATTACAAACAATATTCATTCACAAATATTTACTTACGTAAATCTGGCACCATGTGCCAGATTCAGTCTTTATGTCACAGAGAATACAGTCTAGTAGGGGAAAAACATATGTGGATACTATTATACAGAATAGAAGGTAAAAGTACACATGATGGGAGATGAGGTACAAAGGACTCTGGGCAGTCAGCTGTCGAGTATATCTAAAGTTTAATTTTAATATTCAGAATCTTACATTTGCATTTATATGGTATTACATATAAATCAGATACATAATTGTAAATAAAACTAAAGTTTTATTTAAAGGAGTCTGTAGTATTTTCACAAATGTTACTTGAAAAAATGTTTTATCAGAAGTGTACTTAAGAAATCATCCCACGAAGCTGGATGTATAGCAGAAGCACGCTAGTAAATGCTTAATAACTAGCTCTCGGAAAAAAAAAGTACACTTAACACACTTCAAAGTCTAATATGCATTATTAACATTTATTTCATCACTTCCTTAAGTCCAGATAATCAACAAATAAGAAATCAAACCATGATTTGTAGCACTGGTGGGAGCTAGATCCGGCATAACCCTCATTTCCAGGCGTACTCAGACTCATAGAATCCTAGATTTAGGGCTGAAGCGCCTTAAGAGGTCATCTAGTCTAACTGCCTGTTTGCAATCAGAAAACTGCGGTACAGAGAAGTGATGGGACTTGCTCAAAGTCACAAAGATGCAACATGAAAAGAACCAGGATTTGTACTCTGTTTGAAGGCTCTAAAGCTAGGAATTTTCCCCATATACCACACTGTCTCGGCTCATTTTAAAGAAATCTGTGTAACTTTGGGGGATACTGCTATACCTCTCTGGGCTTTGGTTCCCTCATCTATAAAACAAATGGATGCATCAAGTGATTGCTAATGCTCTTTTTAGTTCTAACAGGCTATGGTATGTAGAAAATCTGAACTTCCACAAAAAAGAAATCACAATTATTGCTTTAATAGAGATTCCAATATGATTCTTACACTTAATTTAAATTTCAAGCTTCTCTGGAGTGTCTAAAATATGACTGATATGCACAAAATTGTTTCAGGAACACATTCCATTGCAAAAATTAAGATTCAATGACATAAAAGTCAAAATGATACCCCCCTCCAAAGAAAAGACGTTTCTGTAGCAGAATTCAACAACCATTACAAAGTATCTACTATGTGGGAGACACTGCAATATGTTAATATAAGAAAGCATATTTTACTTAAAACTATAATTAATTATTATAAAATAATCTTGGCATGACTGTAACCATAGGTTCAAATATCAGGTGTAGGTAAATTTAAAAGAATTCTCTACAAATATCACGTGGGTTAAGAATACCCAAGCTGTTTGGGGAGAGGAGTTAAAAACATTAAGAGAGTTGCAGATTATATAACATTAATACCTCTGAAAAAGCTCCCTGGATAATTCTATGTTTTTTTCTTTTGAGAACTCCCCTGCAGATGGAAACTGGAAGTATTTTAAATGTCCAACAATAGATGTATGGTTGAATAATATATTGAAATACTATATTGCAATTATGACTGACAGGTAAAAGGAATACAAATTTGCGGGAGTTGGACAAAGTCTAAGAAAGTATTCAATGAGGAACTTCCAGGAACAGGTCAGACTGAGAAGTGAATTATCCATAAGAAACTGGAAGACTAGACTGGTAGTAATATGATGAGAAGGTATGAAGAATTTGGAAATGAATAGAATAAACAGGGGTAAGAAATTGGGAAACTTTAAGTGAGAGACACTGGTGAATGGTAAGTCTTAGAGACTTAGAAAGTAAACTCAGGTTGAGGGAGTTAAGCAGGGTGCTATATACACTGAAGGTAAGAAGACTTTTTTGAAGAAGGGAGTTCTATAGGCAAAGACTCAGTGTAAAGGCAGAAACGAGAATAATTTCAAAAAAAATCTGGGAGAAGAGGACCTCAGATTCCAGAAAAAATAAATACTTGGTTTCTCCAATGACTGCAAGAGTTAATACTCACTGAGCCTTAGAAAACTGAATTAACAAAATAAAAAAGGTAGGCATTAATCAAGGATAGGGCAAAAAAAAAAAAAGAAGTCTAGAAATGAGTTAAATAGGAAAGATGAGAATAATACTAATGAATTTTTTATGTCAGGACAAGTTAAACTTGTAATGTGAAATTGTGAATACAACTAAGCTTACTAGAGTTATAAACACTTCGTACTTGAATTCTTTAAGTACAGTAAAATGGTAAAACTGTTTGTATATTTTAATAGTAGCTGTCTATGTGCCGTATTTCAGTATCTGCTTTTGGGACTGGGTACCATAGGAGCAACAAAAGATGCTATGAATTCTAGAAAACCTAGATATTTCCACACAGGGTTTACTATGAAATGACCTAAGTAAACAGTAATGGAATCATGATAGGATGTCTCTCTTTAGGATTTGTCCTAGATTGTGTTTGTCACACAAACACAGTGACTTGTCATGCAAAGTGTGAATACTGTATGACTATATTTACAGATCTGCTATTTGTCTTACCATGGTCATTATGTCGGGCTAAGTCCTTTGGATCAATAAAGAGATCATGGTCAGTGTCTAGTTCCCAGAATTTACAATAAATGACATAAAAATGTTCATAAGAGAAGTACTCTGTCAACTGGTTAATATCAGCTTCCTCTTCCAATAGTGCAACATTCTGTTGGGGAAAAAATAATCCATTAAAACATCTGGCAAGGGAGTTTTCAAAAACAAAAAAGAAAAACAGAAATAATCAATAACTATATGACAAAAATGTTCAAAATCTTCAATAATTGGAGAAAAGCAAATTATAACAACTTCAAGATTCTTTAATGATACTCATCAAAATTATCAAAGAAAATTCAATGCTAGGGCCGTTAATTTTAAAACAAAGACAGCATTCTGCTGTTGGAACTTAAATTTGTTTAGTCATGTTAGAAAGCAATATGGAAACATTTATTCAGCAGGAGTTATATACTCTTTGATCCAGCAATCAGACTACAGGGACAGTATTCCAAAGCAAAGAGGTTATTGTCAATTTCCTACTGATAGGAAAAAAAAGAACTATCTGAAATATTTCTTGCAGCATAATTTTTAATAGCAAAAAACTGAAAGCAGGCTATATTTCCAATGACTGGGGAATGGTTGGACAAATGATCACATGAATGCAAAAGAATATTGTTACACTATCAGAAATGATCATGAAGGATTTAAAGAAGCATTTGAATTCTTAAAAGATAAAAACAGAGACAAAAAGAACATTATACACATTGACAACTACACAATTAATAGCAACAAGATAAGTGTCACATCCATGTTAAATACAGAGAAAAAAAGGAAACAGGATTATAAAAACAAGGACAATGCAGATACCACATTCTTCAAGTTGGGGTCTAAAACTGATAAATTTACAGATACAAATATCTATTACAATCTCTTTTGGGGGGGGGGAGATAATTTTGTACAATCCTGCTACGATGGATCACTTGATGTTCCTCATCTATAACCCTCCATGTCTTTGTACTGTCTTTGATGCCCTACGATGCTTCTCCTCGTTACTTTTGCCTGTTTCCTTTTTACTTATGGACTCTGAAGAAGGAATTTCTGGATTCCCTGAATTACTAGTCCCTTGTCCTCTGAGATTATCTTCTCTGAGGGTAAGAACAGTTTGCCTTCTGCCTTTGTATCTCCATGGTATGGATATTCCCAGGGACAGTTCTTGGCACACAGTAAACATAATAACTGATTGATGCCTGGGTTCTTCTGTTTATGTTCTTGATTATATATTTTAATACTTGCCCTTGGAGGTAAACTAACATAAAATGTATATACCTTGACTTTTGTTAAAGCTGAAAGATATTTATGGCCCCTGACAACAACAGGTAAAATTAAATCTGAAACTCAGAGAGTTCTGGCATAACAATTACGTTAGAATGAAACTAAACTTCTGTATAGGAAAAATTTTGAAAGCTCAAATAATAATTAGCTAGTATTGCATGATTTTGAATTCTAAGAGAGGCTATCTTGTCACCCAACACGAAATAATAAATGATTAATCTGAATTAAAAAGATTAACCTGAATTGATATGTTAGTATTTTAAAAGATGGTGATGTGAAAAGGTAACTGCCATTATTTCCATGCAGAAATTTACAGATTTAAAATTGATAGCAATAAAAAATTCTATAGGTTTCAGATAGTAAGATGTCAACAAGTTTTCTGAATTAGTAGAAACTACATTTATTATCCTCATAAAAAGGAAATATACCTGCAAAAAACTGCTTTTTCTCAGTTCAGTACAAGTGATTCTCCCAGACCAGGACCTATTTACTGTATAAAAAATCCGTTGTATGACCTGAAACAAGTAACAATAATTGTGTTAAGTTGAATGAGTATTGCTGTATTTTGATTAAAATGGGCTCTTTTTAAAAACTGGAAGCCTTATGTAAATAGGATTTTAAAAATCTATACCTCAGACAACAGTTTTTATACTGACTTCTGTTCTTCTATAACCATTAAACTTGTTTTAAGATCTCTCTAAAACATGGGTATAAAAATGCATTCCCTTTAATTTTTGCATGTAAATCAGTTCAGAAATGTTGCTAAACAAAAAACACAAGAACCAAGAAATGCTCACAAATCTTATCCTATGACTTATTTAGTTAGTACTAAGACCAAAAGTTCTTATAAAATGGTCACGGCTGTTTTATTCACAACACAAAATGGTAGAGTGAAAATAGAAACTTCCAGTTGCAGTACAAGAAAATCTGGTGCTGATCTGAATCTTGAAGCTGATTTAAACATGTTTGAAAAAAAAAAAACAAAAATGATTCCTGTAGAAATTTACTTCCGTTTTTACAGTATGGGGGGGAGGGTAAAATAATTCCTAGCTGGCACTATCACAATTTTCTAACTGGCGTATGCCTTAGAACGTGTCATCCACATGCCATTAAGTCATCCGGCTATTTTAAGACCTCAAAAAGATAAAACAACGCTGCCAATCAAGACAACAGGCTTATGTTTAAAATCTAGATTACAAAAGCAATAGGAAATGAGTACATTCATGTTAGTCTCATGTCACACTGTTTACACAGTTCAGTAAGAACTTATCATGTGTGATGTCAACTCATTTTTACAGAGTGTTTTAAGGTTTATAAGATCCATCCTAGGGAAGAGGCCGTGAAGGAATATCACAAATAATAGGTTTGGGAAGCTACAGAAAACAAAAGAAGCCTGAGATTAGATGAAAAGCACCTGC
The DNA here is from genome assembly GCA_028646575.1 of Pseudocheirus occidentalis. Taxonomy (NCBI): domain Eukaryota; kingdom Metazoa; phylum Chordata; class Mammalia; order Diprotodontia; family Pseudocheiridae; genus Pseudocheirus; species Pseudocheirus occidentalis. The sequence continues at coordinate 13,231,223 of CM053600.1, read as the reverse complement.
GGTGATTAGGCAGTAAAGCTCAACAAACAATGATGATGATGATGATGATGATGATGATGATGATGATGATGATGATGTAGATGACAGCACTAAGAATAATAAGCAACCGTTACAAAAACAAGTCTCGAATACACGCCCCACAAAGCCTTTAAAGTGTCGGTTTGTATGTGTGAATGGAGAAAGGAATGCCGTTAAATTAAGGCATTTGACTTGAGTTGCCTGTGCCAGCTCACTGACCTTCCTCTGAGTATCCTTTGTTGGGAGGCGATGCACATTACAAAGGTCCAAAGTAGAAGAGAGAAGATTGAGCATCCAAGTCTCACTACAGCTGCCAGCAGCGCTTCAAACATTAGGAATTTACTGAGCTTAATGAAGTGTTTATGTAACACTTTATCTTCCAAATATTTCTCAAGGCTTCCTAACTTTTCAAATCCCTCTCTTCTACCCTATGATAAAGAATGAGGCTCAGAGAGTCCACAAAGCCTTTAGATGGTGAACAGAGCATGTGGAGGTGAGAGGAAGCTATTCTTCAGTTAACTGCTACTGCAGCTTCCATGTGAACTGACTGAGATTCACATCTGGAACAATTTATAGCTCAGTAAGGATAGACAGGAAACATTACTGAAGACTAAACCAAATGATTAGTGAGTATTTGTCACCCTAAGTTCATTAAATCTTCAAATATACAGGCAGATCCCAATTGAACCATGCTTCTTACTTATAAACAGTCACTTCAGAATAGCAGGATTACATGCAGAAATAAGTTTGACATAATTGTACGTGTATAGCCTATATCAAACTGCCTGCCATTTTAGGAAGAGGAAAGGGGAAGGAGAGAGGGAGAAAAATCTGGAACTCAAAATCTTGAAAAAAATTAATACTAAAAATTATCTTGACATAAAATTGGGAAAAAAACATTATTTTAAAAACAAACAAAAACAATAATAGGATCACTATTTAAAGTTGAAACTGAAAAGGATATTGGATGAGATTGAATTCGACCTCCTCATTCTCCATATAAGGAAACTGAGGCACAGAGAGGCTAAGTGGCTTGCACAAAGTGAGACACCTGATACAGATCTGAACCCAGGTCATCCTGACTCCAAGTCCTGTGTCCTATCCACTATACCATAATATCTCTAATAAAAGCAATAATAATAACAGACATTTACATGGTGCTTTAAGGTTGGCAAAATGTGTTATTTGTCTTTCATTTTGAAGAGAGCCAATGACTTCCCAGGACAATGTGATGACTTGCTTGTTAATTGTATTTAAGTGATGCAGAGTTGCACAAAGTCAGCAGCCTCACTCTCATCTGGGTCCAGTGGCAAGACAAAAGCTAGGATGACTAGAAATGGCCCGGGATGCAGTGGATGACCTTGGCATCTTCCATGTCTGACCAAGCTTTAAGCATGCCCCAGAGCCTGCTTTGGTCCATCTTCATGGCCACTGGGAACAAATTATTCTCATTCCACCAAGGGAAGTTTTCACATGCCTGGAGTAGACACCCCCCTAACTTGTTTGAGACCTGTTAGGGCGAAGATGGTTTACCAGTGTGTGGCCACTGCACATGCTACAGCTTCTGGGAGCCACACGTGAGAGTTAGATGAAAGGTGGACAACAAAGGGTGAATGAGCAACCCTGAAAAGGGCTGAGCAAGTCCTCACACCAGAGGTGCTAGTCTTCCCTGAATACCCCATACACTCTACATTATCTCTACTGCCTCAACAAGGTGGCTGAGTATCAATTAGCATTTTCCTTTCTTCCTTACTACTGTTGTTTGGGATTTCTCTCTAGTCTGAGGCTATTCTCTCTTTTAACCCATTACCCATTTCTAATACCTACCATTTACCTTACTCTAGTGCCATTTACACGGCAGACATGGAGGCCCTTCCCATGGCCCTTCTTTTTTGCCTGTATGTGTGCCCTCAGTGCTCAATACAGTAACTAGCACAGGATTAGTGCTTCACAGATGCTTGCTGCATAAACTCTGCATCCTTGCCTATTACTCTTTCCCTCAGTTCCTTCTCATCTCTTGAACCTTCAACCATGGCTGTTCCTGGGCACGATCACCAATGAATTTAGGGATAGTCCTTCCTCCCACCTCTAGGCAAATGGGGAGACAGAGAGAACAAATTATGGAATATTCCAGTGGGGGCTGAATTGGTTAGGAAGAGAGTGTGGGGTGGGTAAGGGCAATGGGTGTGTTACCGGTGTTTTAAGTTGAAACTCAAAACATTTTCCCATAGAAACAACATTATATGAGGTGGTTAGGGCTTATGGCATTATTAATACAATACTATGTCTTGAAAACATTATGGTTTTTGTGGGCTGGCTTAGGAATTTCTCCACCACTGGTAATATTAGTTCCTGAAGGAATACATTTCAAGTTCCAATAAACTTAAATGTGAACTTTTGCAATACAGTCCTTTTTTGGTAGAATATCTGCATATTAAAATATATTCAGTTGGTAGCTATTTGCTGGTTATCACCTCCTACATAAATCACCTTTTTTTATTTTGTGGGGAAATGTCACTTTACTGATATATAAAAGTACATCACAGCTTATGTACCACAGCATCCTACACTTTCATCATATCTGACTGTAATCAAGTTAACTATACCAGAAATGAGGTAAAACTAATGGGAGCTAGTATGAAATGAATTATGAAACTGATGAATGGCCTAACTTTAGATCTTAGTTGAGAGATGGCCAAAAGAACTTATCCAAATGTTAGATTCCATTCATTTAGTAGAGGGCAGAATTCTCAGGTTAGTGGCACTGCATCTGGATTAGAGGTTAGGCAAACTGACAAGGCATCTTCACGTTAAAATCACTGTATTACATAGAGATGGATGGGAACTCAAAGGTTGTCAAACTGAACTCTTTTTACAGATAAGGAAACTGAGGTTCACACAGAGTATAAGTGACTAGCCCAATGTCACACAATATACTAAATAGCAGAGTTGGTTTTCAAATCCAAGTTCTCAGACTCCAGATCCAGTGTTTTCCAATACACCATGCTTCCTTTCAAAATTAGAAGTAGTCAAAAACAGTTTAGAAATTAAATTTTCCTAAACAGAAAAACCATGAATTAATAAATCAACAATAGATAATAACAAGAATAGATTGTCAAGTATTATTTGTGCTCTGAAATAATGCATTAATAGTTTCAATATACATTTACTCACTACACACCAAAAATTAAGATTTTATCTTTATATTCTGAAAATCATACTAAATGAAAAGTACTTGGATTTGCCAAGTCTTTGTATTGCACAGAAAATAACAGTTCAACTCTAAGGGAATTTTCTTATTCATTTCATAATACAAAATGTCCCCAAAGTGTTAATGTAGGTCCCAAAAGTCTTAGTGTGGCTTTAACAGCTTAAAAACACACTAAGACTTTTGGGACAATGTATAGGCAGCACTAAATTTTAAGTCCTAGAAAGCTCATCACCTAAAAATTAAGGTTTTAAAAGCTTATTTAAAAGCTTGCCTTTGAAAAGTCTTATTTCCTTCATAATGTCTTTATAATTGATTCACATGATGATACTAAATACTAAGTGGAAAATGGTAATTTTTCATACAAAGAATACTCACTGTGGTAATATACCGAGAATGAAATTCAGATGCTTCCTTTAAAAATGATAAACCAGGATGAGTATTCACTATATCCTATATAAAAAGAAAAAAAGAGTTCATATGTACCTAAGAGATACATGGAATGAATATTCTGTAATTCATTTCAATGAATTAAGGAAAGAAATCATCTTAGCTCTTTTTACATAAAATGTCAGTCTCATAGGTCTTTATATTTATTCACTCAATCATTTATTAATGTCTAGAATTAAGAATTCATTTTGTGAGATAGTGAGGGAGATACAAGACAAATGAGCCTGTCCTTACTCTCATGCAGTCTATCAGACAAAATTCTCTACTGTAGTATATTTACAGAATCCATTTTCATTAATTCAATAAACATTTAATTCCTACTTTAATGCACAAAGTATTGTATTAAGTGCCAGGAATGCAAAGACAAGAAATGAAAGCCTCTGCCCTCAAGAAGGTTATATTCTATTGGGGGAACATGTAAATAAATACAGTATAACTGTGTGATCATAGAAGACTCTGAAACTGATGGCTGATCTCACTTATGTGGCCATTCTCTCCAATGATGCAAATCACAACACATACATGTTTTTTCACCTTGTATAACTCTTCTCCATGTCCTCCTACAAATCCTCCAGTAGTTCTTTATGATTTCTAGGGTCAAATATGAATCCCCTATTTGGCTTTGAAAGTCTTTCATAACCTGACCCCTTCCTACCTCTTTCACAAAGTCTGACAATCAGTCCTAAAATACCATAAAAACTGAGCTGCCTCCAGCACAGACTTTATAGGTACTTGGTATTGTCCAGCTTTTCTTCTCATCCATTTTTTTCTCAGGTGCCACTTCTACTTCCTTAATGTGGTGGGGGTTCCATTGTTAGAGAAAAGAGTTTGTTACAGAAAAATGTTTACAGATTATTTCAATTCTTTATCTGTTCATGTCTTCAGGTTTTATCCTTAATATACTGAGAATGAAATTCAGATCATTCCTTGGAATGATTCCTTGCTCTCACAGAGCAAAGTCTATACCAATCTATTCCATGGCGCTCTCATCCAGCTTTCTGTAAATTTGCCTTTCCTTCCATTCTTTTTCATTTTTTAAATTAAATAACACTCCCCATGATTTTTTCTATTACCTCTGCAAAGTTTGAAAAATTAGCTTGCATCCTAAAATGGTAATGCCTTTGGAGGCCACATCCTCCTCATTGGCAAGGAGGGCAAATGTTGTTGGTTGAAAAAGTTCAATTTTTAGGGTTTTTTTTTCCCCCTTGATGCAATTAGTTTACATTTCTTAAAATTCCTAGATCATCTGTCAATGTCTGTTTCTTTATTCACTTCCCATTTTCAGTGTCAACAACTTATTTAAAAAGAACAAGTTGGCAGTGCTTCAACTGCTCGAAACATCTAGCTTTGATTCTTTTAATGTGGTATTTGATTTGGATCCTTGTCCTACAATAAGTAGATGGTCTGACTGTACACATCTGTTCATAAATTAGTTCTACATAGATAACCATATAGGTATTTGGTCTATTAAAATATAATCAGTTTCATTTTTATGTTACTTCACATCTGCCACGTTTGTTAAATGATATATTCATGATATATAGGTATAAGGTTTCTCTATAATTCAAGGAATTCTTAACTTGGGGAACCCTCCCCCCTTAAGGGTCTGTGGATAGACTGCAGGAGGTTCATGAACTTGGCATGGGGGGGGGGCGGAAAATGATATCTTTAACCTTCAGCTAAAATTTAACATTTCCTTAAGCTATGAATGTCAGCAGAGTAGTATAAATCTTTCCAGGGTTACCAAAAGGGTCCATGATATGACACAAAAAAGGTTTAGAACTCTTGGTGTAGTATAGAATCCTGTCCATTTGTTACTCCTGAATGTTTTCCAACATACTTCTTGTCAACCTCTTCTAAGTCTACCATTTCTTTTAAATAAATTCCTGTTGGTTTCTTTTGTTTTTACACCACAAAAATTTCTCCTAAATCCCTTCCCTTCCCAGAGAGCAATCCCATAATAATAAAGAATATTTTTAAAGAAGAGAGTGTAAAAGAGAAGAAAAGTCAGTAAAATTGATCAATATATGAAAAGAAATCTGAAAATATATGCGACATCTGTGAACCTCCCACCTCTGCCAAGCAATGGAGTTAGGGCATTTTCTCATATTCTTCTTTACAAGACATTATGGCCACCTTTTCAATGAAGTCTCTGAGTCTGCATTACATTTGGAGAGAATTATCAAGAGTTTTCTATGCCTTCATACTTGCCAAGAGATGTCACATAAGCTGGAATTATCTTCATGGCCTTTCCAAGGTCTTTTTTCTCCCTCTTATACTAGCTAGCTTAGTGACCTCATAGTTGTTGTTCAGTGGTGTCTGACTTTTTGTGATCCCACAGATCAAAGCAAGTCAGGTCGTTCTATTCTCCATGATGTCTCCAAGTATATCCAAGTTCATGTTCATTTTTTCAATGACACAATCCATCCAGCTCATCCTCTGCAGTCCCCTCTTCTTTTTGCCTCCAATCTTTCACAACATCAGGGTTTTTTCCAATGAGTCTTGTCTTTTCATCACGTGGCTAAAGTATTTAAGCATCAGCATTTGACCTTCTAGTTAACAGCCTTAATCAATTTCTTTAAGTATTGACTGATTTGATCTCCTTGCTGTCCAAAGGGCTCTCAAAGTCTTTTCTCCAGCACCATAACTGAAAAGCATTGATGCTACGCTGCTCAGTTTTAGTCCAACTCTCACAGTCATACATCGTTACTGCAAAAACTATACCTTTGACTATATGGACCTTCGTCAGGAAGGTGATGTCTCTACTTTTTAATATGCATCATAGATTTCCTACAGCTTTCTTTCCAAAAAGTGTCTTCATGGCTGCAGTCACCATCTGCAGTGACAGTTGAGCTCAAGAATATAAAATCTGACACTGCTTCCATTTCTTCTCCCTTTATTTGCCAGAAAGGGATGAGACAAATTGCTATGACCTTAGTTTTTTAACGTTAAGCTTCAAACCAACTTTTACATTCTCCCCTTTCACCTTCATCAAGAGACTGTTTTCCACTCCTCTTCACTTTCTGCCATCAGAGTAGTATCATCTACACATCTGAGACTGTTGACATTTCTCCCTGCAACCTTCATTCTGGCTTTTGATTCATGCAGCCAGACATTTCACAGGATGTACTCTGCATATAAGTTAGATAAATAAGGTGACAATATACAACCTTGTCATATTCCTTTTCCAATCTTAAATAAATCAACTGTTCCATATCTGGTTCTAAGTACTGCTTCATGGCCTGCATACTACATGGTCCTCCTTAGGAAACAAGTAAAATGACCTGGTACTCTCATCTCTCTAAGGACATGACACATTTTGTTGTGATCCACACAGACTTCGATATAGTCAGTGAAGCAAAACTAGATGTTTTTCTGGAACTTCCTTGCTTTCTCCATAATCCAGTGAATATTGGCAATTTGGTCTCTAGTTCTTCTACCTCTTCAAAAACCAGCCTGCTCAGCCGATTTCAGAAAACCTGGAAAGACTTATATGAACTGATGTTGAGTGAAGTGAGCAGAAGCAGAAGAACATTATACATGTAAAAACAACACTATGCAAAGATCAGCTTTGATGGATTTAGCTCTTCTCAGCAATACAATGATCTAGGGCAATTCCAAAAGACTCGTGATAGAATATGCTATCTATATCCAGAGAAAGAACGATGGAGTCAATGCAGATCGAAGTGTACTATTTTCTCTTTTTTCTTTCTCATAGTTTTCCCCTTTTGTTCTGATTTTTCTTTCATATGACTAACGTGGAAATATATTTAATATGTCTGTACATGTATAGCCTATACCAGATTGATTGCTGTCTTGGGGAGAAGGAAAAGATGGGGGAGAAAAAACTTGGGAACTCAAAATCTTATAAAAGTGAATACTGAAAACTATCTTTATATGTAATTGGAAAAAATAATATTAAGAGGGGAAAACATAAAAAAGACAAAAAAAAAACCCCAAAACCAAAACACCGGTCTGCTCTTTTGATAATTCTCGGTTCATATACTGTTGAAGCATAACCTTTCTGGCATGTGAAATGAGCACTAGTAATCTGAACATTCCCTTGACATTGCGTTCTTTAGAATTGAGACATAAGTTGATCTTTTCCAATTCAGCAGCAATTGCCGAGTTTTCCAAATTTGCTGGCATGCTGAATGTAGCACTTTAATAATATTCTCTTGTAGGACTTTAAATAGCTCACCTGGAATTCTATCACCTCCACTAGCTTTACTGTGAGCAATGCTTCCTAAGGCCCACTTGACTTTATTCTCCAGGATGTCTGGCTTTAGATCACCAACCACACCATCACGGTTACCAGTGATGTTAAGGTCTTTCTTCTACAGCTACTTTGTGTATTCTTACCACCTCTTAATCTCTTCTGCTTCTGTTAAGTCCCTACCATCTTTGTCTTTTGTCACACACAATCTGCCTCTGATTTTCTTGAAGAGATTTCTTGTCTTTCCCATTCTATTATTTTCTTCTATTTTTTGCATTGCTCCTTTAAGAAAACCTTCTTATCTTTCCTTGATACTCTCTGGAATTCTGTATTTCACTGGATGTATCTTCCCTTTCTCCTTTCCTTCTTTCTTCAGCTATCTGTAAAGTTTCATAAGAGAGCCATTTACTTTCTTGATCTTCTTTTTTCTTTGGAGTTTTTCTGTTGCTGCCTCCAGCACAATATTGTAAAACCTCTGTCCATAGCTCTTCAGGCACCTTATCTACTAGATCTAATCCCTCAAATCTACTCATCACCTTCATTTTATATTCATAAGGGATGTTATTTAAGTCATACCTATATGATATGATGGTTTTCCTTATTTTCTTCAATTTTAAGTCTGAATTTTGCAATAAAAAGCTCATGATATGAGCCATAGTCAGCTCCAAGTCTTGTTTTGACAAACTGTTATTACAACTTCTCCACCTTTGACTGCAAAGTATGTATAACCAATCTGATTTCTATATTGGCCATGTGGTGATGTCCATGTGTAGAGTTGCCTTTTGGGTTGTTGAAAAATTGTGTGTGCTACGATCAGAGTTTATCTTGACAAAATTCTTTATCTCTGCTCTGCTTCTCAGGGCGTCCCATTAGCTCCCATAATTTAACTTTTATGTCTATGCCGATTAAGTCCTGCATCTATACCAACACATAATTTTGTGGGTAACACTAAGCTGATGATTTATGTGAGTTTACTGAATATCCTACAACTTTAGCAAAGTTGTTCACTGCTTCAGCTAGTTTATTTTTTGTTGATTCTCTGAAAAGAGGGATAGTTTTGCTTCCTCGTTGCCTATTCTAATTCTTTCAATTTCTTTTTGACTTATTGCTCTAGCTAGCATTTCTTGTACAATATTTGTTTTGGGGTGACACTAGGTTGACTGAATTAATGCAGTCCCTCCTAAATAGATTCAGCTCTCTCAAGTTGCAATCCTATACCACCAACTGCCTTTTGGATATCTCTAACTAGAGGCCCTGTAGACATTGCAAAGTCACCATGTTCAAAACATTCCTTATTTCTCCCCACAAAACCCTTCCCCTTTCCCATTTCTTGCAAGGGCACCACCATTTTCCCAGTTACTCAGGCTCACAACTTTGGTGTCATTCTTGACTCCTCACTCGCATATACCTCACACACCCAATTTGTTCTTGTCTTATTATTTCTAAATTCATATCATCACTTGTATACTTTTCCTCTTTCAACTTACATGTTCACCACCCTGTTATGGGACCTCATTATTTCATGATTTTTATAAAAGCATAAGAACTGACATGTGAAATGCACCATTTAAATGAGGAAGGGGACGCAAGACTCTCCAAACTAAACTTATATTTAACTTGGTTCTTATGTCTTGAGATAGCTAAAAATGAGTCACAAATGTACTGCTGTCTCCTGGCTGTAAATAATTTTACATCAGGCAAAACAACTGGTTCACAAGGAATTTTTAAAATAATAAACAGGAAGTGAAAATAACATTCAGAAAATGACCACTGTCCTACTGTTATATCACTATGAAAAAACTCATTACCCATAAAACATGCCACAATAATTGTTTGTTTTGTAAGCCATTTCCATATTTATCTTGTCTCCATTTTAACCTTTAAAATTCAAATGACCTTATTAATTCAAAATATCTTTTATATACTTTTTTTTAAAATCCAAGTATCGCCCCCCAAAAATCACTACAATTTTTTTTGTCTGTACTTGTGTGAAAAGTATTTTGTAATTGTATTAATGTAATTCCTGGGTTTGTTGTGGCAGATGGACTCTCAAGTATTTTATACTGTCCAAAGTTATTTTAAGTGGAATTTCTCTTTCTAGCCCTTCCTGCTGGACTTTGTTGGTAACACACAGAATTAATGATAATTTATTTGGGTTTATTTTATATCCTGAAACTTTGCTAAATTTGTTGATTGTTTCAACTAGTTTTTTAGTTGATTCTCTAAGCATACAATCGTGTTGCCTGCAAAGAGTGATGGTTTTGTTTCCTCAATGTCTATTCTAATTACTTCAATTTCTTTTTCTTGTATTATTGCCAGAGCTAGTATTTCTAATCCAATACTGAATAACAGTGGTGGCAATGGATATCCTTGCTTCACTCCTATTTTACTGGGAAGAACAAATCTAGTTTATCCCTATTACAGATAATGTTTGTTGATGCTTTTAGATAGATATTACTTACTATTTAAAGGAAAGCTCCATTTATTCCTGTTTCCTAGTATTTTTTAAAAGTGCTTTTTTTTGGCAAAAGTTTTTTCTGCATATATTAAGATAATCACATGATTTTTACAGACACCTAGAATTCTTTGTAATAAATTCCTATAAAACACAATGACAGGCAATCCAAAAAGGCTATACGAAATGATATAATTTAAATGTTTTTGTAATTTACTTGTAAAAATGGAATGAAGTCTTCCTGCACCAAATAGTTGCATCCAGGATTCATTAAAAGATGAATGAACTTTGCTGCATCATCATGGCAATTCTGAAGGATTCTAAAATAAATAAAATGCAGGGTATCAAATTGGTAAAATCTAGAATATAATTCCTATCTCTTTGTAAACACAATATAAACAAGGGACCTATGTAGTCCTATATAGGATACAGATAACACATGTCCAATTAATGGTAGCATAATAAACAGTAGCCTATTAAAAGATGTCACTAATTAAACTACTGCTCAAATGAAGATGTGTAATATTTAGATTGCAGCAGTATATTCAAATACTTCCTATTGTAATAGCTAATATTAGCCTAAATATATCATCAAGTTCCTATTCTAATGAAATAATTCACCATTCTCTGTCACCAAAAATAAATACTTACTTTCTCCACATTGCAATAAATTTATGAACAGACACATATCCAGTTCGCTCTCCCCCAGCACCATAAAACAATGGCCCTTTCCAGTAGAGCGGACATCCGCAGGCCTATAAAAAAAATGTGGGGAATACAACTGAAATTTTGGGCAAACAGACAATTGCAAATTCATTCATTTCAATTAAATAATATGGCAATAGATTGATGGTAAGATGACACAAACTCTATATCCCTTTTCACCTAATACTACAGGTTGCAGATTTTCAAAGGCTCTCCACCACAAAGCATCTGCAATGGATCATACAATATTCTTTGACAGGTGAAAGAAACTTTAAAGACAACTGGTTAAATTGTTTTTCAGCTATAAATATTAAACAAGGCATAAAAGAGTGAGACATGTTCACTAAAAGTGTCTGCCAAGGTCATAGAGGATGTACAAATTCAAAAGGAAACAGAAAGAACTTTGCAAACCTTAAAGTACCATTTCAAAATAACTTGCTTCTGTTTCTGTTGTTATGGAAAAGGATTCTTTGGAGATGGGCAAGTTCTTCAGATGTGCCTATCTGTGAATGATATTTTGCTGATAGCATCAAGACCCAGAATATGAGAGCTACAGCTATTCAAGAGGTTGACTAAGACTTTGTCACTACGTAGTCCATAAAGTATTTTATTTTTAAAAAAGTTTTTCCTTTCCTTCTCCCCAAGAAGAAAATATTTTTAAAAATCTAGTCATATGAAAATTATTTAAAACTATCCTTTTTCCTATGGTCAAGCCATAATGTATAATACTCTTATGCTTTTAATACATCTTTCCTGAAGAAAAAAACCTTTTAGTTTTGGACTGAAGACAAGTATTTCCTCACATTGATCTAGGGCATTCCCGTGTTTATCTTTGCATTACACGTAACACGTCCTCAAGAAAGGTTTCTAGAGTGAATGAAAGTTCACATTTACATGAAGTTTTAAAAACTGGAAATTGTTTAGAATTAGGAACCTAACTTTAATCAACACCTCCATGAACAACATTAGGTATCAGGAGAGGAAAAATAACCAATGGTAAAGTGCAATATGCATTTGGCACAGTTATAAGAATCTTACCTTTGCTACTTTACCCATATCTTCTAAAGCTGCTCTCTCATTTGGAAACTGAGAAAAAGTCTTCTCTATCTTGGTAATGACAGCATCTATATTCACTTTTTCTTTTGGACATCCTCTAGGAAAATAAAATGTTGGAATGCTTTGGCTCACTGCTGATGGTAGAGGCTCCTCTTTCTTTGTTTGAACCTGAGGAGTAAAACATTCAACATGCTGAAAGTGTCCCAAATTGAAAACATGCCATATCTTTCATAGCACAATCTAATACAGTACAGCTGTCAATGAATCTACTTATCAACCCACTGGAAAGTCCTGACTTCATCCTCTTATCTTTGACAATAAAATTTCTGTTAAACCTAATACATTAATTTCTAAGTACTCTTCAGAGAAATTTTCAATTTATCCATTCAAATCAACCTTACTTATTTTGACATGTAAGAGAAGCATACATGTTATTCAACTTAATGCCAAATATTAATTCAAGAACTGTAACATGGTAGCACTATGCTACATGCTGTGGGTATAAACACTAAGGAAAAGCCAGTCTCCACAGAATTAACTAATGATAATGCCTGTGCCTATGTGATTAAGTGCTAAAGTAAGTGATAATGGACAATAAATGCTAAAGGATCTCAAAGTAAAGAAAGATCAATGTGGGCTGAACCTATTCCATAGCTCTCCCCCAAATCCTTCTTTCCTTTAATCATTCCATATCCCCACACCCAATTCTCAACAGATGGCCTTACCTTCCATTTTACAAAGAGTGAAGAACCTACTTGAGCGCTCTCATCTCCATCCCATCCCTTAAAATATTCTTATAAAACATCCAGGGTTGTTGTAAAGATCAAATGGGATATTTGTAAAGTGCTTATTAGCACAGTGCCTGACTCATGGCAGGCACTCAGTAAATGCTTATTATTCCCTTTCCCACCTCTTCCCCATGACCACCTAAACTGTCATATCCAAAGGCCTACTATCCATATGCCCACCTACCTGAGCATCATTTCACCCATTTCCATGTGAGATAAGTGCTTTACACATAAGCTCATGACTCTACCCACTCTCATCCCCTCCAATAACTGTCATCTCTTTCTTGTGTGTCTTCAGCATCTCCCCTTCCAATGACTGATTTCCTGCTCTCAAACCCTCTACCTTAAAAAAAAAAGGAAAACATTTCCCCCCTACCCTTTTTCATTTCCCTCCAGCTGCCATCTTTTCCCTTTCTCTTTCATAGGATCATAGATTCTGAGCAGGAAGAAATCTTAGAAATCTTATAGTCCAATTTCTACATTTTACAGGTAAGAAAACTGAAACATGCAGAAGTTAAGAAACACGCAAGTTCACATCAGTAGCTAGTGGTAGATCAGGGATTCTGACTGAGGGCCTCTGACCACAAATCTCGTCTTGTTTCCATAGTACCTGAATGTCTTTCTTGTCTTCTTTTCCAGGGTGGTCCAAATTTCCTGCTTCTATTTCTTTGCCACCCACTTCATTTCTAACTTCTATGCCTACCATGGTCCCCTAATTTTTCCTATGTCACAATATCAATGTTACAATTGTAGTTAGGTGGAATGTACTAGTCCTGGAGTCAAAAAGACTTGAATTCAAATTCAGCTTCAGATACTTCCTAACTATGTGACCCTGGGCAAGTCACTTAATCTCTGCTTATCTCAGTTTTCTCAACTATAAAATGAGGATAATAATAGTATTCTCCTCCAAGAGTTGTTGTAAGGATCAGATGAGATATTTTTAACGTGCTCAGCAATAGTACCTGGCGTATGACATTTTGTTTAGTCATGTTCAGCGGTGTCTGACTTCTGTGATGCTTTTAGGGGCTTTCTTTGATAAAGATGCTGGAGTGGTTTGCCCTTCCTTATCCAGCTCATTTTACAGATGAGGAAACTGAGGCAAACAGAATGAAGTGACTTTCCCAGGGACCCAAAGCCAGTAAATGTGAGGACGGACACTAACTCCAGGCCTAGCACTCTTGTCCATCATGCCACCTCCCTATCCGTAGCACACAGTGGGTACTTAAGAAATAAATACTTATTTCCCCCTCTTCCCCTAAAGACCAAACTGTCAAAACCAAAGGCCTTTTCTCAGTCTTCATTTTCTTTGATCTCCATAAACATTTCCATTGAGCTCCCTTCTTGAATTGCATCTTCTCTTGGGTTCTGTTATGTTACACTATCTTTGAATATCTCTCAGATAATTCACTCTCTACTTCCATTTCTTTCTTCTACTCTAAAAATGTAGGGACAACTTAAGTTTCTACTCTCAGTCTTTTTACTCTCCACTCTTTCACATAGATATTATCACTTCAATGGCTTTAAGGATCGCTGTGAAAACGTGTCCCCCAATTCTACATCTATGGCTAGATCCTTATCCTTAATTTAACCCTTCAAATTCTGTCCTCTGGATAACTCCACACTGATTTCCTATTCATCATTTCAAAATACAACCTGCCTAAAATCAAACACTGTTTCTTCTACTACCCAAATCATTACTCTTTTTAGTTTGAGACCTACAGTAGAGTTACTACAGGTCTCAATCAACGGCATTCCTAACTCTACTCTTTTTTCCTCCCTGACCAATCCTTTATATCTACCCCTGCTGGACTAATCTTTCTTATGCAGATTTGGTCATAGGATGATAGCTTTGGAGCCTGGAAGGACAAAGCTCAGAAGCAATCTCATTGAGTCCAATGGCTCTGTTTTACAGATGAGAAAAGAGAGATGCAGGCAGGCTAAGTGACTCACCTGAGGTCACACAGGTAGTGGCAGAAGTTGGATTTGAACCCAGTTCCTCTGACTCCAGAGATAATGTTCTTCCCACTTTATCAACAGCTCACTATAGCTTACTGAGTAAGATTCATACTTCTTTGTCTGGCATTGTCTTCTATAATCTGGTCATTCCCTTCCTGTCTGGCCTTATCTTCCTATCATTCCCTATCATGTGTCATATATTTAAGACAAACTTGAATACCCTTCAGGCTTTGGAACAGGATGTGATTTTTCCACCTTGCTATTCTTTGTGCTTCAAATGTCCTCCCTTTCCCTCTCTGCGTTAAACTGATGGCGATTTTTCAAAGATAAAATAAAACGCTATCTCTTCTATGAAGTCTGCAACAATTCATTTTTTTCTTAACAACTTCATATGCCACTTTGTCTTACACTTTTATAGTGTGCTTACCATATGAGAGTTATGAGTGTCATTTTCTGTGGCCCCTCTCCCCCGAAGATACAACATATGAAACAGTAACTGCACCATATACAGACTATACTTCCCCTATCAACCAATCAACAAGTATTTAGGTGCCTATGATGCGCCGAGCCTTGTGCTAGGTATGAGTGATTATAATATAAAGAATGAAACAACGCCTCCTCTCAAGGAACTGACATTCTCATGAGGAAGATCATGAGAAGCCAGCCCCTAGAATGGTGTTTCTTACCCAGGAGGCACTTCATGGATGCCTTTGAAATTGAACTGTGTCTAACTCCTGGTTTTCTACCCTCACACTCAACTAGTTGCCAGATTCTTTCCATTTCCTAGTATTATTTCTTATAGTTTGCCGCAACCACTATTCAAACCATGCTTCCATCAGTCCAGTTCAAGTTCTCTTTAGCTTATGGCTAAATTATTCTAGAGTCTCCCAAACGATCTCCCTGACCCAAGTCTCAACAAGACCTAAATCTCAGTTGTCTCTAACCAATACTACACCCTGGTATCAGATAAAATTTTCTACAATGTCACTTTACACATGTCGAGGCCCTCCTCAAAAATCTCCAGCTGTTCTCTACAGCCTGAAATGTTAAAAAGTCCAAATTCCTTTTTAACCTGCCATTTAGTGCTAACCTGCAATGAGGTACTTTCATCACCTGTTATTCTTCTACTGAATCTTCAACTCTGCTCAAACTGGTCTCTTCATCATTTCCCAAACATACTTCTACCTCCACTAATACTCTGCCTGTTGCCTGGAATGCACTATTTTCACTATTCTTTCTCCCTCTTAACTGTCCCAGCTGTCGGTGAGTCATACTTTCCCTCTAAATTCCCCAAACAATTACTGTCTTGCATTATTATTCATTCTCTGGGTGTACATCTTGGCTTCATAGTTAGACTGAAAGTGCTTCAAACACAAGGGCTATGTCTTCTTACTGCCAGCTCTTACTATTCAAGAAAGGTTTGTTGATGATGACAATGGTAAAATGATTATTACAGAAGAGGACAATGAAGGTGTTAGCCTGGCTAAAACAGAAAATCTGCAGGGAGCACCTTGATATTGGAAAAGACTGAAAGCAAAAGGAAAAGGGGATGGCAGAGGATGAGATGGATAGACAGCATCATGGAAACAACTAACATGACCTTGTACAGATTTCAAGAGACAGTGGAGAACTGAAGAGCCTGGCATGCTGTGGTCCACGGAGACACAAATAGTGGGGCACAACAACCACAGGTAAGGGCTTCTTCTTGGCCCTAGAATCAAATATATGCTTCTCATTTAATTTTTAAAGCCCGTGACAACCTGGCCCCAACCTATTTTCCCCCCATGTTGGTTGAGCACTATTACCTTTCCCATACTCTGCCATCCAATCCAACCAGCCTTCTCCCTGTTCCTCACATGTAACACACAGACAGTGCGTCTCCCATCTCTGTGTCTCATATCCAGAATGCCTCCCTCCCAGAATCCTTCCTTCCCTTCAAGATACAGCTCAAGGGCCACCTTCCACACGAAGCCCACCCCTTACTTGCTAGTATCTTCCCTCTCAGTCGTGTCTGGCTCCTTTGTGATCTCATTTAGGATTTTCTTGGCAAAGATATTGGAATGGTCTGCCATTTCCTTCTCCAGCCCAGTTTACAAATCAGGCAACACTCTACGACGAGGCAAACAGGATTAAGTGACTTGCTCACAGTCGCCCGACTATTAAGCGTCTGAGGCCAGATTTGAACTGACAAAGACTTCTGACTCCTGGCATTCCATCTACCGTGCAGCCCAGCCGAGCCCTCTCAAATGATCTCGTATTTAAGTACTTCATGTGTGTGTGTATATATATATATATTTTACTACTTCTACCTATTACATATATACATATATCTATATGTAGATGGATATCTTTGCTGTCTCCCCAACTAAAATAAAAGTTCCTTTAGCACTCTAAATTGTTCCAATCGTTTGTTTCCCCAGCTCCTAACACAGTGTCTGACACACAGAAGGCAAAATGGATACTAACTGATTAGTCAATAACTGTTTGGAGGATGGACACTGGGGTCTTGAGTATACTAACTTGCCCTCATTGCTGGGGTATTAGATCTGGTTCATGTTTAGTAGCTTCAAAGCTTCTAGTTTAATGAAGGGCCTGTTAGGGTAATTAGTTATTTAATGCCTAATCAGATATCCAAATTTAGGCCTTTGGAGCTCCTTCTAAAAGTGTTTTTAGGTATTTTTAGTACCTGCAGATAAGCAGTGCTTTGGATCCTGAGAAAACTGCTCCCTAGAAAATCTTCTGCTGAATGAGTTGCTGTACTGTTCTGTAATTTGCTACGAATGATATTTTATCATGATGGGATACTCCTTTACAGTGGTGTCTACATACAACAAATAGAACTTTTTGGGTAGCTTCTTTTCCTTGACTGTATACTTCTTTCCAGGACTAGTTAACTTGTGAGAAAAATTTGTCCAAGGTCAGTGAGTAATAGGAGGACTGCTGTAGCTTGACCCAAGAGAGGCTTACCTCCAAGGTCATGTCTAGGCCTTCGTCTTCCTATGGATTTGGGTATATCAAGACAGCAGCCTAGAAAACTGTCAATTCTTCAAGTCCTTCCAAGTCCACTAAAGAACTCTGGAGTGTTCTATCAGATTTGGGAGAGACATCATATCAAGGAGAGACTCTAGAAATAGAAAAGCAGTAAAACCACAAAGCTACAGAAGAAATGTTTTTTGTTGGTTTGTTTTTTGTAGAAGCAGTGGCTGTCCAAGTGCATTACTGCCTCCACCTTCTATAAATCCATACAGCCTTGCTGCCAACATATTCCACCATCTCTTCCTTCTTAACCTGTCACTTTTCCAATTTAGAAAATCGCTTCTATTGGTACGGTTACTACAGGATGAGTCAGACCAATTTAGCGTTCTGAACAGGGCTCCAGGAGTTCATGAATATTGTCACCACATCCTGGGGCAGCTAGATGGTGCCATGGAAAGAGAGCTGGGTCAGGAGTTAGAAAATTCATCTTCTTGAGTTTAAATCTGACATCAGAAACTTATCAACTGTGTGACCCTGGACATGTAACCTACCTCTGTTTGCTTTAGTGCCTCATCAGTAAAATGAATTGGAGAGGGAAATGGCAAACCCCTTCAATATCTCTGCCCAGAAAACCTGAAATGGGGTCATAAAAGATCAGACACAAATGAACAATCACCACCACCACTTCCTGGTCTAGCAAGTTGGTTGACAAAGATTGATTAACTGCTTACTGTAGTCAAGCACCATGCTAAGTGCTGGGGACGTGAAAAAAAATGGTGAGGAAGGTCGCTGCCCTCAAGGGATTTCACACTCTAATGAAGGGTGAGGGAGGTGAGACAACATACAGTTACCTAGATGTACACTATATGAAGAGTAGATGTTATAGGCAATCGGACAGGCAAGGCACTGGTGTTTTGTTTTGGTGAGGGTCCTACATAAGATGGAATTTAAGTTGAGTCTTGAAGGAATTCAGAGAAGCCCAAAGGGAAAGATAAGAAAAGCATCTGAGGGATAGCTAGTGAAAAGGCACAAATCAGGAGATGGAGTGTCCTGTGCAAGGAGAAGCAAGAAGACCAGCATTTACACAGCCAGAGAAGAAAGACAATCAACAAGAATATACACTGATTTAATTCAGTTAAGCAAAGCTCAACCAGCCTAAAGTCAGCCAACTTTTGCCGGAGTATGTCTTTAGTCCCCTGAATCAGTCATGTCTCTGAGGCTCCTAGAATTATATGAATCACACAACTGTAGAAATGTACCATGTGACCCTGGAGTATGTACACACATACACATGTACACACACACACATGTACACACACACACACGTCATACTCATTGTGGAGAAACCCTCACAACTTTGGATATGACCAAGGGAAGGATTCAATGAGCATATACAATACTGGATAAGTGGAGGCAAAGCAGCAGCCTCCTCATGTAGCCTAACTGCTCATGGATGGGCACAGGTAAGCCTTCCAAAAAGTGATCTTCATGTCACCCAGAAAGGATATTTCACAGCAGGTCAAGATTTATGGCTCAGAAGGAACTGGAATAATCTACCACATGCCACTGTTCTTGTATAAAACAGCCAATCTGCTAGCTATCAAACTGCCTATAAGGTATGGGGAGGGAAGGGGAATTATCAAAAGTCTCCTTGAGCTTCTCAAAGACCCCCTCGAAATTGTGGAACACAGAATACTTTCCAAAAGCCAGAAAATACACAGTGAGAGCCCGATCTAAAGTGGGGCACAAAGTTCCCTGGTGCCTCAAGAGTAATCCCCAGGTGCGGAGGTCTATGGAAACAGGCAGTGAGGCCTGCAATGCAGGGAAGGTGTCTTCCTGTCTCTGGCAGCTGGCTTCATCTGCTTTCTGACCCAGGAATTAACATCCCACAATGTAGAAAGTATATTTTGTATTGTTCTCAGGTCTTCATAGATTTGTTTCAACTGCTTCCAAACTTCTTTAATCTCTGGAATTGCAGTATATTTATAGGGTACTTTATTTAAAGACCTAGATTTTAGATATTTCACTAATAGTTATGTAACCATGGGCAGTCACTAACCTCTCTGAGCCTCTTAGCTGTAAAACAGGAATAATACCTGGCAAAGTTCTTTGTGAGGCTCAAATGTAATCATGTATGTAAAAGCACTTTGCAAACTCTGAAGTGCTATATAAATGTCAATTAGGGTAACACATGTACACAACAAGGCTCTTAGAAGCAATTTTGCTTTCAAAGTGCTAAAATCTAAGGGATTAAAACAGAACCATCTTTAAAAATTCTTTGTTGACTGTGATACACCGGCCCTCCTACATGAGAAACATAAATCTTGACCCTATTCTGTTTATATAAAAAAGATATGCTTGAAGTTATCTATCTACAATACAGTCAGGTCTGCTATAATGCGATATATTCATTCCCCAAAAAGCATCTCACTGCAAAATTGCACAATAAAAACTTATGGGAAAGGGGATTAGGGGCACAAGGCTCAAACATTTTGTACGACACATGAAAAGAAGATAGGACTCTAACAAAAATGGTAGCACAGTTTTATATACGTTAACTAGTTAAGAAACACACGAACACGACAACAAATAGCTCCATCCTCCATCCCAGGCTGATGCTCGACCAGTACCCCCGTTCCCACAGGTTTTTCACTGAAGGGTGGAGCCTCAGTGGACCACAACTCTGGGAGTGAGGGCCTGGGACATGGGGGAAGATGAGGATGGGAGTGCAGAGGGACCAACTTGCCTTAGTTCACAGCTGCTATTACACCAGAAGATACACAATAAATATGACACCTGACCTTGAAAAAGACCTGAACTTTACTTGCAGAAGTGAGCATCAGAAGGGTTGTGGCTAGTTAGTTATTCTGAAATGTAGTTTTCTGTGTTCTCTTGCTATTTCTCACAGAAGAAACAGAGTATAAGCAAACTTAAAATTCACATTATGCTCAAAATGCTCCCTAATACATCAAGTGAGTTGGAACAAATTCATTTTTGATACAAGCATTACAGCAGAACTACTGTATATGCAATTAGGAACTGCAAGTTAATTGAATCACAGAGTACTGTGTCATGCTTCCATTACGCTGTTAACAAGTGTTCAACTTCTAGATGAAAACATACATGTAATATACTTATGGCGCTCTATCACAGGATTCTTCAATCATTTCCAGCTTCCAAGAAAACACACATTTACTTAAGTTTATATTCTGTGCACTAAAGACACAAATGACAGGACTTGAGACCCCAGCATTTTTATCACATATAATTTGTTTTGCTATAGAATAACTTAGGGAAAGAATCAGCTATTAAAATGCTGTACTCTCACTGCAATCACCCAATTACTAAGTGCTTTACTTATTTACTGACAGTCACATTTTATTTGCTAGAGCTACATGCCTAATTAAGAGGGACAGTGTTGTGTAGTGGACAGAGAACCCAGAGACCTAGGTTCCATTAGAGCCGCTGGCATTTATTGGTCACAGGACCCCGGGCAAGTTGCTGACTCCCCCAGACCTCTAAACAACTTTCTAAGACTGTAAGGTGGAGAGAAAGTGCCAACTTGCACTGGAAGAGAGGGTTTCCTCACCTGGAAGTTTCAGTGCCAATGAAATCATAACCGAGTCACTATCTCTATGCTAACTTCCTAAAGAAAGCAGACTGAACTGGAATTTCTTTCTGATTTTATTTCCCTTTGGTTTTCCTTGACAATAAAAATACCTTTGTGATGATCACATGATACTCAATTCAGTCAGTCATCACATAATTGACCCTAAGAACAGATAATCTACTCATTTATATATAAGGGTTCCCTCACTTTTAAGTTTATTAAACCCATTTATCAGAACCCAATTGAAGCTAATAGTTGGGGTAACTAAGATGATTCTACCCTCTAGTCACCAAAAAAATTTTTTAAGTATATTTGAAAGTAGACAAAAAGATTTTAGGTTTATATACCAGTACTTGTGCTGCTAGATAGCTTTACTTGGCCCCCAAGTTTGTAATATATATATAGCTAAAATTTAAGTATAGTTTAGGCATGATAAGAATTAAGGACTGTTTTCCAAGTCATTTTGGTTAAGCCACTTTTGTCAAATCTCTTTTTTTAGATTTCTGACAATGTCAACATAAATATCCTCTAAGAAAAAAAGAGTACTTAGTACAGAGGTGTTGGTCAAAGTTGGCTCTTCATGCTGCAGTGTTTTTCATTATTTAAAAGATATACACCCAATTTAAAAAATACTTCTACTAGCTGAGGTCTAAAATGTCACTACAAGGTTCAAGGGGAGTCAATTCTCAAGGCAGCAGTGTCTAGCGAAACCTGAAAATAATCTCCAGATTTGCCATTACTGCAATCTTCTACTGTATCAATTTGGAAACTACCCAAAAATTACCTTGACGATTTAAAAGTTAACAGAAATTCATTTAAAGGAGAAGGCAAACAGTAAATCAAGCGGTAAAAGGTTTGGTTGTTATCTATTTTTACAATGGTCATAAAATTCAAATAGTATATAGACTGAAAAATACAGTTTTAAAAGATTTTATTAATTTTAATTTCACTTTATATTTTAGCTTGGGAGACTTTCTTTATGAATTAAAATTTATTTCAATTTCTTTTATGGAGAACTAGTAAAAAATTTTTGAGTCAACAACATACAGTAAGTCATCTCAATTACACACAAAAGGACTGGCCAATTAGACTGTGGACCCTCTGAGAACTAGGACTATGCCATTTCATAACTGTATCCCCGGGGATATATGCAAAATAAGTTGGCACACAGTAGATGCTTAATAAATACTTGCCAGATCAAGGTTTATTTGCTAAGTCTTTTAGCTGTCTTAACACTATCTTGCTTCTTTTTATTACTATCACAATATAAAATACATTAGAAAATATAATCAAGAACCAGGAAAGAATCACTACTGAATTAGAATGATCTTAGGGCTGAGGGCAGGGGGAGAGGCAGAAGGAGACAGAGATGTGGTCTCCCTATGCAGTCCCAATCTCAATGCTTATCAGTTTGCCTCTCTTATTAAGCAAACTAGTGGGCCTTTGTTCCTGGGGGTTCAGTGCTGTACTTCATGTAGACACCCCACATGCTTTAGCCCAACTGCAGCTCACAACTCCCAAAGTCAACTTATCCAAAGGACTCACATTCCCCAAGAAGCAGAGATGGCCGCTGTTTGCCACTATGTCTGGCAGAAGCACAAAATGTTAAAGAATGAAACAGACCTTAAAGACCATTGATTCTCAGCCATCTGGAAGATGATGGGAATAAAATAAACTGTCAGTTTAGCAAGAAGAAATTTTATTTCAGTGTTTTGCATTTATTTATGAAAGTAACATGATATACTTGTAACAGAGTCCAGAGAAAGAAAGAGGAGAGGAAGAAGGGCCAGAGTTAGAAACCTTTTCTTCTATTCTGATGATAAAACTTAAACAAATACCCAAAAAGTAGAGATTCAATTAGATCTTATGTCCACTGCGAGATGAAAATACTAAAGGTAGAAAGAAAAGAATTAACCACATTACAAAACAGTTCTTTTGATAATCTTGCTAATACACAAGGAACAGATTTGGACACAGAACAGCAGTAATAGAAGAAAAATGCAAACCTAGACTCTAATCAAACACTTAAGGATGTGGTAACAGGGATAAACTTTGTGATACATGCAAAGAAATCCAAGGCAATGGCATGAGTGCATTTGCAGCCTTTATGTAAATGACAACTTGTATTTAATTTCACACAATTACACAGTGTCAAAGATGTCAGAAAGATTGCTCTTTGCGTTTGGGGATTTGTTTGTTTTGGTAAAGGTTTTCTTAATGTAACTGACTTGAGAGCATTTGGCTTTCCTTAAAGCTTCTCAGATAATAGACCACAGATGGCCTATGAGGGATGATATTCAATAGAAAAGTATAGATTTTAGAAAAATACGAATCTTATAACAAAGGAGTAAGGTTCCTCATCTAATCATAAGCCATTGTGATTTCATCTGTACCTCTCTTCTCACCCCAAACCCTATTCTTTGTTCTCATCTAAACCTTCGATCTCCACCTCTCAGTTCTCTCCAAGATATGCTTTTGATTTGGCTACACTTTCTTCCCTCTCCATCTTCATCCCTTGGTGAAACGATTCAAAACTTTATACTATTTTCTTATCTGGTGTCCTCCTTCCTTCCAAAGATCTCACCTTGCCAAAGTCAAGGTTTAGATTACTTCCACCATTTACATGTTTTGCTCCAACTTAACTGTTGATGAATGAAGCTAGAGAAAATCAGAAAACCATGCAGACTGGATCCAGTATTTACATTACACAATTTATGTTAAATAATCTCAACTGGGTCCTCACGGAGGCAAGGCAACACTTTCACATTTCCCTGACTATCCCACTTAACAAATGGGGGCTTTTCCAAAGCTTTTTGTCCCTTAAACATCCCACAACTAGCTCTGCTCATCCCCTCAGTTGAGAAACTTGTCTTATATTTCACTGAGAAAATTAAGGTCATTCAGATGTCACATTCTGGTTTCTGCTTCATTCTTTTCACATAAGTGGCTCTTCTCTATGTCAAGACAAACTCTGCTACAGGCAAAACTAATTGTATTCCTGCCTGTCTTATCCGAATGAGGGTGCATTCTATCATTCCCATTCTCCCATTCATCTTCCATCCCTCCTTGTTTACTAGCTGCTTCTCTACTGCCTACAAACATGCTCATATTTCCCTCTTCAAAAAGTCCTCACTTGATGCATCCATCTCTCTCAGCTACTGTCCCATTTCTCTCCTTTTTGTAGTCAACCTCCTTGAGAAGGTCCTTTGTAACTGAGGCCTCCATTCACTTCCTTTCCTCTCATTCTCTTAACTCTCTACAATCTGACTTCCAACTTCTACAATCTGACTTCCAACTACATCATCAATACTGCCCTCTCCAAAGTTACTAATGATCTCAAATGACAAATCTAATGGCTTTTTCTCAGTTCTCACACTTTATGAACTCTTTACAGCCTTTAACACTGTCAATCACCTTCTTTAAAATCCAGTGACACTGCCTTGATCCAGACATCCCATCACCTGACTCTGGTTATTCCTCATACATAGAATGCTCTCCGCACTTCTCTTAAACTCCTGGCTTCCCTGACTTCCTTCAAGTCCCAACTAAAATCCCACCCCTCCATAGAAAGCCTTTCCTGATCCCTCCTAATTGTAGTGCCCTCCCCATTTTGATTATTTCATATTTATCCTATATATTCCTCGTTTGTACACAGGTGTTTACAAGTTGTCTCCCTCATTAGAATGAACTTCTTATGAGAAGGGACTCAAAATAAATGTTTACTGACTGACAAACCAATTGATAATCTCTCCAGGAATCTGTGACACTGCTCTCTCCTGGTTCTCATACCTGACTTTTCTCTTCTGTCTCTTTTGCTGAATCTTCATCCACACTATGCCTACTAACCATAGCTATCTCACAGGGTTCTGTATTGGACTTTGTCTTCTGCCTTTAATTTATTTCCCCTGGTGAGTTAGTTCATCAGTTCCCATGGATTTAATTATTATCTCTATGCAGATGATTCTCAGATCTACTTGTCAACCTTAGCCCCTTTCCTGCCCTCCAGTCTCCAGTATCCCATTGCTTATTGATCATCTTAAACTAACATTTAAAAAAAAAACCAAACATTTTAAACTGACCATATCCAAATCTAAACTCATCTTTCCCCCAGAACTCTCACTTTTCCCTAAATTCCCTATTACTGTTGAGGGTACCACCAACATCCTAGTCACCCAAGCTTTAAACCTAAGTGTCATCCTCAACTCCTTACTCTCATACTCCACATCCAATCAACTGCCAAGTTCTGTGGTTTCTATGCTTGTTACTATCTTTCCTCTAAAACTGTTCACCCCTAGTACAAGCCCTCACCACCTCATACCTAGACTGTCGCCACAGACTGCTCACTGGTCTCCCTGCCTCATGTCTCCACACTCCAAACCTGACTCCATTCAGCTTTTAAACTCATCTTCCTAAAGTGCAGGTCTGACCTTGTCCTGTCCCCCTTCAATAAATTCCCATGGCTCCATGTTATCTCAAGGATCAAATATAAAAATCCTTGTTTGAATTTCAAAGCCACTCAAAACCTGGCCCTTTCCTGCCTTTCCACAGTCTTCTTACACTTTACTCCCCAGGTAATTCCCACTGGATCACTCAGTGATCTAGTGACACGGGCTGTCTTGCTGTTTCCCAAACAGGTCCCTCTCTCCCAATTCTGAGTTTGGACTGCTTGTCTCTTATGCTTAGAAATCTCTTACCTCCTACTCTCCACTTTCTGGTTTCCTTCAAGTCTCAGCTGAAGTCCCCACCTCTGCCAGGACACTTTTCCCAGTCCTCCTTCATCTTGGTGCCTTCCCTCTGAAGCAATCTCCAATACATCCATCATATAACTTGCTTGGATGCAATGACTACGAACTCCTTGATAACAGGAAATGGTTTTTGCCTTTCTTTGTATCCTAAGTACTTAACAGAGCCTGGCACATAGTAAGTGCTGAGTTAAGTGCTGACTGAATGACTGAGAAACATCTTTCTGTAAATTATTGCTGAACATTAGCAAACTTCAGCAGAAACTAATAATCACCACCATTTTCATGCTGATACGTAGAAAATGAGCAGAATATATGAGTCGAGTTCTCTATGAGCTGCTGTCATTTCATCATATATCCTACTTAACATAGAACTATCATATTTTGAAATATATATTCATAATACATTACACATATGAACACAGATCACTGATTTCAAAAGAATTAGAGTACAATAAATTCACAATAAAATAAAATCAATACAAGACAATTACACTAGATCATAATAGGAGCTTACATTTATATGGTGCTTTGTAGTCTGTAAAATAAGGGGGTAAAGAGCTGAGCCTACAGTCAGGAAAACATGAATTTAAATACAACCTTAAACACTATCAGGTCTGACTGAATCCAAACTTCACAGAACAAATCCCCTTAAGACATGGATTTGTTCTGTAAAACCTGGACTCAGTCAAAAGGCCACCCAGAAAGACCTAGAAGGCTCCATGTGGCATTGAGGCCCCAGGTTTCCCACCCCTGCTAGCTGAATGACCTTGGGCAATTCATTCAACCTCTGTCTCAGGCACTTTAACTGTAAAACTAGGGTAACAAAAGCACCTATCTCAAATGACTGCTGTGGGGATCAAATGAAAAATTTGTATAGTAAACACTTAATAAATCCACATTCCCTTCTTTTTTCTCAAAACTCTGAGACAGGCAGTGTATACATTTTGTTTTCATTTTGTAGACGAGGAAATGGAGGCTCTGTGAGTCACATGGCTACAAAGGGACAGAGCCAGGACTCCAACCCAGATTCAAATCTGGTCTGATTTTCATAATTCCAAGTTACTGCTAATGAACATAATTTAACGAGATTAGGACTGGGAGGGACTGGAACTGTTACTTCATTAGTTTAGTATAAGGTCCTTTCAAGCACAGCAACTCCCTTTACCAATGAAAGTTGGCACCTTCTCTGTGTCTTTGGAGAGCTGCCTACAGCACTGAGAGCTGTTGGGGGCTTGCTCAGAGTCCCATGGTCAGTGTGTTAAAGGGCACATTTGAATGTAGGTCTTCCTGAATTTGGAGCCAACTCTCTATCCACTATGCCCAACGGCCTTTCGTATTATTAGGAACTGTAATTATTATTATAACTGAAAAACACATAAGTCAGAGATTCTAATTTAAAATGTATAATCTGAGCTCACTAATCTAGACTGTTCAAGACAGTTGCTTCTTTCTACATTTTTTCTGAATTTAAACACTAAAAAAAGAATACTTCCATTTATACAGAGGCTAAAAGAGAATTACATATCAAACGTTCATTTCAAAACACTTTTAAAATATATGTATTTATTATATACGTATGTATACGTATATAATAAATTCCACAACTTGTTTTCAAGGCTATCTTGTGCTTCTTTCTATTCTCCTTCGTACAGTAGAAAAAATATTTCAAGGGCTCTTTTTTTTTTTTGGCAGGGCAGGGGGAAGGAAGAATGGAATTACAATCATCAAACTCTCCTTTTGTTCACCCTTAATGAAAAGCAAAGAAGGGAAAAAAGTCATGTGACAAGCCTAATCAAAGCAAAATAAATCCACATAACTACATGACAAACTATGTCCAAAAATCTTCGTACCTTAAGTCTATTCACCTATGTCAGGATGAGGGCAGCAATCATCATAAGTGCTCTGGAGAGGTTATTAGTTGCAGCATTGCTCAAAGCTCTTCAGTCTTTCCATTTTTTTTTTCTTCTTACAAAGCTGTTGCTCTTTTATAAATTATTGTCCTGGTTCTGCTCACTTTACTTAACATCAGTTCATACTATGCAGGAGTCTCTGAAACCATTTCTTTCAGCATTTCTTACAGTGCAATATACAATTTGTCTGGCCATTTCTCCAATTGATGGGCATTCTCCCAGAGATTCTAGTTCTTTGCTTCTTTTTCTTCCCTCTTTTAATCTGCCCTTTTAATCCCTCTAACCCCGCATGTTTTCCCATTTGAATATGATATATTCCTGAGCTGCATGTGTGTTGTGTGGCGTATGTTCAACCCTCATTTGTCCATTTCAGATAAGAATGAGTTCTTCTGATGCTTGCCATTCTTTTCTTCTGTGTCTGCACGATCTTCTCAATTGCCACAATTAGGAGAAATAGCAAATTCTACTCCCTCTTAATTCTTTCACACTAGCATATTCCTTTTCATTCATTCCTTCCTTCTCATTCCCCTCTTAAAAACCCTTAGATTAGAATCAATCAACTTTCAAATGCTACTTGAACACCCTTTGATGCCATTAAGGATCTGAAAAGATGCTTGTTTTTTCTCTATCTTCTAGAATGTTGGCATTATATCATCACACAGTCCCTTTTAAATTGTTCAAATAAACTGCCTTTCTAGGTTCCTCTGAACTCTTGTTTTAGTAATGTAAAGTTCCTACTCAGCTCTGGCCATTTTGGCAAAAATACTTGCAAGTGCTTTATTCCATAAATATATTTTTTCTCTGCTAGGATTACACTGTTATGTAGGTTAATTTATTTTCAGTTGTAAGTCTTTATCTTTCCTTCTTCAATACTACATTCTAAGATTTTTTTCCCATTTAGAGAAGAAACTGCCAGATCTTAGGTAATCCTGACTGTTGGGTCATCCTTGAGTAATTCTTGGTACTTGAACTATTTCTTTCTGGATGCTTCATTATGACATCCCTAAGACTTTTCTTTTTGTGGTTTCTATCAGGAGATAATCTATGAATTCTTTGAATTGGTTCTAACAGATCTGGGTAGTTTTTATTTGTGACTCCTTGAAACAGGGGGCTTTTTTGGGAGGGGAACCAAGATTTTCGGGGACACCAATGATTCTTAAATTATCTCTCTGTTTTGCAGGTCAGCTGCTTTTAAAAATACCTTAATTTTCCTCAATTTTTTTTCAATTTTTAAAATTTTGTTTTACTATTTCTTGCTTTCTCATGGGGTTATTGATTTGTGTTGTCTATTCTATTTTCAGGGAGTCTGTTACTTGGGTAAAGTTTACCATATTCTGTTCTAAGCTACCAATTGCCTTCTAATCTTTCTTCTGGAGCTTTAATTTTTTTTTTTTTTTTACCATTGATGAGGTGCAGGCTTTGGGACCCCCCTTGAAGTCTGATTAATGATCAATGAGGTCAGACTCCAGTAATGAGTCTAGGGAGGGTCTTCAAGAGGAGTTAATGAGGTCAATCCAAGCGTGGACTTTATATTTTGATAGGCTGAAGGGTGGGAAGTAGATGAACAATGGAGGGCTAGGCTAGTAACAGAGGTTTGGGCCCAGCCACAAGGAAATACTTATGGCCTCTGCAAATGCCTCATCAAGTGGGAAGATTCAATCAGACTCCAAGGAGTTTCCCAGAGCATGTACCTCAAAGATTCAAGGAGAGTTCAAGGGGGGTCCCAGAGCCTGCATCTCATCACCATTATTTCATTTCTTCTGGGTTTTCATACAATCCTGTTAGAAAGCATATTTTTCCTTTGAGTTTGCTTGCCGTTGTCATGACACCACCTTCTTTTTTGGCTAGATTTTGGAGATCTCTGCATCTACAACAGTTCCTTAGAGTAGGTGGTATCTTCTTTGGTTTATTTATCTTTCTTAATTTAGTTCCTGAAGTAGAGCTTTGTGCCAAAACCAGTCTCTATTCCTGATCATTATGCAATCCAAGATGCATAATACATTTTTTTTTGCTCAAGTGTGGGGGAACTAGGTTCTCCTACTTTCATTCAGACAGTCAGGCTGGTTAGAAGACTAAGGAATGAATCTCTAAACTACATCACAGCTAAGAGTTTTACTCCTATCTTCTAAAACCACATATCATTAATGGCATCTGTCTAGCAAATGATCAATTATTAACTCAAATGGAAAGGAGCAAGTGCTATAAAACAGTAATACTAAAATCCAATTCTGGCTGGCTTTAGGATACACTACTACTCTACCTTTACATATTCTGGGAATTAACGATACTTCAAACAAAAAATGAATACATGCGCATTAAAAATAAACTGTCCAATTTCCTCATTCTGTTCTGATACTCAACTACTTTCTGCTTCACACACCAAAATGGATGTGGAGAATATCATAACTGAGACTCATATACACCACCAGTCTACAACGCCTTCTCTCTTTTTAAGCCTATATCAAGTCCATCCCTTCCTTAGGAGTGAAATATGTAGTTTATAACATAACACATAATTTCCAACATACAAGTCCCTTGCTTGAGTACCTTTTCTCTAATATATACTCATATGGTTAACTTTTATTCCAAAGGTGAAATGAATGAACAGGTTTTGAATAATTTGATAACTATTTTATTTGCATTTAAATCTTCTGGAAACCTATGCTAGTCTCTTTCATTGAGCTAGGTTTTAAGGAATTACCTAATATCCTTATCTCACTTAACCTATTAAAAATTATTTATTGAGCATCTACCATTAACATAATTACTAGGACTTAAGGGTTATACAAAAGAAATGTAAGCCAAATTAACAGACTCCCTAGCCTCAAGAAATCTGCAATATAACTGGGTGACATAAGACATATCAATGAAACAGAACATGTAAAAACACATGCTGACTAAAGGCCAAAATGAATGAGATTCACGGAGGACAACAGGAGTAAGATTAATTGAGCATAATAGGAATTCAGAGAAAGGGGAAATTAATGTAGCTGACAGTCATTATGAATAAGTTTGGGAAAATCGAGAAAATTTGTCTCGGCAAAGGAGAGAACAAAAGCGTGGATTGAGAATGAATACTCTATGTTTAGAAGACAATGAGGCAACTGGTCAATCTGTAATGGAAGGCTTTCTTTAGGAAGATGAAATGATGGGAGATAAAGGTGGCTAACTAAAATGGGCCTTGAGTCGTATGCAGCTTTGAAATATTAGGCTTATTTAAAGGCTAAAAGAGTACCATTGGATGTTTTTGACTGTTTGTTTTTTTTCTTCAATTCTTTACTTTTTTTTTGGGGGGGGGGGGGCAGAAAAGTCATCTTTTAGTAGTCAGAGAACAGATCAGAGAGTGGAGAACAGAGAGAATGGAGTCCAGGAAGCAGATCAGAAGGCAGGCTCAGGGTGGTAACAATGACTGCCAAGACTCATAGCTATTCACAATTGTAGAGGCACCAATTCTCTAATAAAACAAAGCAGAGAAACGGTTAGTAATCAACAACTTCAGAAACGCAAAAATAAACGCACCTCTGTCACCAACGTCAAGGAACTGGCTTTTGGAACCACAAAACCAGAACAGTTTAGGAGTTCAAGTAAAATTCATAGTCTAGCCTTCTCCAGCTCTTCTTTTAAGTCCCCATTCATTCATCAAATTAGTGGCAAACTGGAAAAACTTTATCTTTAGTTAGCAAGCTATTCAATTAAAAATGTATTACGCATCTCCCTTTGTGATATCACAAATATCATTTTTCTTAGGAGTTAATATGTACATATTTAAATATACACAAAATAAACGGGTAGTTTAGGGAGGAATAGAACAAATAGCAGAAGGCAGAATCAGGAAAGCTGGGACTATAAAGAATTCCAGAATTCCAAACAATGGAAGTGAAGGAAGGAGTGCATTTCAGGCATGGAGGCAAACTGTGAAAAGGCACAGAGATAGGAGATGGAGAACAGTTGGTGAGCAGCAAGTAGGCACTTGATTATAGTGAAGGACTGGGGTAATGTAAGTGTGTTTGGAAGTGGGTAATGTGTAAGATTGAAAAGATAGGAAGAGGCCAAGTTTAAAGAGCTCTAAATGACAAAGAGTTTAATCTGATCCTTGAGGTTAAAAAAAAGAGCCACTGAATTTTAAGTAGTTCTAGTAAATACAATAATTAAGCAAACAATTTCTTTAGATTGAATGTCTTTATGTACATGTACTATTATTTTAAAATGAATTAGTGAATTACTATTTACACAGAAGGCAAGCAAAAAAAATGTTTAGTTACTGAATTGAGTTAATATAAAGTGGAAGGTGAGATATGCTACTGGGTTGGGGAACAGTATTCATTAGATAGCTTCCAGAGAGTAGATGGGCTTTTAAGAAAGAGATGAGATTTGGCAGCAAAGAGAAAAAAGTTGTAACAGACAGCAGGGGCAGAGGCTAGGAAGGAAAGAGAGTAAGTAGGCAGGGCTCAGTATCAAGGAGGTAAACAAGTTGGAACAAAGTCAACTGAGATTTTCAATGAATGAGTCAAATAATCAGGAACAAGCATTTAGGTGCCTATTACTATCCAGGCACCATGTTAAGCACTGGGGACACAAATTAAATAGTATTTGCCCTCAAAGAGCTTTCAGTCTCTTGGGAGACTCAACATGTACATATAAGTATTTTAAAAAAATAAATGTAATGGGAGAAGCTAGCAGCTGGGAGTGGGGGGAAGGAGAAAGGAAAAGCCTCACGAAGAAGGGTGTACTTGAGATGAGCTTTAAAGGAAACTAAAGATACTAAGGCACAGGGGAGGAAGGAATGTATTGGAGAGGCACAGAGGCAGGAGATAGAGTGTCATGTCAAGGAGCTTCTGAAGGGTAACTGAACAATATTACACAGTCAAGATAATGACAGGCACAGCAGATGACTACCATTAAATGAACGGAGTACGGGAGAAGGTGAAGTCCAACAAGGATGGACACAGGACACACAGGATCTGAGTTTAAAGACAGGAAAGGAAAGAATTGGTCATTTCAAATAATGGCCATTGTGCATACCCTTTAAAGGATAGTTTTGAATATTAACCCCAAGATTCTGAACAAGGCCAATAGAATAATGTAACTACGAAAATGGACAGTTGAGAAGGTGGAAAACCAAAACTTTATTATGACAAATTTTACTATAAACAAAGCTTGAGGCAGGTAGCAGGGAAGCATTTGGTATGGTACCATAAAGACAGTTATATTAATGAACTGAATTAAATGGAGAGAGAGACTTTGTTTCTACGAGGGAGGGCAGAAATTATGAAAAATAGATGACCACAGGTATAATTCATGTAACACTGTCCCAACCAACATTATTTCTACACTATCTATACAAAAGGCTTACCAGAACATGAAACCTTTTTGCGCCTATATGGCTGTTTATTAATTCCCAACATTGCTCTCACAAAATTAAATTTCTTCTATAAGCTCTCTTCATCCAATCACAGAACCAAGGAAGTACAGGACACTGACTATGCCCGGATTAAAAAATAATAGCAAAACAAACAAAAGGTAGCCTTATAGTCAGGAAAATCGGGCTTTAAATCTTTGACATATAACAGCTGGGTGACTAGGGACAAGTCACTTCATGTCTCTGTGCCTACAAACCAATTCTTTTAAGAAGCTAAATTACAGATAATTAGGACCACAACGATAAAAAATCACAGGTCTGGACAAAACAAAAAATTCAAATCTTAAAACAAACATACATACTCTACAAGGAAGTTCTAAAGACTGAAGCATATGCCATTTATCCAAAGGCAATTCTACAATGTATTACACATATTTATTGTTCTAGATTACTCCTTTCAATCATTTCTTTCTGTATTCCTGGGGCACAAAGGGTGCATAATATATGAAAGACTGAGACATTCCAGTCACACTGCCTTATAAAACTGTTTCTCGCTTGACACAAAAAATGTATTCCTGGCCCTCAATTTAAATCAAATGTTTATAAATAGAGCAATTTAAAAATACACCATAGAAGTTTACAATTAAAGGCATTCTATTATGTATCCTTTTGTAGCACGTTTAAAAAGTTCAAATTTTCATATACAATACTGAGTTTGTTTAAAGTGGGATACCGCTAATATTTTAAAATAAGCTGGCTTGCAAAAAGAAGTAACATCCTATCATGAAAATATCAACCAAACTAGTCAATATAAAAGATCTTTTCATTCCTACAAATAGACTAAAATCTATAAATATCAATAAATCTTGAGTTTTAAAATCAGATATATATATATATACTTCAAAGCCCCTAGCAGTAATAACAGCAGGCTAGCATCTATATAGTGTTTAAGGTTTAAATATGACGTACATAATATGATGAGGTAATATATCAAGTCTTTCAGGTTGTCAAAATCAAGTCTTTTTTAAAAATGCGATTTCCTCTTAAAGTATTAAAAAATACATACTTAGATAAAAATTTGTGGGAGATGTCATTCCAAAAAGCATAAGTTAAATGTAAATCAGAAATATTTTAAAAATTATTCTAAAACAAATTTAAAGAATTAGAAAGTAAGTTTTTAAAAGCAATATTTTCTTTCATTTCATTTGATATATTGCATTTTAATTACCTAAGGAGACAGAAAATCCAGGTGTTTAGATTACCAAATGTTCCTAAACCAGGACAGAGTAAAGAATTTCAGCATGCATGGAATGTAAGGTCTGTTTGGCAGTGAGATGGCCTTCTATTACACACCCTATGTAACCTAAACAAGAAAAGGGTGAATTAAGGACAAACTAGCTGACACAACTAAATCTACAATTTAAGAAAGTGCTGTTGAATTACCGATTGTCCATTTTGTATTTTAAAATGACGTGCTATATGTAATTTTGCAAAGTACAAGACTTTGCCGGAGTACTTATAACGGAGCTAAGAACAAAATCTAAAAATCAAGAGCAACAGATTTCTACATTCAAATACTAAAGTCTTTTTTA
Organism: Pseudocheirus occidentalis; assembly: GCA_028646575.1. Taxonomy (NCBI): domain Eukaryota; kingdom Metazoa; phylum Chordata; class Mammalia; order Diprotodontia; family Pseudocheiridae; genus Pseudocheirus; species Pseudocheirus occidentalis. The sequence continues at coordinate 13,196,179 of CM053600.1, read as the reverse complement.
AAAAATTAATTTCTTTCAACTATTATGCAAGAGACAGATGCTGCAATCAACATTATATAATGAGCTTTTTGTACCAATTCATAGTTCAACCATAAAATATGGAAGTTTTTCTTATTTTCTACTTCGAAAACGTCTTTATAATTTTTAAAGGGAAAGGGATGCTTTTCCCTACTTTTAGCTCATTTAAATTTTCTTTGTATTTACCAAGTTAAAACTTTGGGAAAGGGAACGATCATGTAAATTCCATGTTTTATGGCAGTTGCTATACACCTCTTAGGAAATAAAAGAACAACTGTACTTCATTCACAAATCACATGTTTAATTCAACATGACAAGCAACATTTAAAACCCCAAATGCTTAGACTATAGCTCTTTCAGAAGCAAGTTAATTTTAGCTTCAAATTAGTCACAGAATGTTGATAGTTTAACATCTTAAAAAAGAAATCACTTAAGTATGTGTTGTAGAAGTCAAATGGTTAAGTTAAAAACGAATTCACTTCTCAAGTTAAAATCTCACAAGAAAAGTCAAACAAATCTGTGCAATGAAAAAAAGAAAAAGGAAAAAAAAGCAAACCTGAACTTGCTGAAAAGCTTTTAGTCTCTTCTTGAATCTGGAAGGTAAAACAAAATCACATCCTCTCGCCAACAATGCCAATTCCTTTCTTAGATCTGGATCTTGCCGCAAGGAAATCTCCTTTATCCTCATGCTTTCAGATTTCATATAATGTCTGCGTGTGCCAGTTCAGGCACTTCAGTCCTAGTAAATAGCAAAGCCTATTATCACACACACTGCTGCCTAAAAGCAGCAGCTGCACTCTGGTTCTGGGATATTCTAAGAACCAGCTCAACTTAGCATACTCCATACATTGAAGGGAACTTGGCTGGAATCACAGCAGACTGGAAAGTCGCTCTGGGAGCCAGGCCTTCTACTACGCACATTCCAAAATCAGAGAAAGATGGTACATGTGCTTTAAAAATCACATATGAATAATCAATTAAAGTAGGTTATTATTCTTCTAATCTCTTTTCTTAAATAAGAAAAGCAGGTATTTTAAAAGCCAAGTTTAGCAGCTTCTGGTGTGTTGTGGTTTGTTTCATTGCTGTCACACCAAACTGTAACCTGTTGGAGTGCCCAACTGAGAGTAAGGCTTACTACATAGCAATTCCATTACGTTGTTCAGCCCCTTAAAGTGGCCTCTGTCACATAAGTAAATTGGGCAATATGATGATCTGAAGAGGAACATTTGGGAATAATTTATTGTGAAGCCCACAATTTAGTTTTTAGAAAAAAAAAAGACATCTTAAAAGGAAAATAAAAGATCCTATCAATGTAGAGTAAAATTTATATATTTTTGAAAATCAGAAAAGTATCATTATTATTTGGGATTAACATAGTCTAATAAAATTTTACACCTACACCAGCCAATTCTAAGATGTCTTTTGTCTTACCCTAAAATGTGATTGACTCAAGGAAAAAAGTTCTTATTAAACAGTCTAAACAAAACAACACTGAAAATATATATTAAAGCAAATTCTTGTGTAGTGTACTATAAAGATACTAGCATTTTGCACGCACGAGGTTGGTTTATCATTTCTATTTCTGTTAAGTTTCTAAAGATTTTTTTAAAATGTTTAAAATTTTTAAACAGAAGCTATAAATTCAGAAGTTGTGGAAAAAACATTTGAAATATCAGATATTATGCTTTTTTCCATTTTCTACGCATGAAAATGTCTAAATACTGTAACTACCCTAAAAGAAGGTGAGGAGATTGGAAGAGACACTAGACATGGCACTTAAAAGGAGAATGCATGGTTTTTTTGGTCTATCACACTCCTATTTAACTGGGATCCAAATTCTGTCTGCAATGTAGCACTTTGGGTTATTAAAACATTTAACTAAATTCCTGAATCTAATCACAATTTCCTGTACTTTCTGTGCTCCCTTTTCCTCAATGCTCCCACAAATCACTCCACTGCTCCCTGTTTTTTCAGGAAATCATCTCTACCCTGGCCTCAGTGTCCCTCCTTAAAAATCTTAACCCCTGTACAGGTTCAATTTGACACTGTCTTTCACCCTTAAATCATAAACAACAAGGTGGCGCAGTGAGTTAAGTGCTGAACTAGAGTTAGGAAGATCTGAGTTTAAATCTAGGCTCAGACATTTACTTTATTTTGTGACCCTGGGCAAGTCACTTAACTCCTGTTTACCTCAGTTTCCCAAACTATAAACTGGAGATATGAACAGAATCTACCTGGCAGTATATAGCACCAGTGACTGAAGAATGGCTAAGACTTAAAACACAACAGAATATTACTCCATTGTAAGAAACAATAAATATTAGAATTAGGAGGTTTTATTGGAACTGATGCAAAGCAAAGCAAGCAGAACCAGGAAAACGCTGATTACAACAATGTAAATGGCAAGGAGAGCAATAGCAGATAAACTAAACGGACTGTTGTGCATTTATGGTGACCAAATGTAGCCCCAAAGACATAACAGGAGAATGTGTTACTTTCCCTTTCCTGCAGAAGTAGCAAACTAAGGAGAGGAGACATTGTATACACTGTCAGACTGTCATTATGTTAGTTTAGCTGAGCTATTTTTCCTTGTACTTTTTTTCTTATTCTATTATAAAGGATAGCTCAATGAGTAGGGAATATATTGATATATAAATGATATAAAAACAAAAGATACCCATAATTAAAAAAAATATGATAGCTTAAGAATAGTAGGTTTAAGAAAAAAACTTCAAAACTGGGATATAAGTACGATGTAGGCTTCTCTTATACTCCTGGCTTAATATTTTAACAACAACAAAAAAAAATAAAGCATTTAACAAGGTTCTCCTGATGCTTAGGAAACAATCAAGAAAAAAACCCAAACCTACTTAGCACTTTTAACAAGAAAATTGGGAAGAGGTGTCGAGAAGAGAAGTAAAACAATTACAATCATCATCATCATATAAAACTATAGCCCTTTTTAGTTAAATCCACAAATACATGTTTACTATGAACCAAGAATGAACCAACATTCAATAACCCTCATTTATCCAGTAACTTCACAGCTGAAAACACAGAAGAAAAAGGCCAAAAGAGATCACAAAGGCTACCTCAGTAGGCATTCATAAGTTCTAATCATAGGAACCCCAGAGATCTTCAATTCAGGGACATTTCTCTTATCTTACATATAATTATAATAAGTTTTCTGGTCTAATTTTCCAGCCCACTAAACACTTGAAAAAATATATTAAAACGGGGACAATGTTTTCCTAGAGATAAGCAGTGACAACAGTTAAAACTGACAGCTGATGGCAAAACAATAGATTAAAAACCTATTTAAAAATAAACATAAGAATTCATAGTACAATTGCTGAGAGGCAACATGGTATACAGGAAAGGGGAATGGATTTGATGTCAGAAGACCTGGGATTAACTACCTATAGGAAAGACACTTCAGAATTCTCTGCCACTCAATTTCCTTATCTACAAATTGGGGATGATCCATACTATGTCTCAGAGGGTTATTGTAAGGAGAGCACTTTATAAACTATAAAGGGCCCTATGTACGTAGTTATAATGTTATATGTGCAGAGTACGCAATGTCATACGCAGTACTTCTATTCAGTCTACAGAATCTGCAACACACCCCTCTAGTTCCCATGCCCTTTGTGTTATGTCAGTGTACAAAGGGGATAAATTAAATGAAACACTTCCATCTCCTTAATATCTCTCAAAAAAAAAAAAAGAATGTCTTTCAACTCTTGATTAAAACTGGAAAAAATAACGAAAAATGTAATTCTCTTCATATATCACATCACAAAACATGCTTAAATATCCTTATGGTACATTAAGCCAACTTCCTTACAGTGAACAGAAGAAAAGAACTAGGCTCTGGGTTTATGATGAACTAGTCTTACTAGTTACTGAAAAAGTGTCATCACATGTGATTCTTTTTCCATGTGGCCAATGCAGGTATGACTCAAAGATAGTAATGGACTGGGGTAAACGAGAAGACAGTCAAAGCCCCAAAGAGGTAAACCAGATTTTCTGGAGCAGAGGTCTTCTGGAACAGGGGGAGTGTTAGCTGTTGGGGAAGAAGAAAGATTAAACAAATATGATCAAGTGATTGACTGGACATGAGAGAACATCCATATATTCACAAGCACTTAAGGGAAAAAATAACCAAAATCGCCTATCCAATTTTATTTTCTGGCTTGTTTAACCAAATCAATGTTTTCTTTCACTGAAAACATTTCTGCTATATTATGCATCTTGTGGACTAATGTACACTATACGACAAAATGTTTTTAATGGAAAAACATACTCTCAAGTCTGAATCGACTATAAATAAATTTTTAGAACACAATCTATAGTTACCCTGAGAAATGATATACAGTAAAGACCATCCTATAGGGCTAGTTTTGGAAAATAATACCAGGGAAAGTGTGTCCCTGACTATTTACTATATGTTCTCTTTAGTAGGTACCTACAGAATAAAGAAAAAGCTATTTCAGTGGTAGGAAAAAAAATTAAAGGAAGACCTTGCCTTTCCCCAAAACTAGATAACTATGGCTTTTGCTACACTAAGTAACAAAAACCACAACACCCATATGAAAATTATGTACGTGGTGGCCTTCTATTTAGTAATCTTGCTACAGCTGCAGAAAGAATTAGCTTTAGAACAGCATGCTCATAAGTGGGCATTTGGCACATTCAGTTCACAGATCTTTGGCTAAACTTATATTAAATTTGTCTTTAAAGAGGAAAATCTAACTGAATTTTTAACTTCGTAAATGAAGGAGAGCCAATTCAAAAGAATTGTTCTTTGCTTAAAAAAAAAAAAAGGAACTGTCCTTTTGCTAAAAGAACAGGTGGTTTGGGATGCCCCCTACAGAAAGAAGTACAGTAAAACTTTTTTTTAAAAATGAATCTGAAAACAAATCTCTTTAACAAAGTCAGCTGTGTTAAAAAAACAAACAACACTTCCATAAATGCAAATGCAAAGAAGTATTGCTATATATCTCAATGCCTAAATTTCCCTCCTGTACAGCTGAAGCTACAGATAATAAAAATAACCCCATACAAAACTTCTGTGTATCCTCTTTTGATTTAACAGTGTTAGGGCAAATATGAGGAATGACTCTCTGAGGCTCGTTTGCACAAAAAGTAACATGTTCTTATGCATGGGATAAACAAGGGGCTAACCTTGCTCCAAAAGCAAATATTCTCAAGCAATATATACCCAGTCTACATACCCACAGAGACATGGGGGCAGGAGGGGGTGTAAACGTGTTTTAAAAATTATTATGACACAAAAAAATAGATTATGAACGTCTTTTCTAAAACATTAAGCCTTAACAAAGCCTTAACACCTTAACACAATTGTGCTCAGCAAGGTCTGTCCTGCCATCTACTCTCCCATCATCTTACGGCTCACTGACTTTTCTCCTCTTCACTTAAACTCAATCTTGCCTCTCCTCCAATACTCTGGGGTGGACAATGTCAGGTACATTTTGATATTAGTTTAATTAGTATTTAATGATAATTTCCTTTCACAAAGAGGGTATGTCCTAGCTTCATAAAGTTTGACATTTCTAGGATCAACATGAAAAACAGTTTAGACCAAATCTAATTCTCTGGGCCTCAGACCTTATTGATCTGCACCAAACATTGTCTGTGGGGAATAAGAACACTGATCAGGAAACCATCATAGCCAGCCATAGTCTCTTTAATAAAATAATTCTGAAATATTAAGTCCATTTCTACACATTAAATATTAACTTACCTAAACATGAATTAACATCTGAAAGGACTCCAATGGGGCAGAAGGTACCCTAAATATTTTCAATAATTTGCATCAAATTATGTTATTTAGAAACTTTTCTAAATCTATTTTTTAAAAAGGCGAATTTTATTAAGGACCATGTAAGAGACTTTTCCCATTCCTTTGGAATCTTTTACTATATTTAGTGAAGAAATATAAATTTATAAGTGAGCAATAAAATTAAGCAAAAGTTCTTTTTAAAAATCTTCTATGAAATGGTTTGGGTTTCACATGTTAACTCAACTTCATAACAAAAATCTATTTATTACTAGAAAACAAAGATTTTAAATAGAATGTTCTACTTACAAAAAAGCTCCCATTGTATACTGAAATTTGACACATATTTTCAAAATAAAGCAATTTTAAGCTACAAATCAGCATACAAACAAGTATTTATGCTTTCTTTACAAGGCATATGGACTTAGTAGATATACATTTGGAATATCCAGGAAGTGGTGCTCCCTAGAAGCTATGCAACACCTATAATTTTATTAAGCATGTTACTTTAAGAATTCATGTAGTGGAGGGTGCAAACTGGCAGACAAACGCAAGAATTTGGCCAAACTCTCCCAAATTCACTTCCAAGCATCTATAAAATAATGCCTCAAAACAAATTCTGGAGCAGCAGAACCAATAAAAGGACAGGATAAAACAATTTTCCAGCCTAGGACGACTTAGAAAATTGTCAAGAAAGGTCTCGCTCAGGTAAAAGGGGAATACAGCTCAGAGCAGGAAGCTTCTGGCCAAGTGAGCAGAAGTCCTTGCTCTAGCAAACCAGTAGTGAGATACCAGGTACAGGTCAGACCCCAAGGCAGAAGCTTAGTGGTGAGGACCTGGCCTCTTGGCACAGCAGGCCAGTGGGTAGGCCTCACATCCCTGGTGCAGCAGGCCAGCTAAACAGCTCCATGTCCCACAGCGTAACAGGCCAGCTACAAGGCCCTGTACCACCAGAACTTTAGGAAAGTTGTGAGGTCCCACATCCCAGCACATGAAGCTTAGAACAGTGCCTCCTGTACCCTAAGAGCAAAGCCCAACTTTAAAAATCATGAAGTAGGCTAGAAAATGAGAAAGACAAAAAAAAAAGAAAGAAAAAACCACAACACATACATAGGTCACACAAACTTGGAAGAAGATAACAATGCTAAAAAAAAAAAACAAAACTACATGTGAAGCCTCAAGGAAAACTGTGAATTTGTCTCAGGCCCAAAAAGAATTCCTGGAAGAGCTCAAAAAGAATTTTAAATATCAAATAAGAAAGGTAGAAGCAAAACTGAGGAAAGAAATGAGAGTGATGCAACAGAGTCATGAAAAAACAGCCAACAGCTTGGTAAAGAAAACATTTTTTAAAAATGGAAAAAGATGTGCAAAAATTCACTGAAGAAAACAACTCCTTAAAAGTAGGCTAAAAGGAAAAGGAGGTACAAAAATCTATTGAAATCAACTCCTTAAAAAGTAGAACTGGTCAAATGGAAGAGGAAGTTTAAAAAGCTCATTAAAGACAATAACTCCTTAAAATTTATTCTTCAACAAGTGGAAACTATTGACTCCATGAAACATCAAGAATCAAAAGAATGAAAAAATAGATAATGTTAAATTTCTCTTTAGAAGAAGAAATCACCTGGAAAATAGATCCATGAGTGATAATTTAAAGAATTATTGGGTTACCTGAAAGCCAAGACAAAAAAAAACCAGTCTGGACATATTTCAAGAAATTATCAATGAAAACTGCCCTAATAATATAGATAATAGATAACAGATAGGTAGGTAGGTAGGTAGGTAGGTATAGGTAGATAGGTAGGTAGATAGGTAGATAGGTAGATAGATAGATAGATAGATAGATAGATAGATAGATAGATAGACAGACAGACAGATAGATAATCTAGAACAAAAAGATAAAATAGAAATTGAGACCAGGCAGACTTCAGAAAAACCTGGAAAGACTTGAATGAATTGATGCTGAGTGAAGCGAGTAGAACCAGGAAAACAATGTACACAGTAACAGCCACAATGTGATTACAAAATTTGGTAGACTTCTCTCTTCTTAGCAATGTAAGTATCCAAGACAACTCCAAAGGACTCATGATGGAAAATGATGTTCACATCCAGAAAAAGAACTATGGAGTCTGAATGAAGACTGAAGCATACTATTTGTTCTCTCTATTTTTTCTTTTCTTTTTTTTTTTTTTGGTTTGTTTCTTCTTTCTCGTGGTTTCTCCCACTGGTTCTAATTCCTGTGAAATAGGTTTAATATGAATGTATATATAGAGCCTATATTACATTACATGCTGTCTTGGAGGGAAGAGATGGCGAGAAAATTTGGAACTCAAAATTTTATGGAAGTGAAAACTGAAAATAAATTAAAACTAAAAAAAAAAAAAAGGAACAGAAATGAGCAAACCTGCAATAAGCAATATTGCCTCACAGGCAATTGTTCTTTTCACAAATAAACTGCCTTTTTAACTGCAAAAAAAACCCCAAACCCAATAACAAAAAAACAACCCAACCAAACCAAAAACAGAAATGAAAGAATTCACTGATCATCTCCTGAAAGAAATCCCCAAATGAAAATTCACAGGAATACTATAGCCAAATTCCAGAGCTCCCAGGTCAAGGAGAAAATACTGAAAGCAGCCAGAAACACTTCAAATATCATGAAACCATAGTTAGGATTACACAGGATTTAGCGGCTTCTACATTAATGTGGATAGGAGGGGTTGGAATATGATATTCTGAAAGGTAAAGGAGTTAGGATTACAACCAAGAATCACCTACCCTGAGTTCAGTAAAACAGAAGACTTTCAAACATTCCTGACAAAAAAGACCAGAACAAAACAGAAAATCTGATTTTCAAATATAAGACTCAAGAGAAGCATGAAAAGGTAAAAAGGAAAGAGAAAAACATAAGAGATGAAAAAAGGTTAAACTGGTTAGAGATCCCTATACAGGAAGATACTTGTAACTCTTAAGAACTTTATCATCATTAGAGCAGTTAGAAAGTATATACATAGACAGAGGGAACAGGTGTAAGGTGAATGGTCCTCTTTGAGAATGAAGGTCAAACAACAAGAGGATGGAGAAGAAGTAAAATGTACTAGTGGGGAACCTCAACTTTCCCCTCTCGGAACTAGATAAATTTAACCAAAAAATAAAGAAGAAAGAGGTCAACAGAATTTTAGAAAAAATAGATTTTTAAAACTCTGTATTTATTTTTAAATTTTATCTCTTTTTAATTTTCAACATTCACTTCCAGAAGCTGGAGTCTTTGGATTTATCAAACATTACTAAAGTTACTGACTATTGTGTCTTGTGCACCTAACCTATTCCACTGATCCACCACTCTATTTCTTAGCCAGTACCAAGCAGTTTTGATAACTGCTGCTTTATAATACAATTTAAGACCTGGTATGATTAGGCTACCTTCCCTTGCATTTCTTAATTCCCTTAATATTCTGGATGATATTCTTCCAGATGAATTTTGTTATTATTTTTTCTAGCTCTATAAAATAATTTTTTGACTTGGAAAGATTTATATGAACTGATGCTGAGTGAGGGGAGCAGAACCAGGAAAACATTGTACACAGTGTAGGGATCAGTGCATGTCAAAGCACCTGTGGTGCTGAGGGTCATAGCTCAGTTGCTAAGCTCACAGGGAGGTTTCTGGAGAAATTACACGCCTGAAGAGTGGCAGCTGAAACAGCTGGCTCAGCTCCTCCTCCACTGATCAATCTCCACCCCCATGGGTCAGTTCTCCTCCAGTGCACATGAGAACCATGCTAGATCTAAGGCTAGAGGGTATGTAAGGAAAGACGCTGCAATGCAATTGGGGACAGCTGCTGTACACCTCTCTCTTGACTCAATCTTCCCTGAGACTACCGCCTAAGGCTGACCCGTAGGCTACTAAATTAAGCAGACCATTACAGCTGGCGCCACAACATGGAACAGAAAACCCTAGGGGCCGAGAGAAGGACCCCAGAATCACGCCAGTGGGCCCTGAAAGAGATGGGGTACAAACACCTCTCTCTGCAGAGAGGCTCCACGGGAGGATTCCCGAATAACTGCGTGATATCCGGGAATCGGCAGATGCTCAGAGACTAGTGAGTAAAGATGGGACGACACACAAGCAAAATAATACTAGGAGAGAGAGGTTTATAGGACCTGTCCCAAGGACGAGGAAGTCCCAGGCATCAATTTCACAACTAACCACCCAGTGAAAGATGCCTTGGCCGAGGAGAGAAGGGAAGTTCCTACATTCCCTGCCTGTATTCAAACAGGCCAAACCCTTCCTAGTGAAGGTAGCCCAAGCAGGGATTCCTCCCTGTAAAGAGAAAGAGAAAGGGGGTGGCTCCGGCCGCCCACGCCCACTTGCAGAGACACTGGGATTACAGAGTTAGGCAAAAGACAAGGGCTGAAGCAGCCTGATAAAACAGAGTTGGGCAAAGTCAGGTGAATCAATGGAAAGGAGGAAGGGATTATGGTCCTGAAAGCTCCCTTACAATCGAGGAGAAAGTAGTACCAAGCACACCACCTAAGGAAAGCCCAGGTAAAATAAGAGGCAGGACGCTGGCCGAGGCCACGCCCACGCTCTGCTCTGGAAAAGACACTGGAGAAGGCCCAAGAAAAAGGGGAAATGATAGACGGTTGGAAATTCTTCCCAGTTATTGAAGAACCCAACCCTTTCAATCCTGGACAGGTGAGAAGGCAAAAAGAACATCTTCCTTTTAAGGTTCAACAACTGAAAGACCCCACCTCTAAATATGGTCCTCCTGCACCCTTTGTGCCACACCAATTGGAAAATATCTCAAAGTCTGTTCTGTGTCCCAATGACTGGAAGGCATTAGCCAGAGCAATACTGACCCCAGGGCAGGCTGTTTTCTGGATGGCAGAGTACACTGAGCAATGCCTCCCAGCAGCTGAATTAGCACCTGGTGCTCAGATGCAAATGGCATTTCAACAACTTTCAGGCACTGGTCCTTCTGCAGACACAGCCCAACAATTGGGCTATACAGAAGAGGCCTATTTAAACATCTCTAATTGTGCTCACCATGCCTGGAGCAAGATACCTGTGGCCAAAGAAGACAAAGAAAGCTTTATGCAAATAAGACAGAAAGTAAATGAGCCTTTTACTGACTTTGTTGCCCGAATGCAAGAAGCTGTAGCTACAGCCATGGGGGATGTGGGAGGCACTGAAAAAATGTTAAAAATCCTGATGAGAGAGAATGCTAATGCTGACTGTGGAAGGGCTACAATATGGCTTCGAAAAGATGCCTCTTTAGAGGAGATGATTCAAAGATGCAATAAGGTGGGCTCTCAAGTTTATCAGGCCGAGCTCATGTCTTCTCTCCTGGCTACTCCAAGGAAGACTGGTGGAAATTGTTTTAGGTGTGGGAAACCAGGACATTATATAAGGGAGTGCAAATATAGATCAAAGGAGGGCCCAGTGAAGAAAAGAGCTCCAGAAGGTAGCCAAGGGAGACCCACCATGCCATGCCCAAAATGTGGCCAAATGGGACATTGGGGTTCTGAATGCAGACAGAGGAAGAACCAAGGAAACGGGTTTAGGGCCCCCTCAAGGGCTCCACAACCTCAGGAGAAACAGGCACCACAGATGCCTGAGGGGAAGGGTCATTATGCAGCCTTGGGAGCACAGCAACCATCGGAATTTTCCAACTTCAGAGCTTCGGTTGCTTTGGCCTTCCCCCACACAGAGCATGTGAAGTTCCAATTCAACCTCTCTCACAGTTTTTTTTTTCCACATTTTCTCATTTGTGCTCCCCCTGACAGACATTCTATGGCCACTCTGGCCTTACTATCTGGAGATCTCCTATATGTTACTTGTGAAGTTTTTGGGTCCATTCTGTTTTTGTGTCTGTCTGCTTTGTCTTTGTCTTTATGTGAGCGAATGTGTGAGAGTCACTTGTCATTCTGTAAGAAAGTGTGAACAAGGAGTTCTGGCCAAGTCGGGTGAAGAGATGGTGATAGGAAATTAGATGGGAAATTTTTCCCGTAGATTGAAAAGGTAAACAAATAAACAACTATTCCCTGCCTAGACAAAAAAGAATCTTGTGTATTGGAATGCTGCTAAAAATCAATTTGAACTTATTCTGATTATTTTAAGGGAAATGTGAAAGTAAATTAGTACCATTCATAACCTAGTGCTAAGATAAGTCTGAATTTATTATACTAAATGGTATTTAGGCAAATCAGAATTTTAAGATTTGGTAAAGAAAAATTTAAAAGGTGGGAGCTTCAGGCTTCCCAGTTTTGGAGAAATGGAAAAAGGTGCACCTCTGAGAATTTTTTCAGAAGTTCCATTCCCTTTGAGTGAGGGGTGGAGAACATTTCACTGTCTAAGAAATTTTTAGGAATAAACATAGCACTGAAGTACAAGGTAAAATTAGCAGATTAAGAGAGAGAGCTGCAAAAATAATAGGGAATTTAAGTTAACCATCCCAATCTGACTAAAAGAAGAAAGCAAACAAGGATCCCACTAGCAAAAGCCCTGAGGCATACCGAAACCTACACCTTGTTTAGATAAACAAAAGAACCTCTTAATTTGAACCTCTAAATCCACCATAAGACTCTACTGCTGTGAGGCGAGGAGAAAAGCCTAATTTTAGTTAGTAGTTTTTGTAACTGATGATTTGGAAATGAAATTGGTGTTCTTATGGTTTTTCTTAACTATAGTAAGATTCAAGTATAGTGAAGATTGAGAAATCATTGTAGGCCAGAAGTAGTATTTTATTATCAAATTTTAGGTCGAATTTTGTTGGAGTTAAAGATGTAGAATCTGGCTAAAACATCTTTCAATATCCAAGAATTCCAGTTATCTAGAAATTCAATTTGTTATACTTTTAGAATTTGTTACCTAAGAAATATTTATACCAACCTAGTTTTAATCCTCTTGATTGGAAAGGTTTGTTTTGCTCTAAAGTATTCACAGATATCCAGTTATAAATGTTTGGTTTTTTGAGCATCTCTAGGGATGAGTGGAGAAGCAGTTTGGGATGTACACCCTCTCTGTGTAGAATTCCCCTAACAAAAACTGGGGAGGACCTGACCCTTAACTTTTAGGGGGAGAAGCTTTGTTTATTTTCTTTTGTTAGATGTTGCTGTGAGAATGCAGGCGTGGAGTTCCATGACCCATCTTGTGGATACAGAAGTCAGAGAAAAAGGATTGGGAGAACTCTTGTAGAACGACAACTTAAGAAGAAGTGACTTAGAGTCTCGCATTTTCACAAGATACTACCCTCCAATGGACTATTACCTGTTTAACTCACCCTTATAGTGGAACCACCCTCTTTGGAACAGAGTGATTTTTAGACTTTTGAACATAGGACTGATTGCTACGACTTCCATCTTGGTGTCAGCAGCTACTTCTCTTTTCTTGCTAAGTGAAATGTGAACTGTTCAATTTGTGGATGAATTGGCGGACAATGTTGGCTTAAAACCTGTGCAGTTGTGCCTATGCTTGCCCCTAAGTATGGAATACTACTTGTATTTTATGCACTCATACTTGATGTATATTTTTGCCTTGTGTTTGGTGTCATCTGTCAGGTGGATGTACACTACATGGAATTTCTACTCTTTAAGAAAAGGGAGGAAAATGGGGTCCTGTCATTGTTGGGACTTATTGTTGGACTTCTTATCCATGTCAGATTCCTTGTTTCTAGACTCACTTCCCTATTGTGCTCTTACTGATAATTTCAACCACTGTGTTTACAATTTCTCTACTTAGAAAATCCAAGAAACTGAACAATATGTTTATAGATTTTCACAAAATGTTACTATAGATGTCAAGACACTACATGATATTAGGTAAGAACTTTTGTATAGGATCGTTGTATTAGAATCATTAATATTGTATTTTGAGTTTTGAGTAGAAAAATTTTAGACTCAGCTGTTACTTGGATGTGATTGTTTAGCTCCTTTACCATAATGTTTTTGGAAAAGAATACATGCCCAACTTGATACTCACTTGGCACTTTTTTAAACAGAAAAATGGGAATTGTAGGGATCAGTGCATGTCAAAGCACCTGTGGTGCTGAGGGTCACAGCTCAGTTGCTAGGCCCACAGGGAGGTTTCTGGAGAAATTACACGCCTGAAGAGTGGCAGCTGAAACAGCTGGCTCAGCTCCTCCTCCACTGATCAATCTCCTCCCCCACTGGTCAGTTCTCCTCCAGTGTACGTGAGAACCATGCTAGATCTAAGGCTATAGGGTATTTAAGGAAGGACGCTGCAATGCAATAGAGGACAGCTGCTGTACACCTCTCTTAACTCAATCCTCCCTGAGGCTACTGCCTAAGGCTGACCCTTACACACAGCAACAGCTACATTATGTGATGAGACACTCTGATAGACTTGGCTCTTCTCAGCAATTCAAGGTTCTAAGATAACTCCAAAAGGCTCATGATGGAAAATGCTATCCACATACAAAGAAAGAATGATGGAGTTTGAATGAGATAGAGGAGTACTATTTGCTCTCTCTCCTTTCTGTTTTGTTTTGCCTCTTCTTTCTTGTGGTTCATCTCATTGTTTATAATTCTTCTTTTCAAGATGACTAATGCTAAAATTTGTTTAATGTGAATGTATATATAAGAACCTATATCAGACTGCATGCTGTCTTGGGAGGAGGGGGGAGAAAATTTGGAACTCAAAAGTCTGCAGAACTGAGTGCTGTAAACGAAATATAAATATTTTTTTAAATGATGCTTTTTGGTAGTCTGGTATGTCACTGAATAAGTAAATTATTTTAAGTATAAATTGTCATTTTTATTACATTAGCTCAGACTACTCATGAGCAACTGATATTTCCCCAAGTATTTAGATCTGACTTTATTTGTATGAAAAGTGTTTTGTGTTCATATAGTCCCTGGGTTGGGAAGAAGACTCCCAAATATTCTATATTGTCTATACTTTCTTTAAATGGATTTTCTCTATCTCTTGCTCCTGAGTTTTGTTAATAATATGTAGAAATGCTGATTTATGTGGGGTTTTTTTTACATCCTGCAACTCTGCTAAGCTTATTTATTATTTCAAGTAGTTTTTTACTTGATTCTCTAGGATTCCCTAAGTATACCATTATACCATGTCTAAGAGTGATAGCTTTTTTCTTTGTTTATGCTAATTCCTTCACTTTTTCTTCTCTTTTTGCTAAAGCTAACATTTTGAGTACAGTACTGAATAACAATGGTGATAATGGACATCCTTGTTTCACCTCCCCCCCATCTTACTGGAAATGCTTCTAGCTTATCCCTGTCATGCTTGCTGATGGTTTTAGATAGATGCTACTTATCATTTTAAGAAAGACTCCATTTATTCCTATGCTTTCTAAGTGTTTTTTAATAGGAATGGGTACTGTATTTTATCAAAAGCTTTTTCTGCATCTATTGAGATAGTCATATGATTTGTTATGTTTGTTATTGATATGGTCAGTCATGCTGATGAGTTTTCCTAACATTGAACCAGCTTGCACTCCTGGTTTTAAATCCTATCTGGTTATAGTGTATTATCCTTGAGATAAGTTGCTGTAATCTCTTTGCTAATATTTTATTTTCAATTTTTACATCTATATTCATTTGGGAAATTGGTTTGTCTATAATTTTTTTTCTCTATTTTGGCTCTTCCTCATTTAGCTAGCGGCATCATATCTGTATCATAAAAAGAATTCTATAGGACTCCTCCATTTTCCCAAATAGTTTATATAGTACCAGAATTAATTGTTCTTTAAATGTTGGGTAAAATTCACTTGTCAACACATCTGGATTTTTTCTTAGGGAATTCATTGATGGCTTGTTCAATTTCTTTTTCTGAAATGGGGTTGTTTTAAGCACTTTATTTCCTCTTCTGTTAATCTGGGAAATTAATATTTTTATAAATAGTCATCCATTTCACAAAGATTATGAAAAGTTAGTATGTTAGATCTCTGGAGAAAAGTGAACAGGGATAGAAAGGAATATGCATTTTTCTCAGGGGTACATAGCACCTATACTAACACTGGCATATAAACCTCACAACCAAATGAAGAAAGGCAGAAATATTAAATATATACTTTTTAGATCATAATACAATAAAATTATTCAATAAAGGGTCATGGAAAGATAGATTTTTAAAAAAATTTTTTTTTTTTTGCTTTTTGGAGGGCAGTTGGGGTTAAGTGACTTGCCCAAGGTCACACGGCTAGTTTTTTGTGTTAAATGTCTGAGGCCGGATTTGAACTCAGGTACTCCTGACTTCAGGGCCAGTGCTCTACTCACTGCGCCACCTAGCCGCCCCAATAGATTAAAAATTAATTGGAAATTAAATAATCTAATCCCAAAGAATGAGCAAGTCAAAGAACAAATCACAGAAATAATCAATTATTTCACTAAAGAGAATGACAACAATGACACAATATACCAAAATTCATGAGATATAGTCAAAGCAGTACATAAGGGAAAATTCATGTCTCTAAGTGGTTACATCAATAAAACAGAGAAAGAACTGACCAATGACCTGGGCATGCAAGTAGAAAACCAACAAATTAAAAATCTCCAATTAAAGACCAAATTGGAAATTCTGTAAATCAAAAGAGATTAATAAAACTGAAAGTCACAAAGGTGATGAATATGTAAAACTAGAAGTTAGTTTTATGAAAAAACCAACAACATAGATAAACCATTGAGTAATTTGATTAAAAAAAGAAAAACAAATTATCATTATCAAAAATGAAAGTGCTGTATTTACCACCAACGAAGGGGAAATTAAAGCAATTCTTAGGAGCTATTTTGCCCAATCATGTGCTAATAAAATTGCCAGTCTAAGCAAAATAGATGAATATTTTCAAAAATATAAACTGCTGAGGAAGTTTAGGGGCAGAGTCAAGATGGCGGCACAGAAGTAGGAAAACTCCGTGGCTCTCCCCATAACCACCTCAAATACCTATAAAATATGACTTTAAACAAATTTTAGAGCTCCAGAACCCACAAAGTGACAGAGAAACAAAGCTCCTGCTGAAGGCAGCCTGGCAGGTGCACAGGAAGGGTCCACTGAGAATGCTGGGAGCTGAGACCAGCTTCCAGTAAACCTGTGGTTTTAGCCCTAGGGCAGCCCGACCAGCCCGGTGAGAGCGGATCACCAGCAGCTGTGGCAGTTTCGAGAATTATCAACCCATAAATGCCAAAGACAAAGTAAAAGGTCGGTGGAACTCAGCTGAATTTGGGGAGAATGGAGGAGCGTGTCAGGACCTCTGCCCTCAGAGCCAGAAGTAGCGAAAGTGGCAGCCATGCCGTCACCTCCATGTGGTTGCTTCAGAGCTCCCAGCCTGCAGATTGCACGGGGATCAAGTGACCATTCAAAGGCTAAGTGCTCTTGCCTTAACCCGCCTGGATTGGAATTGCAGTCTTGGGTGGTGATCCTGAGGAGTGTGACCAGTGAGCCAAAGCTGGTGGGGGCTGTAGAGATGGCGGCCTCCTAATAGCTCAGGCAGCTGCAAAACCCCCAGCAATTTGGGACTAAGCTCTCCCCTCTGGAAGCAGAGTTCTACTGCGCCAAAGAACTCAAAAGTCAAGTAAGTGAGTGGCAACATAAGCAAGCAAAGGAAGAAAAGCAAGCACAGCCATCCAACTTTAGATTCCTTTTGGGGGGCCAAAAATGATCAAATCATGGAACAGCAGGAAGCCAACACAATCAGAATTCCTGCACCAAAAGCTTCCAAGAAAAATATGAACTGGGGAAAGGTTGCCTGGAATGGAAGTGCTCTCTCTATATGGGAAAATAAACTGAGATAAAGGACTTTGCCATATGGCTGCCTTATTTACATATAATCTTATGTCTGTATATAAATACAGCTAGGTCCTAATTGGTACTAATTGTGAATTCCCCTTCAGTGGTTGTATTATTTGAATGTGTATTGCATATTTCCATTGGGATGGAATGAATTACCACATTTTATATAATTATAATTTTGACCACGCAACCTCTTCAGGGGATTCATTATTCATACCAGCTGTATTTCTCATTTACCAAAGGACATATATGTGAGGGGGAGGGGGAGAATGTTTACTATATTAGAGTTTATCTGACACATTCTCCTTCTTTTGTATTTTCCAACCTACTTCCAACTCTAAGACTCTTTTAAAGCTTGTCTTCATGCACTTTGTAGAACTTTGTTTGAAAGTTTACAAAATACATTGTTTGCTGACAATAATTTCTAACTACAATAGTCTTGAAGTTCAAATTTTTACATCTTTTTTCTGAAAAGAATCTGCACCAGTTTAAGACCTAGTGCATACTACTTGTGCCACCACTGGCAGGTCACAACCTCCCTGGACCTCTGTTTCCTACTCTGTAAAATGTGGGACTTATCTAGATGGTCTCTGAGGTTCCTTCTTTCTAGATCTATGATCTTCTGATTTCTTCTCCCCCCAAAATTAGCTCCTACCATTTGTATTAACTTCACATCATTTCCCTAGTTACTCAAGAAGTGTTGATTTTACTGTAACATACCATATCACTTCAGTTACTACTGACTTTTTTTCTGAAGTTCTCTACTTTTCTTACCTTTTCCCCCTAATTGCAGCTACTAGTTTAGTCATCAATTATCTTCCATCTGAACTAAAATTAGTTTTTAAATGTTCCTTTTCTTTTTTCCATCCTGCAATCCAGTCAGATGAATTTAAAACACCACTTCTATGAAAGTCAGAACTGTGTACTGAAAACAACACTGGACTTGAAGTCACAACACTTAAGCCTGAGCCGTGGCCCTGCCACTTCATTTGTAACTTTGGACAAGTCACTTAAATTCTTTGTGTTTTCATCTGTAAAATAGGAATATCTGCAGTAGCTATTATATTGGGTGACTGGGAAGAAAGTGCTTTGCCAACCTTAAAGCATTACACAAATACAAGTTATAATTAATAGAGGACAATGATTTCCAACCAATTTAAAGACATACTTGCACTGTGTGACATGACTTTCCTTTTTGTACTTAAGGTCTATAAAGCACATTTACTTTTTAAATTAAAGATTAAAATAAATTTTGTTTTCAAAATTCTTGGCACCAATGAGGCAACTGGAAACACATGGAGATCAGAATTCAATGATGGAACATATTCTATTACTTGGAGAAAATCTGCCACTACTGAAAAAAACTATTTGTAGTCTCTCATCCCATCTGAGTTTTCTTAGGCAGGTTAAGTGCCTTTCTGGAGCTTGGTTTCCTTTTCTGTAAAATAAGATGATTGGACTAGAGATAGAAGAAATCTTCCAACTCTCAAATTCCTTGATTGATTTTTTTTTTCTGATACTCCTTCAAAATTATTATTTCCAGTTTCTTTTTGTCTTTATGTTCTTCCCTCCTCCACCTTCTGTGTAGTTGGATGCTGGTTGGACTGGATGCCTACATGAAAATCTGCTGAGTTTAATGGTAACAAAAGATTGATAACAACTTGTCACTGAAGGGTGGGTAAAACTAGTCATTTCTTTGTTGTCAGGCATATTTCTGCTGAGGAGGAGACTTTTCTTTATCTGGTGTCTATTCCACTACTTATACAAAACTATGATAATGAAACATATATGCTCAACTGGAGGATGTAACTTAATTTTGTAGCTTTGGAAATAATGTAGAACCAGTGCTTTCTTATTAAATCATACATTTTCTTTGACATCTAAAGAAATGGTTCTCAACTTTCCTAATGCCACAACTCGTAGTTGGGCGTATCTGTATGTGGGCAGGCTGCCTGGAGATGGATAGAGGAGCCGTGTCTCGGTTCCTAAGACCATCGGAAATATGTGTTTTCAGATGGACTTAGGCGACCTCCGTGAAAGGGTCAGGTTGAGAAACTCCACAGGTTGAGAACCACTGATCTAAAGGAAACATTTCAAAAATAATAATGGAGCACTGTTCACCCAACTTGAAAAAGACAAATTATTAATTTCTACACAAATAATAAAACAGCAGAGACTATATGCTTACGAAACAATAGAGAACAAAATTAATGAAAAACACTAAAGAAAAATTATTTTTACTGTATACTCAACCTTCCATCAAGGTAAGGAAAATCTCTATTCTTCCTGTGGCCAAACTATACACAGTATTTTATTCTCATGAAAAAAGTTAACACCTAATTTGAGAAATGTATGATAAAGAGCAATTTTATACGTATATATATATATATGTATATACATATAAACTTCTAATTAAAAATAATCAGGCTACAAATATCAAGTGGCCTCTTAGAAATTTAAAATCTTGTCTGAAAACGAATTCCAATCCCATTTTTCATGTCAGACAACTCCAGCAACCTTTCAACCGATGGATTCCAATCCCATTTTTCCTTTTCATGTCAGACTTAACTCTTGCCACCTTTCTACCAATGGATTCCAATCCCATTTTTCCTTTCCACGTCAGACTTAACTCCTGCCATCTTTCAACCAATGGAAATCACGGACTCACAGTCCTAGCCTCCAATCTGCAAACCTGGTAAAGGAAAGGACCCTGCCGGCATGGGATCATTTAGGAAACGTTTAAGAAGCACCACTTACTGCTCTCGGCCCTGCAGATCTGCGGGACCCTCGAGCGTGCGCCCCACTCCGGGAGCCTGCTGAAGCGCCCAGGGGCAGCGCCACCGAGGCACACGGGCTGGGCGTCACCAGGGGAGCCATCAGATTGTCTAGTATACTTTGCTTGGAGTTTGCGATTTTGGTGGTCAGGAAAGGCTCGCCGTCCCCGGCCTTCCCACTGCCGATCTCTATCCTCTCGGGGCTCTTGATCCTTTTCAAGCAGTCCTTGAGCATCACCTGGGTGTTGGTCTCACTCAACCAGCACAGGAACAACTCATCCACTTTCATCTTTAGGACAGGCTGCAGAACTCTACCGGTCGGCATTTCTGTTTGTCTTTTGCTAGTTCTTACACTGGTGCCTTGGCTTTCCCCTGCTCTCCTTCCCCCACCTTCGCCACCACCCGCACCCGCTTTTTCTGGCTCCCAGGAACGAAGGCCGGACTAATTTAAAGGCTGTTCACGGCCCTACCCCTTCCTCGACTCCTTAAAGACACCGCCAGGACGCCAGCATTGGAGTGGGGGGGTGATTTTGAGGGGGGGTGAACACGAGGTCAAACGACCGGGGCTGGAGGCGGCCCCCCCGCTGTCCGAGCGGACGAGGGTACGGGCGGCCCCGGGGCCTCCAGAGGAGGCAGCGGCGTCCGACCAGCTCGGGGGCAGCGGCGGGGGAACGGGGCCGGGCGCGGGGTTGAGCGCATTGGCTGGTTGGCTTCCCCGGGGGCCCGGCGAGGAAAGGGGAGGAGGAGGTTCCGACGCAAGCGGAAGCGAACAGGAAGCCTGCCCAGGGCAGCTTCAAAACGGGCGCCCCCAGCCCCGCTCCAGAAGGCCGTCGCCGTCGCAGGCCGCCTGTCGCTGCTGGCGTCGGCACGTCGCCGCGCGCCGAGCGTGACGTCATCACGCAGCGCCGCCTCTCCATATAAAAAGCCGAGGCCGGCGGGTGGCGCTGACGTGATCCCGTGCGGAGGCTTTAGGGAAGGTCTGCGTGTTTGGAGTTTTGGAGCCTCGTTCTGAGCCAGGGAGCGTGACCTGTTTGAGCTCTGGAACCGCCGAAGGAGTTCTCTATTAGCGAAGCGAGTTGGGAGGGAAGGTCTGGGCATGCGCGCAGCATGGAGGGTCGCCATGGAGACGCCCTCCGGCGAAATTAAACAATTAAATTACTCCAGGAAGTGGTAGGCACGAGTGGTTATAAGTGAATTCATCAGCTCCAGTTACTTAGTGAGAGCCGCTGCTCGGGGAGGCGCTGGCGTGGATTTTGATTTTAAATGAGCTTATTAAGTTCCTCATCTCAAGAAGTTTAATTTTTTAAAAAAGTTTTTTACTTTTGTATGCGCAGCGTTTAGTAAAGTTTACTCGTAATGTTTGTTGTTTGGTCGTATCTGGCTCTATGACCGCATTTGGGGGTTTCTTGGCAGTGATGCTGCCATCTTCTTCTCCAGCTAATTTTGCAGATGAGGAAACTGAGGCAAGCAGGATTTGAACTCGGGTCTCTCCGTCCACCTAGCTGGCCCTTCTTGGCGTTTAATATGGGCTCGTTGACTCCGTTTGATGACTTAATTTAATAAACGTCTGTTAAGACCTAAAAAGAAACTTGGGGTGGATGCAGCCAACACGTACAGTACCCAGATAAAATAAGAAAGTTATGCTGCGTAGTTTTGGGGGAGGGAACCCTAACATTGGGAAGTGTGTGGGGGGAATGAGCAAAGACCACGTGAACAATCTGATTTACAGCTGCTTTTTTTGCTTTTGTTTTTTTCCCTCCCCCACCCCCTTGCACTTAGCACGAGGTCCGAGGTCCTCCACATTTATGTGAGGGTTGCATCTGGGTCTGGATTTTCATCAATATTGGAAACTTCTCCACCAATCAACGGAGTTGGGCACCTGTTTTTGTTATTCAAATACTTAATTGCCTGGGGCATTCAGGTTAGTTGATTTGCCCAGGATCTCAGGGGATAACTGCCAGATTGGAACGGGAATGACCTGGACTCCTAAAAGCCCTAAGTCATGTCTCTGGAAGGCTCCCGATTTCTTAGTAGGTCCCCGTCCTGTGAGAAAACTTTTTCTTATTACCGAACACATTCCTTTATCAGAGCAGACATAGGGGTGTCTGGCCCAAGATATTTGTCCCTGGCTGCCCTAAGGACTCTTCGTCCTCATGCCAGATCCCCAAGGTCCATGCTTCTGATAACTCCCTCAATGTCTACTATATGCTCTACACTTTCCCATCCACAGCTCCCAAAGACACCTGCATAGGTCTTACTATATCATGCCCCCTGCTCAACAAAGTCTGTTGGCTCCCTCTTCCTTACAGGATGAAATAAAAAATGTTGTGGTTGTATTTGAAGCCCTTTGCAATCTAGCCTATTTCTACGTTTCCAGTCTTCTTTTTAAAGATACTTATTTTTTTATTTTTGCTTTTTTTAGAGGGCAGTTGGGGTTAAGCGACTTGCCCAAGGTTATGCAGCTAGTAAGTGTCAAGTGTCTGAGGCTGGATTTGAACTCAGGTCGTCCTGACTCCAGGGTGGGTGCTCCTTTGCAGTCTTCTTAAATCTTTTATCTAATGCTTGCTGCTGCTTGAACACTGGCTCTCCCCTAAGGTGGCTATGCACTCCCTCCTTTCTTCTGCTTCCTGGCTTCCCTGGCCTTCTTAAAGACTCAGTTCACATCCCATCTACTGTTGGTGGCTTTTCTTTGTTGTCCCCTTAGCCCTTCCTGCGTCTCCCCAAGCTCTTCCCTCTGATATTTCCTTGTATTTACTATATGTGTATGGGTGTGTATGTGCACACGCACATATATATATCTTGCATGTACATAATTACCAGCATGTTGTCTTCCCAATGAGATTATAAACTTCTTGAGGATAGGATTCATATTTTCGCTTTAAAAAAAAAAATCAGTGCTTAGCACCGGACTGGACAGATGGAAGCCCTTAATAAATGCATGTTGACTGACTCCTGATCTCATGTCCAGGACTTTCATAAATCCATGCCCTTCTTGGGCTTTTCCTTATGTTTTGAATTCCCTGCTAAACTCACCACGTTTCTAAGCCTTCTGAAGTCCAGCTCTGAACTAAAGCCTTTCCTGATTGTTGCTTGCTATAAATGATCCTTGTTCTCATCTGTTCCCATAAGACTTTATATTCCTTATGTGCTTAAGGGCAGGTAACTGATGACAGATCTAAGAATGGTGTAGTCTTGTAGGAACTGGTGCCAGGAATACTGATGCTTAGGATGAGCAGAGGCCAGCAATGAATGCTGTGGATAGCCATAAAAGCTTTTACTGATACAGGGGCTGAAAGTAAAATTTGAGCAAGGCATTTGACAAATTCAGATAACATAATTTTGGGACAAAATGGAGGCATGTGGGCTGGATGTATGTATAATTAGGTGGATTCGGAACTGGCTAGATAACCAGATCCCTGTGCATCAGTGTCAGCCTGGAAGGAGGTCATGCCTGAAGTATCTCTATCTGTTTTCCTTAACATTTTAAATGTGGGCAAGTCACTTCACCTTTCAATAAGTACTTAAGTATAAACTTTGTACTGATACTGTTAATTAAGTGCTGGGCATTCAAAAAAGAGAGAGAAAACAGTAGTAGTCTTTGCCATGACAACATTAATAGATGCATAGAAAATAACTTAGGAGGGAGTAGATGGAAGAGGAAAGCCTGCCACAACAGCTATTTAAGCTGAGTCTGAAAGAAAGCCCAAGGATTTTAAGAGATAGAGATAAGCAGAGAGAACATTTCAGTGCAAAGACATGGAGACAGGTGATGGAGCATTCTGTGTGAGGAAGAGGAAGTAGACCACTATGTTTTGACTATGAATTCATGAATGGGAATATTGTAAGGGCCTGAGATGTCTGGAGATATAAATGCTAACTAGGAGTTTGTATTTGGTCCTAGAGATAAGATGGAACTGTTGGAATTTTTTGAAGGGGTGAGGTGACATGGTCAGACTTGCTTTAGGAAAATCATTTTGGTATCTGTGGGGAGAAATGAGGCTGGGATTCTGGACCAATGCTATTGCCTCAGTCCATGAAAGAGGGGTGGTGGCTATGTAAGTAGGGGAAGCAAAATTATGAGATTTGGCAGTGCACTGAGTATTTGGTGAGGGAGGAATAGAAGATGATGCTGAGGCTGTGAACCCACGTGACTGGGAGAATGGTGCCCTTGACAGTAATAGGAAAGATTGAAAGAGGGGTAAGATTGGAGGGAAGATAAGGAATTCTGTTTTAGGCATGCTGGGTTTGAGATCAAATGCTCAGTAGGCAGTTGGGGATACAGACTAGAGCTGAAGAGAGACATAGAAGCTAAATATATAGATCTGAGAATAATCTGTGAGATAATTGAATTGATGAGAGTTGATATGTATTGCAAAGTAAAAGAATATCTTAATATCTGAATTTCTTACATCACTCTGTTCAGTTTTATTTCCAAACAATTTTGTTTGCTCTTTCAGGTCATCTATGCAGCCAGTCATGAGAATATCAGACCTGGAAGGAAGCTTGCAGAGAGATCACCTAATCTAAACCCTTTATTTTATAGATGAAATTGAGAGGGAGTTGGGGGCAGCTAGGTGGCGCAGTGAATAGAGCACCGGCCCAGGAGTCAGGAGGACCTGAGTTCAAATGTGGCCTCAAACACTTAACACAGATCTAGCTGTGTGACCAAATGCCCTACCTTCCCCCCGCCAAAAAAAAGCAAAAAAAAAAAAATTGAAAGGGAGTGATATGCTTAACTGAAACATTTTGTAAAGCAACAAAAGCCAGTTTAGGATGTCAATGAGTTATTACCGTAAACCCTCTCTTTTTACAGTAGGGAACTTACCCAGAGTCACACTAAGAGAGTCACAATTCAAACTCTGAATCTAGTCTTCTTTCCACTGTGTGCTCCAAATGGAATTTAACACTAATGGCTTTGAAATAGATTATTTTAATTGTAAATATGTTACAATATGGAATTGTATATAGAGGTGGCTTAATAGCAAAGTACTTGTTTAGCTTACTGATTTAGTAATTTAACAGAGATGAACAGGGTCAAATGTTTTAAAATAAGAGGTGGATGAAAAACCAATTTTAGACTTTTTCTTGATTACATGTATTGCCAAATTTATTTTTGTGAAAAACTTCCAAGAAGCTAGACCTAGTAAAATGAAAGCTATGAGGATTACCATTAGTTGAGAGGAATCCTTTTAAGAATCTTCCATAGAATTTACAAAGTAATTCTATTATGAACGTTAGCAAAGGAATGTTTCTCTTTGTATCCCTAAGCTTAGCACACTGCCTTGCACTGAATAGGTGCTTAAATAAATTTTAATTGAATCTTTGACAGATTATTTTATCCAGCACTTTTATTCTCTTTATGTCTCCTACCTGTGCCTTGACATGTTTCCTGCCCTCGGTTGCATCCTGTACTTTATTAGACCTGGCCATGCTCACATATTTGTTATTTTATACATACGAGCAATTGTTGTCTGACCTCGCATTTTATGTTGCAGGTAACATGATGGTCTCATAATCAACTTAAGGTAGTGAAATTTTCTAATACCAGTGTAATGCACATGGTCTTTGAGTCTGCTGATTGCTCTTTTTTTGTTCTTTTGTGTTTCAAAATCTGTAATTGCTAGCTTTATTTTGGGGGTAGGGGTCAAATGTTTCTTTTCTCCCTATATAAGTCCTTAATAAATGCGTGTTGGCTGACTGACTATATAATATTTAATTCAGATTACCTATGCTACTTGAACATAAGCTTTAATTTTTTTATCATTTCATTGCCTTTTTTAAAAGGTTAGCACTAAGGATTTATAAATCAGTCTTTCAGAATTTCAGCAGTATAAAGTTAGCCAGACAGACTAACTTCTCCTGCTTAAATCAAAGCTTTATTTTGTTTGACAGTATTATGGTTTGAAACTAGGTTCATATTTTATAGTTGTAGGTAAAAATGCATGTATCTTTGAACAAGACTAAACCATAAAGAAGGCTGTGAAGTTTCCTTCATTAACTGAGAACAAAAATGAAAGAAGCAAATGTTTCTGTGCATGATGTTTTATTTCTAGAGGGAAATTAATATTAGTACAGATCTCCATTTGAGTTTATTATGTACAAAAATCTGTTCACAGTACAATTCTGCTTTTCACTAAAGGTCTTTAGAATAAGCTGCACATCACTGTTAAATTCATCAATACTATTTCCCCTCCTCTACCCCCAGCTGGAAAAAAGGGGGGGAGCTGCTTTGAGTGCCTGCACAAGACTGCTTTATATGCTCAGGCACATTAGTTAACCAAAATGCATTGATTGTGCTGCTGCCAACACAACAGAAATAAATACCAGGAGAAAATACAGAATCAGTCTTCAGTCTGTACCATGTGAGGGACTTGAGGCTGATTCCGATGAAGGCAGTTGGTCTTGGAAAACAAAGATGGTACTGTCATGGACTTGAGCCTGCTTCTTTGGATAAAAAGGGGAGTGGAGAGAGTTGTGACAGGCAGAACCTCACCCTCAAACAGGAATATAATTCTGCTTATTTTATCTATTTTTGGATTTGATTGCCTGTTAGTTGTAACACGGATCTGGATTTAAGGTTGAAATTGAGATCCTAATGCTGCATTTACCTCATAGGTGCTCTCAGCTAAGTCACTTAACGTTGATGAGTGGGTTTCTTTAGCTTTCTATAAGACAGAGAAGGTGATGCCAACACTACCCATCCCACATGTTGTGCATATTAAATGCAATGCGTATCTAATGGTTTGTAACTTTGAAGCCCTGCATAAACACGGGCCATCATTGTTACTGGACACCATTTAATATGCTGGAATTCTAAACTTCCTAGTAGAGACAATATAAATAGACATCTAAAATGAAATGATCACAGAATGAAACATAAATGCTGTCTTGCCCCTCTCCTGGCTCCTTCCATGCTGCCTACAAATCTCACTTATCCTTGAACAATCTCACTTTGATGCTACTATTCCTTTGTGCTTTTGACCATATGTCTTCTGCCTCTAAATTTCAAGAAACAGTAGTAAACATTCTCTGTTGCTTTTTCCTTACCAACTCTTCATTTTATAATATCTTACAGTTTGGCTTCTGATCGCACCCATTTACTGAAGCTGCTAATTTTTTTTAAATCAAAGATTATCAATAAAATCTCTCACTTGCTAAAGTAATGGCTTTCTAATAGTTTTCTTTCTCCTAGACATCTCTCAGTTTTATATACTATTGACCATTCTCTACTCCTGTACACTCTCTTCTTCTTTTGCTTTTATGATGATGCTCTCTCATTTCAATCACATCATTCCTTCTCTGCTTGTTTTGTTAAATTATCATCCGTTTTGCTCCTTTGAATCATGGATGTCTCCAGCGTTGTGTCCTGGGCTCACTTTTCATTCTTTTATTCTTTCTCTCTCATGATCTTTATCTCCTTTGTATTAATGCTCTAAGGAATAGCTAGACGTCAAAGTTGCAACATCATGTGCCCTTCTGAGAAAGTAAACTTACCTATTACCTTCAAAGATTTATTATTATTATTATTATTATTTTACCTTCAAAACTTTTAATGGCAAGGGGAAAATATACATGATAGTCAGCATTAGTCAGTGTTGTTCTGCCTATGATGAAACATTAAATGTGCTAAAGTTCTCAGCTGTTGCACAAAAAGTTTTTGTTCCAGACATTTTAAATTTTTCTCAAGAGAAACCATTTGGCCAGACAAAATCTTCCAGAGATACATCATTCATTGCTAATAGTGCAGATGCTAAAATGTTAGAAATGAAGAGAACCACCACTGAATGGGAGAAGTCTTTTTTTTTTAATTGACTTGTTTGTTTACTTTTAGTTTGCAAGATTCAGTTCCAGAATGACTTGAGTTTCAGATTTTTCTCCTCTTCCTCCCCACCCCCACCCCCACCATGGTGGCATACAATCATGTATAGGATCTGCAGAGTCTTTCACACTGTACAATAGTCTGTTTATATCAGTGTTATAGTCAATGGAGTGAACAATGAGAAAAGAGAAACAAAAACCAAACATAGAAAAGAATGATATTGCTTCAGTCTCCATTTAAACTCTGGTTTTTCTGGATCTTTCTCTGAATGTAGATATCTCCTTCCATCCTGAGACTTGTAGAGTTGTTTTTTAACTGTGTGTTGCTGAGAAGAGTCCAGTTTTTCAAAGATGGTCATCAGACATATGATGTATCTGTGACTGTGTACAAATTTTTCCTGGTTCTGCTCTTCTCATTTAGCATTGATTTGTATAGGCCTC
>CM053600.1:13119443-13167058 GCA_028646575.1 Pseudocheirus occidentalis | reverse complement strand
TCCTTGTTTTATTTATCAATGGCTTCTTGCTTTCCATTCTATTAATGTCTTCTTTGTTTTTACGTATTTTTATTTTTGTGTTTGAGGTTATATGTTAATAGTTTTTAGCTGAATGTTATATCCATTGATTTATTCTTTGTTTTTATTAATATTTAGGAATGTAAATTCTCCCTTACAGGATACTTTGCCTCCATGCCAAAAGTTTTACATTATCTAATTTCCTTTCACAAAATTATGTACTGTTTCTAAGATTTCCTCTTTGACCCATAATTTTTAAGTATTAACTTAGCCTACACTTATTGGAATGGAAGCAAATATGTTTCTACACCAAAATCTGCATGTGTGTGTATTCAGTGTTCCTTTATACAGCTCAAGTAAGAGTCCATTGTCCATTCTCCCTCCCCATTTCTTGATTACATCCTCTTCTTAAAACCATTGGGGAACTGGAGTCCAGGTCCTTGTGTGTGGCCTTTTGACTGAGTCAAAAAGTTTTATAAAACAAATCCTTCTAGGTCCTCAAGTACAGCCCTTTGACTGTAGAGGTCCAAACTTCACAGAACAAGTGCCTTAATAAAAGGATTTGTTCTCCAAAAGACCACACCCAAAGACCTGGAGAGCCACTTGTGGCCTCCAGGCCTAAGGTTCCCCACCCCTGCCATAGTCTTATGTTTCTCTTAACTCTCCTTTTGAAACTCTTAAAAATAATGAAATTCTGAAGGAACATTTGGCTCTTCCCTTCCTATTAGTAAACATTTCACTGTCATGAAGCTCCGCAAGAGCAGAGACATCCTAGAATTTAGGACAGGGCCTTGCATATAGTAGTAACTATAATAACCCCTTCTAGTTGCTCAAATGTATTTGCTTTTCTAGTTTTCTCATTATTTCTGTATTCCCAGCTCTTACCTTTTCATCAGGAAGCCTTGACATTTCTACTCAACTCAGGTCTTTTCATCTGAAATACTTGAAAGTCCCTGTTTCCCCCCTCATAAGATTATAAGACTTCTTGAAAATTGCAATCCAAGATTTTTCTCCCCTTTGTAGTAATTGCAGAAAAGTATTGCATAAATGTTTCCTTGGGAATTTTCCCCTTTTTCTGTCTAGCATTTTTTTTTTTAAGTTCTGGATTTGGCTATGATATTTTCATTTTGGAATGTCTTCCAGGAAAGGATTGGTAGATTCTTTCACTTTTTGTATTAGTCTCTGCTTTGAATAAATTGAAGCAGTTTCATTTTATGATTTCTTAAATAAGGCATCCAGATTTTTTATTTGGTCATGGTTTTCAGGAAGTCTGATTATTGTTAAAGTCTTTCTTCCTGACTTGTTTTCCTGGCCAGTTGTTTTTCATTATTTTGACTTTGTTCAAATATTTCTTGTTGTCTCATTGAGTCATTGAGTTCTGTTTGCTTCGTTCTATCTTTTAGGACATCCACTACTTTGACAAGGTTTTCCCTTTTTGTATGAGGGATTTTATACTGGCCTCCCTAATGCCTCTTCTCCTGCCTCTACCAATTTCTAGCTGGTTTACCTGAGTTTGATCTGGCTTCCCTAGGACAACTCCCCACCCCTCTCCTCACTTCCATGGGCTTCCACATTTATCTATACTTGGGTTGTGTTTCTTGGTAAGATCCCTCTACTTACCTCTGCCAGTTTCTGGCCACCTTTTTTGTTCAGTTCTGAATGAAAGCATTTACTTCTGGTTCTTCTTAGGTTTTTAGGTATTTTTGTTTTTTGATTTGTTTGTTTTTTTTAAATTAAATCCTTGATTTATTCAGGATTCTTTTCAAGTATTCACTGGGGCATATATATAGATGAGTCGTTAGTCACTCTCATACCTGGAAATCTCCTTTATGGGTCATCTTTCAGGTGCACAAAATCTATATTTTAAAATGGAAATGATTTGTTTTCTGTCTAAATTCAGTTTGTCATTTATTAACCATCTTCTGCAAGGCAGCAGGAATATAAAAATAAAAACTGCACTACCCCTGTCCTTCAGAAATTGTGTATAATAGAAGGCAGAGCATGATAAGGGAAAACAGAGATTCAGGGAAATGTTCCAGGTCATTTTGAAAATTAAAAGAATGCTTTAAATTGTGAATTAAGGCAAGCTTTAGGAAGAGTTAGCACTTGAAGAAAGAGAATAATCCCAACAGGCAAAGATGAAACCAGATCAGAAGATGACCTGGAGGGCTGCATTCAATAGAAGTTAGGACAAGAATGGGAGAAAGCCAGCATTTCAAATCTGTGAATGGGTATAGGGCGACTTTAACTGGAAAGATGGTGTGAAGTTACATAATAAAAGGGCTTAAATACCATGTGGGAGAGTTTGGGTTTTATGCTAAAGGTTATGTCGTATAACCTCTGTTTGCTTCATCCGCTGGAGAGGGAAATGGCAAACCACTCCAGTATTATTTGCTAAGAAAGTTCCATGGACAGTATTAGTGTTTTGTGGTTCATGAGGTCACAAAGAATAGGACAGGATCGAATGTCTGGACAACAACAACAGTCTGTGCATTAGAAGGATTATCTTGGCAGCTGTGTAGAGAACATATTGGAGATAAGTACTGGAGGCAATTCAGGTAGTCAGGTTTGGATATGGGGAAGGACAAGTATAG
Organism: Pseudocheirus occidentalis; assembly: GCA_028646575.1. Taxonomy (NCBI): domain Eukaryota; kingdom Metazoa; phylum Chordata; class Mammalia; order Diprotodontia; family Pseudocheiridae; genus Pseudocheirus; species Pseudocheirus occidentalis. The sequence goes on along the minus strand of CM053600.1, from coordinate 13,164,446 downwards.
CTTTGTGAATGGATAGAAAGGGGCATATGGAAAAAATAGTGTGGAGGAAGAATTCATGGGACTTGACCGCTGATTGGATATCAAAAGGGAAGGAGGGAAGAGGGAAAAATGAAGAACGTTTCCATTGAAATTGAGGAGGATGGTAATGCCATTAACAGTAACAGGGCAATTAGAAAGACGGCCAAGTTTTGAGACTGACGCCCATTCAGTTTGGGACATGTAGAAGGCAGTTGAAAATGTAGGACTCAAACTCAGAGACCAAATTGGAACTGGGTTTAAAAATTAGTTTTTCATCTGCACTCTATTGAATGTGGGGTAGGAAAAGAAGGTGGGAGGGGAGAGAAATGTTTAGAAAAATATCAGGAAAGAATGAAAAAGGCTTGTTCTTTCTAGTAATGCTAAAGTATTCTTAGTGTCTATGTATTTGTGCTCATTTAATTTTTCAGTTAAAAAAAACCTTGAATCAAGAACAAAGTTTGAATGTTTTACATGATCATTTCAAAGGGAGCAGAGGGATCAGTGGGTATAGGGCAAAGGAAAACAGGAGAAAAGGGCAAGTGAGATCTGCAGAAACAGATAAGGGGACAAATGTTTAGAGGAAAATGGCCCTTTCTGGGTCAAGTGGAATCACAAGCTTGGATAAAAATGTAAAAGTTAATAAATAAACCCAGTCAACCAGGTATCCTCAACTTAGGATTTTACTGCTTTACTTCCATCACCTCATCTTGGAGTTCGCCACTTCAAACACATACAAAACTGCATATTGTCAGAGCTAACGTATAAAAAAACTTAGCAGGGCAGCTACAACTGGGAGTGTTAAATCATAAGATTTTTAGGAGGTGTTTGTGTGGGACAGGGGGAATACAGCGCACACACACACACACACACAATATACTTCTACGTGGGACTATTCAGATCAGTCAAAAACTGAAGCATTCAACCCCAACATAGTCAACGAATATGAAAGAGAAATGAGAGAAATGAGGTAGTTCTCCTTACCTTAGCACACTGTGCAAAGTTTGAGCGTATGGCACATAAATAGGAATCAAGTAGAATTTGTCATTTACTTAGGTTTTACGGTTGTATCTTCAGCAGTTTTGTAAAATATAAAGTAACAGTAATGGGATTAGTTACCCACTGATGCAATATGAAGCTTTAGCTGGTTTTTTCTTATATTTTCTTATCTTTTTCTTAATTATTTCACTGAATTAAAGGGGCAGAAAAGTACAGAAAGAAGGAAAAATAAGCTATGCTGATTTTGTCTGGTTTTTGATATCTGAAGAAGACAAAAAAACTCCAACCAGGTATCTTATTTTTATTGTGTGATATATTTAAAAGATATATTCAGTGTGATTTGTTTCATGGGTAATTGATAACCATTTGATAGTTTGCTTTTTATATTGTTTGGGAAAAACCAGTTTTGGGATTTTTTTGCCATTAACATGTCTATAATTTCAGTATTGAATATTGGTTCCGCTGCATGGATCTTGATGGAGATGGAGCATTATCAATGTATGAGCTGGAGTATTTCTATGAGGAACAGTGCCAAAAACTGGATAATATGGCAATCGAGCCTCTGCCATTTGAAGATTGTCTTTGTCAGATGTTAGATCTTGTGAAGCCACAATGTGAAGGTAATGCTGTCTTCCTGTCACGTCCCATTAGTTTCAGAGTTGTCACATTCTTTGTTCGGCGGGTATAGACTAGGGTAATACCAGAGTATGGCCAAAAAGCAGATACCGTCATGGCTTATTCATAAGCATTTTAGATAAAGACTCAAATAAGAACTCCTGCTAGAGTGAGGCATACAGGCAGTCACTCGCATTACTCTTCCCACCTCCACTTCACAGAGTGCCTCATCTCCTTGAGTTCAGCTCTGAACGCTTGAAGCTTGAAGTCGTTTTTCATCCCCTTCCCACCCAGTAGCATCCTCTCTCCTTGTTGCTGCTTTGTCCATATTTTCTTTATCTGTATCATTGCTCTCTTTCCCCAAAGAATCACAATTCCTATGGGCAGGAGCCTTTTCATTCTGTCTTTCCATCTCCATTCCTAATGCCTGGCACCTATTTGATAGCTGTTTTCTGAGTGATTGTCATGGAAATAACAGGGCACAAAATTACCCTTGGAATTTGAAAATGGGGCATGAGTAGATAAAGGAGATGGCCCTACAAGGTCCAGGTGAGCAGGCCCATCCTCCTAGAAAACGTAACGATTCCAGAGGAATACTCGGGGAAGGGGGCTTTTATAGCCACAGCTGACTATTTTAAGCCTGGGGTGGATGAACAGCTGTTCTTTCCTGCAAATGACTGCCTAACTCTCTTTGGGAGGCATTAAACTTTAAAGATCCTTTGATCTCTTAAGCTTATAGCTGGTATGCTACAGTAATGACGTGGCAAATAAAAGTCTTATTAAAGTTTGGGGTATACCCTGACAAGTCTAAGAAGTACCTAAGAAAGTATTTAAAATAATTGTTTCCAGGAACCTTTCAATGTTCAGAAACAGAGATAGGAGACAGGATAAGGATGATACTAAGAAAATGGCAAGCCAGCTTTGAAAGAGAAAAAAATCTTTCCTCCAATTTTACGCAGCTGTTTTAGAAAGAACCAGCCAAACTCTCTATTATTTTTTATAGTTAAAAACTAAATATAGGGGCGGCTAGGACCCGAGTTCAAATCCGACCTCAGACACTTGATACACTTACTAGCTGTGTGACTTCGGGCCGGTCACTTAACTCCAATTGCCCTCCAAAAAGCAAAGCAGAGAGAAGAAAAATAAATAAATATAATCATAATATAAACCTCTCTCAGAAAGGTTTGAAAAAAAACCAGCTAACAATTTTGTCTTAAGCAAATTATCAAATATTATGGGTATCTTATCTGAGTGTCCCCATTTCTTACTAATCTGCCGTGTTGGAACTAAACACGCAGCCATCCTTTAGGTTTTTAAATAACTTTTGCTGATGATAATGACTTTGAGAGTAAAGCAGCTTATCTAAGACCATACTTGCAAAGAAAGGAGAGGGAATGTCCTTGCCCTGGCATGAAGTCACAGTTTTGATACCTGTCTCTCTCCTTAATAGTTACCCAGAAATGTACCAGAGGAGGAGAGAAGGAAAGAAATAAGTGTGAAGTGCCTGTTGTGTGCTGAGCACTTTACAAATGTTACCTCATCCGATTCCCATAACAACCCAGTAAGATAAGTACTGTTAATATCTCCCTTGTACAGTTGAGGAAGCCTAAACAGATGGAAGCCAAGTGACCCGCCCAGGGTCACCCAGCTCATAGGTGTCTGAGACTGATTTGAACCCAAATCATCCTGACTCTTGAGTCCAGAGCTGTATCTGCCATGCCACCCAGCCACCCTTGTTATTTAGACCTTTAATAACAAGAGGGGAATGCTGCTGTATATCAGGAAGTCTTTTCAGTGGATAGCAGCGGTCGTTTCAAAATAAACAAACCAGAAACAGAACTAGGCCTTCGTATTTCTTAGCTCCCCTTATTTACTGACTGGCCCGTTCTTTTAGTTACTTGCCTCAGAGTCAGTCCTTTCAAAGATTTTGTGGGTTAAATGTTGCTCTGAGTACTCTGACATTCTCATAGGGGTAAAAATTGAATTCATGGAAATTGATGAGGTCACTAAGCGAGAATTTAGAGAGAAATAAGAGTCTCCAGGAAAGAGCCTTGTGGTATACCCACAGTTGGGAGGCGTGATAATGGAAGATAAAATAGCAGAAGAGACAGTGAAGAGGAGATCGGACCCCCAGAGAGGGGTGTTAGGAGAAACCCAGAGAGAAAGAGCGTCCCAGAAGAGCAGATAGATGGTCAGCGGCGCTACAGGCCATAAAGAGGTCAAGAAAAAGGAGGACTGATGGAAGGCTATCAGACTTAAGATACCATTGCTGGGGAATGGTTGAAGAAATATGGTACATAAAAGGAGTGGAATATTACTGTGCAGTGAGAAACAGCAAGCATGATGAATATAGAAAGAAGCATGGAAGAACTTAGCTGAACTGATCCAAAGTGAAGCGAGCAAAGCCAGAAAGACTAAAATGCAGCCTATAACTATGAAACAAAACCACGATATAATACAATAACCACAAAAGAATCAGGACTGAGTGTTGTATAATTATAGAGACCAGACTTGGCCCCACACCTTTGCACAGAGTAGGGCGTATTGGTATGGAACACAGCACACAATATCAGACGTTTTAGGCGTGTTCATCAGTTGTGCTGATTTTTTCCTTTCATTTTTCTCTTCTTAATTTTCATTTTTTTTTTAAAGGAATGGCTCTGTGGGCAGGAAAGAGTAGGATACAGGGAGTAATAACAAAAAATGTTAATAAAATGTATTTAAAAGGCCTAATGTGCTGGCCTTGCCTCCATCTTAGGCAGCATGGCGGGAGGCTACAAACAGATTCTTTTGGGGTTTGTGGGCTGCAGGGAACCTGGCCTAAACAGCTAGCACAAGAAATGGACCCCTATGGCTGACTTCACCTGCCATGACTAAAGTGCTTCCTTGTCAGCAGTGGCTCGAAATAACCATTTTTGTGGTCGTTGGAAGCAAAGATGAAACAATTAACTTCTTTGTGAATATAAAAAAAAAGAAAGAACAGGGAGCCCTGCTGCATCATACTGGCACAATAAATTGCCTGAAATTCTTTGGTAACTGGTGCTTAATCAGTGGAAAAGAACATTCAAGATACAAAGAAAGAATGCTTGAAATCTATTAAAGCACCTAAGGATGTGACTTCTCTTTCTGTTCATCCATCTGGCAAATTGGCATTATCAGTTAGAACAGACAAGACATTATGAACATGGAACCTTACTGAAGGAAGATCTGCATTCATAAAAAATATAAAATGAAACACTCACACAATTGAATAGTCTCCTAGTGGAGAAAAGTACATAGATGTCATAATAAGCAGTATAGACATCGACCAACTTGAAATTGCATCCCTTTGTACCATCTCCACTGGAAAGAGAATTTCTTCTGTCACATTTATTTCAGATTTCTTTCTGTGTCTGGAGATAAAGCTGTAAGGTTATTTGACTGTAATTCACTAAAATGCCTCTATGAATTTAAAGCCCCAAAAAACAGTAGAAGACAGTTTATGCAACTTTGAAGTACCAGAGCTTCATGTTATTGTTAAAACATCAGGTGTTGGTTTGATCAAAATATGGAGGCAAAATCACAGTGAGAAGACTCGCCCACCTTTGCTCTGTGCAGTAAAGCCAGACTTTGCCTGGAGTGGTTAAGTGTGTCTTTGGCTGCACAGACTCATGCATGCCAAAGAACAGCTTCTTCTGGTGGTAGCACCTTTTGCTGTAAACAAAGAACAAGACTAACCCTAAAAAGTATGACTCAGGAGGAAATCGGCAACAATCTGAGAAATTTGATTGGACTGAGATTAGTGATAAACCAACCAAAATGTCAGCCAAGAAAAGAAAATTGGAATATGAAGGGAAGAAGAAAAAGAAGAAAGTACAAATCTCTAAATAAATCATTGAAAGTAAAAGAAAATAATTTGAAAGGAGGAAGAAAAACATTACCGTTAGAGAGAACAGTTTTAAAACCTTCAGTGATGAGGTTGAAAGCCATATGAATAAAGAAAAATTTATATTTAATGCTTATTATTTGTTTATCACTTTGTGCCAAGTACTATGCTAAGAGCTAGAGATAAAAATAGAAAAGCCAAATACCCTGCCCTGAAGAAGTTTATGTTTTATGGGGGAAAATATGTAGGTGGCCACGAAGAAACATTTTGATCAGGGAAGTTAAGGGAAAGGTGAATTAGAGTATAGGAGAATAAACTGGTATAACCAAGCAGAACAATTGTAAAATTCCTTTGACCATGGCTCGTCTTTAGAGAACTAGTTGGGGGAGAAAAGAGTATGTGCACCATTTCCTTTTTTAATAGAGTTACTCAGACTTTGGCCTTAATCTGCCAGCCTCTACTGCCAGTTAGAGTCCCAAGAGGGTTTGTTGTTCAGTTTTTTCTTATTACGTCTGACTCTGTAACCCTATTTGGGGTTTTCTTTGCAAAGATACAAAGTGGTTTGCCATATGCTTCTCTAGCTCATGTTACAGATGAGGAAACAAACAGGATTGACTTACCCACAGTCACACAAGCAGCATTATACTGATTTTGAGTTCTAAATTTCTTTAAAGCTACTTTCGTTAAATCCACAGCAGTACAAAAGATTGACATAACTATCCTTATGGGAAAAACAAGAGGGATGAAAAAGGGATTAAAAACAATCTATAACATACTACTTGATAGGAACTTACTAAGTTAGTACCTCAGAATTGGTGGGTGGGTAGATGTATATCCTGGACAAGTGCTATAGATGGAAAGTGAGGTTGGTCTAGAGCTGAATGAGATAAATTCTTAAATAAGGGTGAACATGGATGTGATCTGTGATTCTGTTGATATAAGATACTGCTACATGAGAAAACTCTGATAACTTTGCCCAGAGCACTAAAAGGTTTTGACTTCTCCAGTCTCACAACTTTTCTATGTTAGAGGACGAGTCAAACTGGGTTCTTCATGGCTTTGAAATGGCCATCTATCTATTACCCTATCCTGTTATTTGAAAGACACACCTACCACAGATTAGAACTATGCTGAAAATACTAAGAATGTTTTTTTTTCTTTCAGTGATAATGTTTTCACATAGTTCATAGAGTGCAGAACTTGAAGTCAGGAAATGCCAGTCCCGGGTCATGTAGCGGCCCCTTGGCTGAATAACCGTGGGCCACTTGCTTATCCTGTCTGACCCTCATTATCCTTAGCCATAAAATAGGGATAATACCTGTAGTCCCTTCCTTAGGGAATTGTGAATAGTGTGCTTATAGATTCCTTTGCAGATCTTAAAGCATTATGTAAATCTCAGCTGTTACAATCAATAGAAGGCTACATTCTGATATTAGCATTTAAACTTTGTCATAGTTGTACATTAAAGGAGATTATTTAGATGGCCCATTTAAAAGCAAATTTATTTATTAGAAAGGTTGCCAATAATTAATTTAAATATAATTATAATATTTGGTTTTTCTTGAAATCTTTGAAAATACTTATTTGAAAATAAGAGTTTGTCTTGCTCTGCAAAAAAATGCATGAAGCTTTCTTCATGACGGTATTTGTAAAAATAAGTAAGTGACACTTCTGTTTTGCTCTAAAGGTTTAAGCCTTAAATAAATGTCTTTTTCCCCCTCTCTTCAAAATTCCTGCAGGAAAGATTACTCTCCATGATTTAAAGAAATGTAAATTAGCAAATGTTTTTTTCGATACGTTTTTCAACATTGAGAAATATCTTGACCACGAACAGAAAGATCAGATTTCTGTGATTAGGGTAAGTGCTATGGAGATTGTGTTATGTTACATATTTACAAATGTCTGTATCATACTAAAATTGTCTGTGCTATTTAGGATGCTGAAAGTGAAGGCCAAGAGCTCTCTGACTGGGAGAAATATGCTGCTGAAGAATATGATATTCTGGTGGCTGAAGAAGCAGCTGGTGACCAATGGAATGATGGGTAAGAACAGTGTCATAAGGAATTTTAATAGAACTAAAGTAGATAAATAGACTTCTTCAGGACTTATATATTCCAGTGAAGGAAGCATAAAGTATGTAAAACAACCATTCAGATGAAGCTATATTTCTAAGTTTGTTCATGGTCAAGTTGAATGTAATAAGGTAATGTAGCCTTTTAATTAATGTGTCTCTAATTAAAATTGGAATCCATAGTGTTTTGCTGAGTCTCAGGTTGCAGTCATTTTAACCGAGTGATTATTTTCATACTTTCCAGTTCTTCTGTCTTAAATATAGGAACTCAACTAAACATCCTTCTTAGACAGAAAATGTAATGATTATCAGCTAATGTTAGCTAAATGTCCATCACTTGATGTTGCTAAGTCTTTACAACAAGTGACTGGCAGGACACCTGCCTGTGTATGTATATGTATTTTCATGCCTGTATATCATGTATATGAAGTAGACAGAAGTTAGCAGAAAGCATTGTAGCACTTGAAGTTGTTTTCCTATAAATTAGTCTTTAGAGAAGCCAGTTTGTTGCTTTGTAACATCCCGTGCTGCCTTCTCGGATTCTTCCATGACCCAGTTCAGTTTCAACCATTCTGGCTACTTTTGTTAATTGATACAGGTAAAATTAGTATGCTTGGGTCTATATGAAACACAATTGATAGCTCAGCCATAGTTAATGAACGCCCAAATTGAAGTAGTTTTTTGAAGAGGATCAATACATTTGTTGAATGTTGCTTAAGTCAGCCAACCATGTGTGCTAAAGGAAATCCCTGTGATAAGTTTTCTTCCAACTACCACCCAAGACCACTCATTCCTCTATGTAATAAGCACTTTTATGTTTGATAAGTTTATAGTCCTTCTACAGTACTATTGTTTATAAAATGAAAAGAAAAAGTTGAAGAATTTCACTGTCTAGAACATGAGGTTTAGTTTTTGCCTATTGGAGCACTATTCAAGTCATCAATGTCTTCCAGTTTGAATCAAAAATATGTAACATTTCTACAGTTGATATAGACTTGCTCTAATAAATAGTATGTTCATTGAATATCATCTGGAAATTGTTTTTGAAGGTTTTTCTATTTCCTTCTATACCAGATGTTGAGCTTTTTCTGGAAATGGGGACACCATATGCATAGCTCTTCTCAGGTTGTGTAATGTCTGGTGTTTGCCAAAGGCACCGATCTTTGGAACAGTTACCCCTTGTGTGAGCAGGCTGAGTCTTTTCCAGCCTCTCCCTCCCATCTCTGCTCTGCCATGGACTGATTTACATCATCTGGAAAATGGGGAGAAATAGTACAACAGTCTTTCTCCATTGCTGTGCCAGAGTAGGAGGGGTGAACAGAAGCAACATGTATTAAAGTAACATGTAGGCTTACACTGAGAAGAGCAGCCTTCTCTGTAGTGCACAGTACAGGGAAAAGGAAAAAAAAAACCCAAGCCCATTTTGTGTAGGGCAATAGTTGTAGCATTGGGGAAGGGTAACTAGTACAGTCTGAGGCCTCCCCTTACTCCTACATGTATGCCAGTATTTAGGAATTTTAACAATTAGAAGTTGAGTCTTTATATCTGTCAACTTGATTTTTAAAAACTAAGGACAAGTTCACATTATTAAAATTTTTTTTTTAATTATTTTAAGAGTAATATACTGAAGTAGCAAAACACTGACATTCCTTCTGTAACCATTGTAGGGACTCTGACTTCTCTGACTACTAGCCTGCACAAAGGTCTAGAGTAAGGAATTGCTCAGGTAAGGGTATGTTTGCTGGCAAAGAAAAATGTACTGGCTTAGGTCTGCATGTTATCTGAAATAGTGTTTTATTCTGAATCCAGGAATAAAGTCCACTATTAAAACATTATCTCTGGATCACTAACTTTCCACTTCGTGGAATCTACAGAAAATCTTAACGATGTCTTCTAAAAGCTTTTTATAGATAGCTTTTCTATGTAGTCTTTAGGTTCAGCTATTTTAATATTTCTTTGCTATGTAATTTTATCTCTGACTTCAAACCAGGAAAATCTTAGAACCTGCCCTGTTTAAAGTAGGTTACATTTCCCAAAATAAACCACAATAGTGTGGTTGTTTAGTGGAGTAGTATTTCAATGTTAAAGTATTTTAGATTGATACATATGCATCTTTGTCATGTTTTATTGAAGCTATCAGTACTGTTAATGAGATTCCATTCAAGGGTCTTCCAAGCATCAAGCCAACATAGCTTAATAATTGTTAAAATTCTTAGTTAATTAATCGGTTTATAAATGGAGAATAAGTAGTTTCAAATCTATTATATTAACATATATAACAAAAGTATTCCCATAGAAGAAAGTCATTAGTACAACATTGCTGACCTGTCTATATAACAAGTTATCCACAAAGAATAACCTATAAATACGAAATGCCCATTTGGTTCCCTGGCTGTACAATAGCTACGTTATATCAAAACTCCTGATGCTAACTGCATTTAAGGCAGAATGGGATGCTAACAGAATTGAGCTGTGGCTATACTGTTCATGGATCTGTTATTTTGTTATAAGGCGATACTGAGCCTTCAGTTGATCTCAGAGAAATCCTATTTAACCCTAATAAAAATAAAATATACCTAAACTTTAAAATCACAGTTCAGAATAATGCTGCACATTGAGACAAATTAAGCAATAACTATTTGCTGGCTTTTTGTACTTGTGTGTATTTGTGTTTATTTTATTTTCATGTTGTCCTAGGAAAGAGTGAGTCTCATCTTTATATAGATCTATAATGGGAAAGAGTTGTCAGGCAAATGTAAGAGCCATGACTTATTCCTAACAGCATACTTAGCATTAAGAGAGTCATTTTATGGGGTCTGGGGGAAGGAGAAGGGCAGGTTTTGAGTCACAGTCACCTCCTAAAAAAGTAACATTATTTTCTTTTCTGGAGATTTTATAGAAACAGGTGAGAAGTTTAAATAGGAGGTAGACTCAGTATTTCAAAGGTTTTTTCAAAAGCTATGACCATGGAATGCATTGAGAAGAATAGTGTTTAAGGTAACTGTAAAGATAGGAAGGACCAGTTTGTGAGGAACTTCAAATGTCAAACAGAATTTCTATTTGATCTTGGAGGTAATAAGTAACCACTAGAGTTCACTGAATTAGGGGATTGGAGGAAGTAAGACCTGTGCTTTAGAGAAATCACTTTGGAGGCTGTGTGGACTAGAGTAAGGAAAAGCTTACAGCACAGACAGCAGTTAAGCTAATGTATAATATAAGCAAAAAGGGATGAGTACCTGAAAACCAGGGTTGAGATTTTGAGTAAAAAATCTGGAGGATCTTTAAGACATGTTGTAGTAATAGAAACAATATTGGGAACTGATTGGACATGTAGGATGGGAGTGAAGAGTCAGGCAGAATACAAGGTTGTGAATGTGAGTAAATGAAAGGATGGCGATATGTCTGTTGAGTCTGAGATAATGCGATAACCACCTTGAAGCGTCCAGTCTGGACTCTGACCAAGCCACATCTCTTGACCAACTGCATTTTTACAGGCCATCTCCCTGACCTGGAATTCTCTTCCTCTTTTATCTCCTGCTTTCCCTGGTTTCCTTCAAGCCCCAAATAATACAAATCCCACAAGCAGCCTTCTCTGATCCTCCTTAATGCTGTGCTCGTGGCTCTCTTCTGTTGATTTTTCCAGTTTATTTTCATATATTTTGTTTGTGCGTAATTGTTCGCATGTTATCTCCCCCAACATTGTGAGTTCCTTGAGAGGAACCATTTTGTTGTTAGGTTTGGGGACTGCGGGGGCGTGGGGGGGTTGCCTTTTTTTTCTTCCTAGCACAGAGCTTGTCTTGGTCTGGCACTAGAGCTGAGGGGAGAGAGGCTGTGACTGAGTTACAGATTTTGCAATCATTTTCATAGGATGTAAATTAAACTCATGAAAACTTTGGAGGTAACCAGGTGAAAGAAGAGAGTGAGGAAAAAATAAAAGGGTCCAGGACAGACCCTTAGTATGTACTCACTGTTTGTGAGTGTGACACGGACGGTGAACTAGCAAACGAGACTGAGGAGGAGTCGGGCAGGTGGAAGAACGAGGAGAAGAATGCTCTGAAAATCTAGAGGATGTCGAGAAGGAGAGAGTATCACTAATGCCAAATTCTGAAGAGAAGTTAATAAGACTGATCATTGAGGAAAGGCCGTTAGATCTGGTAATTAAGAGATCATTGGGAGGAAACTTCCCAGGCACAGGAGCAACAAGGTGAAGAACTGGATATTTTTTCTTATCTCTATGACTTCTGAAACTTCTCCAAAACAGAAATTATGCACCAAAGATAAAGTAGCTTCAGTTCTTTCCATGGTCTAGGACACACTCAGCATCCAAGAGAATCTTTTTAAAAAACTATACAAACCTATGAATTGACACTCTCTGATTCTAAGATCATTCATCACCCCTCCCCTACTTCCCTCACTACTGGCAGTGAGGCTGCACTAGCCAACCCAAAGGCCCCAAACAGGTTGACAACAACTCCCCCCTCCCACCCCCTTCCTTTCCAGTGCCATGCATGAAGACTCCCATCTCCAGGCTGAGGGAGTTTGCCCAGGTCAGAGTAGAATTTAATGGCCTGCACAGCAAAAAAATTGGCATAAGAAAAAAAACTAGAATTTGCAATGACAAACTCACCCAAAGAAACAAAGAACAAAAGATTAGGAATGCAAATTTATACAAGTAAAGGACAATATAGAAAAAGAGAAGCAAAAACCAATAACATTAAAAGAAAATAAGCTCATGTTACAAGCAAAATATACTAATCTAGAAGACAGGATGTGTGGGGACAACCTAAGGTTCATAGGTCTCCAAGAATATGACAGGATAAAAAAATCACATGCAGAAGTTACTGGAAGAATACTGCCCAGAACTTCCTAAACATAGAAGATGAAACTTGGAAGAATTCACAGATAAACTCCAGAAAAAAAAAATCCCTTAAATTCAACAAAATTCAAAACTTATGATGGTTGAATTTAACAATTTCAGAAACAATATGTTCTTCAAGCAACCAGGAGAAAGATCTTCAAAGACCAAGAAAGGGAAATTCAGATGGCACAAGACTATTCTGTACCCTGTACAGTATGCAGGAGTGAGCAGAAGAATTTGGAAAGCTGTGGAATTTGGCCAAGAACAGTAATAGAGCGCTAGCAGAGTAGCCAGTAACAGACTTCTTTCTGAATTTACACAAGGAGACAAGGGCAAAGGCAGAAGTCTGGTGGAAGTAACAGTGAAGAGACAGGCTCAGGGGTACACCCTGCCCACAGGTGAATCAGTTATCCTTTTTGTGTGGGACTACATTACCCCAAGAGGGAAGGGGCAGAGGGCTGGAGACCAATGGTTGATGTACCTAAGTCAGTTCATGGAAGGGGCGGCTACATGGTGCAGTGAATAGAGCACCAGCTCTGGAGTCAGGAGGACCTGAGTTCAAATCTGGCCTCCAACACTTAATTAGCCATGTGACCTTGGGCAAGTCCCTTAATCCCAATTGCCCTCCAAAAAGCAAAAAAAAAAAAAAATAATCAAGGGCATGCAGTGAGGGGAAGGGGTGACCCTTGTGGTTTCAAAATCAAAAATCTAGAAGGGAGGTGGGGAGGGGGAGGAACATGTAGAAGGAGGCCTTACTTTAATGATGGGAAGTATTTCCATTGATTGAATAATCCTCTGGGTAACTGAGGCATAGTATTGTGAAGAGAAATGGGGACCTAGCACAGGGTATGGCCTGGGGTTTTGGGTGCTTGAAAAATCTCTATTCCTTCTACTTCAGGATGGAGGAGAATTGGAATTCCTGGGGGCAGTTGGGAAAGCATGGACCCAGGAAGGAGATTTTGAAACAAATGCAGGGAATATATAGATCAGTGGTAGATTGCATAATCAGTGGTGGTGAGGGAAGGACCCTATGATGCGACAGAGTCCTCTCTGTCACCTGCAGGAATTGGCGTTATTCTGGGAGTGAGACACACTGGAAAAAGGAAATCCACAGGGCAAGCAGTGACAGAAACTGTATAGAAGGGAAAGCCTAGGATGGATATCTTGGAAGCTTTGGTTGCATGAAGAATATCAAAAAAGGAGAGAGACCAGATAATTATATGGGCCATGAATCACAAAATGAGGATCTAGAGTAGACCAGATAAATAATGGAGAAAGAGAGAAAAATCCTGTTTTGAAAAGAGGCAAAAATTCTTTTTTTAAACTAATGAACAGGATTAGTAGAAGGGAAAGAGAAAGGAGGAGAATCTACTTGACTGAGAGGGGGAAAAGCATGTAAAACCTATATATAAAAGAATGGGGGAAAGGAACTAGTAAGTAAAACTCCAGAGGGATCCAAAGGTGCAGAGAAGAGAGCTTCCTTTGAAAATATTAAGGTAAAGTAGCTTTAGGAACATAGTATTGTGTTTGTAGCAGGAGGGGGAAAACTAGATAACTTGAAAAAAACATTAGAGACAGAGGAAAGAAAACCTAAATCTAGCTCATAACTTTAAATATAAATGGATCAAACAGTCCAATAAAATGAAAAAGAGTGCCAGATTGTATGAAAAACCAAAGCCCTAGAATCTGCTGCTCATATGAAAAACATTTAAAAAACAAACATACACAAAGGAGGATGGAAAAAAAATTTTTTTTACTATATATATCAAATGAATAAAAAAAAGCCAGAGTTGTAATCATGCTGACAGAGCAAAAACAAAACATTCAGAAAATCTTAAAAAGAATAAAGGAATCACAAACAGCCGTCCGGCATCAGTAATAACTTTCGGTTACCATGCAGTCGTTTCAGTCATGTCTGACTCTTCATGACCACATTTGAGGTTTACTTGGCAAAGATATTGGAGTGGTTTGCCATTTCCTTCTTCTCATTTTATAAATGAAACTGAAGCAAAGAAAAGTAAGTGATTTGCCCAGAGTTATGCAGCTAGTAAGTGTCTGAGGCAAGATTTGAACTCAGGTTCTCCTGACTCCAGGCCTGACACACTGTGTGTCCACTATGCCACCTCACTCTAAATTCCTTAGCGTCCAGATGACAAAAGGAAACGTCTGAGCTACAAGAAGACACAGGCAGTAAACAACAGTGACAGGAGGCTTCGCTATCCCTCCTTCAGTTTTGGATACCTCTTACAGGAAGATAAACAAAAGGGAAACTGAAAAAACTGCTGGAGAAACGAGTTAAAAGATTTATGGAATTTTCTTAATGGGATAGTAAACATCACATGGAACTTTTATAAAAATAAAGTGGCAAAAATAGTTAATACATCCTTTACAAGATGGAGTATAATGCGGTATAAAAAGCAATTGGTTCTGAGCCTAAAAAAAAAAAAAGAAGAAGATACAAATCTAAATGGAGACTTAACAATGAAATCCCAAGTAATGATTGGGTCAAAGAACAAGTCATAGAAACATTTAATAACTATGTAAAAGAAAATGACAGTGATGAAACAACCTCTTTTTGGATGTAGCTAAAGCAATCCTAGGGGACAAAAATCATAGCCATTCAAACACATTAACAAAATAGAAAAAAAAAGTGAAAGTATGTTTTTTAAAATTAACAAAAGACCCTGAAATAAACACAAAAAGGGAGATATTAAAAATGAGAGGGGAAACAAAAAAAAAACCTTTAAAAAAAGGCTAGTTAAGGGCAAATTTAATTTTTTTTCACATTAATCATTAGTCAGGTTGTAAAGAAGGATTATAACTGATGGAATGATCAGTGGGAAAGAGGAAACACAACAAAACAGGAAAGAGAAACACAGCAAGTAGTTTATTTAAATCTGCACTCAGATTCCGCATCTTTTTGGATGTGGATATCTCTTTCGATCATGAGTCTTTTGGAGCTGTCTTATAACCGTACATTACTAAGAGGAGCCCAGTCTATTGAAGTTAGTCGTCACACATACATTGTGTCTATGATCATGTACAGATTTCTTCTAGTTCTGCCCTTCTCACTCAGCACAATGTTCTCCTGGTTCTGCTCTCCTCATTCAGCATCAGTTTATATAAGTCTCTCCAGGTTATTATGAAGTCCATTTGCTTCTCATTTCTCATAGCACAATAGTATTCCATGACATTCATATACCACAACTTGTTCAGCCATTCCCCAATTGATGGGCATTCCCTTGTTTTCCAATTCTTTGCCACCACAAAAAGAGCAGCTATAAATATTTTTGTACATGCGTATCTTCCCACTTCTCCGATCTCTTTGGGATATAGCCCTAGAAGTGGTATTGCTGGGTCAAAGGATATGCACTTATTTATAGCCTTTTGTGCATAGTTCCACATTGCTCTCCAGAACGGCTGGATCATTTCACAGCTCCACCAACAATGCATAAATGTTCCAATTTTCCACATCCTCTCCAGTATTTATCATTTTTCTGTTTTGTCAATTTAGCCAATATGGTCAGTGAGAAGTGGTACCTCAGAGGTGTTTTGATTTGCATTTCTCTAATCACTAGTAATATGGAACATTCTTCATATGCTTATAGATTTCTTTAATTTCATTCTCTGAAAACTGCCTGTTTATGTCCTTTGACCATTTATCAATTGGGGAGTGGCTTGTATTCTTATAGATTTGACTCAGTTCCCTGTATATTTTAGAAATGAGGCCTTTATCAGAGACACTGGTTGTAAAAATTCTTTCCCAATTTTCCACTTCCCTTTTAATCTTGGCAACATTGGCTTTATTTGTACAGAAGCTTTTCAATTTAACATAATCAAAATTATCCATTTTGTATTTTATACTGCTCTCTAAGTCTTGTTTCATCATGAAGTCTTCCTTTCTCCATAGATCTGACAGGTAAACTATCATTTGCTCTCCCAGATTGCTTATAGTATCAGCCTTTATACCTAGATCCTGCACCCATTTCGACTTTATTTTGGTGTACGGTGTTAGATATTGGTCTATGCCCAATTTCTGCCATACTGTGTTTCAGTTTTCCCAGCAGTTTTGTCCAACAGTACATTCTTATCCCCAAAACTAAGGTCTTTGGGTTTATCAGACAGTGGATTACTATAATCATTGGCTGCTGAGTGTCATGTACCCAGTCTGTTCCATTGATCCACTGCTCTATTCCTTAGCCAGTACCAAGTAGTTTTGAGGACTGCTGCTTTAAAATACACTTTAAAATCTGGTACAGCTAGGCTACCTTGCCTAGCATTTCTTTTCATTAATTGCCTTGATGTTCTCTAATTTAATTTTAAAAACAAAATCAACTTAATAAACTAGCGCACTAGCAAGGTTAAATTCCAGAAAACAAAAATGAAAAATAATCAGAATATATGCAAGTTATATGTTCACAGAACTGAGAACACCAAAGAAATAAATATAAAATACCTTCAAAACTATAAAATTCACAATCTATTAGAAAGCTGCTTAGGGAGCTTAACCTAATCTCAGAAAAGGAAGCCTGTCTTGCAGCAGACAAATAGAACACAAACTCTTTATCCTGATAGAGTCACAGGAGAATTCAATCATATTCTTAAAGTTAGTACTAATACTTCACAAATTCTCAAAAAATGAGAAAGAAGACAATCTACCAGAATCTTTATATGAGACAAATTTAGTGCTAATACCTAAACCAGGGAAAGCTAAAAGATGGAAAGTATAGGCCAATGCTATCTGACTGACTCAAGAATTTTAAACAAAACCCTATTGAAACTCAGTACAGCAATTTATCCAAGAAATAATTCATTATGACCAAGTAGCATTTATACCAGGGATGCAAGGATGATTCAGCATTAGGAAAACAACATAATCACATTAAAAACCAAAACATCCAAAGCCACACAAGCATCTCAGTAGAGGCAGGAAGTACCACAACAAAGTACACCACTTATTTTTTTAAACCCTACAAAATATTGGAGGGACCCTTTAAAAATAGAAAAAAAATAAAAGCAAGCATCATATTCAATAGGGATACAATAGAACATTTTCCCAAAAAAAGGAGGATGCCCACTCTTTCCATCATTATTTCATATAATTCCAGAAATGCCGACAACAATATAACAGGAGAATGAAATTAAAAGCATAAAGATAGGTAAAGAGGAGAACTGTCCTCATTTGCTGATAATACAATGTTTTGCTTGGATAATCATAGGGAGTCTGAGACAGTTTGCAGACTATGAAAGAAATCTTCAAAAAGCAACAGCATTTCTACATAACAAAAACACAGAAAGCAGTAATAGAATAGAATATCCCACTCCAGATAACTACAAATGCTTGAATTAAATACCTGGGTTTCAGTCGCCCAAGGCACATAAAAGACTTATATAGATTCAATCACAAAGCAGAACTACCTACCTATCTGGAGAAATATTTAGTGCTCATGGCAAGGCTGTGCCAATGTAATAACAGTGATCACAAGTAACTTGTATTTTAAATGTTATACCAGCCAGATTACCCAGGGAATGAATACTCTACCAAGCTTGCTAAAAGAATAAAATTCATTTGGAAAAACAAAAAATCCAGAGTATCAGGAGAATTAATGAAAATAAGTAGGGATAAAGGACCAAGAGCACTCAAATTGAATATTATAAAGCAGCAGTTATCAAAACCATCTGATGTTCATTTTTAAAAACTAGGATCAATGGAATAGACGAGACAAGGGAAAAATCAAAGAAAAAAACTTATTTGATGAAAACTGGAAAGCAGTCTGGTAGAAATTAGGATTAGACCAACATCTTACAACTTATTTCACAGTACATTTTAATGAATATGCAATGTAAATACTAAAGATTATACTATTAAAGTGTGTCTGTGTGTGTGTGTGTGTGTGTGTGTGTGTGTGTGTGAGAGAGAGAGAGAGAGAGAGAGAGGAAGGAAGGAAAGAAGGAAGGAAGGAAGGAAGGAAGAGAGAGACCTTCTACCTTTCACAGCTGTGGGTAGGAGATATATTCTTAACCAAACTAGACACTGAGGCAGTTATAAAATAGATAACTTTGATTACTCAAAACTGAAAAGCTTCTGTCCAGACAAAACATACATAGGATAAGAAGGGACGCAGTCTAATAGGAAAAAAAATCTTTGTACCAAATTCCATTGATAAAGTTTTAGTATATGATAGGGATGATTGTTGTTTACTGTTTATACACATCACATTTCATATATATATATCATATATATGTGTATGATATGTATATATCATAAATAAACAATAAATATATGACAGATAACCATTCCCCAGTAGATAAATGGTGAGAGGATATAAACAAACACTTCTCCAAGAATTGCAAAATAAGTATTCACAACCATGTAAAAGAAATGCCCCCATTCACTAATAAGAGAAATACAAATCAAAATAGCTCCCGAGATTTCATTCTATACTCTACGTATTGGCAAAAATGACCCCAAAATGGCAATAGTTGATTTGGAGGGTTTAGGGAATGATAGGCAACAGTGATTCACTGTTGGGTCTGTGACATGGTATGTTTTGGAAAGCACTTTGGAATTACACAGTTTATATCCAGAGATGTCATTATGGGGTTTATACCCCAAAGGCTGTTGATAAAAAAAGATAAAATTTATATAGCAGCACTTTTAGTGATAGCACAGAATTGGAAACAAAGTCAGTGCCCATCATTCCCACTGGGGAATGGCTAAGCAAATTGTGGTACATGCTCGTAATGGAACGTTACTAAGCTAATGTGATGAATACACAGAGTCATGGAAAGGTGTCTATGAACTGATGCACAAAGAAGCAAAGAGAGCCAAGAAAACAGAAACTACAACAATATAAATAGAACAACACGCCAAAAAATCAAAGTGAAATGCTACAGAATTATTAAGATCAGGCAAGAATCAAATGAAGAAATAGTCACCCCCAATCTATTATTTGGAGAGCTGAGCTGATTTTTTTCTTTTCCAAAAAAGTTCTGTTTATCATATGGGCTGGCTCTTTAGGAGGGGGAAAAGGAGGGGTACTTGCAATAATTACATTGATATAAGAAAAAGAAGATAGCAGTAAAACTTTTTTTTTTAAATCATTGGTAACATTGGAAGAGAGTTTCAGTGAAGTGATTTGTTGGCAATCAAATTGTAGGGAGTTTAATAAAACATATTAAGAAGAGAAAGTTGGAAATGGCTTTTTTAGGCAGTTTGCCTCATAAAGGAGACAAAACATAGTAAATAATGGTGAGGTTGGGAGGAGCTTCTAGTGCGAAATTTCTAAGGACAGAGAAGACTTAGGTGTGTTTGTAGACAGCAGGAAAGGCATTAATGGGGAAATTGAAAATTAGGAAGTAGAGAGATAGGAGGAGTAATCTGTTGGAGAAAATGCAAAAGGTGAATATACGTGTGAAAGGAAATCATCCCTGAAATTAAAGAAGGTAGGAACATAACGGGATTTATAGTGTGAAGGCAGCTTCGTTCAGATTCTGTATGGTGCCCTAGTATGCATATTAAATTTGTGTGAAGAGAATGCACCTATGTTTTTGTTTCATTAACACCATATTTAATCAAACAGATTATTTTTAAATGAAACGAAATTAGAAATAGCTGGAACCAATGGACTAGTGATCATAAACCTTCCCCCTACCAATCTGGAGTACCAAGGAACTGATATTTTTTAGGTTTCTTCATTTAGGTACATTCATCCCTGTTTTTCTAGACTTTTTCCCGTATCAGTGATTTTCCAACTATCCTGCCATGAAAATGTCATTGACATATTAACTTCTAGAGCCTATCATATCATTTTGCCATGCATCAAAAAAAAAAACCCACAACCCACAATTGAGGCAGTTACTATAACCTCTAAATTAGAAAAATTTTGACCGAAAGCATTCATTATTCTGTTGTCATATCTTTTATGGTTGTGACATATGCTTTTACTTCATAAGTTTGATCATGCCTTTTTAGTACTTTTTTTTTCCCCAAAATACTGTTCTTATAATTTATTCATACTGCCATGAAGTTACCATCCTGTAAGAATGAAGTCATAGGCGTGTGTTGCTGAAGACTTTAGATCAAAATAAAATTGTTTTCATTTGTCTCTACTAGAACATCTTTTTAATGAAATAAATGACAAGGTATAATTTGTTTTGTTTTGTATTTTTACTAATTTTTCATTTTTCTTTATCAGCTCACAATGAATTTTCATTTAAAATTAAGAAAAATCCATTTTGGTGGTTTGTCCTCAGCTTTAGGCTGTTTCCACTTAATAAAACCTTTGGGTTACTTACCTTCTAAGCTGCTTTCTGCCTCATCCATGAGCACTTTGGACTAATTCAAGGAAAGATGGAAATAGACTTTTTATCCTTCCTGCCTGTAGAGCTCTAGCTTCCTTAGAAGAAGAAAAAAAAATAACGGTCGCTGAAGGCATATTGCCAGTGAGATTCTAACCCCATGCCCTCAGAATGACTTATTTCATCTTTTCAGGAGGAAAGAACTTTGCTGTTTATTCTTTTTGATCTCCCAGCTTTCCTCATCTGTTTAACTTATTTATTTATCTAGATGTAATTTAATTTCTAAACGACTCTTGTTCACTTAAAGCAGCCCAGAAGATTTCTTACAGGACCTATTAATCATACCTTCAGAGATTGAAAGTAAATGTGAAAATATTTGAGCAGAGAGTTGACCTCATTTGATTACAGTTCCCCAAAGGAAAAATGCCTGCATAATTATTAATGATTTATCCCAGGCAAAGGAAGTAAATAAATACCCAGTTGATTATCTGGATCGGGGCTTTGCTAAGGGAATGGCCATAATGGTACAATTGTAATAAATCTTTTCATTGCCTAATTATTTTACAGACAATCTTAAGAGAGCAAAATTTGAAGAATGTAATTTCTCATTTTGTATAATCTTACATGAAGAAAATAGAAAACTTTTACCTTTCAAGACTTTGTACGGACATGTTTATATTTATCTAGGCACATGTAATGGGTTTTTTTTAAGTGAACTAAAAGTCATTTGCCATAGAATTGTGGCGTGTAAGAAGCAAATTATTAACCTTAAAAAAATGAATTCTTTGTATGTAATCTTTTGAGAAAATAGAATATTCATGCATTATGGTTTTAAACCAAATATTATGGTTTCCAAAAGAAATCTCTCCACATACGGAGCATTTATGAAGCACTTACTGTGTACAAAGCACTGTACCAACTTCTGGGGTTACAAAAAGAAAAGGAAAGCCCTCTTATCAAGGAGCTTACAGTCCAGTGCGGGAAACTAGACATGCGGAAGGTCCCATAGTCCTTGCAGTACGTGGCAAAGCAGCTGATGATGCCTCCTCTTTGATGTCATTTCCACTGATAAAAGTCTTGCTAGACAAGAACTTTCTTTTGGTTATTCCGTCGACACAGCTCTTAGTACATGCAGCAGCAGTTGCCGCACTTCGTCTCCATAGTGACTATTTCCCAGGATGATGACTGGGTGGGCACTGGTTAGAAATCTATTCAAAGTTGCCCTGTGAGTGTCGGTTGGTAGGGAAAGCTGGCACCTTCACAGAAGGTGCTTCCTCGGATGAGGGCCGAGGGCTGGTCTGGAAACAGGACCCGTGGTGAAGGAGGCAGCCTCACTCTCCCCATGTTGGGGGCAGTCAATAAGTGGCTGCTGGTGGTGATGAGTCACAGGCCCTTTCTCCACAATGATTTCTCCCCTTGATGGCAATAGAAAGTTGTCGAGAAGTAGGTTTATTGGTTTGTGGCACTCAGTGGAGTTAATAATAGTACCTGTTTGGGGCGGCTAGGTGGCACAGTGAATAGAGCACTGGCCCTGGCGTCAGGAGGACCTGAGTTCAAATCCGGCCTCAGACACTTGACACAAAAACTAGCCGTGTGACTTTGGGCAAGTCACTTAACCTCATTTGCCCTCCAAAAAAAAAGCAAAAAAAAAACCAACCCCAAAACATAATAGTACCTGTTTGTCTCTTTAGAAGAGAAAGTAGGATCCCTATAGCTCCAGACTGATTTGAGACGTTATACAGCTGCTGTCTTTGTTTTAATTATAGAATTAGCAGGGAAACCACAGTAAATTAGCTGTGCTATCTTCAGTCAGTTAATAAACGTTTATTAAGCACCTTCAGTGTGTCAGGCACTACACTAAACAGTAGGCGTACAGAAAAAGAGAAAAGACAGCAAACAAATGTGTACAACTGGGGGTGGGGGACAGAGAAAGTGCCCAGAGCCGCGGCGTCGTGTTCATGGAAAAGAGCAGCCAGGAGACCGGCGTCATGAGATCAAGGGGTACGTGGCAGGGAGTAAGGATAAGACTGGAAAGGTAGGAGGGGGCTAGGGGATAAAAGGCTTTAACATCAAACAGGATTTTCACTTGATCCTGAAGGTAATAAAGAGGTGGGGATGGTGGGAGGGTTGTGAGCATGTATAACGGGCTCAAACTTGCTCTTGAGGAAAATCACTTTGGTGGCTGAATGGAGGCTGGATTAGAATGGTTAAAAACTTGGAGTAGGCAGACCCCCAACAAGCTATTACAGTAGTCCAGGCATAAGGTGGTGAGGGCCTGAACCAGAGAGGTGGTAGAAGGGAGTATATATTGGAGAGATGTTGCCAAGGTGAAGCTGACAGGCCTTGGCAACAGCTTAGATAAGGAGGGCGAGAGATAGCGAGGAGTCCAGTATGACTCCTAGGTTGTGAGCCTGAGGGACTGGGAGGATGGTGTTACCCTCATCAGTGATAGGGAAGGGGGCAGTGGAGTGGAAAGGGGAGGTTTAGAGGGAAAGATGATGAGTTCAGTTTCAGACAACCAGTTCAAGATGTGTAAAAGGCAGCTGGAGATGCAGTGCCCAAGGTCAGCAGAGGGCCTGGGACAGTGTGGGTAGATTTGAGAATCATCAGCATAGAGATGACTACTAATCCATGGATCACTAAGTGAAGGAGTGTGAAAAAGGCCCACAAACCCTGTGGGACACCTGTAATTAGAGGGTGTGATTTAGACAAGAAGTACAGCAAAGAAGACATAATGGGGGGAGGAGGAGTATCAGGAGAACGTGTGTCCTGAAAGCCTAAAAAGAATAGGATAATCAGCAGTGTCAAAGGCTGCGGAGGAGAATGAAGATTAAGAAAAGGCTAGTAGGGGCAGCTAGGTGGCGCAGGGAACAGAGTATCAGCTCTGGAGCCAGGAGGACCCAAGTTGAAATCTGGTCTCAGACACTTAACACTTAACTCTGTGACCTTGGGCAAGTCACTTAACCCCAATTGCCTTTTCTTCCCCCCTCCAAAAATAGGCCAAAAAAAAAACCCGAGAAAAGAAAAGGCCAGTGGATTTGGCAGCTAGGGGACCATTGATAAATTAAGAAAGAGCAATTTCTGTGGAGTGATGATTTCAGAAGCCAGATTGTATAAAGCAGGGGTTCTCAACTTCTGGGTTATGTTCAATTTGTAACAATGAAAATACATCCTGCATATCAGATAGATTCATAACAATAGCAAAATTACAGTGATGAAGTAGCAACAAAAATAATTGTATGTTTGGGGGTCACCACAACATGAGGAGCTGTATTAAAGGGCCGTGGTATTAGGAAGGTTGAAAACCACTGGTGTAAAGGGTTAAGAAAGTAGAGGCTCCTCTTGTAGGTGACCTTCACCTTGGCTGTACTCCGTACTGGGGCTAGTTGTCAGCCTCAACTTTAATTATGTATACTTAATCACTGAGTATTTATTACACACCGGGCACACGGTAGGGACAGTGCTTAGCACTGGGAATATAGAGATAAATGAAATACCCCTTCCTTCAAAAAGGTGGATTTCGTTATTTTTAAAAATCGTATTTTTTGCATAAGTACATACTTTTAATTTGAAAACTTCTCTTAGAGCCTATTAGAGGCATTTTTACCATAGTTTTGTTATGATATGTCTCTCCTTTATTCCTCTTTGAAGCAGAAAAGAATGTGTAGTTTTACTTTGAATCCTTCTTTTGCCATTTTCACAGAGCATGGCACGTGTTTCCATTAATACTTTTTTCTAATTCTTTAATGGCAGCAAAGATGAAAAGGATAAATTGTAGTCATAACTTTAAGTATTTACAGAGTATTTTAATTAGCTGAAACCCATCTGCCTGAGCAATGTCTGTAGCTAAAAAAAGCAGCATTTTTAACCCTGCATTTTCAGTACTGTGAACTAAATCCCTTTGTGATATAATTAGCTAATCTTGCTGATAACTGACATTTTATTTTCCAACTCTAAGCTGAAGCCAAATAAATCCCTATGGCCACAACATTATGACCGTCACAAGAACATTGTTCCTGAGCTCTTTGGTGCTAGATGGCCTCTTCAGCTGTCCCACTGCCCCTGCTTTTGCCTGCCTTTACCAGGATGGCATCTGAAGAATAAATGCTTCTGATTTCTAAATGGAGACTTAAGAAATATGTCCCTCTGGTGACCAGCATTTATGTTCATCAATTATCCCTTTAGCATATAGATCATATTATTTTATTCACTTTGGTCTTTTATCTCCAATGCCCAGGACAATTCCTGTTTAGTACATAGTAACTGCATACTTAGTGCTTATTGATCCTTTTTTTAGTGGACTTCTGACTATATTAGCTTAAGGGAGTTCCTGGCGAAAAACTTAGCAGTGTAGTTTCTCTGAAACTTGGAGTTGCCTGGGGCACTGAACACTTGAGCTGCTTGCCCTCCTCGTTCACACAGCCAGATATGTCAGAAGTGGAAGTTAAACTCTCTGTGTGCCACACTGCCTCATATAAATTATATGGGTACATGAGAGAGTCCCCTTGTTCCCTAAAGTTAGCTTTCACAAAAGCCAACTGCTCTCAAGAAAGACAGTGACAGCTAAGTGAAGAAAAAACACGCAATGATAGAGTAAAAAGCAGAAAAACAATTCTAATGTTCCTCCAAAAATGTCTATGTCATGTGCTGATATGTCTAAATATTTTCATTAAATATGGATGCCTTTCAAAGAGACCTCATTTTAGGACTTGTATTTGAATCAGCTCTTTCCCTCATGTATGTCCACACCTTAACAAAGGCCGCCCAATTTACAAAACAGCTAACATAACCCATCTATTTCATAACCAAGTTATATCTGTACTAAATCTAATTCTTATTTTCACAAATAAATTGACAGTAAACATAGAAGTAGTTTTAAAAAACTAAAAGAATTAAAACTAAGTTCTAGGTTCTCTGTGATAACTTTAGTCAACAACCAAATAAACTTCCTAAAGAAACATTTAAAACATGGCTATCACTAAAAGACGAGAGAAACTTGCATTGAGGATTTTTTCTTGCTGTGTAGAGCATTGTTCAGGGTTGGTCTGGAGAACAGGAGGATAGACTTTGTTATCACTATTCTTAGGGAAGGTTTGTGGATACAGGGACGTTTCATAGTATAGGGGCACCCAGGAGGCACAGTGGATAGAATGTGGGGCTCAGAGTCAGGAAGACCTGAATTCAAATGCAGCCTCTGTCACTTACTGGCTGAATGACCTTGAGCAAGTCACCTAACCTCTGCTTAGTTTTCTCACCTTTAAAATGGGCATAATAGCCTCTACCTCCCAGGATTGTGGGGGGATCAGATGAGAGAGTTGTGAAGAGTTGGGCACATAATGAGTGCACAGTAAATGCTTGTTCCCTTGCCCTTTCGCTTTCTACTAAATCTCCAAAGAAAAAAATAAACGAATCGTGCCTGGAAGGTCATTAAGGAGAAGTATGTTTGAGTTACAGAGAACAGCATGGGGGGAAATGTAAAGGTGGAAATTAAAGAACTAGATGAATAATAATAACAATTGATGGCGTTTGTATGTGGAATTTCTAAACATCTCGTGGGATCCTTAACAGCTCTGGAAGGGAGGTGCTATTGTTACTTCCATTTTACAGACACAGAAACTGAGGAAAACGGGTTAAATGATTTGCCCGAGTCACACGGCTAGTTAAGTATCTGAGGCAGGATTTGAATCCAGGTCTTACTCCAGGGCCAGTGTTCTGTCTGTTGCCTGCACCCCAGCCTACTAGGGTTAAGATGGAAAGCAGATTCAGAGATTTCAAAAAAGGGCTGAGAAAAGAAAAAAGTAAAATCCAGCAGAGTCTGATGTAGGCCTCCCAAGTTGTAGAGACTCAGTAGCCTCTTTGTATAGTCAGTTGGGTCTGGTGGGCTTTTTAAAGGTAGACCTAAATCTCTGTTTGGTGCAAGAGTAGAACCTGTTTTCCCAAGGACCCCTGGAACTGTGATGATCCAGGGCATCTAGGTCACGTCTCTGAGCTTTATCTCAACTGGAAACTGAAGAACCAGTATTTATCCACTCCTGACAATTGAACAATTGATTATTTATATAATTCAAGCTGCTAAAGCAGGAGTAAATGCGAATACTTAACATTTACCTGCATGCTGGGCAACAAATGTCGAAAAGGAAGAATAGATACAGGAAGAAAATATTCTGCTTTTCTTGGGTCCTCTAGCATTTCATCTAAATTATATGGGGTAAGAAAATATTCTCTGCCAATTTTTTAAAAATCGCTATCAAAAGAATTATAGAAAAAATGTGAAGAATAAGCGTAGTTGGGATTTGCAAGAGTTATTAATGTTTTCAAGGTTAATATATGGACAGACTTACCACAAGGAACCATTCAGTATCTTATCGAAATGCTAAAGAATAGACCAGGGGAACCTGCAGCCTGGAGGCTTCATGTGATCTTCTGGGTCCTTGGGTGCAGCCTTCTGACTGAGTCCAAGTTTTACACAACAGATCCTTGTATTGAAGGGATTTGTTCTGTGAAGTTTGAATTCACTCAGAGGGCCACGCTTGAGGACCTAGAGGGCCACATGTGGCCTCGAGGCTGCAGGTCCCCCACCCTTGAGATGGACCTTATGCACCACCTTAGAACGACTGAGCACAAAAGCTGATGGAATTCATGTCTTAGTTAAAATGTAGTTTCCCAGCGTGGTTTTTCCTAAGTACTTGTTCTGTCATTCAGATACGGATACGGTATAATGCGCTCTGTGGAAGCTCATCACAGAACCCCCGTATCTGCTGCTTCTCCTCTTCCCATTGTTCTGCAGAGCATGGGCTTTCAGCATCCTGGCCAGGGCGACCCTTCCATTTGGGTCCTAATCCCATTTTGTTCTCAGTTCCTCTGGTCCTCACTTGATTGACGTTCTTTTCTGGATCCTTCCCCTCTGCCAATAAAGATGGCCAGGTTGCCTAATATATTTTTTTTAAACCAACAACCAAAAAAACCCTTTCCTAAACTCTGAAACCTCCACAAGCTATTGTCCTCCCTTCTTTCTTTCCTAAACTTTTAGGAAAAATAACTTTCAGAACTGAATCCACTCCCTTGTCACCCACTGAGTGTTCAAAGCCTCCTTTTTGGTCCTTCTGTCTCCAAGGTTATCTACCAGTGCTTTTTCCCACTTCATGTAACAGCATTTCACATCTGGACCACGTCCCTTGTTCTTGATAAACTCCCTGCTCCTTCAGTTTCCACGCTCTAGTCTGCTTTTCTTCCAGACTCTGTGTTCGTTTGTCTCTTTCCTCCTACCCCAGTGTCAATGTTGACAGGAAGCTGAGAGGTCATTTAGCTTGTCATATAGAGAATCCCCTTATCAGTGATAAGTAGTTATTTGAAGATACCTTGAGGAAATCATGGAATCATGGATTTACTTTAAGTTGAAAAGGTCCACTGAAGTCGCCTAGTCTGATCCCCTCATTTTACAGAGGAGGAAAAAGGCCCGCAGAGGTTGTGAGTTGCTGAAAGTCATGCACATAGGCAGGCAGTTAAGCAGAGCCCAGGACCTCTAAAGAAAGGGAACCCATAATCTCCTATAAGGAAGGCCTTATACCACTTTTGGATAGCTGTTAGGAAGTTTTGCCTTCTAATAAACGTAAATTTGCCCAGTTCTGCCTTCTAGGGTCCCACCGGGACTGTTCTAATTCTTCCGCTACATGATAGACATACACATACACATATCCATCACCACCACCACTGGAATTCCATCCTATTCAAATGTAGCAAATTTTTAACTGCAACCTATCCCTTTTCTACTGATAGCACCACCACCCTGCTAGGCCCCCAGTCAGTCATCTCTGGCCAAAAGGGTCAGTTTTACTTTCCTTGGTCGGGTTTAGCCATATAAAGCATCCAGTCCCACCTCATTATAAATGACGAAGTGAGGTGTGAAGGAACTTGCCCAAGGTTACACAGGTGGTAATAACAGGTTTTAAATCTGCTCCTCCATTTCAAAGTTCAGCGCTCTTTCCACCGTACCAGGCTGCCTCCCTGACACCACAGACTGCCACTTACCATCTCTGTGGCGTAAACAGGGCTTTCATACTATTCTCCCGGTTCTTCTCCCTTGTTCCCCTTTCCTGATTTCATCACCCATATCACACCCCCTTGTTAGTAGGGGTGCTCCGCAGGGCTCTCCCCAGGACTTCAGTGGATTTAACTGAAAGATCTATTATACAATTGCAGTCTCTCCCTGCGCCTCAGTCTTGCATCACCAGTTGCCTGTGAGACATTTCAAGCTGAAAGTCCCAGGGACGTGTCAAAACTCAGGACGTCCCAAACATAGCTCATTAGCATTACCCCTGAACCCATCTCTCTTCCACACATCCTGCTTCTTACACAGAAAAGAAGAAAACTCAGAGGGAGACACAGGTAAGTATCAACGGCTTTGAAACTATTGAATTTATTATACTTAAAAAAAAAAGACAAGCTGCTCTACATGCCATGGGTTCATATGCAATCTTTTTTTCTTTATATATGTAAGTGTCCACTTTCTTGGCATTTGTAAAGTTTAGAACAAAAACTTGCCCATTTCACCAAAGGCACTGTGAATTCTTGTGTCCTCCCAGATTTGTAAACTCAGCATTATTCTGTTTCTTATTCTCCCATGTCCCACATGCCTAATCAGTTGCTCTGTCTTGCCATTTTTAACTCCCCCCGCCCCCCCCCCAGTGTTGCTCATCCTACCCCTCCACTTAGTTCAGGCCCTCCTCACCTAACTGGTCTCACTATCACCCATCTGTCACCACTGCCCATCCTCTTCCTTAAGCACAGATCTAGCTGCAGTATTCAGTCTCTGTGACCTCGGAGATAGAGTATCAGTTCCTTTGTTAGTCATTCACAACCCGGCCTCCGCTGCTTTCCAGTCTTGCTGCATGTGACTTGACTGCTCAGATCTGTGATTTGGCCACTCATCTCCATGCATACATCGGCCCCTCCCCCAGCCTGGAATGCCCTCCCTCCTCACTTATGCCTCACAGAATTTCTTCACTGCAGATGCAGCTCAGCCAGTACCTCCTAGTCTGCTAAAGCCCTCCACCACAAACGTCCTCGTATTTGCTGCTTGTAGTTCACACCCTACATTCAGGTTGTACCTAAAGTCCTAATGTGGTTTTAAGCTTGAAGAGCTTGAGCTTTAATAGGTTAAAACTACACGAAGACTTTAGGGCTCCTTGTGTGGTTAGATGTGCTCGACTCCATCATCAGAACGTACACTCCTTGAGAGATAGGGACTGCTTTATTTCCTCATGGTCTCCGTATCCCCAGTGCCTAGCATAGCGCCTGGCACTAAGTAGGCACTTTATGTTGCTTGGTTGATTTTTCTTCTGCTACTTGTATGATCCACTGACCACCTACCAAATTTAAACTTGTTAAAATTTTAATTCTTGAATTTGCAGTGTAGATTTAAATTTTCATACTGCATATGGACATCATAAAGAATTATAATTGCTTAAAAGTTTTTTTTTAATCTAAACGGGTATTTTAGCAGAAGTATTCAACTTAAAAGCTTGTAAGTAGCACCTGAAGGTTTGCACATATCCTAATTCTCAGAACCTTGTGAGGCAGGTGCTGTTAGTATCCTCATTTTATAGGTGAGGAAACCAAGGCACAGAGAGGTTAAATGATTTGCCCAGGGTCCCAGCTACTAAGTATGAGATCAAATTGGAACTCGGGTCTTCTTGATGCTAAGTCCAAAACACTGTTCAGTGCACCACCTAGCCACCACAATTGAATCTACTATTAAATGTATCAGACTCTCAGGACTGAGGCAGGCGCTCTGTTGTGAATGCCTTATCTTCACCGCAGCCTTTTCTCCTTTCAGTTTCGAAGCAGAACTGAGTCCTGTAGACCAGAAGGCCAGTGCGTTACAATTTCATTTGGAGAAAAGCCCTTTCTTTGAAACGCCGTCACCTCTGGCTGATGTCGCTTTGGATGAGTATGAAGATAATGTGGAGATATTATGATTATGACCCAACGTAGAAAGACTGCAGCAGGTCTGCTACGACAGGATGATTGATCAGTGCTTTTGTTTCCAGACAGTAATAGGTTTTTTGCGGTACAAAATATTATTTAAATACCTTGTAAAGAAAATGAAGTGCATTTTTATGGAATGATAATTTTGTATTTATCCACTATTCAAGCTTATTAAATAGATATTTATTTCTAGCTGGTGCATATTTACTTAATTGGAATAATTCTGTGTTCTCTAAAGCCTCTGCTATCTCACCAGATGAGTATGCGCCATTCTTTCCAGTGACGCCTTGGGGCTGTAAAGCTGTGGGAAAACTGCCCTGCCCATGACCCAGGAGCAAGAGGCTCCTCATTTGGGATCTCTACTGCTTCTGCTCCTAAAAGAGGGAAACAGTAACACCTCAGTAGTAACTTTATACACCTGGCAGAAATTGCAAACGTGTGGCACTGGTTTTATTTTTAAAAGCTGTCACTGATAGACTTGAACTTGAAAACTAAGCATCCTGGCACACACAGGAAAAATGGAAAGTTTTGACAGCCTGGTTTTCCCTCCCGTTTATGCAGTTGCATAAATCAGGTTTACCTAATTTATTGGCATAGATCATAAAAGTACTTTTTAACATCAGAATTGGTTAGTGTTTATACTCCATATTTTGGCTGGATATTTTTACTCACTAGAGAAGGGATTTTTTTTTTTTCCCTTGGCTTTCTAAAAACATGTTAATGTTACTTGATCTGTGATGTGCACTAATATGTTGTGGGCATTTAAGGCTTCTATTTCTTCCTCTTTGAAAGGTTAGTTATTGACACATTCCATAAATATACAAACCAAAGTGTCACAGCAGCTTGAGATTGCGGCACCTCCTCTGCCTGTCTCTATGGCCGGAGAGTGTGTGATGGGAGTTTTTGTTTCAGTTTCATAAATCAGAAGGTTGTAGTGCCTTGAAATGTACATAACAGTACACAAAAGCATTTGGGCATGGAACGTCTTCGGCAAGTTTATTTGAACGTTTTCATGTAAAATGTACAAAAAGATGTAAAGTTATTTTTGTTTGCTGTGTAGATCTGTTTAAAAATGTTTAAAAATCATGTTTGTATTTTCAAATAAAGCATTTCAAGATTTTCATTCACGTATCCATTTGTGGTATGCCTGCCTACGTGCAGCAAAGTATTTCCTTCCCTGTTTCTGGACACATCTCATAGCTTTACATGGAAATATTAACACTGGGTAGTTTGACACAATTTGAGGGGGAAAACATGTTGGCACCAAAACCAGAATCCGTTTTAATGGCCTGTGGAAAACCTTCGATGTTAAGCTACAAGAGGGTAACTGATGGTCCTAAATGCAACAAAGCAAACCAATGACCTAAGGAAAGCACATACTCTGCTGCTAGCTTGGCTTACGCTGACTTCAGGAGCAAAGTTGGCAAAGAAAGAAAGCCAAGGAGGAAACGCATGTTAAAGCAACGGAAATACAGCCCTTGCAACCATGAGCTGATGACATTCTCAACTCCTTTCAAGCTTGCACCATACACTCTCTCGCCCCTAACACCTCAAAAAAATTCCATTTCTCAGGTGTGGTTAAACTTTCAAACTTTGCCTATATTCCTCTGCAGCTGTGTGGACCTAGGAGACCAGTCTGAGGGTAGCTCGATGTCACCCTTCCTGCTGACTTTTTTATTTCAAATAACAGGTAGGAAATGTAAGATGTGGGGCCTACTGTGAAGGCCATTTATTTTCCTTAAGGATCTCATGAGATCCTTGAAACTTAGAAAAAAATGCAATGGTGTACCCCCCACATTAACACACCGTAACTCCAGAGAATACTGTTTACTTGTTCCTTAGAAAAGCATCTACCAGGGGTAAACGGCATTTTGGAACACACCATTATGGATTACTTGCCTGTACCATTGGCAGGAAATTTAATAGTAACCATAAATTCACACAAAAAAGTAACTATGCCACATGACAACAGATCACATCCATCCAGTTCAAACCAATCCACTTATGCGAAAGAACAGCTAATTCTTGCCTGTGCATCCAGTGAGGACAGGAGAAAAAGCTTTGACCAGAAATATCAAAAGCTCTATCTTCTAAATTTATTCTCCCTATAGTTAAGGCAATGAGTCATATGGTCACTAATCCAGCAGCTGTCTTGTTGCTTTAAATATTACACATACACACACACAGACACATACTTTTTTACGGGAGAAGAGGTTGGGGATAGGAACACAATACTTTGGCACAATTAACCAAAGAGGTGAAGATGCTACAAATGCAATAACAGTGTTTTCACACTAACAAAGTCTATATAAACTTTTCAGCTGCCTTAGTACAGAAGCTGCTTCTTCCTTACCACTCCTGGGAGTCCTATTACAAGAGTATGAAATAGAGTCCGATATCTGGAAATGCGCATAGAAGCCCTTACTACAACAAGCAGTCGTTCCTATGTAAGTGCTTCCAATGTGATACGGGCACCTTTCCATGGTGTAATAGTCTGGCCTTGCTAGTTTGACTGACTGACTTCCAGAATCCATTATTTCATCATATTATTACATGAATACTCCCTCAACCAAGGTAGATGGCAACCCTTAATAAATGGTCTTTATACGTTACTGTGGCTGAAATGATTCAAGTGGGGACCACATCTTAATTATAAACCCTTCTGACCTTAGTTAGATTGGTCCTTGCAAGGGTGACATACAGATAGTTCACTAGGCATATACTCAAAAAGTCAAGTCAAGGTAGCTTCAATGTTTCATTTTTTTCCCACTGGTCTGTTATAAGCACCTAGTGTATAATAGGCACTTGATAAATATTTTATGATTATAAAACAACTTAAATCACAAAAAGGATCTCAAAAACGTCCACCATCGCCCAGAAGAACTGTGATTTGTTTTTAAAAACGAATGTGTGGAAATAATCACCGTCTTGCCTTTCCATCAAATCAAGGGGGAAAATGTAAATGATCAACAAAATGTTTGAACAAAGTCCACAAGTAAAATGTGAAAAAACCAGCCCTAGATCCTTGAAGAAATCCTTCCCCCTCAAGTCCTGGGTGGGCGCGTCATAGCTTTGTGGCTGCAGCGCTCCGCTCTTGTGTGCGCTTGCGCTGTGTAACAGGAGGCCAGAACACAAGCCCCTCGGGGGCTGCCATCTCTGTCTGCTTTATGCTGTTTCTAAAGGTACCGTCGGAATGAAAACCACCCTAAGTTTTCCCATACACAACGGTAAGAAGGCAGATTTCTGGTTTTGTTTTCTTCAAAAATAGTTACTCTACTGTTTATTCATTTAAAGAATGAAAAGAGGAGATGGGAGTAGAGAATCTTTCCTTTAGGTTGTCATTTCTGAATGGCACCTATTGAACGGAAATTTAATAATAGTAACTGATACCTTACTGTTAAAAAGGGGGCTCTGCTTAATAAATGTGATTTTTTTTAATAACATTCTTAATATAACCAGTATCTTCTGTATTTTTTTTTTGTTTTTTGTTTTTTTTTTACAAATACCCATAAAAACAGTAACACTGTTCCATTTATCACCCATGGTACTGTTCTGTCAAGACGTCATTTCAACTTGGGTTTTCACTGAAAAAATAAACTTTAGGCATGATCTGCCTGTCCATAAAATAAGCCAAGGTAGGTGAAAGGCTACCCTGGAGTAAATTCGGAGGGAATTGACTTTTCTTTGGACCTGAAACTTCAAGAGCCCAAAGAGCACAGTGGTCCAGGAGCCAGTGACAGCCCCACTCCATAAAGCTGCTGTTTCCACTTGTCCACATCAAAGTCTGAAAAAGGCAAAATGTTTCTGTTGCCTTCCCACAAAGAGCAGTTCTTGATCTTCACCACTTTTTCATAAGTTTCCCTACAAAAAAAAAAAGTGGTTAGATTAATGATAAAGTAAACAGTGAAATGAAAAATCCCTAGAAAACAGAGGTGAGCTTCATTTTCTTGTGGCCCAAACCATGAAATCAGGTTACAGGTGAGACTGTTACATTACAACGTCCAAACAGCTCTACTTAGAATCCAGAACTGCCCCATGCTATACCCAGCTCTGAACCGAATGAACTGCAATACTCCAAAGCATTAAAAAAAATCATGAATATTTGTATATGCCATTAGTAATGATTTTTATTTCCAGTAAAAATGTCAGGTATCTAACCACATTAGAACTAAAGAAGTTAAAAAAGAAAACCTACCTTAAGGAACCTGCTAGATGATGATGGGACTAAGTTGCACTATTATGTATAAAGAAGCCGCCGACAGAAAAGTCAGCACATGTACCCGCAACCTCAAATGGCTCTCCAGAGTCACTGGTACAGATCCTCTTTCTGATGATGCAAACCCACCCGCGCAGCTCCTCCTGCGATCACCCCCTTGTCTGTGTCCTCTGGTCTCTTTACTGGGGGCAAGGGTTCTTTGCTTTCTCCAGATACTGCACAAAACCTGCTATCTCTGGCTCCTGATGTAGGCAGCCATGGTCTTTCCAAACTATACATTTCTCTGATGACGTCCTTCAGTAGTTGTTACATCCAGCAGCCTGTACACATCCCCCATGTGCCCCTTCTGGGTCATACACATTTTAATTTTTCAGAGAGTAATGTTTCTTGAGTCCCCATCAAACAAAATCTTTCAAATGCTAACATTTGTTTCTGGGAGAGGCCTGAGATCATTCAAGGAACTGCAATTTCCTTAAGGCAACCTATCCTGACATTTGTTTTTGCTCCCATCTCTTTCAGACTTATCACACTGTGAATAAATCTTTCAACACCTTCACAATCCCGTCTTCTTCAACACTGATCTTCCCTGTGAATACCTGCTCAAATCTAACTGCTTTTCCTTCTTCTCTTTAGTGCTCTTTATAACTTTTCTATAGACATATAAGAGACTGATATTATCCAAATGCGGTTGCTGTTTGTCTTTGATGGTGAGAAGTTTGTTATAAAAGCATTTAGAATCAATCACTGAGATCTTTTAAAATAATGTCATTTATAGCACAGATTTCTTCCAGATACATTTAGTTAGGGTAAGTATCTATATGTAGTGAACACATTCTGAAGAAGCAGCAGAATAGAATGGGTGGAGACAGCATTGGATGTGGAATCAGAAGGAGCTCAAATCTCATACACTTAACTGTTTGATTAGGGAAGAATCACCTGACCACGAAGAGCCTCAATTTCCTGGTCTATAAAATGGGGATCATAATCCTATATTACCAATCTCATAAAATGGGGATCATAATCCTGTATTGCCAATCTCATAAAATGGGGATCATAATCCTATATTACCAATCTCATAAAATGGGGATCATAATCCTGTATTACCAATCTCATTTAGAGCACTACATAAAAGAGAGTTATTTCCTGAGAAGAGGGTCACAAGGTACTGACTGTGAGAAATGTTTAACAACCTCATGGAAATGGAAATAGACGATTTCTTGACAGATTAGTGATCATTTCAGAATCACCTGTTTGTGGACAATCAGATAATTGATTCATTCATGGATCAAAGGTCAAATTAAACATGATATTAGAAAAAAAGGATAAAGATGAGAAATACTTCATGCACTTCTATCTGCTGCAGCCTAACCTGTTTTGAAAGACTTTCAAATCTGAAAAATGGGAAATGGATTAAAGACCTAAGTATAACATTTCTTAGAGAAGTTCAACTAATGCAAAAAAGACCAAAATTCTCTAGCACTAACTTCACATCTTTGTCAAGGAGACGAACATGACAAAACCAGAGTAACACTGATTTAGTTTTCGATTCAACAAATATTCATCAGGCATATATGGGATGTAAGGTCTTCACAAAAACTTCGTTTCACAGAGGAAGGAACTTGAGGCAAAAAGAGGTCTAAGTGACCTGCTCAAAGTCATACAACTGGTTATCTAAGGCTGGACTCAAACTCTCTTCTTCCTGATTCCAGGCCCCCTCTATCCACTGTCCCCAAGCTGCCTCTACATACATTGCTTAGTTTATTGTAAATACTGGAAAATAGTGATACAAAATTTTACGGGTTTCTTCCACTTTTAAAAAAGTGCGAGTCAGCTCTACTAGATGGGACATGAGAAGATTTCTGTGGAACTAAAACGCATGGCTCAGGAGCCAGAGCTCATTCTCTTTCCTTCTTAGTCATCCTTCCTATGAAATGTCTACCACCAACGACTTAGCAAAAGGAACACATGAGAACGAAGAGTAAAGGCAAGGTCCATGAAAAAGAAATAGGACCTAAAAGATTCCTTGACTTACTGTGACCTTGGCAGAACAGGAGCTGAGTGGAAACGTGGCATGTGCCAGTAAGGCAGAGAATGAGCGAGTGAGAACAGCAGCCCCAAGGCCCACAAACTCCTCAGACGCTCAAAGAACCTGGTCACGCTCTGAGAACCAGTTACCTCATCTGTCTCGAGCACGTCGATGTCGTCTTCACTGAGGTCCTCCGCTTGCTCTTCAGGCAGGATTTCGGGGGAGTCTCCCACCCTGTAAAAATGGAACAGCTGGGTCTCAGACAGTGACCTCTATCTGCATCATCCCCTTCCCAGCTAACTGAGTGAAGAAAAAAAACCCTTGGATTCTTGGGAGAAGTTTGGCATAAATATTTATGTTTCCTATAAAGAGAAAAGTATGCTTTTTAAATAATTCCTAAGGAGTAAGCCTGGACTGTATTTTTCAAAAGATTTTAACAAAGAGAGGGAGGCATGTTGTCCACATGGTAGAGTGTTTCAGCAGGGAACTCTGAAGCAATCCATAAATTACAGTTCAATGGAATGTCACCTACAGCATTAGCAGCATTTCAGGAAAGCTCACTTTTCTCCTTTCCTAGTTCCTATGGATCTGTTGATATCTCTATAGAAGGGAATGCCTCTTCATTGGTGCTGTGGACCCCCAATGTTCAATGTGAAATTTTCTAACCCTGCCAGGGACACCAGCACCACTGACTCCTTTATCCCAATTTCACCAGCAACTTACAACATCCCATAAAAACAAAAAGCGTTATCAGCTAGGGGTGCCAAAACCCCCATTTAAGCGACACACTGCTTATCAGCTGGATGCCCCCAAACAATGCCAGCAGCCCAAGGTTTCTGATCTGCTCTAAGTATCCTGATTACCCACCACAAGAGGTCAGGAAGGGAGATTACAACCACCCCTTCCTCCTGGTGCTATAGGTGGGGCCATGATCTGAGCTTTCATTTCAGGCTGGCACAGTGAGTACAACGCCTGCCTCAACATTCAGTGGAAAACAGAATATAGGTGAACTCACACTGTCTTCTGGAAAGAAATTCCAAAGTACGAAATTAGTTTCTTTTATATTTAAACTATTTCTAATGGCCTATTTCCTCTCTCCCATCCCCATGAAGACCTTCCCACAGTTAATTTGGCCTCAAACCAAGGTCACTAGGATGCCTAAGACGTCCTTTACAGTGAGGTTCCAATGCAGATCTTAAACAAAGGCAGCCTTTATTTTGGGAACAACGTTCTAGTGGCTGAGCAGTGGCCAACTAGGCCAGGCTGCTCAGGTATTGACTCAGTCGATCCCTGATGTTGACTGTTTATAATACAATTTGTATCTTGAGGTTTGTTTACTATCTGATTCAAAAGAGATAAAATCAGCTTACTGCTGAAAGCTACAGAAAATCAGATTTACTCCATTACAAAGAATGTATATTTTCCATTTCTAAAAGCTGTCAAAAAACAAAAACAAAAACAAACCAACCAGAACTAGCTGCCTTCTGAGGAAGCGGACTAAAGGTATTCAAGCAGTAATTAGTCTAGGGGTGAGGAACCGATGGGTCAGTATGTAAGAAATATTCCCTATACTGGGTAGGAAGCTGGACTAGATTAATTCTGAAGTCCCTCAGCTAATCCTAAGAGTTTCTGCATCACAGATTTCCTGCTTTTTGTTCAAGTCCTGCAAGCCTGGAATAAGGCAGTTGGCCTTCTGGTCACGAAGGAGTTTTACTTTGTCACCCTCCCCATCAACAGAACTGAGAAGATATAAAAGCTTCCCTAAGATTAATGGATTCTTTTCTAAATCACTAAAAACCCACCTCCAGGAGATTGCATCCTAAGCACATTTTCACTCACAAGCGGGGTTGGGGTACAATAATCCAGCACGTTCTCCCCAAGTACACAAAAGGTCTAGCTAAGGAGGAAAGCCACTGGAGATCAAGTTCTCCATTACCTGGGTGTCGTGTGGTGAATTTCGGGGCTTCGTTCACCCACAATGTTCTCTTCTGATGTCACCGTTTTACTTTTCCATGAGAAATAGGAGAGCTGTGAGTCTGATTGTAAATCTGTTTGTTGCCTTGAGCTCCCAGGAAGTGAAATATCTGTAATGTTCCCTATAAACAAGCAGAAAGAAAGGAAACGTCAAAGTTAGAGAAAACCAAAGCAAAATGGTTTGACAAAACAGGACATCCAAGCCACCCAAACTGGAAATGGGTATGGTATGGCTTCCTAGCAATGGAGTAAGGCAACTTGGCTCAACACAGTTAAAACAGAAAAACTTGTGACCTAGTCCTGGCTTTTCCACTGGTTTTGCCATTTGACCTTTACCCTGAGACTCCTAAACTTCCATCACTACATCTTTCATTAAGATGTACAGAGTAAAAAGGAGAGTATCCAGAGTAAACCGGACACAAGGGAAGCCATGACACAAGATTCTGTTGTAACAGATTATGCCTAATCTCATATGACTTCATGTAGACCTAACAAGTAAGGAAGTTGCCTCACAAAAATGCCTTTCATTTCTAGGAAAGAAAACTTTCCCTAAATATGCCAAGAAAGTGGACAGATGTGGTGGGAACAATGGACAAGGGCCCTGACCAACAAAGCACAGATTAGCTTTTCTTTAAAAGGCATTTAAGCTGCCCTCCAGATTTAAGTGGCTCAGGCTACTACTGTAGCTGCTTCCTAGTCACGAGAGGACAAAGTATCCAGAAAACAAGGGGCTAGAATTTCTTGTGGAGAGTTCTGATTATAGACAACACAACGACAGACACCAAGCACAGTAGAGCTACAATCAGCTAAATCAAAATTGTGTCTTCAACAACTATCCTTTCC
This sequence comes from Pseudocheirus occidentalis, assembly GCA_028646575.1. NCBI lineage: Eukaryota > Metazoa > Chordata > Mammalia > Diprotodontia > Pseudocheiridae > Pseudocheirus > Pseudocheirus occidentalis. The sequence continues at coordinate 13,124,676 of CM053600.1, read as the reverse complement.
TTGCTATGAAAATCGAGGCTAACTGAGGCCTTTTTAAGTGTTAAAAATCTGTAAGTCTCTCATTTTGTTCCAGTCTCAAACTTAAACCCCTCAGACCACCTGGTCCACTCTATAACAACAGAGAAAATCAGATCCTTACTAAAAAGAAAACATTAATCTTGTTGATACCAAGGCATAGAGGAAAGAATTCAACTATTAATTTCTTTTCAAATTCAAAGAAAGGAGGTCACTAATAAGAAAATTCCCATATAAACTAAAAAAATATATTAGCACCTCTTTTGGGGATGATAAAGCACTGGACACTAAACAAATCATAGTCAATGAAAGAGTGCTACATATGCTGTAAGAAATGCCCAATATGACGAATACAGAGAATAAGGGGAAGGTCGGTACAACTGGATAAGTTAGAAGACACAAGAAAATCCTATCTGCAGGAACTACAGCAAAGGTAAACAGAAAGAAGGACAACACAATCCCAAGTGATTATCTCCACGTCAGCCTGGAAAGATGGACAAGCAGTTCTTAAAAGAACTGCAAAGTATTCACAGCCATAGAGCTCAATGACAAAGAAGAAATATGCAAATCAAAGTAACCCTGAGGCTGCTAACCTGCAAAAATGGCAGAAAGTGCTTTGGTTTGGAGACTTAGGTCAGACCCTCAGGTTCTCCAGGTTTAATGCAGTCAGCATAATGTCATATACAAAAGCATCTGGAAGATCACCTACTGTGGAAATCCTACAAGGCAGTAACAAATCCCTATTTAATGCCATGCTGAATATCCATAATGACCCAGTCATCAAAGTTAGCACTTCCAGCAAGTGCAGTATGATTTTTATATATGCAGACTCTTCCGCGGGTGCTGTATGGCAGCAATCTTGGAATATCAGTCTGAAAAGCATTCATGTTTCAGGTCTCTCAAATCATTAGTAAGAAGGAAAATGCAAATTCAAACAACTCTGAGGTTCTACCTCACACCCATCAGATTGGAAAAATTGATAAAGTAAAAATGTCGCATGGGCTACATGAATGCTGCACTACTGGTGGAACTGTGAACTGGTATTGCTATTCTGAAAAGCGATGTGAAACTGTATCCCAAAATTTACCAGGTTGTGCATCTCTTCTGACCCAGTAATACCACTCCTAGATCTGTATCACCAAAATTCCAAAAAAAGAAAAGTGCCCATCTGTACCAAGATATTTAGAGCAGTTTTCTTTGTGGTGGCAAAGAACTGGAAACTACGGGGGTGCCCATACACTGGGCAATGGCTAAACAAATTAAGGCATATGAATATAATGCAATACTACTGGACTATAAGAAATGACAAAGTGAAGCTTCAGAGAAAACTTGCATGAACAGATATAGAATGAATGTAAGCTGAACTTAGAGAAGAATCTATACGTAAAAACATTGTAAAGACAAATAATTTTAAAAGACAAAAGAATTCTGATCACTACTGAGCACCACAGTGATCAACCACAATTTTCTGAGGACCAATGATTAAACACGCTGAACCACACCTCCTGACAGTAAGGTGACAGATTTAGGATGAAAACTGAAACATAGTTTTGGGGCACTGCCAATATGGTTTGCCTGACTAGACGTATTTGCTATAAGGGTTGTGTTTTGGTTTTATGATTTTCAATCAAGAAAGAAAGCACAAGGAAAATAGTTAAAATTGAAAAAAAAAATTACACCCCAAAAATAATAAACATAAGCAGTATGCAGCATATTCCTGAGGAAGAATGCAAGACTATTAGCAAAAGAAGTTATCATCAAAGCTTTATGACTAGAAAAGCAAGTGAGCCAGGCACACAATGAGAATAAAGGGTAATCAATGGACAGAATCTGCACAGTATCAGTGGATCCAAAAACTGCCCACCAGAATGTGACACAGAACCCTGTGGAGGAGTCACAGAGCATGAGAAGGCACGGCTCAGACACACCATGCACTGGTGGAGGCAGCATCCACAATGCTAAGAGTAGAGACCCACTCAAGAATTAGTGGGTATCAATTTCACAGAGAAGGTGGTATTACAAGAATAGCAACAACACAGCATCCTTGGAAGACTCAGCATGCAAAAACTCCCAAGAGATTTCTTGAAAGAGACACTTTGCTAACTATTTCATTATGAATATTCACCAATATTAACCTGATTTCACTGACTTCGGAGCCTGGGAACTGGGTATTAACTATTGTGACATGTTATACCGTCATAATCTATTAAAGTCTAATACTTTATAATTTACACAATGCTCATGTAATGAGCTCACTTAATCCATATTAATATCCCTCCAAGACGGAGAATACTAGTATTAATGACCCTATGTTACAGATAAGAAGAATGAAGCTCAGAGACTTACTCCAAACTCTATACAGTTAGTTAAATGATAAAACAAGGTTTTGAATTTTTCAATTTTAATCACAAGTCCAGTACTCTTTCCACTCATACCATACTATCATAATTTACGTTTCAAACCCTGCAAAATACCTCACTTTTCCCCATTCAGAATACTTTAAAATATGTCCAACTCAAAGGGTAGCTGGGAGGGAGGTATATACCAAACTAGTTATGTTTAAAAAGTAAGTTAAAATTAACACAATTAAAATTATCTTCAAACATTACACTCTACTATATAAATAATATATATTTAAATATAAAGAAAGCAAGGTCAGTAAACAACACCAACAGAAACTTATATTCTGTTTTATTGGGGGAAAAGGCTCAAAATATTAACTGCATGTAGTTAAATAAATGTCAGTGGTGCTACATGACCTTTGCTGCCTTCTATTCATTTTCTATTTTATGTAGGTTTAAAAAAAAATGATATGGTTGGAGTAAGACACCCAAGGACTCAGGATTGCTGCCTCAGATGGCTGTCTAGTCCAGCCCCTCATTTCACAGAATGGCAGAGTGGGGACTGTCTTTGGACCCACAAGTCCTGAGCTCAGATTCCACTTCTGCTGCTTAACATCTGTGACCTCACTGAACTAGATGGTGGTACAGGTCATTTCTAATTCTAGATCTACATTTCTATGAAACAGTAAGGATAAATGACTTGCCCAAAGTCATACAGATAGTAAAATGTAAAATTTCAAACTGGTTTTTCACTGATTCTAAGCCAAAAGCTTTTTTTTTTTTTACTACAATGCTTCTAAATATCTGAGTTAAAGGATGTTACGAGCCAAAGTATCCCTCATTGCTTCATATTAGCTAAAAACTCTATCAGAGAAAGTAACAACTTTTAAAAGAGGGAGAATAAAAGAACTTCCCTTTTGAGTAACTACAGAGAGCCAAAGAAAACAAGCTGCCAAAAAACAAACAAAATAGTGTTAATACAGTGAAAAAAACTATTGGATTACAAGAATGACAAAGAAAAAAATCTCTAGAAGAAACTAATTCAAAAATAATTATAACTAGTACCCCATAAACAAGAATCACTTGATCACAAGAAGCTCAAGAATAGTTGGGAAACCTAATAAAAGAACAAAAGGAGTGAAGGGGCTAAACTGCTCTTAATAAAAAATTAAAAAATAAAACAGAATGATTGCTTCATGAATTCAAACAGGATCTCTCTGTTAGGCACCTGAGATGGGTGAGACTTTACAAAGAGAAAAATAATTTTTCCTTGCCCTCAACAAGCTGAAATTTTATTGAGGGTAACTAATAGCTTAAAACAAGCTGGAAAAACTTTATCAAACCTTTATCATGTAGACACCCTAAAAAAAGAACGGGAGGAGATGAAACTAAAAAAAAAGATCTTTCAATGCTACCAAGATTATCAGGGCAGTATCAAAAGGGAGAAAAATTATAATACATTTGAAAACAAGTGAGGGGGAACCAGGGTTCCAAGAGAAAATTTTGGAATCTCTGGTCTCCCAGAAAAAACATGTCAAAACAAATGTGATAGAATGATAAAAAAAAAAAAAAACAATATTTGAAGAAATACAATTAACCAGAAATATTAGCAAGTACAATGAAGATCAATAAATTAACAGGACAACATCAGAGAGGAACCAAGGTTATAATTTATCCAGAAATCTTGACTGCCAAGATCCAGAGCTCAAATTTTAAGTAGAGAATATTTCAAGCAGACAAGAAGAGACTGATTACCTACTGAGAAACACCAGCCAAAATGGCTCTGTCCTACACACCATCAAAAGAGTGAAAGAAACAGAATAAGATATCAAGACATCAAGAATTTTTTAAAGTGTGCTTAAAGAAAACTGAACTATTCTGAGGGTTGGGGATACCAAAAACTGGGTAAAAATAGTCACTGCCTTCAACGAGTTCGTAATCTGGTGGGAAAGAGAACCACGTACAAACAAAATAATACAGGGTAAATGGGAATAAAGGCTCCTTGAAGAAAGTGACATTTTAGCTGTGACTTGAAGGAAGCCAGGGAATAAAGAAAGTGTAAACAAGGGGGCAGAGCCAAGATGGCGGCATAGAAGCAGCAAGGTTTTGCAGCTCCCACACAGCCACCTCCAAATATACATAATTTATGACTCTAAACAAATTCTAGGACTCCAAAACTCACAAAAATACAGAAAAACACATCTCCTGCTGAAGGCAGCTCGGCAGGAAGGGCTCAACGCAGCACGCTGGAAGCTGAAACCAGCCCAGCCTGAAACCACAGCCTGGGCCCAGGGCTGCCAGGAGGAGCCACAGCTGGAGTCTTCAGGATCATCAGCAGCTGTGGCAGTTTCCAGATTTATCAAGGCAGAAGAAATAAGGACTAAGTGAAAGGTCAGTGGAATTCAGCTAAATTTAGGGGAGAAAAGCAGTCTGGCTGAACTGCCCCCAGGGCAAAGAAGAGGCAGAAACGGCAGTCTTGTGACCTCCAGGTAGCTGCTTCAGATCTCCCGGCCTGCAGACTGCAGGGGGGCCAAGCAATTGTTCAGAGGCCAAGTGCTCTTGTGTTGAGCAGCCTAGATCCAGATCATGGTCTTCAATGGTGGTCCTGGGGTGAATTTTCAGTGAGCCAAAGCTGGTGGAGGCTGCAGCAGCCCCCTAATAGTTCCTACAGCTGTGAAAACCTCAGCAATTTGGGACAGAGATTTCTCCCCTTGAAACAGAGTTCCATAGAGCTAAAAAGACAAATAATTTACTGGCAACATGAGCAGGAAAAGGAAGCAAAGTAAGAACAGTAACCGAACTCTAGAATCCTTTTTTGGGGACAAAAAGGATCAAAGCATGGAACGAGAGGAAGACAACAGTCAGAACTCCCACAC
>CM053600.1:13098953-13118943 GCA_028646575.1 Pseudocheirus occidentalis | reverse complement strand
ACCTACCCAGCAAAATTGAGTATAATGTTCCAGGGGAAAATATGGTCATTCAATGAGGCAGAGGACTTTCAAGCATTCTTGCTGAAAAAACCAGAACTGAACAGAAAATCTGACACTCAAACACAAGAAGCATGAGAAAGTAAACCTGGGAAAGAAATCATAAGGAACTTTTCAAAGCTGAACGATTTGCATGCCAATACGGAAAAACTATAATAGTAACTTATGAAACTTTTCTTAGTATGAGGATGGGTGAAGGGAATACAAATGTATGTGTGTACATATATATATACTTACACATATGTCTATAGGAGGCTATATACGCGTATGAATACATATGTAAGAGTGTGTGTATGTGTACATAGAGGGTACAGGATCAACTGAATATGAAGGGATGATACTTTAAAAGGTGAAATTCTGAGGTGGGAGAGGAGACAGGAAGAAACAAAAGGGGGTTAATCATCCCATATAGAAGAGGCTAGGGATAACTGTTACAACTTTACTTTCACTTACTCTCATTGAATTTGGCTTACGGAAGGAATGACATAAATTCTAAACTGGGTATCATGCCACACAGGAGAGTAGGGGGTGTGGGGATGAGAGGCAGGATGACAGAGGGGAGGGCAGGGTCTGGGGGAGGGTTGCTGGAAGCACACACTTCAGTAAAGGGACAGGGTAGAGAACAGAACAAGGCGGGGGGCAGGATAGGAAGGAGGAACATATGATCAGACTGTCACAATATGTCCACTGTGAAGATGTCCTGTGTAATTACACATGCACAGCCTGTATATTGCTTGTCCTTCCACTGGGGGTGGGTGACAAGGGAGGAACCAAAAGAATCTAGAATTTAAAGCTCTAAAATACATGCAACTAGGAATTAAGATATACAGAGACTGGGGTAGGGAGACCCTCCCTGCCCTACCAGAAAGTTAGAGTGGTGGTGGAGGAGGATGTAAAAGAGAACAGATTGGGGGAGGGGCTTTACAGTGGGATCCCTGGTTTGGGGTTGGGGAAAGACGGGGAGAAAATTTGTAACTCAAAAATCTCATGGAAATGAATGATGTAAACAAGAAAACAAATGAAAATAAATTTAAAAAAGGAAAAATACAAGTGTCACAAATCTTCGAGGCTCCTTAAAAGTCTACCCAATATGGAGAATCTTTAATAAACTTTGTTTTTTACTTTAGCTGAAAAAAAAAATGATTTCTCTTACAAAACTGAGTAATTTTCCAGAGAATAAAATGGAATGTCATGAGCACTTTTTCTGGGTCAGAAATGAAGGAAAAAAGATTAAGGGAGGCAGGGAATTAGGGTAGATTACAAGGAGTATTAAAGAAGGGAAAGCCTCAAACAAAAGAAAACTGGAGAAGGCTATGAATTACTCTCACAAAAGGAAGGGAAGGGCAAAAGTGATTTCAGTATAGATAAGAGAAGGCAAAAGAAGGTTAAGGCTGCAGATATCTGATGCTTTTGTTTTTCTTTTTTTTTCTGAAAGGTGACTGAACCAAGATAGGGGCCTAACCAATGATTTCATTAGTTTAGTATACTCCCAGGTGAAGAAAGGCCTTTTACCAATGCAGCTTGTCAACTTTCCTCAGTTATAGTCCTAGAGAGTTGTTAGAGCACTGAGAAAGACAGGGAGGGAAAGAGATGAGACATCTGGCTTCCAGATCATCCTTCTATTAACAACTAACAATGTTACTTCTCTTTCAAAAAAGGGAAAAAAAGAAAAATAATAAGATTTTTGATAGAAGAGATAAACAAACTGTAATTGCAACCATAATATGAATGAGAAAACCTTGTTTGAAAAAAAAAAAAAGCAAAGAAAAAGGAAGATTTGGATATAATGAGCAGACTGGAGAACAAAATCCAACAAATTGTTCTAAATAAGAAACATTTAAAGTGAAAAAATCCAAAGAGTTAAAATAAGGTGCTGGAGTTAAAACTGTTTTGATTTTTAAAAATAGGAATGGCAATCATGTCTCAGAAAGCAACTGTAAAAATAGATAAGAGTGGAGGGAGACTAAATTATGCTTACAAGCACAATAAAAAAATGGCAAAAATTAAAATGTGTGCATTAAATTACATAACATCTTAGTACTTGGTGGAAAAGATAAACAAATTACAAACAAACATGCAAAATAAGACAATCTTTTGGTAATTCAATATATCTCAGAGTTAGAGAAATCTAAAAAATGAATGATAAATATGAAAAACATTAGAGATCTAAACAGAAATGTGTTTGAAACACTGATAAGACTTTTGGTAATTATTGAACAGAAATCTTAAAATATATTTTTCACCATCACATGGCACCTACATAAAAAACAAGCATACTTTAAGGAACAAATAACTCATATAAATAAATAAATGAATATTTGTAGTGGGCTCCAATTTTAGCCACCAGAAAAGAAAAATTTATTAGTCTTTTCATGGTAAAGACAAAGGAAATTTAAACATAAATCAGTAACTGACAGAAGAATGACCAAAGGCCTGGTTTTGGATTGTAATCCCTAAAATTATGAAAAGTAGAAAATGCTTATATCCTTAAACACAATGTATTAATTTGAAAAAATAAAATAAAACATCAGGTGAATTCTATTCTTATAAAAATGAAGAAACAAATCATCAAAATTGGAAAGGAAATTCACTTAAGATATGAAATAGATAAATTATAAACTACAAGACACATAAGTATAATCAATAGTTGAAAATACAAATAATATTGTCTTAAGCAGATGTTAAATAATGATATCCTAAATAACGAGTAAGAGTTCTCCCTTGCTGAAGTGGAAAATCCACAAGTACTGAATACTGCATATATTTCCAGTTTTTGCCCCCAATGTATTGAAGAGTTTGACTGATTTTTTCCTCTTCTTCCTCATTTTCCTTTTATCTTCTTTAAAAGAAAAATTATTTGTTATAGGGGATGGTTTTCTGGGAGTGGAATTGAAAAGGACATTAGGAGAAACTCTGGCAATGTAAAAACAAAAGACATCAATAAAGATTCATTTTAAAAAAGAATATGTTAAAGAATAAATCACAGACATGAAATAATTAGCACTAAGAACCAGAATAAAGAAAAGGATAATGATGCAAAAAATCCCAAAATTTGGATTAACTAAAGCATTCCTTAAAGGAAAATGTTTATCTATGATTTATACAAAAAAGAAAAAGACCAATTAATTAAGCATGAACTTAAAAAAAAAAAGAATGCAAATGATGGGAAAAGTATGTTGGAGGGGTTGTGGAAAGACAAGTGTAGTAAAATCCACTGCTTGTTGAACTATAAACTGGTTGAGCCAATCTGGAAAACAATGCAAGAATTATGTAAAAAATAACAGAAATATTCATAACCTGTGATTCTATTTCAAGGAGACTGAAATATGTGCCAGCAGAAAAGCAATTTTCAAGAAGCAAATAAGAAATTATCTGTGCAAAAAAAGATCTATCTTTAAAAAATGTTGACAACATCATTGTAATAATACAAAACTGGAAGTAAAATATACGTTTAATGATTAGAAAATGGCTGGCCAAATAAGAAAGACAATGACGCAATGTTATTGTACTATAAGAAATAATGATGATGACGACGACAATGAAAACAGTAAAAACAACGACAGCAGCAAGCACTTATGCAGCACCTACTGCGTGCTAAATACTTCACAAATGCCGTCTCAGTCTCATTTGGTCTTCACAAGAACCCTGGGAGGGAGGCGGTCATTCAGAGTTAACTGAATTGCCCAAGGTCACACAGCTAGTAAGGACTCAGAGAAACCTAGGAAGACTTCCATGCAGTGACACAAAATGAAGAAAGCAGAGTCGAAATAACTAAATACATAATACTGTGGTCATATAAATAAAGCTGATACGGAGAAGCAAAATGCTAGTCAAATACCAGCGTCAATGACAGCATTTTATTATCAATGTTATCATACATTTCCCTATTTTTTTGTTAATAACTGATTTTTTTTCAGAGAATGTACTTTGTAAAGAGAGTTGACCTGCTAGTTAGTGCATTGTGTCAAAATAAGTGTAACTCAAAAAAGAAAATACCAAAAGGCATTTTCATCTTGTGGTATTAAACAATAAGGACGAGAGCGAAGGCTTACAGTCTACAGCACTCGGCCGCGCCACCCGGGGTCGCGGGTAACACGAACAGGACAAAGACAGGCGGCATACGTACCATCAGAAAACTTTCTCTTCGTGGCCAAGACTTTTGATGTGTCGGGCGGAGGCCATTCTCTAAAACTACTGGCTATTGTGCTGTCTGCGTCATCATCAGCCCCTATCAGAGAGCTGCGATAACAGTACAGCGGGTGCCACTTTTCCCCTTTACAAGTCAACAACATGTGGTCCGTAACAAACTCCTGCAGGTAGTAATACCTGCGGGCAAGAGAAAATGAGAGTGAAACACGAAGCCCACATACTCACCTGAAAACAGCTAGAAATTCACGAGATCACAGAACGTGCAAGTTAGTGGGCAGCTAAGATGCCATCTGCTCGTGTTATGGATGAGGAGACTGAAGGTGAAAGAGTCAATCAATCAACAAGCATTTATTAAATGGCTACTACAGGGCCCGCACTGTACTCAGGATACAGATAAGGGTGGAACAGCCCCAGCCCCAGCAGAGCTGTCATTCTACAAGGAGAGACAACCCCTATGGAGATAAGTATGTGTAAAATCAATAGATCATCTTTTGGGGAAGGCCTTACAAACGGCAAGAGAATAAAGAAAGGCTTCATCTAAAAGGCAGTGTTTGAGCTGAATTGTAAAGGAAAATGGCAGATTCTAAGGGGCACAGGTAAGGAAGTACAGACCAAGAACGAGGGAGAGTCTGGGCAAGGGCATGGTTACAGCAGATAAAGGGTGGTCTAAGACGGTCAAGAAGGCAAGTTTGGCAAAATCATAAAGGAGTGATCTGTGACACAACTGCAAAACTGGAACTGGATTGGAACAAGATTCTGGAGGCCTTTAAATGACAAAGGAATACATATTTGGCCTTAGAGAACAGAGAGCCACCAGAGTTCATTAAGCAGGGAACTAACATGGGAAAAATTGTGCTTTAGAAAAATCTGTCAGCTCACTGAGCATTGCAAGAGAGACAGGAAAGGGAGCAAACGGAGACTACCGCAGCAATCTAGGCAGCAGGCGCTGAGGCCATTCATAACGACCAAACGCCTGACCTAGGGTGGTAACCACGTTAAGTGGAGAGAGAGCCACAGATTAAAAAGAGAGCCGTTGAGGAAGAAGCCACAAGACGTGGCAGCTGACTGGATACCTGAGATGAAGAAGTACAGTGAGAAACTGAGCATGAATCTAAGGTTGAGAACCTGGGCAGCTGGAAAGACACCTGTGCTCTCGACAGAAACAGAGCTCAGAGGACGGGCGGGTTTGGGGCAAAGAAAGTAAATTCTGTTCTGGATATTGAATTTTTTTTTTTTTTTTACTTATAAGTGTTTTGGGGTCTGATGTTCTTACTGTTCGTGAGAATCCCCAGAACAGCTAATGAAATGGTGAGTAAGACTGTTTTTAATTTCCTCACTCACTGGCTATTAGAGAAGCAGCAAACCCAAGGAAGACTTTTTTCCCACATTACAGACACCAGGGGAAAAGAAAAGACTGGAAGGCAGAGAGGGCTAAAAAGATCTCATGAAGATTCTATGAGACCACATGCCACAAACCTCACTTGTTCTACGATCTTGGCAATTTTCTTCCATCGGGACGCTCCTCAGAGGAGGCCAGTATATCCTCTACTGTTGTATCTAAGACCATTTCTTACTATCATCCTTCAATGACTTTTCTTCTTCCAAGGTGCACTCCAATCATCTGTCAAGTCTTTGTCAGAATCGTGACTGAACAAAGGGAGCAATGCCGGGATCAGAAATATGGGGAATCTTTTGTATGTTCTGCTTTCCCTCGAAGACTCTTCCTCCTTCTGAAGTCCATTCAATTTGTTCAGTCCACTCTCTCTCCTTATCCTTGCTTTTGCTCCATCTGAAACTTCACTCATCTTTTCCAGCAGAGCTTAGTCTTTCTAACTCCCCCACACCATCATCCTGAGATCCCCCAGCACTAATGCTGAAGATCACGCCAGCAGCAAGACCTCTCAATTAATTCTTCAACCTACTCAACTTCAATGACATCCTTTTCCACCCTATGTCAAACAGAAACTCAAACTCAGGCAAACTCAGACTCCAATAGATCATGTCACAAAACCAGTTCCTACATTGCTTCTAACATCTCTACAACTACAATGTCATGTTCCCAGATCAAATAATTTTCCTGTTCACCTTTAGTAAAAGTTCCAAATACTTTCTTTTCTCACCACTGATTCCATCCTTAACAGATGACTGAGAATGCTACTTCATTTATGAAATATGGACCATTTAGCACTCATTTCCTTAGCCTTGTTCCTTCATTACTCAAATCTACTTCCCTCTAGTCTCAGTCAGTCAAACATAAACACTAAAGCTCATTAAAATTTGTGCTTTAGGGGCAGCTAGGTGGTGCAGTGAATAGTGCACAGTCCTTGGAGTCAAGAGGTCCTGAGTTCAAATGTGACCTCAGACACATACTTACTAGCCTCATGACCTTGGGCAAGTCACTTAACCTCAATTTCCCTGCCTTCCCTCCTCCAAAAAAAGAAAAAAAAATTTGTGCTTTACACCTATCTCTTCAGTACCTCAGATCTCAAAAGATTGCTCTACAAGACATCTGCTTCCATTCACGCATTGCTGATTTCTCTCTAAGCACTGGCTTGGCTCTTTCCCATCAAACCAAGGTTATGTATGGTCCTTCAGAAAAAGTGCAAGTAGGAGTCAAGCGACTATGGTAGACTAGCTGGCTCTATTATAGCCCAGGCATCTCGCAAAGGATACAAGAAAAGGCAAAACGCAGTCTCTACCCTCAAGAGGCTCACAATCTAATGGAAGGGATACAACATACAAACAACTATATGCAAACAAGTTTGAAAGAAGCTAGGGAAATCAGGAGACAGGGATAAGGAGGAAGAAAATTCCAGATATATGAGAGAGCAAGAAAAAGGCCCTGAGCTGGAAAATGTCTTATCCAAAGATCAGCAAGGAGGCCATGTGTCATTGGATAGAAGGGTGTGTGGTAGGGTGTAATGTGACAAGACTGAGGCAGTGGGGAAGGCTTTAAAGGCCAACGGATTTTTTTTTTTTAATTTGATTCTGGAGGTGACAGGGAACCACTTGAGTTTACTGAATATGTGGGGTGGGAGGGGTGACAAGGTCAGACCCGAACGTTAAGAAAATCGTTTTGGAAGCTGAGTTGAAGAGAAACTTGGGATTCACCTGAGATGAAGAGAAACTTGTGGCAAGCAGCCCAACCAGCATGTTAGTGGAATGATCCACATGTGAGGGGACTTAGGGCCTGCAACAGGGCAGCAACAATATGTTACAAAGGCAGAAGTGAAAGGTGATGGCAAAAAGAGAGATACTGGGGAAGGGGGTTGAGGAACAGTGAGGAGTTAAGGACAACGTTTATGTCACAAGCCAGGAGCACCGAGATGACAGGGGTACCCACACATGACATGAGAGTTCTGAAGGGAAATGGCAGGTGGGGGGTAAGGACCAGTCCAGAGAGATGAAGGAGGCAGGAAAGTGTCCCTATCTGATGCTTATTCTTCCTCTCTAACCCCTCTCACTCCCACTTTAACAAAACCCTTGAATTCCACTCTCCCCACTCAGCTGAACCTGCACATTCACACATCAACAATCTCCTAGACTAGAGCAGTGGTGCCTGACTCAAAGACAAACAGCAGCTGCTAAACTGTACATATGGATCCCTGCAGGCCACATACTCAGAAAACCACCCATCAACATGGTGTTCCTGCTGTATTATATAGAGGTTTTATAGTCTTTTTATTCTGTCAGAGAGGTTCCAATTATAGTTTAACCCGCCCTCCTTTTCTGAGGTACCCTCAGGAATGTCGGGGGGGGGGAAGGCTGGAGGAGTCACAGGTCTGAAATCTCTGCTCTACAGGAATCGCCAGATCCAGTGTTTTTTGAGTCATTATTCATCTTCCTTGACTTTTTCATAACTTATGACTCTGCTTACCACCTTTGTCCTCCTAGCATCAGTTTCTTTTCCCTCAACTTCCTATTTCAACAAACATTTAGATTTTTTTCCCCCTTCTACTACATCTGTAACTTCTCAGATGAAAGGACAGGTCCCAGAATAACAAGACTGGTATCATGACATGCCAGAAAAGAGAGAGTAGTCTCTTGATCTTCCCAAGAAGAGGTGGTCAGCAGTGTCAAATGAAGTAGATTTCTGCCAAGATGGCTGTTGGTAAGAAGGCAGACTAATCACCGCCTAAACACCTATTCCAGCAAAAGTCTGAAATTCTCACCAGTTTGCTTAATGATCAAGAAGTACATTTTTATTGACTTTTTCCACCCTACAACTGCACAGACCCACAGGCAATAGGAATTTAGCTGCCTGCAAAGCCAATGCTAGCATAGGCAAAAACAAACTAATAAACAACCTGGTGACATTAGGGAAGGGCCAGACACACACAAAGCTTTCAGGGCTCTCTTTCCAGAGGATGCAAGAAGAGAGGATTCCCCCAAGAGTAGTCCAACATTACTGTAAATCAACAGCTCACCCCTTAAAAGTCTTGAGGGCTGGCAGCAACCAGCGGGTTTCAAGGGCCCTAGCATCCTGCCCTGAGAAGCCAGAGAGAATAAAGAAGATTCAGCATTCTGAATTTCAAAAGATCCAAGGAAACTGAACCACGAGACACAGAAATCCATGCAAGGAACCAAGGGAGAGTACAAGAAGAACTAATCACTCCCCCGAAAAGTGCAATGGCGGGGTTCGGGGGGGGGGGGCGGGGGGGAGAAGCATGGTCCTGGAACAAAGCCTCAATTTAGTAACTAAAGGTGGAAAAAGAGGAATACATGGTAAACTCCATAACAAGTATAAGCAATGGCTCAAAGGTGACTCAAATAGATTGAGCAGTGACTCAAAATAGATTTTTTCATAAGAAATATATGCATACTGAAGAAATGAAAAGTTTAAAGTAAAATAACAATAAAATAAAATAAAAACTCTTGGGGAAAGAAATAAAAAGGAAGAGAAATGTTTTTAAAGAGAAAATGGTCAACTTTATTTCAGAAATATATTCCTTGAACACTAGAATATTCCAAAATGAAATCAATGACCTAATAAAATAGCAAGAAATAGAACAAAGTGAAGACTTTCTGAAAACCAGAAGAAAATGTAAGGCAGAATCTGACATGAAAAATGCCTTCAAAAGCAGAGCAAAAAGAGAGAATCTAAGAATAACTAGACTTTCTGAAAACCATGTTTTTTGTTTAAAAATCCTAGACATTATATTTTAAGAAATCATCAATGAAAACTGCTTACATGTACCAGAACCAGAGGGTAAAATGAAGACAGAAAGAATCTACCAATGACCCCATTAAAGAAACTCAGGAAAAAAGGTCCTAGGAATGGTTCTCATGTCAAAGGAAAAACAGTTCAAGTATCCAAAATAAGCAGTTTAAGCACCAAAGGACCATAGTCAGGATCACACAAGATCTGGTAGCTTCTGCCATAAAAGAAAGGAGATCTTAAAATTCTAAATTCTAAAAAGTAATCAATAATTATTTGCTTCAGCAAGGAAAACAAACACACACTGACCTTAAATAAGAGTATTTTCAAGTACTTCTGATGAAAAGACCAGGGCTAAGTAGGAACTTGAAATGAAAACACCAGAGTCAAAAGAAACCCAGAAAGAGAAGTTTATTTGAGCAGCTGGAAGGCATAATAATGATGATCCAGTGCTAACATTCGAAGGAAGGGAGCAGAAATAAGTGTTTCTTAAGAATCTTAGTATCTTCAAAGGATTTTTAGAGAGTTAAGTAGGAAAAATAGTCCTGGGTCCTGGGAGTAGGCTGATTCCTTTCTGTGGGTTTAAAGAAAGAAAGGAAATGGAAAGATAAAATGAATACATTAGGATGGAAAAAAGGATGAAGCAGATGAGGAGACAGAACCTGCTCATTTTCCTCATTTGGAATGTATAAAAATATGCAAACACTGAAGAAGGTACTGAGGCTGGCATCAGATGGACTTCACTTATCTGAAAGGGAGCATCCCACCTCACCCCCCAAAAGCTACTGTACAAAGACATCAAACTCAACAGGAAAACCTGCAGGGACAGGGGAAGAGAAAAGATTAAAGAGGATAAAAATGCTCAGCAGGAAGCAAAAAAAGCAAAGCAACCTCATGATCCTAAAAAGGCGATGGGAGACCGGGGGGTGGGTGGCAGAGAAACAGAGCTTAAGGGGGTACCTATCAATTGAGGAAATGGCCAAACAAATTCCATTACATATGAATATAACGGACTATTACGGTACCTTAAAAAACAACAAAAGAAGAAACTGTAGAGAATCTTGAACAGTATGAACTGATGCTAAGTGAGGTAAACAGAAGAACAATTTATTCAAGGATAACAACACGGTAAAGAAAAACGCAAGAACTCTCATCAATGGAATGACCAGCCACGTTTCCCGAGAATTTATTATGAAATATGTTGCCTATCTAATAACAACAGAGTGCGTGTTTGAGCACAAAGTAAAGAAGGCACATTCTCAGGCACACCTGCTGTGCAGGCTTGTTTTACTCAGCTATGTCTGCTTTATTCCAAGGGTTTTTAACTGAGGAAGCTTATGAGGAGAGGGTGGGTTTATAAGAATAATGTCCTCCTCTGAAAATCTCATTCAATCACTTTAAAAATGTACACAAGAAACTGAAGAAAGTACAGAAGGAAACACAGAGAAAACAGGATAGTTCTGAAAGGAATGTGTGGGAGGCGGCTGGTGGCACAGTGAACAGAGCACCGGCCCTGGAGTCAGGAGGACCTGAGTTCAGATTCGGCCTCAGATATGTAACATTCACTAGCTGAGTGACCTTGGGCAAGTCACTTAACCCCAATTACCCTGCCTTCCTCCGCCAAAAAGAAAAAAAGAGTAATGTGCGGAATGTATTATTTGTGAAAACAAGCAAGATGAAACAAAGACTCACAATTTAACACACAATCCTTTTGGTGTTCTGTTGTGCTCTTTGGGACGCTGCAAAAAATTTTTTATAGTGCAACAGAGAAGTCAAATATGATGAAGACTAAGAAAAGACCATCAGATGTGGAAAGCAAGGTACTACCACTAATTCTGAAGAAAGCAATCTCAGTTAATTAGCCAATGAGCCTTTATCAGGCACCCTCCACGGGCCCTATACCATGCTAAGTGCTGCAGATACAAAGAAAGCAAAAGGCAGCCCTCGTCTCCAGCTCACAATGGAACGGTGGGAACGACAAACAATACAGAGCTCTCTACAGGGTAAAATAAGAAAAGATATGCAGAGGAATGGGATGCAGGGCACACACAGAAGGGCTGCTCTTGGCAAGGAGATGAGTCACCCCCTCGTGAGGAGACTGAGGTAAAGGATGATACAGAACGGGAGACAATGTCAAAAAGAAAAAGATTAAAAGGAAAAAATGGGTGCTCACCAAGAAAAGTCTTAATCTTCTCAGTAAAATAAGATACATGAGCTGCATCTCTAGGCAGAAGATCCCTACTCCGGTTATCCTCTATCTCCGATCAGGTCTTCTAGCTCTCCCTGAGTTCATGTTCTCCTGAATGCTGAGGGTTCTACCGTCTGGTGGGCATCCTGAACTCCTTGTTTCACTGGACATCTCAAACATATCCTAAAATGAGTGTATTATCCTTCTTCCCCAATCCCCCACCCCTTCCTAACTTCCCTGTCCCTTTACACGGTGCCACCAACCTCTCACTTACCTGGGCCTCACCTCTACTTCTCACTCTTCCCCACCGTCCACATCCAATTTCTTACAAATTCCTACCAGTTCTGCCTTCCTGACACCCATCTGTCTCTCTTCCAACACCACCGGCCTCATCAGTTCACACCAGGATCTTACAGCAGGCGTCTGAAAGGTCTCCCTGCCCCAAGTCTTTACCCTTCAAGACCTCCTTCCATTCAGCTACCAAAGTAAGCTTCCCAAAGAGCGAGTCTGACAATGTAAGACCTGTATTCAGTGAATTCCAGTGGCTCCCTACCTCCGGGATCAAATATGAAATGCTCTGTTTGGCTTTAAATATCTTTCTGGACCTAAACTCTTAATGTTTTCTAGTCTTCTTCCATCTTTTACACCTTAACTCCCCTCAAAATGCCTGTACGCTCTAGAGAGACACTGGCCTCCTCACCTGTCCTGTGACAAGAAGCTCATTCTGCTGACTCTGCATTTCCACCATCTGTCCTGTCCCTCCAATTCCTGGAATGCTTTCCCTCCTGGCTTCCCTGACTTCTCCCACCTTTGGTGAGAAGCCTTTCAAAGTCTCTCTCAGTACAAACACACTTGTTCCCTCTGGGATTATTTCCTATTTACCTTGTGTGTATTTTACTTGTACGCTGCTGCTTACATGTTGCCTTTCCCGACCAACTGTGAGCTCTCTGGGGGCAGGTATTTCCTCGGTTTTGCTATTTTTTACACAGGCATGTCTAGCAGTATCTGTCATATACTAGGGGCTTAATAAGGCTTATTAACATGACCTGGCTCTCATCTTCTGCACCCCTTCAAATACCAATCCTGTCAATGTTTCCCTGAAAATGCTCGTGTTTTACTTTGTATTCACTAATGCATGCATCACAAAACAATATGTACTACATATCTATCTGTGTTATTTTATCTCTGTAAGAGGTTTCTGCCTCCTTAAGGGAAGAGCAGTGCATTCTGTCCAAGGTCTGTCAGGTCTCTTGGGCTGTCACTCTAGTGTTCTATGAACAGTGACATGTTGCCTCCAACTCCTCTTCAGACCATTCACTTCATTCACAGAAAACTGGAGCCACTTTTTCAAAAAGAGACAAAAGTCAGATATTTCCTTTTAAACCTTTATACTGATTTGAAAACATTTTATACTATTAATTTATGAAGGAGTTAGACCTATAAATATGTGCCTATGAGGAAATTTAATCTTCAGGCAGCTCTGCAAGGTATTAAAGATACCCAAAATAGAAAGAACTCTTTCAACAAATGATTATTTGGAAATACTTCTTGAACTTTAGGGGATAGTACAGCTTTACCCAGTACTCCGGGATCTCTATTTATAGCTGCCATTTGTTGCCTGTACAGGTGGATAAAGCAGAAACAGCTGGAGGCATATGTACCATTAGGAAGCACAAGACACAGGATTAAAAGTCAAAAATACCGGGCTGTAGGAATAAGCTGGCTATGAGGCCAAGAACAAGGCCATGACATTTTTTCACTTCAGTTTCCATGTTGAGAAAGAATGAAAAATGATATGCTTTGAACAAAAGCATCCTTGGAAATCATACCACAGGACAACCAGTATTCTCACTGAAATGGGTCATCCAGAGTATTCAATGAAATGCTAGTAAAAAAAAAAGGCAACACAGTGCAGTGGAAATAGCACTGGATATGAAGTCGGAAAACGTGAGTCTAATTCTAGCTCTATGGGACCTTAAGCAAGTTCCTTCCCATCCCTCATTTCTAAAATGAAAGGACTGGATTATCAGGGCTAGGGAACCTGTGGCCATCTGAGTGCAGCCCTTTGACTGAATTCAAACTTCACTGAACAAATCTTTTTATTAAGGGCCGCACTTGAGGATGTAGAGGGTTACATGTGGCTTCAAGGTCACAGGTCCCCCCCCCTCCCCAGCCCAGACTAGATCATCTTCAAGATCCCATCAGGGGCTAAAACCCTTAAAGTCTTTTGCTAAGAGGAACACAGATTTAAAGCTGGACTGTAGAAACCTCGAGTTCAACTTCCTCAATTTACAGATGAAGAAATTAAGGCCAGGATTAAATGATTTGTCCCAAGTTATACAGACAGTTAATTGAGCCAGCATTTCAATCCAAAGCCACTGATTTTGTTTGCCACTTTCCGTGCCATACTGCATCCCCTTACTGTCACAAAATAAGAAGCATTCACTCACTGTCATAATCTAGCCCAACCCCGTCTTTACAATCTCATTTTCTTATTTTCTATACTCCAGTCTATTAATTTTGTTCCTAAACATATCATGCTCGTTCCTTCCTCTCTGCCTATCCTGATACTATTCTTCTCCTTCCATCTATTCAAACCCCAACTTTGCCCAGTTCAAGTCACTTAAAACTTTCCTGAAATATTCAAGTCCAAAATGATCCCTCCCTTTCCCTTCCTCCTGTAAACTTACAGCACACCACTAATTTACAAGGTAGTACTAAAGTCCATCATTATTTTATATGCATACGTCTTCTCTCTTCCTAAAATTATCAATCACTTGAGAGTATTTTCACATAAATGCTCCTACTTCTGATTATTCTCTAATGTGTCCAACACTTTAAACAGAGCAGGTACTCAAGAAACAGAGGAAAAGAATTGGGATGGTGGTTCCAATTCCCCAACTCATCCCCCTCAAAAGGCTAAGTAATAGCGGGCAAAGAATCACTAGGGAAAATGAAATCAAGTCCTGAAATGTAAACTTGGCACTCTAAAGATATAAAAAATATATGATACATCATGAATCATTTAATCAGAACTTATTTAGAAAAGAGAAAACTGTTCTAGAGATAAAAAAAACCATTCACCTAGGTAGTCTCCAAATCCTGTACAAGACTACATACAACACTGTTTCTGTAACCAAAATAAAGAGCCCACTGTTACATCCACAGGAAATGATTCCATTTATTTATAACACATATTTCATACTGTTCATCTGACTCAATCCGTCGTGTTCTACAGGTTACAACTGGCATTGGTTCAATTCATGTTTCCCTCCTGCTTTCCTAAAATACATGATCAACCTAGTAAAAACAGAAGGCAGTGTTTCAAACCATGAACACATTATCCCTTTATCAGAAGAGACCATGTAAACCAATCTAAATAAGGATTCTCTCTAAAACATAAGTTCTTAACTTCTTTTGTTTAATGGACCGATTTAGCAACATACTGAAGCCTATGGATCCCTTCCTGGAACAAGGTTTTTAAACACATAAAATAAAATACATGAGATTACAAAGAAAACTACTTATGCTGAAATCATTCATGCTAAGTTTTTACAGCATACTCAAAATCTTAATTCAGTGCTGCTCAAATGAAAAAAGGAGGTGTCTTTAGTCCTCACTAACAGCTAATCCTTTTCTTTCCCCTTAATATCATTCCCTCCCCTCCTGCCTCCTACAGAATTTTGCTCTTCCCTTCATTTTCGACTTCTGCTTATTCTCCAATGTAGCCGACACACAAGAGTAGGTACTCAAAAAAAAAAAAAGGATCCCTTTATTTTCATATTTTCGTGTATTTTCAATGTTTCCCACTACAATTCAAGTAAGATATATGTAAAGCGCTTTATAAACCTCAAAGTGCTATTTAGCAATTAATGATTATTATCATTATAATTACTATTTTGGGTTCTTCCTTATCTGAGGGCAGATCCACTCAACCCTCTTAAAGGCTAAACACATCCTTCTCCTGGCTGCTTCCAACTCTCCCTTTCCTCCTTTTCACTGCTTAAAAAAGCCCCATCACAGACCAAGTTGTCTGTACTCAATGTCTCCATGTCCTCCTTCCCCCCGCTATGCTGAATCTGATCTCAGTGACAGCGGTTTATCAATGATCTCATTTCCTCTGGCTTCAATGGCTTTTTTCAGTCACTATCCTCCTCCATTCCTGACAGTTATATACTGTTTTCCTTTTGGGGATATTCTCCTCCCTTAGTTTATCTGATTCCATTCTCTATCACTCTCCTGGCTCCTTTGCCCTACAGCTTCACCCTCTTCCTGGTCTTTGGAGGTTTGTCATGAAGCCTTTCCTCAATTACTGCCACATTCTCTCCCTTAGACATTTCATTCATTCTCTTGGTTTTAAATACCAACGCCCTATACACACACACACACGCATGCACGCACGCACCCCCTCATATTTTAGTTCCAGACCCACATCTCCAAATCCCTATAAGACAATTCCATTAGACCTACAAACTCAATCTGTCCAAAATGAAAAGTGATCTTTCTTCCTGAATCATTTCCCTCTGATTATTCTATTTCTCTCAGGAACGCCATCACCGGCTCACCAAATCAGTGATGGCTAAAAATTTGGTATCATCTTGGAGTCTTCCCTTTGCTTCATTTCTCGCTGGGTTGACTGGGTCAGATACGGTCACGGTAGCAGAGTTCCTAGACGAGATGGCGGCTCAAAGGGAAGAGTGGGAAATCAATTCTGGGGAAATTCAAATGCTATCTGGTCCACTCAGTAAGTTTTGGTTAATACAACAAAGAGGGAGAACCCAGATGCAATCCATAATATGCTTATGGCACTAGGTCCTCTCCACTATAAAAAGGAAGCTCAAAGGCTTATGAGATTCTTCCAGTTCTACAGAACCCACATTCTCCAGTCAGGTATTTTCATGGCCTCCATGTACCAAGAAAACAATACTTCTCTTATCTCTTTACAAGAGCAGCCCTTTCTTTACACTTTACTTTTTATAATGGCAAAGGGCATATGATTTTTTAATACCATGTTCCACTGGGGATATGCTGTGGGATAAGGCACTGATCTAAGCCAAATTTCTATCAGATTGCTTTGCAATTTCCCTAGCAGTTTTTGTCAAATACAATTTTCCCTAAGAAATGTGTTTTCTAGTTCACCAAACAGTGTGTTACTGAATTCCACCATTTCTGAGCCTTGTCTAGCCTACTGCACTGATCCTACCCCAATTTTAACCAGCACCCAAGGTCTTGGCCACTTACTAGCTGTGTAACCCTGGGAAAGTCACTTAACTTGGGTCTGCCTCTGTCTCTTAATTTATAAAACAGATAAAGGCACGGCCTCCTAGGACAGTTTTATAAGGATCAAATTAGGTAATGTCTGTAAAGCACTGGGCAAGTCTTAAAGTCAGTTCAAGTTATAATCACCATCATTATCATTATTATTTAAACTACCACTAGATGGTCTTAATGACTCATTTTCTTCTATTAACCTGAGATCTAAACGGCTACTTTTTCCATTATTTCCCCTGATATTCTAGATCAGTGGTTCTCTACCTTCCTAATGCCGCTACTCTTTCATACTCATTCGTGGGCATCCCCACCTGGAGACGGGTAGAGGAGTTGTGTCTCGGTGTCTCAGTTCCTAAGACCGTTGGAAATGTGTGTTTTCTGATGGTCTTAGGCGACCCCTGTGAAAGGGTCATTCAACCCCCAAAGGGGTTGTGACCCACAGGTTGAGAACAGCTGCTCTAGATCTTTCTCTGAATGAATTCTGTATAGTTACACAAAGCGTCTCTTTGGTAATCTGATTACTACAGCATTAAAATTGTAAATCACAAAGGTAAAATCAGTAGCACTATAATTTTATTAAATTATTACATTTATGATATCACATCATCATTTCTGTCATACAGGTATGGCAATTCAAGATCCCTGAATATTCTTCCAGTTATTTTAAGCTTCTTTATTTCTTTCACAAGCACCTACAGCTGAATTTATCATTAATAATATTTATCCATAGTCCTGGGTTTTCTCTTTCTCTGGTCTGGGTATTAAGACTATTTGGCTCATAAAAGGAGTCTGAGAAGGTGCTTTCTTTCTCAGTTTTTGAGAATAATTTGTATAATATCAGTACTAATTGTTCTTTAAGAGTTTAATAGAATCCTCCTGTGAATTCAGGAAAAGGAGGTTTTTTCTTCCTTCCTTTGGTAGTTCTTTTCCATTTTCTGAGAATGGGTTCAGCTCCCTCTTAGTTTGGATAGTTTATATTTTTGAAGGTATTTCTTCATTCCTTTTGTGTTTCAATTTCGGCAGCATAACAGCATAGTAGATTCTTATTAATCTTTTTATTCGGGTTTGTTATGATTCTCTTCTTTTTAATAAGATTGGCTAAACATTTGTCAATTTTATTGCTGTTTTTAAAGAATCAGCTTGAAGATCTATAGTTTTTTGTTTCTAATTTATCTATTTCTCCTCTAGTCTTCAATATCTCCTCTTCTGCACTTACCTGCGAGCTCTCTGATCCTAATAAACGCATTTTTATTTAATCAGTCCTATCCTTTTCCATTTGTTAATGTATTCTTTCACTCAGTACTATTCTGGGTTAAAATGGTCTAGGTAAGTTTTCTTGTAATACTTCTCACATTGCAGCGCTCAGATTTTTTTGACTTGTGTTCTACTAGGAGAATTTTAATCCTTGAATTGTCTCTAAAAGTATTCTGAGATCAACACGTTGTGCTTGTGTAGAGATCACATTTTTAAGGGCTAGTGCTTTTGCTTATTTTCTTCTAGACTATCTTTCATTTCTGTGTTTCTATATTCCTAACCAATTGCTTTTTCTTTTGTTTCTTTGGTGAAGACACAATAGATTCAAGTTTTTCTGTACTTCTACAGTAGAAGGCATACATTCTGCTTTAATAACTATTATTTCTCTCTTAAAACATTAGGAAATATCCTGCTGTGCTTCTTGGGAATCCAAGGAGTTTCTTTTGCCTCATCCAGTGTTGATTTATTTTTTTTATTTGTATTGTAATTTGTAGATGTCTGGACTCATCTGGAGGCCATTATTAACAGCTTTTAGCACCGTCTAAGTTGGTTTATCCCATGGTACTCAAGGTCATTAACTGAGTTTTATTAAATGAGTTTTCTTCCTCAGATGTTTGAGGATTTCAGTCCTTTTCCCTAAGGTTCCCTTAATCTTTCCCTTCCTGACTACTTCCAAGTGGGGGGGAGGGAACGTAAAACACAACTGGGAAGAGTTAGATGCCAAACTCTTTTTCATCAGACCTGGTGGAACCTACACACACACACACACACACACACACACACACACACACACACACACACCTGGTTCACATATGTGGCTAGAAGAGCAAGAACGACAGGATGCCAGTTTCATATCTGACCATCCAATTACCTGAATGACCCTTCCCTCCTATTTTTTACATCCTCTTTTCCCCATTTCAACCATGGGAACCACAAAGTCACTGAGATCCAACCAGACTTACTAAGGCTGAATATACCAGGGTCAGGCCTACACCTCAAAGTCAAGAAAGTGATTAAAGCTTAGGAGGGATGTAATCATTCATAGGCGGCTTTCCTGCAAGCTTCAATCTATCATCTCCAACTGTCTATGAACACTTCACAATGGAAACACATATTTGAGACATTTTGAAATGCAGGTCCTTGTGGCATTTCAAACTCAACATGTTCAAAGCAGAACCTATTCTTCTCACTATATCCTTCAAGCTCCCATTCCTCCACATTTACCATCACTGTTCGAATCTAAGCCTCCTCACACCTCAACGTCATTTACCTCACAACCAGTGAGCCGGCGCTTCCCCATCACATTTCTCAGAGCCCTTCTCTCCAACAATACAGCTGCTGGGTTAGCTCAGGCTCCTCACCTCCCATCACCCTGACCACAATGGCCCCGAGTCTCCCTCTACTACAGGGTACCTGCCATCCACACTGTGGTATCAAGAGATGCTGAAAAGCTTTCTGAAAAAATGTACCACCTATTTGCGTTCAAATGAATATAAATAAATGGACCTTTACCTAATATGGAAATAGCATCTAAGGAACATTGAGAGTTGGCATCACTGAATACTGGTGCCACTCAAATCACTGATACCACTGAAAAAAGTTAGTTAGAAAAAAAAGTTAGAAAAAAAGGTTAGTTTCCTGTACAATCTATTTTTGTTTTCTGTCATATATACTGAAATACTTTTTAAATTAGTGATTAAATTAAATTTTTTAAATTAAATCTTAAAATCTCAAACATTCACTCAACATTTACTGTGTGCCATGTACTATGTTAACCCTTTGCACTCCGAACCATTCTGGACATTGGCTGCCAGCTACTCGACGCTACCTTGCAGCAAAAACGTGCATTTACAGACCCTCGTATTATTTAGTATAATTTTGGAACCAAGTAACGTATTATAATGATATTGGAC
>CM053600.1:13057360-13098453 GCA_028646575.1 Pseudocheirus occidentalis | reverse complement strand
AAATTAAAAAAAAAAAGGGAGCCTCCCCCCCCCCCACTTTTTGCCAGGACAGTTGGAGGGATAACAAAAAGAAAGAGGAAAAGAACATCAATGAAACATTTAAAAATGCACAGACAGAGAACAAGATTCTGAAGGGGACAGAGACAAAAATTGCAATGCTGAGCTACTGCACTAAACTTTGTTTGAAAACAACAGATTCATGTGGCTGTGTACAATTCTCTTTTTGGCCCTTTGTATGAACAAATGTTTGCATTTGTTGATATGTAAGTTCTTAATAATAAAAATGATTTTTATATTTATGCAGTATTGCACATCCTAAGGAAGCATTCTGACACAATGGAAAGAGGGCTAGGTTTGAAGTCAGAGAACCTGAATTTAAATGCCAGCTTTCTGATGCTAGTCATCTATAAAATAAAAGAGTTGGCCTAGATAACTTCTAAGTAATCTTTTAGCTCCAAGTTTATCTTTCTAGATTTGTATCTTTTTTGCCTACCAGATTAAATACTATGAAGGGAAGGACAAGTATGTCACACATGAACTTTATCACTTCCCTATAGTAGGTATTTAATAAATAAATAGCTGTCTAATTGAATTCAGGTAACTACCCAGACTCCAGCGACCTCCTGTGACAGGAAGTCATTACCTTTATAGTGGTGGTTCTCAACCTTCCTAGTGCCCCGACCCTTTAATATTCTTTAATATGTGGACAGATCTGCATGTGGATGGAC
This sequence comes from Pseudocheirus occidentalis, assembly GCA_028646575.1. Lineage (NCBI taxonomy): Eukaryota > Metazoa > Chordata > Mammalia > Diprotodontia > Pseudocheiridae > Pseudocheirus > Pseudocheirus occidentalis. The sequence goes on along the minus strand of CM053600.1, from coordinate 13,097,725 downwards.
CCGCCTGGAGATGGATAGAGGAGCAGTGTCTTGGTTCCTAAGATCATCAGAAACATGTGTTTTCTGATGGTCTTAGGAGACCCTCAGAGGGGTCACGATCCACAGGTTAAGAACCGCTACTTTAGAGGTAAGTCTAACTGTCAAGAAACTTTTTTGTTACATTGAACCAAAAACTGCCTCTAACCTGTTTGCTCTAGTTAATCATCAATATTCAACATGTTAAAACAATGACAATTAAAAGTATCCTTGTTAATTTTCAGTTATGTATCAGTTGCTCTAAAATACATATTTTAGGGTACATGAATGCAAAGCATCAAAAGAAAATGTAAGCCAAATATCAATAACCACCATGTGCAAAAACAAACCACATACACCTTAGCTTGTTTTATAGTTTAACATCTGAACCAGCCCTGTACCTTTGTACCAAGTGAAATGGTATGTTTCTGCTCTGTGCACTTTCCTCTACTAAAGGCAAGACAAAATTTTTTTTTTAAGATATAACCAATGATGGCAACTGCCAACCATACAAGCAGATGTGACTAACACATTACAGTCACTGGCTAAAATAAAAACAAGATACAATCACGGAAAACGAACACACACACACACACACACACACACACACACACACACACACACTCAAAAGCCACTCCATTTCTGGGAGCTGCAAGTCAGGACTGTCCACGTTCTGCTACCTGCCCCCCACCCCTTTACAGTCTATATTAGAGGCTTCTTAACCTTGGGTCCTTAAACCTATATACAGTTTGTTTTGCTTTTTGATATTCTGAGAAATGTATTTCAAAACAATTTGTTTTCTTTATGGGCCCATGCATTTTACTCTATGTATTTAAAGACATTTTTCTGAGAAGGTATCTGTGTCCATAGGCTTCACCAGACTGACCAAGGGGTCCATGACACAAAAAAAATTGAGGACCCTTGGTCTGCATACTCTAAGTTCCAGCCAAACTAGCCTCCTTGCTGTTGCTTGTCCATGACAATCTACCTTTTTATTTCTGTTCTTAATATCTGTGACAGGCTATCCCCTGTGACTGAAACACTATCCTTCTTTACCTCTGCCTCTTAGAACCCCTGGTTCCCTAAGAGGCACAAAATCAACACCACCATCAAGGAAGCAAGACCTCTATTCTAGATCTTCCCTGATTCTTAAGAATTACTTGGTATTTATCCATCTGCATTTCCTGTTGTTTGGCTACACCCCAGCAGAATGGAAATTCCTTGACATCAGAGACTTCTTTGTTTTTTCTTTTATCCCCAGCACAATTCTTTGAATGCAGTAGGTGCTTAATAAATGCTTGTTGATGAAACTTAACTGAGTTGTCACAAATAATTAAAAACAGCAACAACTCTGCTGAACAAGTGGCTTTTTGAAGCCAAAGCAACGCATTTTAATGACTTGGGAAACAAAAACAAAAAAGAAGAGAGTGTGAATGACTACTGGAGAACTACTGGAGAGAAAGAGGGAGGGGGAGAGGGAAGGGGAGAGAGAGAGAGAGGGAGAGAGAGAAAGAGAGAGAGAGAGAGAGGGAGGGAAGGAGGGAGAGAGAAAGAAAGACAGAGAGAGAGAGAAAAAAACAGCTTTTTTGTTTTTTAAAAACAACTAAAGAAACTGCCATCACTCAAACAGCAATTAGCCACGCAATGCCTGAAAAATTAAGATATAAGGCAAAGCGCTTAGCTCCATGTGCCTTTGGCCATAGCATACTATGCTGACAACCTGTATGATATGAGCAATAACACACATCATGATGCACATTCCAGAGACCAAGAAACCTCAGTTATACAGGGAAAGGCAGGCACATTATATATATTTAACTCCTAAGTCCATTTTCCTATGATGTAAGTTGGTTCCACGCACAGCCTCTACAAACTTTCCTATCTCTTACCATTGTTTTATGTCTTGACAGGTCTAATACAACAATCAAACAACATGGTTAAACTTACACCAGCTTCTTGTCAGGTTTGAGTAGCTTATTGGAGAATTCACTGATGATTGCCAAGAAGGTTAGATTGGGAGGGAGGTAATAGTCTATATCTTGACTATCTCCGTGAAACGCAAAATCAATTCCTTCTCTGTTAAGCAAAGAAAGAAGAAAAAAAGGTAAAAACCAAAAAACCCTCTAAAACCAAAACTGAAAACAGAAAAATGATAAAGGACAATAAGGGTACTTGGAGTACATACTTGTGTATCATAGCTATGGATTCCCTGGAGTTCATCTGATCCCAGCCAAATGTGAGAGAAAAGCGACGAGCAAGTTCTTTAATACTGGCAAAGGAAGCGGAGGAGTCAACCTCCTTTTTACGACTGTTATTGTTGCAATAGGTTGCCATGTGGTTCTGATATAACTGTAAAACCCAGATATTATCAAACATTTTCCACAGAAGAAAATCCTCAAGAAAATATCAACAGTACATCAAGAACTGTATACACGAAGGACTTGGATACACAGAATCGTAAAAGCTTAGAGTTGAAAGGTGACCTTCCCCTTCTCCCTTAACTGCCCATGGAAGCATGAATCCCAAGTCAAAGGGCCATCTGCTAGAAGATCACTAGTTGACAAGGAATGCAGTATATACAAAGCAACGTTTTTGGAACAGTGTTAAATGTTGGGAAGTAAAACAAAAGCAAATCACAATGAAAATTCAAAGCAGGTCATGTCTCCAAAGCAACATGCAAATCTGGTACAAACCTTATCATGTCTATTTAGAGAACTGATATATAAAGTCCTGTGCAAGACTTAGGCACAGCCCAAAGACGACCCACTAGATACTCATCCCAAGAAGTCCTATTCTCAGAGAAAGCCAAGGTAGAGAACGCAACATACCTTTTTAGATAAGGCTAATGTGGAAATGTCTTGCTTGACTACACAAATTTGTTACAGAAGATTTTGTCTTTTTTTGCTTTCAATATTGCAGGATGAGGTGAGAGAGAAACTAAAGATAAGGTCCCCCTCCCCAAAATAGGGAAAAGTAGAAGGAAAAAAAGGAGTCACTAAAGCATTTGAGGAATACACAGAAGAGAACAGAAGGGAAGTCAGAGGGAGACTCAGAAAAGAAGTAGAGTTTGAAGAATTAATATGCTGAATGTACAGTTAAATAGAAAGACAAGTTATATGTAAGAGATTCATCTCTTTGTGAATGTTTCATGTACCATCCTCAGATAGACTGCTTTGTATATGAAAACGAGCATTCTATTTGATATTAAAGTTCAGAATAAAAAAATAACAGAGAGAAGAAGGAAGTTCAGAATTGGACAAAGACAAGCAGGACAATTTTATTTAAGTTTAATATACAGATAGGCGTTTTTAAAAAACCACTAATGTAAGTTCACAATTTCATGTACAATCCTCATTCTGCTCTTTTTCTAAATACTTAAAATGGTCATGTTCTTTGGTATTTTCCAAGTTCATTGTGAAAAAAAAAAAAGAATGCTGAGGAAGCATCATTGTCTACCTTGGATACATATATTTTTTTAACATGATCTGAGTGCTCCTTTTTTTCCCTTAAAGTAAGGCTATGCCAAGCCATCGAGGGTGCCTCAGAAACATCTTGCTCCATTTGGACTTCAAAATCAGCAGTCAGGCAGGGGTCAAACTGAAGTGATCTGCGTGTGTGATGTCTAAACACAGGGTTCTGACAGGCTGCTGTTTGCCCTCACCTTAGCTCCTATTTCAGGGACTCAGGCCAGAACAGAAAGCATCTGGCATAATGTGAAATAGTGGCAGGGCTTCACATATCAGTCACTCTAGGAGAAACATGTTCTGCAGCTTAAAAACAGATATGTGCAAGCAGATGAGGATGGGGCAGCTGCTAAAATAGATGTACAGTTCCTCTAAATGATAAGGGCTCAAAAGCTTGAGGTGAAGGTGTTTAAAATTACTAACGAAGTAGAAAGGTGGTGGGCAGAATGAACTATTTCTCTTTTCTTCACTGTAACTTCAGCCTGGAAGATAACAACAGTGGCCTATCTCACAATGAGCACAAACACTGTCGGGAGCTAATTGGCACCATCACCATGTGAAGACACATTACTACTGTCCCTGAATGATAAGTGTTCCAAAAGACAATCTATTCCAATAGTCATCAGTTCCTCTCAGTTAGGGTTTAGAATCGCACACTGTCAAGTAAACACTCCAAGCACGTAGTTGTCTACAGCCAGTATTTTGTTACTATCTCTGATGGAGAAATAAATAGGGATTTTCTTTGGGGGCCTACCCGGCAGCCTAATGAAAGGAAAGTAAGGAATTCCTCAGAACTCTGATAGAAAAATACCCTTTCAAGGGGATAGCCCAACAGAGAAATCAAGACTACAACAGCTGCCTGATTTGTGCCATCTATTGAGCACCTGCATGTAAAGGGCCTGAAATCCCACACTAAACATGGCCTTCATTTTTACAACAGGGAGGTGACTATATTGTTTCATGCCCCTGTGTTTTCCTTCCTTTATAATAATACGGTAATATTAAGGACTCTGTCATCCTAAAATGAATGCAATCAAGTACATGCCAAGGATAGAATGTTACATAGATCTCTGCTTTTGAATCTAACATTTTTCAAAAACAGAAAAGAGTAAAAATAAGAAAGGGGGATGGGGGAGAAGCAGTACAGCATCACAAACATAGCCCACTGCAGATGGAGGCATCCGGGAACAATTCCTACCAAAGAGGGCCCTGGCCCACCTCTCAGGGGTGTGGGAAACCAACCCCTCTTCTTATTTTATCGATTTTATAGCCAACGTTGTTTCTCTTACCTCCTGCAAACAAACAATCAGTGTCCTGGCACTCTCAATCCTATCATTGTGCCTCGTTCTGTTGATTGTTTCTTTAATAATATCACCAAAATCATGATACGTCTAATTAAAACAAAATGAAACAGAAGAACAGAATGCCGCCATTAAAGGAAAATACCGTCAACATTCACAAACTAACAATGCTATCAACACACATTCACTAATAGCCTTATTAAAGTACATTTTTATCATTAGTAATCATCATTTACAGATTAAGTGCTTTCAATTCTATTATTTATCTTAATAGCAAGTACAACTTATAAAAAAATATCAATTTAAAAAAGAGGATACAGCGTATTGGTCCATATATAAGCCAATGGTCCAAATACAAACCAAAGTAGTTAAAGCACAAAGCCATGATGTATAATTAGTGACTACCATGTAAGATGGAAGACTCAAGGGCTTAGTCTTGGTCCTCTAGGAAATGGGAGTCATTAACAAAACTGGAATAAACTAGCTTCTTTCCAATGGGCCCTGGGAAAATGGCCAAAGATTAAAGTCAGTCAAAAAGATTCAACTCCCCTCAACCTGGAAAAAGAAGTTGGGATCACAGGAACAGGACAATTTGGAATACAACACGCCAAGCTGCTGCCCAAAGATCATATCCAATCATGTCACTCTGGCATCTTAGATGGGGCCTCAGTTCACTCAAAAATGGCTCTAATAATGTCAAAAGCAAAGCATCTTGATTCAATCCATAGCAGACAATCACAGTGACCTGCATGTAGTGCTTGTAGATTTCAACTGCTGTCATCATTTCCACCACATTATAAGCAATCAGTTTACAATATTCAGCCAGAATGATCCGCTTCCTGTATATGGAATCCAGTCTATGAGCTTCCTCTCTATTCATCTCTTCAGGCAAATCTAGGAAAAGAATTCAATTTGTTCTCTTTGGTGTATAACTTTCTGTCCATTTACACTATAGCAATGTGGGAAATTGAACTTCCAACACATTCAATCTACCCATATCTCCCCCACAAGGCAACAGATTCCTATTCAATAGACACTAAAGTATATTTCTGTACATATATTTTCATGTCGGCTTGGCCTATACTCCTATAATTCTCTAAGTCTCAAGTGCAGGAATGATTCTATAACCTTTACAATGCCTGATTCATTACTAAGCATCAACTGGTCATCATTCAATGCTTTTGGACAAGGATAAAATTATAAAATGAAAATTCCGTTGTCTTCTTCAACCAAGACTCTCTGCATCTTTATCAATGGTGGAAAGAGGAAGAGAAAGACAGTACTTAAAGTACTGATCACAAAAGAGGAATGGTGAGGAACTACATGTAACAAGTGATCTCTCTTCACCTAATCAATACTTAAGAATAAATCAAACCCAATCCACTAAAAGCAGAAAAATCCTAAATTACAGTTAGTCAACTCTGGGTTTAAATAATAAGGCTGACCTCCACCTAATTCAAAGGTACTTCAAATCTCCTGAGAAAAGGATTTCAATGAATTCCAGAATAATAATAGCAAGTATCAGAATACTAGTATTTTAAAAGATGACAGTAGGATATATTATTTGTTGTGGTCCAGCCATTTCAGTCATGATCCCATACTGGGTTTTCTTGACAAAGCTACTAGAGTGCTTTGCCATTTCCTTCTCCAGCTCATTTTGCAGATGAGGAACTGAGGCAAAAAGGGTTAAGTGACTTGCCCAGGGTCACACAGCTAGTGAGTGTCTGAAGTCAAAATGGAACTACTGAATTTCAGTCTTTCTGATTCCAAGACCAGGGCTCTATCCACTGTGCCACCTAGTTGCCCTCTGGGATAAATTAAGCATTTTATAAAAAACAAGATACTGGGTGTTGCTAATTATGTCCTTACAAACTTTGGCAATACTAAGAAGTTGGGAATTTTAACAGGTTTGGAATTTTCATGGAGCCAGGAAGAAAGAAGAGACAAGAGACAGTGGCCAAGAACTGAGATCAGCAAGAAGGAACTAGGGTAAAATAAGGAGGTAGAAGAAGTGGGTTGTTGAGATATGTCAATATCAAGTCTGAAAACATAACCTAAAAGAAACATATTTGGATGGGACATTATCATTGTGATAATATTTAGGAAGTAATATTAAGCCATTGTCAGAATGCCAATGACTGGTGCCCATAGGGGATTATTTGTATGCTTTCAAATCTGACAAGAAAGCTAAAAAACAATGTTGCTTGACAACTCAGAAACCAGAAAATACGTTCCTGTTTATTAAAAAAGCTAAATAGCTAACAACATATCCAATAAAACGACCTCTCCTCAAATTTGCAACTTAAACACTGAACTTTAAAAGGCTCCTTTTGAACTGGAAGTTTAAAAATACATGGGACTGCTATGAAATTCTCAACATCTTTATTTTTTGTTACCTAAAGACCTAAAGACCATGATGACTAAGACAGACAGACAGAGACAGACACACATACACACACACCAGCCATATACACAAATCACCTAATCTAGCCCAATTTCCCACTTCAATGCATTTAATGACATACATATGCTTAAAAGCATACCTCTCCCTGGGTAGATAAAGGCTCTAAAACTATTCCCTCTGTAATTATAAAGATTCTGACCTTGGCCATGATACTTACTGTTCTCTCCAAAAACATGATCCTTGACAAACTCAATCATTCTTGACTGAAGATTGTGATCAGGAAGAAACTTAAGCAATGCCAAATCTTCATCCTCATCCACACCTTGGTGACTTAAAACAATCAGTAAGTCACACAGGAGAATAAAGGCCTAAAAACATAAGCACACACACACACACACACACACACACACACACACACACACACAAACCCAACTTTAGAGTCCTGAAAAAAGAATATCACTGCTAATGGCAGTCCTCTATCTCTCTATCCCTCAAAAAATCTACCACAAATGCCATCCCACTTCCCGTTTCTCCCTCCCTGAGGGAATTACATCATCTCCAACAAAGTTTTCAGTCCCAAAGTGTTAGTATTAGAGGGTAAGATTCACTGTGGGGAAAGAGGTTCCTAAGAGTGAACAATTATAAGAAGATGCAGGTTTTCCTTTTTGGTCTGGTGAATGAAACCATTAAGTTCTAGAGGAAATAAACTGTCCCACTAACCTTTTCATTCACATCCTTGTTTTGGTGGTTTAGGTATGATTCACATATCAATCGGAAGCATGTCATCTGTTCCTTCAACTCTGAAAGAGCTTCCTGAAAATATTTTTAAGTCTTTTTAAAAATCAGGAAACATCTTTTCAAAACAAATTATATGGTTTTTAATTAATTTTTTTCCTATCAACAAAAATTCACCTTTCCTCCCATCTACCTTTCATCCTCCATCAAAATCAAACGAAAAACAAAAACTCAAACACGTATAGTCAAGCAAAACAAATTTCTGTACTGGTCTTGTCCCCCCAAAAAATATTTCTCTGAGTCCTTTAGGCTCTCTATCAGGAAGTGGCTAAAACACTTCATCACTAGTCCTCTGGAGTCCTGTCCGGTCATTAGGTTGATCAGAATTCCTAATTCTTTCAAAGCTCTTGATCTTTACCATGTTGTTGTCATCATACAAACTGTTCTCTTGACTCTGTTTGGTTCACTTTGTATCAGTGCATATAAGTCTGCACAGAAAACAAATTACTTGTAAACCCTCGAACACTACAAACATAAGCTTGCCAGATTTTCTCACAGCAGCTCATGAAATGCAAAGACCTACAAACTGGGCATCAAAAAAGCAATGCTAAACTTTTTTTAACAAATAAGATCTTCAGGTCATTCAAGGACAGAAACCTGTTCCTAGAACTGGAAGAACAAAAATTACCAAGGATTCTCCTCCTCCCCCAGACCGCAGTCCTGAACAAGTCACAATGATTTATTTTGTCACACTCCAGCTCTAATCATAAGTTCAAGAACACATAAATTATTACACTTTCGGGAGGCAGCTATGTGGCATAATGGATAAAGTCCTGGGCCAGGAACCAGAAAGGCCCAAGTTCAAATCTGACCTCAGACACTTACTAGCTATCTAACCTTAGGGAAGTCACTTAAACTCTGCTTGCCTCAGTGTCCTTTACTGTAAAAGAGGAATATTAGTAACATCTACCTTACAAAGTTGTTGTGAGGATTAAATGATGTACCAACTGGTGAAGTCATGCGTACTAAGCCCTAAGCAAAACAAGCAATTCTTTTCTTGATAACAGAGGGGAGCCTCATTTATTACTGCTTCTCCACAGCCACTGGCCAGTTCAGCTGCTGGGGAATGAAGGCACTTGATCTAATAACTCAAACTCTCAGCATTTCTGATCTGCACAACCAGAATTCTAGCAACACAGGATAGCGGTCTGAGTCAGCGTACCTGGGAAGGAGGGGCTTCGGCTACTAATGCCTCAGTAGCTAATTCCAGCTGCCACAAGAGAGCAAAGTAACTGCACTGAAGAGCAGGGATTAGGGTCTGAAACAAGAACATCATCCTCTTAACGACACATATTTCCTTTTTCAAATAAAACCAAACAAAAATAGAGACACTGTAAGCTACCTAGTAGAGGTGCACAAAACATACACAGAGCACCTTAGTGGTTTACCTATCAATCACAGAAAAGGGTCAGGAAGAATGTTCAAGTTTTGAAAAAAACAAAACAAAACACCAAACCCTCAAGTTATCTACAGCCCCCCAACCCCCACCTCCCACCCCACCTTCAGTGAGCCTCATTTTGAAGGAGTAGAAAGGGTCTTTGATGCCTGCTAGGGAAGGAGGAGGTTCAAGACAAGAATTCTGACAAAACAAGTAATTTCAAGGCAATGGTGGAAATGAATTCCTAATCAGGATAAACTAAAAATCAAAAGTTTCCTACTGGCTATTTTTCAAGGCATCCAAAGTACCAATAATGTTTTCTAATTAAACACCATAAAAAAGCATTTTGTCTAGAAAGGCAGAAGAACACATGCACTTTACCTCAGCAGGCAAACCCCCATTTTCCTTCTCAAAATTCAGGATTTTCAAAGTCCGGTCACCGATGTGCCAATTGGTGAGGTCATGTGCACTAAGCCATAAGCAAAACAAGAAATTACTTTCTTGATAACAGAGGGGAGCCTCACTTATTCTAAATGGAGTCATAAAGAAAGATACAATGTGGGTCCAGAGAAAGAACTGATAAAGAGAAGATTATATAGAATAATTTTACACACACAGACAACTATTCATGTGTGATGGCAGTCATCTCTAGGAGCAGGGGGCAGGGAAAGGGAAGAAAAAAAGAAAAAAAAAGACATTTACATGATAATCTTATTATATAAAGGAATAGCAAATTGTATGTAAAATTAGATTTGCAATTTTACGTGTGATCATCTTTCTTGTTATACTATCTTATGGAAATGCTTGTTTTAGTCCACAAATTAAAAATAAAATACAGCTTTAGATAAACTGAATCAGAAGGAAAGCCAAAGTCAAGAAAGTTTTAACTACAGAATACTTATTTTAATAAAACGAGGTTTTAATCCTTTCAGTGCCTGTGCATTATTAAGCTAATGTAATGTTATCAATGAATGTGAGGAGTAAAGTGTAGCTGATCTTATTTTTTTTTAATACATAGAGCACTTTGCAAATTTTTAAGCACTGTGTGAATGCCATGATGATGATGGTGATTTCTACGAAGTCTCCTCCCTCCAAACTGAACCCCAATACAGTAATACCACTTCAAAATATGTGTGATGATCTGCCCTCGAGCCCGCCCTCTACAGACACTCTCTGCTTGAGGGGCACTTTGTTGCCTTGCTGACAGTACAGCTCAGGGCTACATCTCCTCTCTGATGATCACATGCATTCCCACGGCCACAGTCATGGTGTGTGTCGTCTGCTTGGCTCTGCTCGTTTCACTCTACTTCCATTCATACGAATCTTCCCACGCTTCTCTGAATTCCTCATCATTTCTCACCTCACAGCTACGCTAACTGACCGAGCACCCACTTGGAGGCTGCACTGAATGCCGCACCTCTGCATCTATCTCAGCAGTGCATTCTGAGTAGTGGGATCATTAGGTCAAAGGCTGTGGGGAGGCAGGAGTCCCTTTTCTTGAATAATTCCCAATCAATATTAAAAAGGCCGGACCACTTTATAGTCCCACACACAAAGACAATTTTCTCATCACTTCTGTTGAGCTCCATGGTGTAGGGTAACAACTCAAGAGTTATTTACATTTTGTGTTTAACAATAACAATAAACTAGTGCCTTATGGTTTGCAAAGTGCTTTACAAATATGGCATTACTCGATCCTCAAAACAAGCCCAATTTTAAAGTGAGAAAGCTGAAGTAGAAAGGAATGAAGTGAGAGGGTCCCACCACGAGGAAGCATCTATGACGAGATCTGGACTCAGGGCTTCCTGACACCAGACCCTGCAATCTCCGGCGTCACCCAGCTGCCTCTTTTTCTGAATGTTAGCAAGCTGGGACATGTTTTCAACTAGTCATTTAGCATCTCCAGTTCTTCTGAGAACTATTCATACTACTGATACTCTTTGATGACTTACAAAACAAGCAAAGATTTTTTTAACTTGGGGTCTGTGTACCTTTTAAGAAAATGTTTATAACGGTAGTCATCACAACTGGGTTTCCTTTATAATTCTATGTATTTTTGTTTATGTATTTAAAAATGCCATTCTGAAAAGGGATGCAAAGACTTCATCAGACTGCCAAAGTGGGTCTACAGTACAAAGAAAGTTAGTAGTCACTGGTTTAGAGCAAGGGTTCTCAAACTTCCTAATGCTGAGACCTTTTAATACCCGCATGTTGGTGGACCCACCTGGAGATGGATAGAGGAGCCGTGTCTCGGTTCCTAAGACCATCGGAAATATGTGTTTTCCAATGGTCTTAGGCGACCCCTGTGAAAGGGTCATTCAACCCCCAAAGGGGTCACTACCCACAGGTTGAGAAGCACTGGTTTAGAGGAATGGTTCTAAGTGTTATATATTTGGGTCATTTGTTACCCTGTACTTTTTGGATATAGGCTTACTGGTCATGTTTGATACAAATATTTTCCCCACTCTATATTATCTTTTCTAATTCTATCTTCACTGATTTTTTTTCATACAAAAGCTTTTAACTTTTACATAGTCTAAAGTACCTATTTTATCTTTTATGCTTTCTGTTGTTCCCTGGTTTGGTTCAGAAATGTCCTCCATTCATAATGATAAAAAATACCTGATCTCTCTCTCTAAATTTCTCAAAGATGTGACCTTTTCTTTTCAGGTTATGTATCAATTTTTAACTTATTGTGGAATTTAGTGCCAGATGTCGGTTGGAGAGAGCTATTTTTAATAGACAAAATAAGACAAAAAGAACAATTTACAAGAATAGACATTTTTGTAATTAGTCATACGTAAGCTAGGAAGGTACATGAGAAGGTGTGAATACAAGTCTCTCTTTTTAAAAAAGATTTAGCATTCCCCTCAAAATGCTGTTTATGTTCCTTTGCTCCAGTAAACATTTGTCTTTATTCAAAAGCCATTTCTGCCAATGATCACAAATTCTGAATCCCTAGAACTACTAAGGCTTTAGTTTCCTGGTTTTTAGTTCTAGTTTACTTACTTTATGTTTCAATCTCACCTACCGATAGGCTACCAAAAAAAGATCATAAAGCCACGGTAATCACAGGAAGAACCAAGAGCATGAAATGACTGAGTATCAGTACAATAGCAGCATCTCATGAGCAGGGCCTACTTTCAATGGTCTATGAATATCTCCCATCCCTGATTCAGTGTCTTGGGGCCACTGGAAATTGTCAACTTGAGAGAAATCTGATTAGACCTAGAAAAAAGAAGGTGATCTTTCACAAATGCACTTAGAGCTACCAAGAGCAGAGGGGCTATCAGAACCTTCACTAAGCGAGCACTCGCTGTGCGCGGTACACGGTCTGGGGCAGCTAAACCCGACTGATGTTCCAATGACGCTTAGGGGAACAGCTAGAAGAATGACCCCTCCGCTGTCACACTATACTAGCCACACACAGCAGGGCCTAACGGGAAAGTTTTTACTACTAACATGATGAAAACCAAGGGAAAACAGCAGACACAAAGGATGGGAATTTCCAGCTACATGAAAAAAGCTCTTGCCAGTAAGATGATTTCAGTGCTCTAATGAAAAACCTTATGAATCCATGAACATGATGGGAACTCAAATTTTGATGAAACACAGAACACGCAAACAGGCATGTTTATCATATACATACACATAAGTAAATAATTCTCTTACTTGTGGAAAGCCGTTAGTTTTTTTAGGATGCAGGACATTCGAAAAATCTGCTCTTCACTAAGACCAAAGCCTTCTTCCTAAATGAGTTACAAAAACAGAGATGACAAGGAATGTGGACACAGACTGTGCTTCTACAATCATCAAAATAAAAACAGAACTTGGCTAAGCTACTTATCTTCACCAGAAGCTTTCACTGACATTTAATCCCATTCTACAGTTGTAACACAGAGAGGGAGCAGAGGAGCAAAAACACCACCACCACCTCACACCCCAAGAACTGTTTACAGTTCACAAAGGACTCTCCTTGCCATACTTCTGGAAAATACATAATGCAGGCATTATTAACATTATCCTTGAACAGAGGAGTAAATACATGACAGCGTCAGGGAGGGTAGTGACTAAGACACCACACAGGGGCTCAAGGGTGGAATCAAGACTTTTAGACAAAGGATGAGTCTTGTATCCCCAGGCAAGTCATCTGATCACTCAAAGCATCAGCTTCCACATCTGTAAAATGCAGATTAAAAAAATGCCTGCAGTGGTGTTTACAAAACCACCTCTAGCCTTTGGATTACAGGGAAAGAAAGCTCAGCTGAAAGATGACTAAATGACTCCTCCCCATCCTGTCTCCCACCATCCTCTCACACAAGGGGAAAAAAAAAAAGAAACACAAGTTAACACAACCCATGAGAGTTCTCTAACAACCACAGAGAATACTGAAGGTCCTGAAACCAATGTGGGAAAGGAATAGGAAGCATCTTTTGCCTAACTCAACCATCTTATTACAAGGAAAAACATGAAATAACTCAACTAAATCCAGATTCCACCTTCTCAATGTTTTATTTCAGCTTAAATGAACTGATTTCAATATATAGCTTAATAAATCTCTGGATATAAATTCCCTCCCTGTCACTGCAGCCTGACCACCTGTCCGAAATGACAGAAGGCATCAAGAATAAGATTTCTTTCCTTCATGACGAATTCAGTCACACAGCACTACTCATATCTCCAACAGCTGTTCCTGCAGTTTAAAATGAATGAAAATTTTTTAATCTATGTTCCTCAAAAAAAAACACTGCTACTTTTCAGATACAAAATGTATACATATCCAGACCTGAATAAATGACCAGAAGAGGCTTTGTAACAGATCACTAAAAACTAATTCCACGGCCATCAGCAGGGGTTTCCCCTCCTTCTCTCAACACAAAGCCCAGTCAGCCTATTGAACCCAAGCACATCACAGAGGTTTTCTGTGCAGTAAGAACAACAACAGGACAAGACTTGTTTGCTAAATCGCCACTCCAATGTCAAGAACTCTGGGTAACCTACTACTCTTCAAAACCAGAGCTGCCACCTCACTCAATCGAGTCAGAAGTTCAAATCTTACATAACAGATCTTCACCCAGGACCTAGCGTCATCTATCTTTGTAAGCAGAAGAATTTACTCTTTTAGGGGTCTGAATGCTAAGTTTCCTCAGTATGAATGTTAAAAGTGTCATCTTTCATGATCTCCTATTTATTATTCACCACCAGCCCTCTTTGCCCCCCATCAGAGCACCCTCGTCAATCCCCAGCCCTATTTCTACATACCTCTTGGAAAAAGCCATCTAGTAGCTGGGAGAAGTCCTTGACCATCTCATCTACTAGCTGGTGCAGGGCCTCACACACAACAGGGTAAATGGCCAGCTCTTCACTGCAGAGGATGCTGTAGACCTTGGAGCATGCCTCGAGGATATTAAGGTCAGTATGTCTGTGCACAAGTTCTTTCATCTCCTTTAGCAACGCATCCAAGTACTACGAAGAAATGCAGGATCTCATGAGGAGGGCCAGGTCACCACCCCAATGGCTGCTTAACAACTCTAATCCAAGAAGGAAGAGCTAAGTTAACAAGCACTTGTGAGCATCCAGCGAGCACTGAGTATTGTACTAAGGAGAAGCGAGCAAATCTGAAGGAGGAAAAGTGAAAGCGTATGACAACAATCATGAGAGGGAAAAAGCTCTCAGTATAATGCAGCGTAAGGAGTACAGGCCTCACAACCAGAAAACCTGAGCTCAAGTTCCAGCTTCAATTCTGGCCATATATAATCTTAGACAAGCGGCTGGTCCTCACTGAGCCCAGATGCTCAGCTAGAAGAGGAAAAAAGACCTGCGCCAACCCTCCTCACAGGCAAGTGAGAAGAGCGCCTTGTCAGCCTCAAAGTAATGTTAAAAATGGGTTATTATTATTATTATGCAATATAACTGCTCCATGGGTTTTATCAACAACAGTAATGTGTCCATTGTATCGTGTACACATTACAAATAAGGAATCATGAAGAATTGAAATAACAAATGTCATTTTAAAAATTTGAAAAGAAAAAGAAAAGAGACTGTGAGGGAAGACTGAGGAATCGTCCCTGGGTATCTATCCCCTGTCCTTTGTCGGTAGCCTCAGAATGTCAAAAGAAATCAAGGAAAACCCTCAGCAGAGAAGGGAAATGAATGAGACTTCACCAAGGATGCCATGTTTGCACAATGATGAGACCACAAATTCATTTGAGTATCTAATAATGTTTAGCTTACCACATTCTAAAAGCACAAATATATTTAATATATTTACATACACAGGCATGTGTATATACAAATATATAAATATATGTATGGTCAGAAGAGCAGAGATTTAGACCGGGAAAGGCTCAGAAGACAGCATCTGATCCAATCCCTTCATTTTACAGAAGAGAAAATTGAGGTCCTAAAAGGTTAAGTGACTTGTCCAAGGTCCCAAAGCTATTAAGAATCAGGATTCAAACCCAGTTCCTCTGCCTCTAAACAAAGAGTTCAGTACAATGCATGCACTCCCAAACCACTCAGAAAATAAACAGCACTTGCAGTTACATCTATCATTATAGACTTTTAACAATCACACCGTAGGGAGCAGGAGTTCTTAACCTGGTTTACACAGACATCCAAGGAGTCATATATAGCTTTCAAGGGGTCTGTAAACTTGGATGGGGAAAAAAAATTACTTCTTTATTTTCACTAACCTCTCACGGAAATCGATTATTTCTTTCAATCATAAATCACAGCCATCTAGCAGTACCTCGAACTTTGTCGCTAATAGAATCACAGACGTTTTCATATCACAGTTGGTGCAGAATTCTCAAATGATCATTTACATTTATCACTATCTCTAAATTATTATAGTTATTCGATCCATCACTACATCCCATACAATCACAATCGTCCTTGCTATAGAATGTACTTCAATACCACTGTTTCCTTTGTAATTCTATTTTATACATTTAAAAACACTGTTCTAAGAAACAGTCCATAAACCTCAGACTTTAAAAGGAGTCCAGGACACCAAAAAGTTAAAAACCTTGCTCTAGGGAGCATGAAGGAATGGAAGGAGATGGTTTAATAAAAGGAAACTGTAAGCATGTGGGGGGTGAGGTAAAGAAAGTGAAGGAAGAAATCAGGTAATAACAGAAAAAAATTGAGCAGGTTCTTAAAATGTAAAATGAAATCATTTTAGAAATTATAATTATTCAGGGGGCAAATTTTTTTCAACTCACCTCATTCTCCCTATCTGTACACCCCTCACCCCACCTCCTCCCCTAAAACCACAAGGAGAAAATCAGGATCACTCAGTAAACACCAAAAAAGGTGATAGGCGAGCTTCCACTTGGCTTCTACTGGCCAAACTATAAGGCTCTGACAGACACGCTTGCCTTTATGCAAAAAAATCAATCAACAAAAATGAAACCCTCAAAAACGTATCTGACGAAACATCCATCATGTTTCTTGCCCTACATATCTCCAAATAAGAGACCACACAATCACTGCTCTTTAATAATTACTCTCTTGCCTCAACTCTACCTCCCAGTAAGATATCTATTTCTGCTAAAAGCGAAGTTCTCTTAGCAGCCAAGAGAGTATCTAGGGAAAAGTCTCTGTAATTTTAACAGCAATTACTCTAAAGGGCTCCCCACCACCCCCATAACATTCGTAGTGTCAGACCCAACAGAGTTCTAATTTCTAGCAACCAAGAAACAGAAGTTTATAGTTTGTACTGAAAGTGGGGCTTCCTGCATGAAAATTCAAATCATCCACCAAAAAGTCAAAAAACAGGATAACTGACAAATGCAAAAGGACCATTTTAATACAATAACAAAACTTAGTGAGGATAAAGACTCTGAAAATTATAGAAATGTATTACATCTCAGGCAATAGTTTCTATGACCAGCAAAAATCATAGCTCCGTAGTAACACAATCTCCTTAAATCTGCTGAATTAGCTCAAAAAAAGTTACAAGTCTTTCTTCTCCCTCCCTCTCCACCTCAAGTTACCCTCCCCTTCTTTCTTATTCACCTTCTCCAGGTGTCCAGAAACATACACATTCAAATTATAATATTGGGGAATTTGCAGGAAGTTTGTCACTTTTTCTATATCCGACGAATACTATAGGAAAAAAAAAACAACAACAAAACGTGAGAGAGAGATAGGTCTTCCGATGCAATATTGAACAACAGCTCAGGATGCAGGGGCTCCTCACCTTGGCCAAGAGCTCAGGAAGTACTATAATGAAACGCTCAGTCATCCGGGCACATTCCTCCATTTGAGCTCTCCTCTCCTTTGCTGAGAGGACCTGCAGCAAAAGCACAAGGCCCAAGACAAGGGTTAGACAAGGCTCAATATCACTGATTCTACGGCAGAGTTGAAATGGTACCCTGAACAAATTAAACTGATCAATTAAATGGACAGATTTTTTTTTTAATATGAAATGTTCAGATTAACAGAGCAAGAAATAGAAAATTTAAATAATCCCAATTTTTAAAAAAGAAACTGAACAAATCCTAAAGAACCCCTAAAGGAAAAAAAAATCTTGGAAATCAGACAGATTTACAAGTTGAATTCTACTGACTATTCAAACAACAATTTATTCCAATATTACAAAAACTGTTTAACAAATAGGGAAAGGGATTCTATCCTTTTGTGATATATAGTCTTGACACCTAATGAGAAAGAATCAAAAGAAAAAGACAACTATGAACCAATCCCAAGTGAACATGAATGCAAAAAAATCAATCAACCAATCAATCCAATTTTAGCAAAGAGGCTACTTATCAAAAATAAACCATAAACAAGCTCAATTTATACCAGAAATATGAGGTGGTTCATTACTAGGAAAACCACAAATGTAAACATAAAAGACTCTATTAATGCCAAGAAAAATAAAAATTATGATTAAGTCAACAGATGCAAAAAAAAAAGCTTTTGACTAAATATAATGCATATTTCTGTTTTAGAAAAGAAAAACCTAGAAAAAAATGGCCCATTACTTAACACAATAATAATATGTATTTTAAAAACTAAGAGCCTGCATTATTTGTAATGGGGATAAAATGAGAAGTTTCTCCAATAAGTCTAGAAGTAAAGCAAAGATTCTTACCACACCACTACTATATGAAAAAGTTCTAGTAATACTAATTACAGCAACAAGACAAAAACAATTGGGGGAATAAGTATAGGAAACAAAGTTACCACTTTTTTGAGAACCCTAGAGATTCAACTAAAAAAATTAACTGAAACAATAACTTCAACAAAGTTACAAGATACAACATAAATCCACACAAATCATCAGTATTTCTATATATTACCAAGACAATCCAGCAAAAAAGATAGAAAAGAGAAATTCCATTTATGATAACTAGAATATATAAAATCCCTGGAAGGCCATCAACCAAGATAACACACAGGAACTCTGAAATACTATTTAACAACAGCTCAGGGATCATTATTAAATACAGATGTGAATAAATGGGGAAATATTAACAACTCCTGACTAGGCCAAGCCAACAGAATAACATAATAATACTATCTAACTTAATTTACGTATTCAATGTCATAAAAACCAAACTACCAAAAGTTTACTTGATGGAAAAAATAACAACACAATTCACCTAGACTAGAGTAACAAATGGTCAAGAATTTCAATAAAAATAATGAAAAAAGTGGCAAGGAAGCCTAGCACTGCTGCCTCTTCAAACAATCATCCTAGATATTTCCTTTGCTTCACTGCCAATATTCTAGAAAGAGCAGACAACAAATGATTCGATTTCCTTATCTTCAACCCCCCTGAACTCAGGCTTCAGTTCACAGGACTTTACTGAAATTGTTGTCATCAAAGTCACTAAGCAACTTCGAACAACAAACCCAATTGTCCTCATCCTTTGGGCCTTCCATGAAGCATTCTGAAACAGCTGAATATCTCTTTTTTTCTTGCTAGTCTCTCCTCACTTGGATTGTGACGTTACGTTATCCTTCCAAAGTTCTGGTGTCTTCAGCCCTGTTTTCTCTCTCTTTGCAAGCTCACCCGCTTTCCAGTGGTTTTAATTTTCATCAAAGCAGATTACTCCTAAATCCATGTATATAGTCCTAATGTCTCCCCCTGAAGTCTCACCTCACATTCCCAACCATCTGATGAATACTGCTAACTGGATAACCCATGGCACTTTCAACTGAATGTTGCCAAAAGAAAACTAATCCTTTTCTCCTCAAACCTGCAATTCTTCTCTGAAATATCCTCTCATTCACTGAGACTCATCTCAGTCATCTTTCGTTATTTACTATCCCTCAATATTGGATACTGATTAGATGCTAACTCCTATCAATTCTATCTTCACAGTCCCTTTTTTACTCAGAGTGCCACCACAGCACGTAAGGCTCTTATTAACAACTGCCTAGAGTACTGAAATAAACTCCTAACTGGTCACCCTACCACCCATCCTATACTTAACAATTCAGCCTTCATGCAACCACCAATATAATTTTCTTGATACATTGATATGATTACATCTCAAAACCATTCAAAAAACTTCAGTAACTCCCCACTGCCTGTAGGATGAACTATTGATAATCTGCCTCCAAGCTGTATTTCCAGATATTTTACATTACTCCCCGTATTCCAGACAAATGGATTAGTAGCCATTTCTGTACCTAATCTAACATTCTATCCCTTCTGCATGTTTGCAGAGTTATCTCGGGCTCCTTCAAGGCCCTGCTCAGGCTTTACACCTTCCTTGATGTTCCTCAACAATACAATGACTCTCTTCCAGAATCTTTCATTTCTTCTGGAGACCCTGTCTTACGCACTTATGTCTTGGTTAGTTGTATATATATTTTGTCCCACTGTTAAAATGAAAATCCCTTCAAATAGTTTTCAAACTATTCTTTTGTAAATGTCTTGAAAGACTGAAGCATTTTCCGCTATATTTAGTAGCAGTTAATCTCCATCCTTAAAGGATGGACTTCAATTTGGGGAACTGTGAAAATTCATTTGCAAGTCAGGAAGGTGACCAAACTGGATAATACCACTATTAGACTTCTACAGTTAGAAAAGACTTCGTGGGCCATCTGGTCCAACATGGCCTTGGAAGATAAAGCAATCTGCCTAAAGAAACACTGCAAGTAAGCAAAGCAAAAAAAACAGTATTACAAAACAACGTTAGTTTTCTTCTATAACTTGTAAACAGAATGCCTAGCCAAAGCCCAACAATGAAAGACAGCATTTTTGGATACAATTCAGTACATTTGTCTGTCTTTTTTTAAAGTCCTATCATACAGTCACACAATTCACATTTATTTTATAAATTTCCAGAGGACAAGGAAGAAAGAAAGCAAAAGAAAGCACACTCACTTTTCTGCCTCCTCGGCCCACTGGAGGGTGGCCCTCTGCAGTCTGGCGCACCGCCGCTGCGATGATCTCCACCAGGACGCTTTCCTGGGCATCTGTAAAGGCTGTGAACATATCAGAATGTCTAATCAGAGTATTACAAGGGGTAAAGGAAAGTCAGCAAAAGAAACGAATGTGGGAATGATTCCAAATTGTTTTCCAGAATTGTTTCACCAATTCCCAGCTCCACCAACAGGATATTAATGTGCCTGTTCTCCCACAACCCCTAAAATAATTAGCATTTTCCTGTTATCTTTAACAATATGACTGCTGAAAGGTAGAATCTCAAAATTTTTTTTTAATTTTAATCTCTCTATTAGTGATTTGGAATATTCTTATTATTAGTTATGTTTTATTTCCTGATTTGAGAATTGCCTATTCATATGCTTCGACCACCTATTTATTGGAGAAAAATTCATTGTTATATATTTGTATCAACTCTATATATCTTGGATATTAGACCGCTATTACAGAAATCTGATTAAGATTGTCCCTAATTACTTGTCACAAACAAACAGCACATAACAAAGGCAAAGTTTCTTATACTAATTCTTAATATTCTTGAGGGTTTTTGGGTGGCAAAATGTTTACAATTAAGTTCACAATGAAAAAATTTTATAGAAGAAATGGAGAGATGGGAAAAAATCCATCTGATTGTTTAGGAGTCTAGCAACTGATTTTGCTGAGAGACAGAACTCCTTATTTTTAAAATTAAGTAAGCCGGTATTATTGACTGCTTTTGAAGGAGCTAGGAGTAGAGTGAGCAAGTGCATTTATAGAAGGAAAACTTTTCCCAATCAAGTTTCTTTAATAAAATACATATACTAAACCATGGGCTTTGTCAAGTGTATCCCTAAAGAATTAGGAAAGGGGAAAAAAAGTGAACTTAACAGAAAGGAGGTGTACTTTTCCTTTATTAATAAAACTAATGGTGTTTGGTACTTGAAGGGACCTTAGAGTCCATCTAGTCCCAACCCTTCATAAAGAAACTAAAAACCAGAGAATCTAGGTAGCTTGTCCAAGGTCACACAGTCCACACCAAAACTGAAACAAGAACTCAGTTTCCTGATTTCTACTATTTCCATTGGTTGTTGCTGACTCATTTTTAGTCATATCCAACTCTCCTTGACCCCATTTGGGATTTTCTTGACAAAGATCCCAGAGTGGTTTGCCATTTCCTTCCCTAGATCATTTTACAAATGAGGACACTGAGGCAAACAGGGTTAAGTGACTTGCTCAGGGTCATATGGCCGAGGTCAGATTTGAATTCAGGAACATGAGTGTTCCTGACTCCAGGCCCGGTACTGTCCACTGCGCCTCCTAGATACCTATTTCCCTTAAACCACGCTATACATAGGGAATATTTTTCTTTCTCAGAGCAAAGAAATACTAACTCACTGAATTTCTAAAGACATCCAGCCAAGGAAGCTCCTCCTTTTCCATACCTTTTAAAGAATTAAAGTGAGAACAAGGCCCTCAAAAGGTCCATATTATAGCAGCTCTGCCAGAAGGCTGTGTCCTTGAGGAAATGAGAGGCACACACTTGTAAAAAGAATTACTCAACTTAATTCAGCAATGTAAATCTCTAAAGTTACACTAGTAACTAGTACAAAGGGCTACAATGACAAAGACACCATGTAGTGTGGCTCCAGTTAGAACCAACACTGCTGGCAAATCCGTAGGTTAGAGCCAAGGAGAAAGACTTTGGTGCTCTCTAAACAAGCCTGCTGCAAAAGACAGCACATGTGGAACAGAGCTGATCAGATAATAGAAGGCAGCGTAAAGTAGTGAGCTTCATGGTCCTTGCTTGTACAATTAAGAACGTGTCACATTCAGGCCTCTAGAACACGTTCCTTGAAGCTACCCACATTTTAAAATCAAATAGGAAGTAAATGAAATTTGCACTTTTAAGAGTCTTCCAGATAACAAATGTTTTTAAATACTTTTTGGTAAATCAGTACAGGTTAGATAAACTCAAAAGAATAATTTTAGTTTATAACAGCTAAGGTTTCTCTGAAGTATGAAAAACTAAAGGATAACAACAGTTTACAGATTCAGAAAATGAAGTTTCATAGAGATTTATCACCTTGTCCCACGCCAGGTCCAGAACAGTGAGGCTTCACACTCAGAATGAGTATTCCAGCTGGGTTCCATGGCTTCTGGAGGGTCCCTGGAGAGGATAAGCCATCTCCCCCTAAACTATTAGGAAAAGGCATTTATGGAGAACCCCAAATCTTGTCTCTCACCTTCTTCCTTTCTCATGGGCTTGTCCCTTAAAAGATTTGTCAAACACTCCCAGTCTCTCAGCAAACCGTCTTCCCAGTCCCACAAGCTATCCACCAAGTAGGTGACATGTTTATGAAACTAAAAGAGAATTTTTTAAGATGATATATAAGGATCAAGGGCAAACATAACTACAAAAAAGTCTAATATTCCTTATAAATATAAACCACACCACAAGTAAGTTTCCCACTTGACTAAGTCAGCACCAAAAACTGACTTGGATTTCATTTTTCCATAGTTCAACGGTTATACAGTAGCTAATGTAACATACCCCAAACAAGCAAAGAACATCATCATCTTACAGGGGACTGTATGAATGTTGCTACTTTACTCCAATCAAAAACTGACGAATGCCAAATCCCAATATTTCTATAGTTTATCATAAAATCTGATTTCAAAACAAAACAAGATGGTTCCACCAGTAAATACTCAAGACTTTTAAAAATATTCTCAGGCCTAGTAACACCACTTCCCAGCAAACACAAAGTCTTTTCCTTACCCCATGGTTCAAGAAGAAAGTAATAAGTTTTTTCAAGCGTCTGAGGCTATAAACAAACTTATTTTTCTTCTTGAATTGAGGAGTTTCCTCTTCACCTGGTGGGAGACAAAAGAGCCTGGGACGAAAAAAAGAAAAAGAGTGATTCTCATTCAGCCATGCATATATTCAATCTTCAAAGGATTAGAAATTATTTCAGGATTTAGAACTTAAAAACCTATCACAAGATTACTATTCATTTAAGTCATTTATCATGGAACTTGGGACCTCTGGAGCTACTGATTTAAAGAGTCAAAGCACTGGCTAAACCCCACTGGCTAACACCTCTCCTGACATCACACAATGAAAACTGTAAGGTGGTAAGGTGGTTTAGTAGCTGTATCAGCACATGGCCAGAGACAGCAGTGACTTATCGTGTTAGACTCCTGGGACCCTGCAGAAGTCAGAAGAAGTTCTATATCTACTCCTTCTCTAAAGAGGATTCTCAAACACAAGCCAGACACAGAGAGAAGTGATGCAGTTAGAAAGGATTCTCACTTCTACTGAGGTTTTTAAATCACCTTTTGAACATTTACAAGTCCCCAACTACTGCAAATCCCACTGTGACAAATAATGTGAAATAAACCATGATGATGAATCATTTCATATTTCACTGTTACACGTAACCAGGTATTAACAAAAGGGTAGGTTGAAAATTAAGTGCGAGGTCCACATGGGCACTTTCTTTAAAAACGGCTACAATTTAGCATTAAGAAGCAGACAAGGATAAACCCTAGCTTCCACCTTTGGTATTGACCAATGACAAATCAAGTCAGCAAATGAATGAGATTCCATATATGGGAGGGCAGGGAAGGTGAACACTGACAGAAAGAGTCTGCTGATAAGACCTGGGGCTCTTTCCTTTCTTTTCCCTTCTCAAAGATAAGTTTAGGAAAGCGCCGAAGAACAACAAAGCCCCTTGCTGACTGCTGATTCAGTGGATCAACTGGCTCCCAAGACGGCCAATTTCAGGTGAAATGTACCTTCCGTGGCATATGCATCTGCAGCGAGACACACTACTGCAGCAACTCTCGATTTTGTAAGAGTATGACTGAGAAGATACCTTTTGCAGAGCAATTCCCCAGCTACTACAGCCAAGGGTCTGTATGTTGCATATACAAAATGATACATAGCTTCACATTCCTCTGATGACACCGTATTCTCACAATGCCTATGAAAAAAAACAGAAGACACAATGCTAAGGTTGTGACTTAAAAGGGTTTGCAAGTACCACACACACGCAAGAGCACTGATTCTAAACAGTTCTATTTAGACAATCACTTCTATAAAAAAGATCGCAAAATGTTATCAGTATTATTGCACCGTTCGATTATAAGCACAGTTTACTATCTACACTACATCTCACGATCCCAGTAAATGTGAGTTAGGACTTACTCATTCACAGCAAGGTTTTCAGAAAACAACTTCAATTACAAATTGATTATGCATTGTAAATCTGCTGATGAGTCCGCGATTTAGTTCTTATCATGAGCCAAATCTGACAACAATACTGTGTATCACTGAAACATTACACAGTAACGAAGCTTGTCTCTTAACACAAAAAGTCAGAGGTATTAGTCTTATTTCTAGAAATTAGCTTTATGAACGTCTGTATGGTGTGTGTGTGGGGGGGGGGGGGTGTCTGTGTATTTAGGGTGTCACTCTGGACTACTATACTCAAAGCCCCTTCAAACATAACAGTGCCATACCATTACATTATAGGATATTATATCTGCACGTCACATCTTTATGCTGTCTTTTAACTTCTAAAATCATGTCATATCTATCACCCTATGGCATTACTAAATGATTCAAGAAAAGATCACACACAATTTTACTATTTCAATGGCATATTAAGGTATTTAGACAGGAAAGGCTACCCAGTAAAATCAGCCACAACAAGGCCAAGAAAAAGACCACAACCAAAAATCCAAACCCTACTTACTCTGTGACCAGCAGATAGCATTTCCTCTTTCATAGCTATCACATTTTTAAAAACTTTTTTACAACATCTATTCCCAGTACTATTTCAATTTGACCATCTTTTCCTGTGCCTCCACACTTTTCTCTGAATAACCTTCCTAACATGACCATGAACAGAGGCTCCCATTACCTACTCAATAAAGTCTGATGCCAGATTCCTTTAGACTCTGCTCCAACCTAGTTTTCTCAACTTCTCTCACATTAACCTACATTCTGGCCAATCCCATTGGTTGCTGCCCCTCCCATTTCTATCCTCCACAGCTGAAGCCTCTCCGTTCTTTCACAGCCCAATGCAGACACCACATTATCCAAGAAGCACCACCCTCTCTCCTAGTGACCGAGAGATGCTCAAATAGCACTCGGGCTAGAACGAGTTCTCTTCAATCATTACTCTGCCCAGTTCTTTGTGTGCCTAGAGAGCAGGGTCTGTGTCCCTTCTTCTTATCACCAGCATACAGGTTAGGCACTTTATAAATGCTGAATGTGAGACTCCTTTAACAGTACTTCTCTACTAATAACTGGCTGAAAACACCATCGCTACCCTTTGACAAAAAAAAAAACAAAATACAAACTTAACAGCATAAGAGAGTGGTGGAAACATGATTTGGAGTCAGAGGAGCCGGGTTCAAATCCTAGCTCTGCTACTTACTACCTGTGTGATTCAGGATAAGCCACTTCACCTCTCCGGACCTCAGTGGCCTCATCTGTAAAATGAGGAAGTTCTTCACAGGAGCAGGACTGAGAGTAAGAGCACATGGAAATGCTGTGGCAATCTAAGAAATGAGGGTGTACAAGGCATTAAACTACGAATGCCATTATTTCTGACCCAAAGTCTGTTTTCATAAAATGAAATGCATTCATAGTTGAAATTGTCCTTAGGTGAACGTGAAACCCACAGTAATTCTTGCTGACCCTGAGTAGCTTTAGACTGTGAGACTTGTCGAATTAAGTCATGGAGTACATTTTTTACTCGGGATTTTCCTTCAGGGCAGGTATGATTATATATATGTGAATGTCCTCTATGACCAATTCCAGTGGCTTCCTATTGCCTACAGGATGAAACAGAATCTCTTCTGTTTAGCTTTAAGGGCCTAAACAAGCTTAGTCCAACTTACCTTCCCAGCTTCAAGGACATTAACTCTCCCTCCCATACATTCTCTCTGCTCCTTGCACAGACAATGTTCTATCTCCTGTGCCTGTGCCTCCTCATGCCTGGGATGCTTTCTCTTCTTACCTCTTTTTTAGGGTCCCTGGTCCCTCTTTTACTTGACGATGCAGTTCAAACCGGTCGTCTTCTGCATTAGCTTTGCTAGCGCTTTCACTCCCAACTTTGTATTTAACAGCTCTGTATGTGTTTGCATTCATCAACTTCAGAGTTATGCTACATGCTGTTTACATACTTGTCTCTAATTAGGATAAAAGCTCACTTCCAGAAGGGACTATTTCTATGTATTTGTTTCCCCAGAGTCAAGCAAAGGGCCTGGCACAAAATAAATGCTAAATAAATATTTTATATCACTGACAAACTTTCCAAATGGGTATGAGGAATGACTAAAGAGAATAAAGTTTTTAGACACTAAACTATAATCAGTCCTTAAACTAAGCTGCAAACATCACAATTAGAAGGCAACGTTCGAACTGAAAGAAAAATAGTTTTTCTGGTGGTATGTTTAAAGTTATCTTTGTAAATTCTTTGTCAGTCATTACTATATTTACAAAACAAAAATAAGCACTCCCCTTTACCTTATTGGGAGAACGTCCTGTTATTATTAATAAGAATACCCCACCCTCACTGTTCTTCTTTCCCCAATTTTCATTCCTCCAACACAAGTTACTGATAGTATACATTATAATGAGCACATATGCCATAATCATCATATATGGTCATAGTCTTTGTTCTATGGTAGAAAGTGGATCAGTCCACTTACTAGGTCATCCTTTGTTAATGAAAACTTCATCTTACCTCAGAGGGAGGTTAAGGTTCAGCCGTGCTCTAGCACGGGTAGAAGGACCCACCACGGCACTAATTTCTTCCCTACTAGCTTGCAAGCTCTTGGACAGCAGGGTCTTCTTTATAGCTGTCTTTCCCAACACCCAGCACGGGACCTTCAGGAGGATATAATAAATGCTAATGCAATTTTAATCCCTGTATATCAGAAAACAAAGCATCACTCCTCTGCCTCAGTTTTTTTCACCTTATAATGAAAGATTCCATTAATTTTATAATTCCCATAATGTCAATCTATAGATGACAAACACTTAAGGGTGTATACTGTGTAGATATATATCCATATGTGTGTAGCTGCACACATGCGCAATCAGATTTATTATTATATGCAAAACTAAGCATTTGCCTCTTTGAATGCAATCTCCCTGAGAACAGAGGCCGTTCTCTTTCCCTCTCTGTGCACATAAGGTGCTTTACTGATAAAGACTTTGAAAACAATTGATTTCAAGAACCTTCACAGTCCCCAGTTTACTTATCTGTGAAATGGGAGAACTGTGCTAAAAGCTTTTTCCTCAGCTCTAACAGTTTATGTGTTATAAAATACATTAGAGGTCAGAATCATGCTCTTTGACATACACAGTAATGGTGTCATATTTGCTCTCAGAAAAAGAAATTGTTCTACAATGTCATACTGCCAAGGAACAAGCCTCACCAGAAAGGCTATTTGTCAGTGACTGCTGAACATCCTGTGACACAGTCAATATTGAGAAAAGCAACACTGTCATCTGGCAAAATCATCTTTCCACTTATTGTGCTAAAATTCTAGTTGGATCCTACACCTCAGGGCTGTCTTCTGCAGAGTCTATGCCCAGAAGGAAAGCTCTTTCCTCTCTCAGGCCTATTCACAAGCCAACTTCCAAGAGGATCATGGCTTTCCCAACTCTTCAGTACAACAGCACATTTTTCCAACTGCCCATATGATCCAGTTACACTCATCCTCCTAGTAAAACATTCAAAACTATTTTCAGAGAGTAGCAGATGGTAAATCAGACACTCCAAGGAATTTTGTCACTAAGCATAGCTCAACAGACTTACGGCTTTTGTCTTTAAACAGAATAATTTTGTGGGAAAGAAGATCTCAAGTTATTCGGATCTATACTCTGTCATATGAACCAACGATTCCATTTTCTTTTTTAAAAATTCTACATACACATGTAGAGAACTGTCCAGTGGCAGGAATTATGATAAAGGAAAAAGAACAAGAAAAGTAAAAGGTAAGGCTTTCTCAAATAAGGAAAATAAACTTGTCCAAAGTAGTACTAAAGTCCTTGAACGTTTCAATGGCAATGTTTCACTTTTTTTTAAACGTTTTGTAATTATCAAATGCTTATTAAAATTCCACATCATGAAAATAAAATAAGATACAGACCTCACCTTCAAGGAACTTACACTCCACTACAGGGCTAGCATGTAAAAGTAATTATAATACAAGGCAAAACATGCTATCTACAATCATGGAAAGGGCCAGATAAAAGAGTATTGAGGAGCAGTGGAAAAAGCAGTGAACCTAGAGTCAGACTCGTAGTGCAATAAGCCAAGTAAATTTACTTGGTAAATAAAAGATATACTGCATTGGAGAGACTGCAGGTGATGGTCTCTAGAGATGATGACGGGTTAAATTAGTGTAACGGCAAGAGGAATGAAAAAATGGGGTCAGGGCTTGACAACTGATGAGATAAGTGGAATAAGAAAGCAAAAAATGATGGCAACTCTGGATCTGCAAAATGATCAAGATTTCCATAGTTTTGAGTGCCAGGTACTCTCCAGCCAGCAAGAACTACAGTTCACTCCGGCTCAACACTCTGCTGTCATTCTTGGCTTCTCTGACTTACTCCACAGTCATCTCTCGCATTCACTCCCAGCTCACCGCTAACAGTCAGTCCTACAGTTTGGGCTGTCATCATTTCTTGCTTAAGACTTTTGGTCTCCCTGCCTCAAGTCCCACAGCTGCAAAAGCTATTCTCTGTCCACCATGAAGCCTATGGAAAAGGCAGAGTGCCTACCAGAATGAACTTTAGAAATTCTAGTATTTTTCTCCTTGAGGATTTGTCTTAATTCACACAGACTGAAAATGAATGCATCAAGAAAAGGAAAAGAAAAAGATGTAACAATCACTTTCTTCCCTCAAGTTCATACAGCACATTGCTTTTCAAAGCCTTATTACACTGTATCCTAACACTTCTGTAAGTCATGAAGGGGAATGTTCTTTAAAAACAAAAGAACCAGAGAATGTATACCTCAGAAGAAAGCTTGGAGATCATCTCATTCAGCCCCCTGGTTTTACAGACAGGAAAAAGAAAGCTAGGGAAGGTGAAGGGACTTGGCCAAGGTCACACAGGTAGGTAGTAAGCAGCTGAGCCAAGATTCATACCTTGAGTATTCTTGACTCTAAATCCATTGTTCTTTCAAATACACTATATTGTCTAGAAAGGATATCATCCACATACAATTTCACATTCCATCAGCCATCTTAGAAACCAAAAATTGTTATGAATTTTGTAAATAACTAAGGAAGGAATCAAAGGTATAGTCTAAATAAGAAGCTGCTACAGAGTGAGACCAGTTAGGATTTTGCAGCCTAAGTTTCTGATTGACCACTGTCTGTACTTTTCCTTCAGATGGACAGAAATAAGGACAAACTATATAGTGAAACTCGTTACAGACCTGCAATACTTGCCCCATAAAACAGCCCTTATTTACTAAATCCTTTAGCCACATAGAAGTGCACAGGAATCTATCAACTGTTGCAAACAGCATGTTCTTGTTTACACATTATTGCTGGAAGCAAAGGAAGATAGAGATGGCACCTCGGCACACTGCCAGTCTGCCTCTTGAAGCATGAAAACTATCTTTGCCCTCTAATTCAATTCTCTTGGCAGCCCAATCAGAAAGTCACAGAGGCATGACAATCCTCTCCTATCCAACAGTCCATGAGCCAAGCCACTTGTTGACCATAACCATGTACAGAGAGCCCACGACCCTCTCTTGTCCTGCTCTGCAGCTGCTTAAGACATTCCTCAAATAAAACGAAACAACCCCTCAACTACCAAAAAAGGTCCTAGGCTCAACTCCTCCTCTCTGCCCAACCAGAAAAAGAGAAACACATAAGTCTGTTTTCTCTCACCTTTGAAGTGTTGCCATCCGCTACTTGTTTGAAACCAAGATTTCTTATTAGAGGGGAGGAAGGTAGGGAAACAGAATGAGGAGGGTCAAAGAAGAAGAAAAAGCAGATTATTTTTCTTGGTTTTGAAGGACAAAAAAAGAGATATAGAGTTCCTTCTTATGATCCAATTAACAGTGACACCATTATTTCTTTAAAATATACACACCAAAGTCAAAAGAATTGAGTCCCCTACTGAAAAAACCTGAAAAAAAAAAAAGCAAAACTCAAAAAACAAAACAAAAAAAAACCTCAGAGAGTAATAACCAGGGTCTTAAAGTTGAGGAATTCAGAGTGCCAAGCATCCAATAAAGGTTAAGCCTCCAGGATTTAGGCTTCTAAAAATAAGCACCATTTCTGCATACCAACACTATGATATAATAAGTATATCCTTTCCGCCGCAGTATAACTATGTCATGGGGTACAGCAATAGGGGCCCTGGGCGAGGGTGGAGGGGGAGAAGAACTCCACGAACTTTTGTCTTGTTGCCTCCCTTTCCCTCACTCCCATAGCAATCTGCAAATCTCTGGCTTCTTGCATTCCACCAGAGATGGTTATAATCCTCACACCCCAAAAATCACTTCTTCAAAATGCCAAGAAGCTATCAGATCCAATGATACCATGACCCTCGGCTCACACTTCATCTTTCAACAAATGCCAATGAATGCTATGGAGCCATCTTCCTCCCTCATTCAAAAATATGCCTTTTCCTTAAGATTTTCTCCTCTAGAAACTCTAAATAGTTCATAGCTGTAAATGTTCACAAATCTATAGGTCATATTTCCTGTGCCATCCGTTAGCTTCTGGGCAGATGTATATGTATTAGAAATCAAACCCTATATATTTTTCAGAATTATTATTCTTATAATTTACTTTGTGGCTGACTACTACTGAAAAAAAATACATCAGATAAGTTGCATTTGGCAATCTAAAAAGACAGATGGCTTCCCATGTAATCGTTTTCACTTGCCCAGCTGGTACCTAAAAAAAAACAAACCATACATTACCTGACCCAAAAGCAGGAGCACACCATCCCTAATGCTGAGAAAGCAAGGTAAATCTGGTCAATGGATGGCAGGCCAGTAAAAACACGAACATTCATTTAAACCACCACACTCATGTGTAGGATTTATATTCATCTTATTAAAATTTGACTTATATTTTATTTATATAAAAATAATTAATATTACCACCCTAATTGTATTCAAGAAGGTGTGATGTGACATCCTACATGTTGTGCCCTGGATATAAAGTCAATTCCAGGAGATGCAATACTGGTGAAAGTGTATGTGGGCTGGCAGATCCTGAAAGATTCTTCACCAGACTAAGTTAAAGCCAGCTTAGTTTTTAGCACTTGTTGCCTTATCACCAGGGTAACTTATACCACTTAATGTGAGCCACAAATCCTCAAACAAACCACCCCCACATCCTAGTCGGTCTGAATGAACTTAACCCAAGGTCAGGCAACGCTACCCCCAACCCCCTTGATTCGAACTGAGGCTTGATCGCCCCCACTTTCTAAACCTCAAGAGCAAGTTCCCAACCTAGATTCAGATAACCAGATTTATTCAAAGAAGGGACTACAGTGGACACACTTTTTACTTCCTTTAATCAGTCACTGTCCTGAAGACGGGAGTTGCCAGTAGAAAATTACCAGCCTGTTCTCTCCATGCTTGTTATGCTGCATGTAAAATTAGGACCACGGCAACCCCAGCAAATCTATCATTCTCCCTTATCAGGGTGTAAAAGGCTACAGCTATTTTCAGCAGGAACTTGTGTGCCTACTGGGCAAGAAAGAAATAACCTCCATTAAACAAATGGTGAGCTCTACAAAAAAAAAAAAAAAAAGGAAAATCTTAATTTCCCTGCTTCTTCCTAATATTCTGTTAAGAAATATTTTTATGTAATTTTCGACATTCTAAAACAGCAAACATTTTGAACACATGCATACATTTTTTTTCCCATGCAATAAATTCCATGCTATTACAGAACTCCTACTGGTAGAAACTACATGTTTTAAACACTGGACTCATTTGATTTCTATCATCCAAGGAGACCTAAATCAGGTTCCTATCTGGTGCTTTTCAGAAAAAGCAAGAAATGTTGTAACCAAGTACAGTTCTAATATGTACTAAGAGTAAGCCATAATATAAATTAGTCTGTTATCTTTAGTATTACAGCCCAGTATTTTTTTTTGACAAAATAAGGCGTAAAATTAAGTTTTTAAAAGGGATTCCTGAGATCACATAGGGAGAAAAAAGATGGAGAGATAACATTATATTTCAAGTGTAGGAGAAATTCCACAGGTATTTTTTCTCCTAAAAATATACTGGTTAGAGTAAATTCTAACATTTTCCCCATAGGTCAATGAGTGGGGAAGGGTAGAAATATACACACACATACACAATTCATCTTGAGTCCCTTTTAATCTCATTTCAAAGCAAATAATAAATACGAACCATTTCTGAACTGTTCATAGATGTACAAAAGAACGTGTAAACCAATCATCTTTCCACTACTGGTCTAGATAGAACAGCTATTTCAACAGTGAATTAAAAATATTTTAGCCACAAAAGTCAGCTGAGTCAACACTAGAAAGTTACCATGCACCAAAACATTTCATCCAAGTTTTCATGAAGTACTCGTTTGTGTCCTCGTGGCCAAAGCTAGCTTTGACAATGAGACTGGTCACAAGAAGATTCCCCCAAATCTCAGTTGGGTCTCTACTTCTTGTCCCATATACATTTCCTAATAATCTAAATAAACAATGTGGGCCTTCTGCTCCAGCTGCATTCACAGCATGAGACAGAAATGACAGATGCTGTGACTAAATCCCTACTGCAGATTAACCAGCAGGAATGATTGTTAGCTAATTTATACTCAAAAGAAAGAGAGGTTTTATGGCAGCTTGCAAACTCTGAAGCAATAAGCGTTCAGCACTAGATTCAGAACCAGTCCAATGACTAGACCCAAGAAGTGGTAACTAACAAACTGATGTCATACTAATTTAAGTTTGCTAATGGTACCACAAGGCTTTGTCACTGGCCCTGGGATGTTCAATAACTTTATCAATTACATGAATCAAGATGTAGAGACAGAATGCTGGTCAATTTTACAGGTGACCTACAAAGCTGAGAGGGAGAGTTACTAACATGGGCAGAAACACGATCCAAAAGGTATCTCAGTAGATTAGAATGATGGGATGAATCTAATAAGGTGAACTGTAATAGTGATAAACGTATAAACTCTTCCCATAAACAGTAAATATCAACTGCACAACTACAATGTGGGAAAACATGACTAGATATTCATAGGAAACTGTTGTTCAAATGAAAAAAAGAACTATAAGTTTTAACAGACGGCCAACTCCATGTGTGTCGACAGAATGACATAGCCGTCAAACTCCCAACGCAGCTTTAAGCTGCGCTGACAGAACAACAGGTTCTGGAATGGAGGAGGTAACGGTGCGACTGTCCTAGCTCTCTTCAGGTAACATCAGCAATACTGTGTCAAACTCTGGCCATCGCCTTTTAGGAAGGACACTGACCGACGTGCAAATAAGGAAGACCAGAATGATGAGAATGAAAGGCCAGCCATACAGGAATGGTCCAAGAGGTCATGGCAGCTGACTTCATGTCTTTTAAGGACTATCCCAGAAAGGTGGGACTACCCTTGTTTGGTTTGGTCTTCCTGCTACAGAATTAGCAGAGTGCTTTGCACACTGCAAACAGGAGGATACAGAGCAATGCACACTGGACTGGGAGTCTGAAGTGACTGCAGGCTGGCTCTCACCTCAGATAAGCCCTACTTTTGTGTCCATTAGGCAAGTCACTGAACTTCCCAGGTTCAGTTATCTCATCTGTAAAATGGGGGCATAACAACAGCTGGATCACAGGCCAGCTGTGAAAAGCTTTGCAAACTTTAAAGAACCATATAAACATGAGCTACTATTACAGTTAGGCATTTTTAAATGTGTGCTCAATCAACTAGAGCTAGGAATGACTGCTGAAAATTGCAGAGCCAGATCTTTGTTTGATATAGAGAAAAATGTCCTAACAGTTACAGCTATTTAAAAGTGGAGTGGGCAGTCTCTGAAGGTAATGAGTTCAACATCAGAGGAGGTCATCTTCCGCCAAGGCTGGACCACCAGTTGTGAGGGACGTTGAACTGGATAAACTGATTTTAGCCTTCCTTAATTGTCAAAAAAAAATTATCATTGAACTCTGTACCTAAGTTTTGTACTAGCAATTCAAGCCAAGAAATGAGCTCACCAAGATTTTCAGTAAGACTTTCAACAGCTGCAATGTAAACACAAAGCTTGTTGGTTCCGGGGTAGAACAAGGAGGACACTGACAAGAGCACATTACTAGGATTTAACAATGGGGCACTACTCCTTCTAGTACAAGAACAAATAAGAACACTGTACTGCACTGTACTTTCATCCTCTGGCCCTCTATGTTTACTAAAAGCCAAAATGTTCCATTTTTAAAGGCCAGTAAAAAGATTACTGGAGTATGTTAAGTTTAGTTGGACTACCACTACCCAATCAAAGAAATAATTATTGAGAAATGAGTAAAAGAAAAAAAACCTTCCATTTAGACCCTTAACTCCCATCAAATTTCTTAAAAATTATCCTATCACTAGTGGTCTAAGATTACTATCTGAAACTTTCCATGGGCTGCTGTATTAGAAGGAGCTAGGCACCCCCAAGTGGCTATAAATGCAACACACCCAATGATTTTGAGAGAGTAGCAGCATCCTTGGCATGGTGAGTGCCACTACGTGACAAGCACTCAACCGGCAGGCAGGGGACCTGTGGAACACTGGCTTTGACATTGATTCACCATGGGAGCCAACAACACGTTTCTTACTGACTCTTGGGGCCTCGGTTCCTGGATCTATACAAGAGGCATCAAGATTCTATGATTCTTAAGACACTAAAAGCACTCTGAAGTGCAGTGATTAGGATAAGTACACTGAGCGATGCTGGATTCACCTAGGGCTCTCTCAAGACTAGAAATCCACACGAGATCTATCATTTATATCCCAGAATCAAAAAGTGGATTCCCCCCCACCAATGTTAAATCCTTCCAGCTCTTAGGTTTATACCTAAGAGTTTCCTTTCATACTGTCATACCCTCACTCCTATGAGATCTCCCCAACATCTCCCCCTGGATCCTGCCCTAACTACACTAAATCAAGATGATCTATTTGGTAAAAAACAAGAGCTCATATTCAAATCATTCCATGTGTTTTTACAAATGTTTTCTTCACAATAACCTAGTTTAAATATTACCCCTATCCAATAGATGAGAAAACTGAGGTTCAAAAAATCCAAGTGCATTACCTATGGCTCTGTCACTGGGCATTAAATAATGGTGGGTCGCCAGGACCTAGACACTCGTCCTGATTCCAGGTCCAGTGCTCCTTTCACTATGCCACACTGTCTCCTTGCAGCATCTTAACTCAAACCACACTGATTCAGAGGATACAACCAGCATACTGAGCATTTGCTCTTCCTTACAGTGGCAGCCCTGTTGGCCTCAATATGAAGTGGAAAAAAGGAAACAACACAAAAGGTTAAAAAGGGTGGTCACTTAATGACTCAGTATAAAATCTGATGAATTTGTCACTTTTTGTTCTTCCAAGAAAAACCTCTTTTGTACAAAACTACATGGAATATAAAATTAGTCCTGGTCTGGAAGCTAAAACACCGACAGTAGGATATTTCACATATCATTCTTTCCCTTTCTTCTCCAACAAAGCTAATGCTTCCACCTAACAAGAACCCTACTGTTCTGCTCAAACTGGCTTAAACCAGAAGCAAAAGCAGTTGCTAAGAAGGCAGGACCATTTTGTCTTTTATTGGGTTAACTTTTTAGCAGCTTTTCTTCCAATGTCAACCTAGACTGACCGGGCGAAAGCTGCGTAAGTCAACAAGGCCCACAATCTGTTAGCTGACTTGGGATGGTTCAGGCCCACTCTAGCCATAACAAATGAAGAGAATCTGAGTTTGCAGTTATAATTGCTTCTTTCCTCCTATATTTCTATTTTGGAAATTCCTTTTTTAAAAGTTTCTTAAAGATTGGATTATGGATCTTCCAATAAAACTTAGTTTACTTAAATAAAAGTGTTTTCTCTCATCTTCTACACCAATTTTTTAAGGTAGGGCTTATTTTTTAAATTAAGCTATCACAGTAATTGTTATTCTTATTATACACTATTTATTTGAAGGACACAACTGGACACTGAGGTCGAACTGAAACTAGCCAGAGAGAGTAATAACTGAGCAGATGGGAAATTTTCCAGATCTGCTACCCAAGTGACCACGAACAAAACATTTAACCTCTGTAAATTTCAGGGGAGTGTTGTTAGACTATATGACGTCTAAGATCTTCCAATTCTAAATCCTATGAGTTAAGAAATGAGCTTTCTGGATACTTGGGCCCAAGAAAAAGCAGAGCATGGTTAAGTCACACGAGTGAAAGCCAGCTAGCTTCCTATGATTTCATCAAGTCCTCACGTCTAGATCGGAACAGGCAAACTCCAAAACCTAACTCTGTGCAGGGTGGATATGAAAGGAAAGAGATTTCCCCACAGTTCAACCACATAGTTACTAAAATTAACTTTCTCCACTCCAACTTTTATGGCACATGGTGTTTTACACTAGAATCTTAAAAAACTTTTATCCTACAAAATGACAAACTGCACCATGATTCCATGCTTCTGTTTTGCAATCTTTACCCGATTCTAATTTCTCCCAAAACTTGAAGTCTCTACCAAATTAACAAAGGAATTGCTCAAATACTGACTGAAATGATCCTCTGGTTGTTGACACTCAGCTAAATCACTTAATAAAATCACAGAATCTTAAGTGCTGAAAGGCACC
Organism: Pseudocheirus occidentalis; assembly: GCA_028646575.1. Lineage (NCBI taxonomy): Eukaryota > Metazoa > Chordata > Mammalia > Diprotodontia > Pseudocheiridae > Pseudocheirus > Pseudocheirus occidentalis. Next base: position 13,060,124 of record CM053600.1, on the reverse strand, counting down.
TCACAGATCAGAAGATCACAGACCTAATGTTGGCAGGCATTCAGAGACCATCTCTTCTAACATTCCCTTTTTAAAAATCAAGGAAACTGAGGGTGAGGAATGTTAAGTGATTTACCAATGGTAACAGATGCTTAAGTAAGCATCAGAGGCAGGACCTGAGACGCAGCATTCACTCAGTAACTGAACATTTCAAAAATTCCCACTACAGTATCTCTGACGTCATTAAACCTCTACTTGAAGACCTCTAGTGTTAGGAAATTAATGACCTACTACTAATATAAACCTTTGTGGACAGCTGAAATTGTTAGGTTATTCCTTATATCTGGTCAAAATCTACCTTTCTGCAACTCACATTTGATGCACCAATTCTGACCAGTAGGGCCAAAGAGAGCAAGTTTAACCCCTCTTCTGCACAATAAACCCTTCAAGTACTTCAAGGTAAAAACTATTTTTTTCTACTTACTAATATCCTTGGATCCTCACAGTGTCAGGACCATAGTAGGTGCCTAAATACATAATTATTGAACAATACATCAGACAACAGGTTTATTAAGACTATAAACTTTAGAGATGGGCCCAAAATCTTAGTAAAAGAGAGATGAGAGCAACACACATAAGACACTCCCCAATGCAGACAGCCATTATGTTTAGTTACTTTCCATCATGAATCCTGCCAACATCAACAAATGCACACCTCAAAACCTGAGAATGAAAGCTTTTTGAAAGATCCTTAAATCTCGTAGAGCTTCTTAAAAACTCAACACAACAAAACAGCTAGAAATGTAATTAGTATATAATAGATAGAATGAAGACAGCTTCATTATCTTATCTAAAATCACTTCTCAGGACCTAAAAAACTTTCTTAACTCAGTGACAAGGAAGTTACAACCCATTAACTTTACCTGTAAGCTATTTGCCTACATCAAAGATTTTGCCATATCTCCCAGAATATACAGGAATCAATAATTTTATCCATAGCTTACTGCATGCTATATGTCAAATTCTTTTACATTTAAGCCTATTACCATTCAAACAATAAATAAGATATATTTTGAAAAGATATTTACAGGACCATCAGCATCACAAGTTTCATGGCTTCAACAGCTACTTCAGGTTCCTTGTCTGTAGTCATGGAAACAATTCGACTCTATTAGATACAAAATGACAAAAAATAAGGAAAATAACACATTTTGTTCAAGATATTCTTCAAGTAACAATACCTATTTTTTATGTCAGTAACAAATGTATTGTTGTTTTAATTTTTTTTATTACCTTCCAAAATAACTACCACATATTTCTTAAGCACAATACTGTATTATAATCTTTCACAGAAATCAATAGTATTCAAAAGTATTCACAGGGTGATGTAGTGTCAGGCTATAAGACACACGCAATCTCAATAATACAAAACTGAAGGGTTTTTTCCACATACAGAAAAATCACTGCAGCCAGAATTAGAAGACAAACCATAGATAGGAGAATTATCTATTTGCCTTAAATGTAGCTGATAAAAGCCTGTCATCCAAAAATCTATGGAGAAGTGACATTAATCTATAAGATTAAGAGCCATTCTCTGATAGGCAATTAGTACAAGCTTATGAAAAGTTTTCAAAAAAAGAAATGTAAGCTTTTAGCAACCAAGACCAAAAAGCAGCTGACATTTCTGTTTCTGTAGTCACATAACACAGCACAATATGGATTCAAAACCACTAATAATCAGAGAATTAGAGATTAATACAACTTTCACATCCATTAAAGTAGAAAAAGTCCAAGGAGGGACCATGTTGCAAAGGTGGTCCTCTATGTCTGAAATACTTTCCTCTTCACTACCACCTCTTAGAATCCCTAGATCAAAAATGGGGAACCTGTGGCTTCAAAGCCATACGTAGCCCTCTAGGTCCTCAAGTGTGGCCCTTCAACTGAATCCAAACTTCAAAGAACAAATCCGCTTAATAAAAGGATTTGTTCTGTAAAAGTTGAACTCATTCAAAAGGCTATACCCAAAGACCCAGATCACAGGTTCCCCACCCGACCTAGATCAATCCACTGCCACCTCCTACATGAGACCTTTCCTGATATCCCCTAACTGCTAGTACCTTCCCTCCAAAATGACCTTGTATTTATTTTGTATATAACTGCATGCGTGTGTGTGTGTGTGTTTTGTCTTTGGATGTGTAATGTCTAGCACAATGCCATAGTGTCCTAATAAATTGTTTTCATTGTTCGCTGTAGTGTTAGAATATAAGTGATTAGATTGTAGAGATCAGCTATTTCTGATCTAAATTACAGAATCACATCACAACCACACCATGTTTAGTGTACATACTAGTCTTTGTATGTTGATTCTGTCTTCCTAAGGCAAAAATCATATTTTGTTTTTGTATCCCCAACAGCAGCAAGCACAATTCTAGGTGACAGATCTATAACTACTAACTTATTTTTGACAATGCCTACCATGTAAACTTTTTTTTCATCAAGAAAGCTTGAAAGTCCTCTATTTCACTAAATGACCGTATTTTCCCCTGAAACATTATACTCAGTTTTGCCGGGCAGGTGATTGTTGGTTTTAATCCCAGCATCTTTGACCTCCGGAATATCATATTCCCAGCCCTCTGATCCCTCAATGTAGAAGCTGCCAGTCCCAGTGTTACCCTGATTGTGTTTCCACAATGTTCAAATTGTTTCTTCTTGGCTGTTTGTAATATTTTCTCCTTGATCTGGGAACTCTGGAACCTGGCTATAATATTCCTAGGAGTTTTCTTTT
>CM053600.1:13037697-13056860 GCA_028646575.1 Pseudocheirus occidentalis | reverse complement strand
CCTTTGCCCACTTATCAATTGGGGAATGACTTGTATTCTTATAAATTTTACTTAATTCCCTGTATATTTTAGAAATGAGGCCTTTATCAGAGACATTGGTTATAAATACCCTTTCCCAATTTCCAACTTCCCTCTTAATCTTGGTTACACTGGCTTTGTTTGTACAGAAACTTTTCAATTTAATGTAATCAAGGTTATCCATTTTGCATTTTATAATGCTCTCCATCTCTTCTTTGATCATAAAGTCTTTCCAACACCATAAATCTGACAGGTAAACTATTCCTTGCTTCACCAGATTATTTACAGTATCAGCCTTTACACCTAGATTGTGAACCCATTTAGACTTGACATAATACTATGTGTATGGTGTTATACTATTATACATAATACTATTGTGTATGGTGTTAGATGATGATCTATGCCCAGTTTCTGCCATACTATATTCCAATTTTCCCAGCATTTTTTGTCAAACAGTGAATTCTTAACCCAGAAATGGGGTTCTTTGGGCTTATCAAATAGTATGTTACTATAGTTGTTGACTACTGAATCTTTTGTACCCAATCTATTCCATTGATCCACTACTCTATTCCTTAGCCAGTACCAGGCAGTTTTGAGGACTGATGCTTTATAATAGAGATTAAAATCTGATACAGCTAGGCCACATTCCCTAACATTTCTTTTCATTAATTGCCTTGATATTCTGGACTTATTGTTCTTCCAAATGAATTTTGTCACGATTTTTTCTAGTTCTATAAAGCAATGTTTTGGGATCTTTGTCAAGAGGTGATTGGTAAATTTTTTCAACCCTCTGGTTGTGCCCTCTGGTTCTAAAACATCAGGGCAATTTTTCTTGAGAATTTCTTGAAGGATGATTTCTAGGCTCTTTTTTTCATGATGGCTTTCAGACAGTCCAATAATTTTTAAAGTATCTCCATTGGATCTATTTTCCAGATCAGTGGTTTTTCCAATGAGATATTTCACATTGCCTTCTGTTTTTTTCATTTGTTTGGATCTATTTAATAGTATCATTTTTTTTTTTTGCCTTTTTTTTGGGAGGGCAATTGGGGTTAAGTGACTTGCCCAAGGTCACATGGCTAGTTGAGTGTTAAGTGTCTGAGGCTAGATTTGAACACAGGTCCTCCCCACTCCAGGGCCAGTGCTCTATTCACTGCACCACCTAGCCGCCCGACTATATAATAGTATCTTGATTCCTCATGAAGTCATTAGCTTCCATTTGCTCCAATGTAATTCTGAAGGAATTATTCTCTTCACTGAACTTTTGAAATTCCTTTTCCATCTGGCAAATTCAGCTTTCTTTTTGGCACTCTTCTCCTCATAGGCTTTTTGAGCCTCTTTTGCCATTTCAGTTCATCTGTTTTTTTAAGGTGTTATTTTCTTCAGTCAGGTTGTTGACTCTCTTTTCATGATTTTCTTGCATCATTCTCATTTCTCTTCCCAATTTTTCTTCCACTTCTCTTATTTGGATTTCAAAATCCTTCTTAAGCTCCTCTATGGCCTGTAATCAATTCATATTTTTCTCTTGGAAGCTTTTGATGCAGGAGTTCTGACTTGGCTGTCTTCCTGCTCTTCCATGCTTTGATCCTTTTTGTCCCCAAAAAAAGAATATGAAGTTGGATTGCTGTGCTTGCTTTGCTTCCTTTGCTTGCTCATGTTGCCACTCAATTACTTGACTTTTGAGCTCTTTGCCAGGGTAGAACTCTGCTTCCAGAGAGGAGAGCTTTGTCCCAAATTGCTCGGGATTTTGCAGCTGCCAGAGCTATAAACTGGGTGCCTGCCCTCTTTCAAGCCTCCACAGGCTCTGGCACCTGGTCACACACCCCAAGACCTCCTCCCGAGACAGCAATCCAGATCCAAGCATGTTAAAGCAAGAGTGATTACCCCTCAGAATGGTCACTTGGTCCTCCTATGATCTGCAGACCAGGAGCTCTGAAGCAGTCACATGGAGGTGGCTGCACAGCCACTGCACCTGAGCTGCTCCTCCCTTCAGAGGACAGAGGCTGGACCACACTCTCCATCCCTCTGTTCCCAAAATCCACAATGACCTTTTACTTTGCCTTTCCCTTTTATGGGTTGATAATTCTGGAAACTGCCACAGCTGCTGGTGAATCATTCTCCCTAAGTCTCTCCAGCCCAGGCTGATTGGGGGCCACCCTGGGGCTAAAAGTGCAGGCTCATGCAGAGCTGAGCTCAGATCCCAGTGCACTGTGATGGACCCTTCCTCCCAGGCTGCCAGGCTGCCTTCAGCGGGAGATTTGTTTCTCTATGAAACTTTGTGGGTTCTGTAGCTCTACAAGTTTGTTTAGAGTCATATTTTATAGGTATCTGAGGTGGTTATGTGGGGAGCTCATGGAGTTTTCCTGCTTCTACGCCACCATCTTCCCTAATGATCTTTAGAAACAGATCTAGTAGGGGTATTTCTGAGTCAAAGGGATAGGCAGTTTAATTAACCCTTTGGGCATAATTCCAGATTGCTCTCTAGAATGGTAAATCAGTTCATAGTTCCAACAATGAATGTGTCTCAATTCTTTCATATTCCCTCCAAAATTTGTCTATTTCCCCTTAAATCATTTTAGTCAATCTGGTAGGTGTAAAATGTTATCTCAAAGTTATTTTCATTTTAATTTCTCTAATCAATAATAATTTAGAGCATTTTTATATGACTATAAATTGTTTTTTAATTAGAAAACTATCTGTTTATAGGTAGTTATATTTGGCCATTTATCAATTGAGAAATGACTTGTATTAATACAGATTTGACAAAGTTCTTTATGTATCTGGGATACGAGACTTACCTGAGAAACTATCTACAAATATTCTTCCCCAATTTCCTGATTGCCGTGTGATCTTGGCTACATTTCTTTTATTTATATGAAAACGTTTTAATTAATGTAATAAAAATTATCCATTTATACCCTACTCTGCTCTCTCATTTATTCATAAATTGTTTACCTATCTATAAGTCTAAGAAGTAATATGTTCCATTTTTTAAAGTTTTCTTATATTTACAAGAAATACAAAATACTTCTCTATTTATATCTAGGTTATATGGTGTTAAATATTGGTCTACGCCCAATTTCTGCCATACTGCTTTCCTGTTTTCCAAACAATTTTTATCAAATAACAAATTCTTACTCCAAAGTCTTAAGTATTACAAGTCAAATACAAGGTTACTAAATTTGTTTGCTGCTTCAAATTATATGTCTACTCTGTTCCACTGATCTAGTTTTCTATTTCTTAGCCAGTTGCAGATAATTTTGATAATTGCTGTCTTATAATATAGTTTAAGATATGGTACTGCTAAATTTCCTTTTTTTCATAATGGTAATATAAATGGGAAGATCTTTCCCATTTATTAACAGGCCATGTAATCTGCTTAAGCCACATGGAAGCCTAAGACACATGAGTTTGAGTCACATGAAGCCTGTGGTGGGAGGAGCTTGCTGACTTGATGGAGCAGAACCAGAGAAACTGGTCAGAGTAGTTAGAGCTGAGGGAGACAGAGGAAGCAGGCAACAAACTGAGAGTGTTCATTTGTGGGAAGGTCCTACCAGGGGGAAGACTTGGGGATGGCAGTGCCCCCTGCATTGTTACTGTATATAGATTTCTTTGTTGCTATGATGGATTTGGCTTTCTGGTGCTGGGATTAGACTTTCTAATGTTTGAATAAATGTTTTGGTTCTGTTTTCCATGTGGAGAATCTGTTATACTTTGTGATTAAGAATTATGCAGGCATATTTACAGCCACCAGAGGTGTTGTAAATATCACATTCGTGCTACAACTTTACATTTTTTTCATTACCTCCTCTGATATTCTTAACTTTATGTTCTTCCAAAATGATTTTTCTAATTCAGTAAAATAAGCTTTTGATAATTTAATTGGAATGGTACTGAATATATCAATCAGTGTAGGTAAAACTGTCATTTCTGTAATAATGGCCCTGCCTACCTGCAATTAGTATTTCTTCAATTATTTAATTATTTTATGCATATAGTTTTTCATACTTTTGTTTATATAATCGCTGAGTTTCTTGGCAGCTGTATTCCCAGGTATTTTATACTGCCTAGAGTTATTCAAATGGAGCACCTTTTACTATCTCTTTTTTCAGGGTACTGTTTGTGATATATAAGAACGCTGATGATCGGGGCGGCTAGGTGGCGCAGTGAATAGAGTACCGGCCCTGGAGTCAGGAGTACCTGAGTTCAAATCCGGCCTCAGACACTTAACACAAAAAACTAGCCGTGTGACCTTGGGCAAGTCACTTAACCCCAACTGCCCTCCAAAAAGCAAAAAAAAAAAAAAAAAAGAATGCTGATGATTTATGTGGATTTACCTTATATCCTGCTACTTTGCTAAAATTACTGTTTCAACTAACTCTTTAGTTAAGTCTTTGGGATTTTCCAAGTATTTCATATCATCTGCAAAAAGAGATAGCTTTATTACCTCATTCCCTATTCTGATTATTTCTATTTCTTTTTCTTCTCTTATTGCTATTGCTAAGATTTCCAATACAATACTGAATAATAGGTGACAGTGGGCATCCTTGTTTCACAGCTGATCTTATCAGAAAGGCTTCCAGCTTATTACTATTACGAGCAATGCTTGTTCTTGTTTTAGATAAATGCTTTTTATCAATTTAAGGAAAAATCCACTTACATCTACACTTTCAAGTGTTTTTAATAGAAATGAGTGTTATACTTTATCAAAAGCTTTTTCTGCATTTAATGATACAATGATGATTTGTTTTAAACTTTTATTATTGCTATAATAAACAGTTAATAGTTTTCCTTATATTAAACCATCCTTGCCTTCGTGTTATAAATCACAGTTGGACATATTGTATAATCTTTGTAATATATATTGTTGTAATCCTTTAGCTAGTATTGTATTTAGGAGTTTTGCATAATATTCATTAATGAAATTGGTCTATAATTTTCCTTCTGATTTTACTCTTCCTGGTTTAGGTATCAGTATCACATTTATTTATAAAAGTGGTTTGGGAGGATTTTTTGCCTATTTTTCAATATTTATTTAATACTGAAATTAGTTTATCTTTTAAATATTGGATAAAAATTCATGTGAAATCTATCTGGTCCTGGTACTTTCTCTTAGGAAGCTCATTTATGGCTGGTTCCATTTCTTTTTCTAAAATAAGTCTACTTAGATATTCTAGTTCCTCTTCTGCTAATCTAGGAAATTTATATTGTAAATATTATTCCATTTCACTTAAATGGTTAAATTTATTGACACATAACTGGGCAAAATAACTCCTACTAATTGCCTTCATTTCATCTTTGTTAGTGACTTATTCTTTTCATTTTTAATACTAGTGATTTGGTTTGCTTTTTTTAAAATCAAATTAACCAATGGTTTACCTATTTTATTGTATTTTTTTCGTGAAACCAGCTCCTAGTTTTATTAATGCAACAGTTTTCTTACACTCAATTTTATTAATCTCATCTTTAATCTTTAGGATTTCCAATTTCATATTAATCAGGAATTTTTAGATTGCTCTTTTCCTAGTTTTTTCAATTGTATACCCAATTTATTGTTCTACTCTTTTTTCTATTTTATTGATGTAAGCTTTTAGATACAAATTTTCTGCTGATCACTGATTTTGCTTTATCCCATAGGTTTTGATATGTTGATTTTGTCATACTCTTTAATGAAATTTTTGTTTCTATGATTTGTTAACCCATTCATTCTTTAACATTAGATTGTTTACTTTCTAATTAATTTTTAATTTGTTTCTATGGTCCCTTATTAAACATAATTTTATTGCATTATGATCTGAAAAGAATATTTTTACAATTTCTGCTTTTAACTATAAGTTTTATGTCCTAATGTAAGAGCAATCTTAGTAGAGGTGTCATGAACCACTGAAAAAAGGGTGTATTCCTTTCTATCTCCATTCAATTCTCTCCAGATAGCTATCCTATCAAGCTCATCTAAAATTCCATCCACTTCTTAGACTTTCTTTTTATTTATTTTTTGGTTAGACTTATCTAGTCCTAAGAAAGGAAGATTAAAGTCCCTTACTATTATAATACTACTATCTATCTGTAATTCATTTCTTTTTAAAATTTAGATGCTATAATATTTCATGCATAGAGGTTCAGTATTGATATTGTTTCATTTTCTATGGTACCTTTTATCAAAATGTAGTTACCCTATTTATCTTTTTTTAATTAAATTTATTTTATCACCTTTGGTTTGTCTAATTAAATCTGTTTTAATTACATCTATTTTTCTGAGATCGGGTAATTCCTACTCCTGCCTTTTTTGAATCAGCTCAAACATAAATTCTACTCCAACACGTCATTTTAACCATGTGTATGTCTCATTATTAAACGTATCTCTTGTAAACATATAGCTGGATTCTGATTTTAATCCGTTCTGCTCTGTATCTGTTTTATGGGTAAGATAATATTTGTAAAGCACTTAAAAGCACTTAGCACAATGCCTAGAACACAGGAGGTACTATATAAATTCCCTTTCCGCCCCCAAAAAGAAAACAGATAGTTAAAAAATGGGAAATGGTTAAACAAATTGTAGTAGATGAACATAATGGAATATTAGTGCTAACAAAGGCAAGAAGGAACCTTAGAGGTCATCAAGTACAACTTTAATTTTGCAGATGAGGAAATTGAGGCTGAGAGTGGATAAGAGACTTACCCAGAGAGACACAGCTATGAAGTGTCTAAAAAAGGATTTGAACTTGGGTTTTCTTGTCTCTAGAAACAGGATTCTATCCACTATACTACCAAATAATCACAAAGCAATCTGAAGAGTGTGGTCTAACAGTGGCAACTGAAAGTGAAAACAAAAAGAAAAACTAAAAACCAAAATGCTGATTGACTTGTTCTATCCAGTTTGTCTGTTTCTGGTCAAGACAAAAAAAATAAGGGCTGCTCTAGAATTGATGAATAAACATTTATTAAACATATATGCCAAACACTGGGAATTAGCCCTACTGACTTAATGAAAAGAATGCCTTTATGTCAAGTAATCCAAAGAGAATAACAATATTCCATTCCAAAAATCTCACCATAGTCAGAGAGGGCCAGAAAGAGTTCTATATTCACACTTCCTAAAAGAGGAGCAGCTAGACTTATTCTCAGTGACAAGAAACAGAGGAAGGATGAAAAGGGAAAGAAGCAATACTGCTTACCTTGAATCTGGTATTAAAAAGGCCCATCTTAAAAACAAGTTCTTTGTGTTCATAAAGTCCTCGAAGTCCCTGAAGGCACTTCAGCCGCACCTCTGCCTGCTGTAAAACAAGAAGACTCTGCTACCAATCACAATCAACATGAACAAAGACAACTTCTCCAATTTACAGTCACTTAAACAAATCCTCAAAAACTGTCTCGCGTGAACCAAAAATTCTGGGCACTCAGTTAAGTTAGGGACACAAAGACAAAAAATGAAGCAGACTGCTATTAAGAAGCTTAACTTCTGTCAAGAGAGATGACATACACTGTGGGAACTATATACTAAATAAATATAAGGGAGGAAGAACTGAGAGAAGTTTCACGTAGAAGGTGGTGGTGGTGGCTGTTCAGTCGTTTTTCCAGTAATTTCCGTCTCCTTGTGACCTGATTTGGGGTCTTCTTGGCAAAGACAATGGAGTGGTTTGCCATTTCCTTCTCCAGCTCTTCTTACAGAAGAAGAAGCTGAGGCAAACAGGGTTAACTGACTTTCTCAGAGTCTTCCTTATTCTAGAAACAGCATTCTATCCACTTTACCACTTTGTTAGCCTATAGGCGATGGTAACTGAGTAACCTGAAAGAAGTGAAGGATTCTGTGAGGGGAAGGTGAGGAGGAAGCACATTCCTGGCATAAACGAAGGCTTAGAAATGGGAGATGGAGGGTCATGTGTGAGTAACAAAAAGAAGGCCAGTTAAGGCTGAGCCTTAGAATATTTATAATGAAGATGAGAGATTAGGACCAAGTCATAAAGGGCTTTAAAAGTGAAATTGAGGAGTTTTTATCCTACAAGTAATGGGGATACACCAGTTTAGCCACTGGTATCATCTCCACAATCCAAAATATTTCCTTCTATTTCAGAAACATATTCTTGGCATTAATTTTTCAAATAATGTATGAGAATTTGTGCATGGCTTATTTAATTACCGTGTGAACATCTAAGTGATTCACAAAAATTGGTCTGGGAAGTAAAGAAGGGGAAATCATTATTAGTATAATTATCCTTTTGCTTCTGAGGGGAAAAGAGAGAAGGAGACATGAAATTTTTTCAACTTAATTTTCCTTTCCAATTTTTATTTTACATCCTCTCGACTCTCCCCACCACTGTGCTCTATCTGCAACAAGTAGACTGCTTCAATAGAATAAATGTAGGAATAAGACTTCCCCCCGATTTATGTTAGTTACAATGTCCTGCACCAAGATTCCATTACATCAGCAGAAAATGATTAACAAAAAGCCAATAAGCAAAGAACCTACAAGGCAGGGCCCTGCAATGCTTTTTGATTCAGGGCACAGGTAGTTACAATAATAACATTCATCAGACACACATTACCTTTTCAAAGAAATAGACTAAGTCTGAAATTAACCAAGAAAAAAAAAACTGGAAAACACAAAGCACGAATTATTTGAAAATTTTATTAGATTCTCCAAAACAACAGTCTTTGGAGCTGAAGTGATTAGTCAATTGTTTTTTCTGGTTCATTGGTTTCCTTTTAAAGCAAAGTAAACAATGATCTATACAGTTACTATTAACCATAAAATACAGAGAGCATGCCCTGCTGACTTTATGGTGTTAGTCTCCTATCAAAAGTAACCCATCGCAAAGCCAAAATTGAACTATCTGGTAATAACATAAGGCTTCACGTTTAATTTATTTAGAATTCACCAGCCATCTCAAAAATGTAAATCTTGTCATCTGCAACAATATTAAGAGAAAGAACAAGAAAATGAAAATGCTTTATAATTATAATGACCCAACCCAGCAGTGGAGAAGACATGAGAAAACACACTTTCTTGTTTCATTTCAGAGGTGGGGAATTATGGGTGGGCATATTATAGTCAAACATAGTCAATGATTGGGCTGATTTGGCTAATTTTTTAACTCATTGTTACAAAAGAAGTATCACTAAGTATGGGAAGGGAGTGGGCATATTCAGGAATTAATATGATGTACAAAAGATGTCAACTGAATCAATCTATGAGAAAAAGAAACTTGACTGCTTTATGCTGCTAAACTGCATTCTTTAAAAAACATTCTACAAAAGCTGACAATTCTAATGTCAACTGGTAGGTAATAAGTTTTTTGAATAATTTCTACTTGTTTTATTTTTTCAAGAAAAGAAAAGGAAGAAAACTCACCTTATCATATAACATCCAACCAACATATTTCAGGTAAGTATCATTTAAAAACATATTTGGGTACAATTTCAGCCAACTTCCCATCTCCTCAATGCAAACTATTCTGATTTCAGGAATAACATCACTATGAAAACAAGGTTAAAAATGCATTAAGAACAGCTAAACAGAAATTATTTTGTACTAAGTACATTTGGAACAATGTAACTAAGATTACTGAAGTCTGAAAACTTATCCAAACATAAGAATAAAACTCTCGGAACACTTAACCTAGTTTTTAAATGTGTGTTAGTCAAGTCAAAGAAACCCCAAATACCAGCAATCCTTTTCAAACAAGAATCCAAGGACTGATAAAAGAATAAGCCCTAATTATTTTAAAATCTATACAAGTCCAATGAACCAGAATTCTAAATCAAAAGTTTAAAGTAACCAAGTGGTGGTCAAGATACAATGAAGTGAAAGTACAGGCAAACAACTGAAAATTGCTATGGTAGTTCCAAAAAGAGAGGAGTCAGTTATGGCTAACAGAGAAGGACAAGGAGACAAAGGGAAAGTTTCTTGGGGAAAAGTAGTATTTGAGATGAGACTTTTAATACAGGTTGCAATATATAAGAATACAGCACAAACAGAGATGCTAAGGTGTGAGGAATGGTGGAATTCTAACTAAAAAAGAATGGTAGGAACAAGAGAAAGGAGATAAAAAAAATTGTAGAGGACATGAAATGAAGATTAAGATAAGAATCAAGAGACGGAAGTTTCTATAAGATTGTGTAGAACTTTACATGCCAAACTAAGGAGTTCAGGCTTCAGTCAACAGCATCCAAAAGTGTCATGTCATAGTGGACAGAGAACGAGCCTCAAAGCCAGCAAGAACCAGGTTCAAGTCTCATTGGCGACTCATCCTAGCTATACGGCCTTAGACAAATGACATAACCTCTCAGGGCTTTGGGCAACTCTCTAAGCTGTCAGTTACAGAGAAGGTGCTGACCGACATCCGTTAAGAGTTGCCTCACAAAAAAGTTCCCTATAACCATGAAGTCCTAGTTCTTGTCTCTAGTCCCAGTCCTTGCTGTACCCTTCTCTTTACATATGAGGAGAGTGAGGTGTAAGGCAGTTAAATCTCCCAGATGGAGAACAAGCTTCAGAGGCAGCATTTGAACACAAGTCTTCTGCCCAGAGCCCATTTTCTTTCTACAGTGGACAATCAAGAATCGCTAAAGGTTTTTGGCAAAGGTAGTTGATGTGATCAAAGCTATTCGCTAGGATGATTATCTGACAACAAAGAGACTAGTAGAAACTAGAGATGAAAAGACTGGTTAAGATATTCTTGAAATCAACTAGGTAAGAGATAATGAGTGTTTATAAGAGGAAAAGCGGGAACAGAAAAGATGGATGTGAAAGGAAATGACAAAAGATAGGATTTAACTGCTTAGATAATGATGGAAGATGAGAGATGGAGAAGAATCCATCTCTATGGATTAAAGCTGTATCAATATAGCTAAATGGAAAGTCCTGGAGAGCAGAAAACATGCTATGCATGAGTTTGTTGTTTTCTTTTAATTGTTTTTAAATAACTAATATCCTTACCGATAGCGCTGCACAAAGGTCCCTCTAAAAAGCGCATTCATCATATTTTCAATTTCCACAGGTTTCTGCTGACACTGAAAGACAAAAAGTAGAGCAACTACAATCCACCATCTGAGAGGCCAAAAGATCCTGAAGATTTTATAGCAGCAAAATGGAGAAATCAGCAATGCTGTTTCAGGCCATAAGCATTCATACCTATTCTTTCAGCAGGCCATTCTAGCCAAAGGCTGTAGGCTTTCTATTTTTTCTTCTCTAGTTCCCAAGTGCAGAAAGACCCTCTTGCAATTCTGCCCTTTCTCCAATCTGTTACTACTCTCCTTGGTGCTGTCTTCACATGCACCCTTTACTCCCTCCACCCAAAAAGACTGTAGGTTTTCTATGATTCCAAAATATTGAAGTCAAGTCTGACTACTAAGGTCTCTTCCAACTCTAAGATTGAGATGACTTTGTTTGGTCCAAGACAACTGGAAAATGCTGGGAGATATCATGGTGTAGTGGGACAAGTGCTGGCTTGGACTCTACAAAGACTTGGGATCAAACTATGCTTCTGTTGCTTACTACTGGCTATGCAGTCCTACTCAGAATTTTACAGTCTTTATAATCACTGTACTATGAAGTTAACATAGGTGAAATGTAAGTTATTATTTGCAACCAAGGTATGGTAGGAAAAAGAAGAAAAGAAACACTTCTCTTCTCATGGTATGTATAATATGGTAACTAGTCAGTATTTCTATCATCTCATCAACATAGAATTGTCCCTCAGAATTGTAACCAAGGGACCAAGAGCAGCATTGATAGCATTAGCTTTCAATACTTCTAGCTCAGAGTAGAACAAAAATGTTATCAGGATGCTAGAAATACTTAGGCATCAGAGGATTGAAGCATTACTGTTTGGGGTACTATGAAATAAAATTCCTTTATAGTCAGGTGATCATCACTATTTACTGAATCCTATGTAACTTAAAAGCTGATGTTAACTGAACAGAATGCTCGCTAAAAATGACTGGTTATTTATTCTCCATTTCTCATTTTCAAACTCTCAGATCTACACTGCCGATAAGCAATGTGGCTCAGTGGACAGAGAGCCAATTTCAGAATCAGGAAGACCAGAGTTCAAGCCCTGCCTCTGACAAACTAAAAACCATAAGCAAGTTATTTAACATCACACTGCCCCAGACAACTGTGCAAGACTACATAAGCTACAATGCTGATCTATATTGCTGAAGAGGGTCCTCACTGTGAATTCCCTATAACAAAGAAATCACAGGTCTAGGTTAAAAAAAAAGCCCACAACTGTCGGTAACTGTGTACCCTTCCCCAAGTGTATGGTAAGTACTCAGCCCACAGTAAGCACTATCAGACCTCTCTCCTTTGTCTGTCAAGCTCATCCAGTCGAGGGCCAGCTTCGCCCTCAGGGGTCCTGCTCTTCTCTACTTCATAAAGCTGCTGAGCATTATGGATGCTGACATCGAGATTCTGAATCACGCTCACAAGTGCTGTCACCAGCTTCAGTGCTGAAATGTAAGAGAGTGTAAAACTAACAAAAGTCGCTGAATTAAATGGCGTTGAGCATAAAAACTTCATCTCCTAAGCACCAAAAGGCTAGAAAAGGGAGAAACAAAATAGAGAAGGTAATAGAAGAGACATGGCAAAAGTAAGCTGATCACAGTAGTCATTGTGAGATTAGTTATAAGTAAAATATAAGCAAATTAATCATAAGACTATTTTAACAAATTAAATATTCAGCACTGTAAAAGAAAATGATTTATCATTTAAGTATTAAGAAAGACCAATAAGTATTTTACCACAACAAAGCATATACAGGAGCATCTTAGCTCACCAAACAGTCTTAGATAAGGTTTGTATAATCACAGAGAAGGAAGAATAAATATTAATTCTATAATGACTGAGATGAAAGGCAAGATGGGCGAGGGAAACCGAATTCACTAGCTGAAAAAACCTCTTTGGGGGGATCAGATGACAATATAATTTCTTCTTAAATCTGTTTCCTTTAGCAACCACAGATCTAGACTTTAATCAAATAACAAGGCACTTTCCCCCCAATTTGTCCTATTACAATAGAAAATGTCATTTCCCCCCTATTTTTATTACTAAGCTGTCAATTTTATAATGAATCCATAGCAAAATAGCTCCAAACTGAGATAATGCTGTAGGAGGCTCCCCAAAACCACTTGTATTTAGTTAGTACTTTTTTATAAAAATAATCTTTCCTCAAGTTCTTTCTAATAAATAAAAAATAAGTACTTATTGAATAAGTCTTTTCAGCACTGGGTGAGATATCTAGGGGAAGAAAAAGAAGTATAAGAAACAGCTCCTGCCATCTGGCTCCAAAGAAGAGATTTGGGTATGCACCTTCCTTCTGTCCTTGCCAAGACAGGAGTGCTTTGTTGTGAAAACCTACATATGTCAGACTTGGTTAACATGTTGAATTTTGTCGGACAGAGTTTTTTTGTCTACTCTGTCTTTCTTATTCTTTGTTACACTGGATGGTTCTACGGTAGGAGGGAAGAGGGCTATCTCAGTAAATGCAGATGATTAAAAAAAAGCAAGACAATTTTTAAAGGAAGTCCCTTATTGCAAGGACCTTAAGAAGGCATTTAGGGAGACAAGATATATACACATGAAAAAGATAACAATATAAGACAGTATATGATGAGTTGCAAGTAAGAAATATCAACAACAGGGGCAGTAATTCAGAGAAGCTTACGATGATGGCCTAGGATGGTGAAGAAAGGACTCATGGAAAAGGCTTTGAAGAATGAACAGAATTGGCACAGACAGAAAAGGGGTGAAGGCATTCTAGGGGGGAAATGGCATCAACAAAGGCACAGAGGCAAGAAAGATATTCAGGGTACAAACAAGCACAACATTTTGACTTAAGAGTTCATGCCATGGAGTAATGTCGGAGGTAAGGAAGGGCAGGGTGGATCCAAATGATGCCTTTGCCCAAGTTTGGCCATGGGAAGCACAGCTTACACCCAGAACCAAATGACACATACGTCTGTATCATCACAGGAAAGAAGCAAACCCATGTAAGAAAGCAACACAAAAGTACAAAGGACTCCTCTGAACATGCAGTGATAATTGCCACCTGCGCGCCTTTGCTCATCCATTTCTCCTGGCTAGAATGTCCTCTTCTCCACTTAGCTCGAGTCTTACCTCTTCCCTCCTGCCTCATCACCCCAACCCTTGAGAGTCTCTCTGTCATCTTAACACTAAATCAATTTTCCTTTTTGCATTTGATCATGAAGTACACATTATAGCATTAAGTTAAGTTTTCAGGCGTTAGTCTTCTCTCCCCAACTCTCACAAACTTTTTGAAGTCAAGAACTGTATCATTTATTTTATTACATCTCATTATCTCTTCCACAAATTTGCCACAGTGCTTGAAAACACAATAAGCCATGTTAAAAAAAAAAAAAAAAAGAATTTACTAAATGAAAAAGAGGTTTCAAAAGGTATTTTTTCACCTTAAAACCAATTCCATGACCCAATGGGCCATAAAGATATTGGTCCTAAACTACATTTTGATTCTTCCTTTTGAGGTTATGACCACCGTAACAATCCAAGTGCAATGCTAGAAGAAATGCGTAAGAACTGACCTGCAAAGGTACTGGTATGCCGGAATGCTCTCACTACAGAGCCCGTGAGTCCTGAGAGAAGGGAAGTGATTGTGTTCATCAGATAACCATCGTAGAGAATGCTGTACTGACACTGTTGAATCAACACTGCTGTAAATTCACAGAAATTAGCCTTAAATTTTTTCCAGTGGGGTCCAGGCTTAACAAGTGGGTAACCTTCATCTTCCTGTGTTTGAAAAAGAGAGATGGCATTTCAATTGAGATGAAAAAATAATGCATAAAAGAACAAAGCCAAAAACAAGTCATTTACGTTTTGCTCCTATCCGAAAAGTTACCCTAATCTAATTGCAAAAACAAAAACTTTGTATTCAGAAAAGAAAAAAAGCTAAATTATAATGTCCTGTCATATCTAAGACCATAGAGCACTGCCCACAGGCAGAAACACCCACATACGAGTATTAAAGGGTCACGGCATTAGAAAGGTTGAGAACCACTGCTCTAGAATGTTACAGATTACACTGACACGGAGACAGAAAAAGAGTATAATTAAAATATTCATTCAATTCACGAATGGACAGTATTAATTCGGTTCATTTCATGTATACGTGAAATACTAGAACTTGACAAACATACAACCTCTGAAGAGAACGAAAATAAGCAAAGGTTTTACCAACTCCATTGGCCATGTCACTGTTAAGATCCACGGGCGAACCATAATTCTCTTATACTGCAACCCTGTTTCCTACAGGTAATTATAGAAAAAAGACTTTAATTTACATTTTTAGGATTAATTTGAGTCCATATTGAATTTTAGATACAGATTTACACTAAAAATAGAATTACATACATATGAAATAAAAGCATAACCAACAAAACTAAAATTACAGAAAGTGGAATAATGTTGCTCCAACTGTGACTGAGGTGATTTTCCTTTTACCAATTTATTATTTTAAGAAATCTCCTAAACAGAGACAAGGACCTCATTTATTCTAAATCTGGGAGATTTCCTTCTATTATTAAATACTAAGCATACTCACAACCCCTAAGAAACAAACTGTAACTCTTAATGAGTGTACCAAGTCCAATGGCCACACATGTGCTTCAAACAGATTTTACCCCTCAACTTTCTTCAACTAAGTAAGAAGAGTCATGACCAAAACATCTTTTGTGTATGGTGATACAACATGGTTCTCAAAGACCACAAATATATAAATGCTCCCTACAGAGCCTAGCAAAGAATGAGATTATTAAATTAAGAAATCACTCAATGGTTAAAAAGAGTCTAATGGGATTCTCTCAGATAAGATGAAGAATAAAATCAGGTACCTTTGATTATAAGCTTATAAATAAAACCACTTTAATATTTCAATCCCACTTATTTAAAGTCATGATTGCCTTAGTCTGAACAGGTAACCTATGTCTATAATGTGCAAAGGGACACTGAGAAAAAATCCTTCCTCTATTTTCTATGATCCTTTTTTCTTCCTTTCTTTTTGTAGAGCAGCGTGGCCTAATATAGAGTCCTTAACTCTTTTGAGGCATAGGTCCCCTTTGACAGTTTGGTGAAGCTTATGGACCTCTCCTCATAATGCTTTTAATTATATAAAACAAAATACACAGGACTACAGGGGAATCTAGTTACAGCTGAGATTCTAAGTTATTTCAAGTTTAGCATATGAATGAAGTCTTACCTCATCAAACTTCTCAATCATTTTTTTCAAAATGTCAGCGCTATGTAAACTTTGGTACATCTCAGCCGTCACCAACCCTAGATGTAATGAATGGAAAAGGAGGTCTAAGAATGACGGAGTCAAGTATAAACAAATGTATTAGATACCTATATTGTGGCAGTATGACACAGCGGAAAGACTGGCTTTGGTAAGAGAGGACCTGGTCTGAAATTCTAGCTCTACTCAACTGCAATGTGACCATAGGCTCATCATTTAAGCCTAGGAATCTCAGTTTCCTCCTGTGTAAATCAAAGAGGCTGAACTAAACGAAGATTTCCTCTAAGGTTAAATTTGTGATCCTAAAAGCACTGGGTCATATTTTAAGCCACTTTCAAAGTTGTCTATCTTTAAGGAGAATATTCACACAATTTTCAAAATGGCCCTAAAGAATCCTCAATTACAAATCCCATAAGGTATCTGCTAGAAGTATTTTTGGGTTTGAGGACAGATAGGGCTGAAAAACAGACATGAAATTAGGCGTTTCACTAAACCACTGTGGAAACTGGAAATTCATACTGTCAATTTCCAAAGTGTTCTCTACAAAAAATAAAATATAAAATTCCTTTTCCTTTCTACCAAGTCCAAAACTTTTCCAATTTTGAAGCACACTGGGGCGGCTAGGTGGCGCATGTGAGTAGAGCGCCGGCTCTGGAGGTAGAAGACCTGAGTTCAACTCCAGCCTCAGACACTTGACAACACTAACTAGCCGTGTGACTTTGAGCAAATCACTTAACCCCAACTGCCCTCCAAAAAAAAAGAAAGAAAGAAGCACACCAACAGGAACAACCTGAATTATAAGGAACTTTCCACTCAACAATCAAAAGTCTCCTTTATAAACCAACTATCAGGCGGCTAAGTGGCACAGTAAAGGGTGGCTAGGTGGTGCAGTAAATAGAGCACCGGCCCTGGAGTCAGGAGTACCTGAGTTCAAATCCGGCCTCAGACACAACACACACAAAAAAAACTAGCCGTGTGACCTTGGGCAAGTCACTTAACCCCAATAAATAAATAAACAAACAAACAAACAAACAAATAAATAAATAAATAAATAAGCAAGCCAGCTATCCAGGACAGTTGTGCCCCAACTCCCAAAAACTAAGGCCAATGTGAATTATGACTATGGAACAGCAATGCATGCAAGATTTAGCTTATACCTAACTAAACATTCTAAACGTATATCCACCAGGGGCAGCTAGGTGACGCAGTCAATAGAGCATCGGCCTTGGAGTCAGAAGGACCTGATTTCAAACCCGGCCTCAGACACTCTACCCAAAAACTAGCCGTGTGACCTTGGGCAAGTCACTTAACCCCCACTGCCCTCCAAAAAATTAAAAAATAAAAATAAAAGTATATCCACCACAAGGAAACAATTACCTTGACAACCAGAACACTGAATAAAGAAATTGATGAGATCCAGAAGTGCTAAGTCCCTGTCTTCTTTATAGGCTTCAATCCAGTCATCTACCACTGACTGACAGAAAACAGACAATGAATATTTAGAAAACAATTGAATACCTCTGAAATAATGGTATTGAAAGACCATTCATCTTAAAAGACCATGTCAAATCAAGCTTTTATTACATATAGTTACAATTTGTGAGACATGGCTTTACGTAACTATATCACAAACAAGTTTTAAATGTATTTCCTCGAGATCAGAAAAACAAACATTAAGAATGACAGCAACTGTAAAAAACTTTTATGCAAAAGCAGCCATACAAGCGTGATACTGGACAATGTATTATCTGTAACTGGTTTCCTTTTCTCAATACACACATGCAAAGGTAGCCCATACATGCTCTGAAATTTAGCTAGCAAGTGACTAAACATAAAATTATATATTTATGTTCTATATTATATTTTCCAAAGATCAAAAAGGGAAAAAGGGGCAGGGAGGGCATGAACTGGTTCCTTCTGTCGTATAAAGCAAAAGGACAGGGAGCAGATACGTGAAGGACAACCAAATCCAGCTATAGCTCGGTACAGCGGAAGGACAAACCAACAAACAGCACTCCCACAGCTGAATCACCCTAAGTCCAGGTTATCTACACGGGGATGTACCTGCATAGCTCTCTTCCCCAAGCTGACCACCTCAAAGAGGGTGACTTCTTCCACCATTTCTTCAACTTCATCTTCATTGCTCTCTGGTTGACTCGCCCTCTTCCTTGAAATGCTCTTCTTTCTGACGTTTTCGCACTGCTCTCGGACATTCCTTCTTCCTTTCTAAAACCAAAGTTTTCCAAAGGAATTATCATAAATCTGCTTGTCAATGAAACATTAGTCCAAGCACAAAGAAAGACAGAGTTATTCTAAGTCAAATCTTTAACAAAAATTCTGAAATTCAGCAGCAGAGCCAAGATGGCAGAGTAAAAGCAGGAACTAGCTTGAGCTCCCACTCCAACCACCTCTTAATACCTGTAAAAAAAAAAAATTACTCCAAACAAATTTCAGAGCTACAGAACCCACAAAGTGACAGGGAGAAATAAATCTCCCACTGAAGCCAGCCAACAGGCACCAGGCTGGGAGCCAAGCACAGTCTCGCATGAGCTGCACAGACCCAAGCTTGCAACCCAGACCAGCAAGAACAGACTTCAGGAGAGTCAATCACCAGTAGTTGTGGCAGTTTACAGACTTCTCAACCCATAAACGCCAAACAGAAAGTAAAAGGTCAGTATGGAACTCTGGAGAGCATGGTCCAAGCCCTGCCCCCAGGTGTAATGCCAATCAGCAATAGATTCCTGAGAGAATGCTACTGTGAAGAGCTTCTAAGATTCGGATTACACAGTATTAGTGAACACTCTGTTTATTCCATTACAAATCTTTATTCAGTACAATGTTCACAGTTTCAACAGTTCACAATATTATATACAATCTTCAGAACAA
>CM053600.1:12994651-13037197 GCA_028646575.1 Pseudocheirus occidentalis | reverse complement strand
GGACTTCTCTTGCCTGGAGCTCAAGGATCAGCCAGGCCACCAACAAACAAAGTTCCATCCTGTTCATATCTTCAGTCAGCTTCACTGAGGAACCAAATCCAAAATCTGTTTCTCCAAAATTCTCCTGCTTATAAACACTGGCCTTCTCCCAAGTGAACAGGGGAGTGTCTCAGCCAATAGCATTCTTCCACATCAACAGGGGAATTCACACCTTTTCACCAATGGACAGAGTTCTATACTTAGCCCTAAGTTACTAGGATCTACTTAACCCTAAGTATATCAAACAAATTGATTACCATTACACCAGGGCAGCAGAGGTGGCAGCAGTGACTCTGGAGCTGCTGGCCTAGAGATTATAGGGGGACCAAGCAACCATTCAGAGGGTAACTGCTCTTTCTTTGTCCTGCTTGGAGCTGGATTTCAAGAGCTCCCTGAAGAAAATAATTCCTTCAAAATTAGTTTGGAGCAAATGGAAGTTAACGACTTTATGAGAAAACAAGATGTTATAAAACAAATCCAAATAAAGAAAAAAAAGAAGTCAATGTAAAATATCTCATTGGAAAAACTACTGACCCGGAGAACAGATCTAGGAGAGATAATTTAAAAATTATTGGACTACTTGAAAGTGATCAAAAAAAGAGCCTAGAAATCATCCTTCAAGAAATTCTGAAGGAAAATTTGTCCTGATGTTCTAAAACCAGTGGGAAAAACAGAAATTGAAAGAATTCACTGATCACCTGTTAAAAAAGATCCCAAAAAGAAAACTGGGAATATTATAGCCAGATTCCAGAGTTCCCAGGTCAAGGAGAAAATATTACAAGCAGTCAGGAAGAAACAATTTGAGTACTGCAGAAACACAATCAGGATAACACAAAATCTAGCAGCTTCTACATTAAGGGATCAGAGATATGATATTCTGGAGATCAAAGGAGCTAGGATTAAGACCAAGAATCATTTACCCAGCAAAACTGAATATAATGCTTCAGGGGAAAAATATAGTCATTCAATGAAACAGAGGATTATCAAGCATTCTTGATGAAAAAAACAAAGTTGAATAGAAAATTTGACTCTTTTTTTTTAACTTTTTTTTTTTTGCTTTTTTTTTGGAGGGCAGTTGGGGTTAAGTGACTTGCCCAAGGTCCCACAGCTAGTTTTTGTGTTAAGTGTCTGAGGCCGAATTTGAACTCAGGTGGTACTGACTCCAGGGCCAGTGCTCTATTCACTGCACCACCTAGCCGCCCCAGAAAATTTGACTTTCAAATACAAGCAAGAGAAGCATGCGAAGATAAACAGGGAAAAGAAATCATAAAGAACTTATTAATAAGTGGAACTATTTACATTCCTACATGGAAAAATGATCATCATAACTCATGAGACTTTTCTCAGAATGAAGATAGTTGAAGGGTATATGTATATATATGTATACATACATATATTTATGTATAGGAGGGTGTGTGTGTGTGTGTATAAATAAACATATATACATATATGTGAGTTATGTGTACATGTATACATAGAAGGCAGATCAGGTGAATATGAAGAGATAATATCTAAAGAACAAAATTAAGAGGTGAGAAAGGAATATATTGGGAGAAAGAAAAAGGGAGCAACAGAATAGGATAAATTATCTCATATAAAAGAGGAAAGAAAAAACTGTTACAATGGAGGGGAAGAGCAGAAAGGTGAAAGGAAACAGGTCAACCTTACTCTCACTGAATCTGGCTTAAGGAGGGAATAACATACACACTCAATTTGGTATGTTATGCTACAGGAAAGTGGGGGGAAGGGGATAAGAAGGGGGATGACAGAAGGGAGGACAGATTGGGGGAGAGGGTAGTTAGAAGCACACACTTTTGAAAAGGGACAGGGTCAAAAGAGAAAACAGAATAAGTAGGGGTCGGGATAGGATGGAGGGAAATATAGTCTTTCACAATATCACTACTATGGAAATGTTTCGCATAACTATACATGTACAACTTACACTGAATTACTTGTCTTCCCTGAAGAGGTGGGTAAGGAAGGAAGAAGGGAAAAACTCTGGAACTCAAAGTTTTAAAAACGAACTTTCAAAAAAAAATTGTTACATGCAACAGGGAAATGAGATATACAGGTACAGAAATTCATTGTTAGGGAAGGATGGGGAGGAGAGAAGAGAGAACAGATTGGGGGAAGAGGTATTCAATAGGCTCACTATCTTGGGGTGGAGGGTAGGGGAAAGATAGGGAGAAAATTTGTAACTCAAAATCTTATGGAAATGAATGTTGAAAACTAAAACTATGTAAATAAATTTATAAATAAATAAAGATTCTGAAATTCCCTTGGAATTTATTTGGTTACAATGAATATGCTTAAATAAAAGATTTTGAACTAAAAGAGACCTTTAAAATTGTCTACTAAACCTCCCTCATTTTATAAAACTCATCTACAAAACCCAAAGAGAAGAAATTATCTGCCCAAGGTCACTCAGGAAAATGTAGGTTCCTCATTTTCATATCTAACATATAACATAAGCAGAAACTATTCAGTTTTTGTCTTTGTGTCCCTGGAACCTAACACAATACCTGACATAACAGACGCTTGATAAATGCTTAAAGACTACTTAAATCTATTAAGGTTTTCACTGTTTTCATTTGTTTATACAGAATTTGGTCTGTATTCCGTCATCAGTACAACAGAAATAAAAGTCCCAAACACTAAACTAAAAAGTATTTTTTCTTTCCCACTTCTCAGGCTAATTCCACCTTTTACTGGGCAATCATTGTGCTCCTATTGTCAGGCCACCTTGCACTACAGCTGCTCCCAAGAATTAAGAGAATCTATGGCCAGGTCAGCAGGAATAACAATTCAAGGTCAGTTGCTAAATTCACAAAATCACATGCTGTCAACTTTTAAAATGTAAATTACTTATTTTCCCATTAAAGAGATTTTCCAATGCCACTCAGCAAGTACTAGACTAGAAAATGTATTTTAAAGGTATCTCGGAAACACAGTCTTTTTCCAAATCTGCTCCATATGACCCATTCAATCTGACCCATCAGATTATTACTGCCGTAAGTACTTTCTTTCCAAGTACAGGAGATGGACACCTCTTTGGTGTCCCAGTTTCCTCATTTGTAAAGTGAAAGAATAGGCTAGATGATGCATCTCGAAGATCCTATCCAGCTTCAAATGCCTATTATTCTTTAAAACCATGCTTTAATAACAGACATTTCTTTGCGTCTTTAGTCTGTTTAAGCAAACACCTTCCACTATGATACATGTCTGATTTTATGTGGCATTAATGACAGATAAATATTTTGTTTCATGTCCTTAGCAATTTAAAAACCTGCATATATGTGAGAAAAATCAGTAAAAAATGAAAATATTTTGCTCAGTGTTCTTTAAATTTAAATAAGTTTTCAAATAATTTTTAAAATGGTTTCTACACTAAACTTTAAGATATTCTAGGCAAACAACTTAATAAGTTGAGATAAAATACAAAATTTTTTTTTCCTTTTATGCTCCAGTCTCTGTACCAAGACCACTGTCTCTAGCTGTGCTTTGGATCCCATTTCCTGTAATCTGTCTCTGAAACTTAATTCTTCAATTAGTCCCTCTCTCTCACTTTCAAACTTTCAATGTCCACTGGTTCCTTCTTTGCTACCCATAAACATGTGCAAATCTCCATCCTAAAAACCCTCACTTGACAATGTCACTACTTCAAACTCACATACTACATCTCTTCTCCCTTTACAGTGAAACTAGCACCCATTTTCTCATATGGATGGTTCATAATCTGGCTTCCAATCTCACTATTTCATGACAACTGCTGTCTCCAAGAATAACAATGTTCAATTTCTAAGTCGAATGAGCATTTCCCAGTCTCACTGTGACCTCTCCGCAGCTTTTCATGCTGATAACCACCTTCTTTCCTCCCTTGGCCTCTATGACATTGCTCTCTTTCTTCCTACCCATTTAACCTCCTCAGTTTCTTCTGCCAGGATTATCATCCGTATCCAGCCTCTAAAACAGTTTTAGCCCAAGGCATGGTCCTAAACCTCTTCTCCCTTTGTACTCCCACCAAGCCATTAGTTCCCAGGGGTTCAATTTTTGTCCCTAAAAAGACTATTTATCTAGTTCTCATCTCTCCCATATGCCAGTCCTGTATGTCCAACTGTCAATCAAATGGGCACCTCAAACTCCACATACTCAAAACAGAATTCATCATATTAACCTTTTAAGCCCGACATTCCTCCAAATTTTTGTCCTTCTGTTTAGGATACAGTCAGCCTAAGTTTACAGTCGTAGAATCATTCATGACTTTTATCTTCCACAGCCAATCAGTTCTCCTCTATATCGCTTCTATCTGCTCCTTTTCTCCACTCAAACAGCCCCTCTCCTAGTTCAGGCCCTCATCACTTTTCACTTAGACCAGTGGTTCTCAACCTTCCTAATGCCGTGACCCACCTAGAGACAGATAGAGGAGTGGTATCTCAGTTCCTAAGACCATCAGAAATATATGTTTTCCGATGGTCTTAGGCAACCCCCGTGAAAGGGTTATTTGACCCCCAAAAGGGTCGTGACCCACAGGTTGAGAATCGATGACTTAGACTATTAGACTATTCTAGCTGCATAGTGCACATTTCAAACCAGACATTCAGATATATGTTAAACTTACCTAAAACCTAACTCATTAATCTTTCCCCCAAAATCCTCCCTTCGTCCAAACTTACCTATTTCTGTGAAATATGCTACTAGCCTGTTGGTGGCCTTGAGATTCGCAATCTTGGCATTACTCAAAACTGGACTCCTTACTCTCCCTCATCCAATGTGTCCTATCATGCACCAAATATTGCTACATACACTTCCTCAACATCCCTCACATCCAATTCCTGTTCTCCACTTGCACTGCTACCACAATAATCCAGGCCCATGTCACCCCTTGACAAGATTATTTTAAGTCAGAAGACTTTTAGGTTTTTCTGGTTCAAGTCTCTCCCCACTCTAGTCCATCCTACACACCGTTGCCAAATTAATTTTCTTTAAGCACCTACATAACCATGTGACTCCCTACTCAACCAAGTTCTGCTGCTTCCTGGTTCTAATCTACCTTTCCACCCTCTCTCAGATATTAACACCCATGCCCTTGGCCTCTATACCCCTCCACCTTGATCTTTTATCCGCTCACTCACTTCTCACCTCTAGGACTTGGCACTGGCCATCCCTCTGCCTTAAATTCACTCCTTCCTCCCCTCCATCTATGAGATTTCTCTCTTTCTGTTAAGATACAGCTCAAGCCCCATCTTCTGAAAGAAGCCTTTCCTGATCCACAAAATGCTAGTGCCCTTCCCTTTCAAACTACTCTGCATATTTTTGTATTTGTTAGCTTTATATTTATACATTTTATATTTACTTGTCTTCTCCACTAGAATGTAAGCTCACTGCAAATAAAGATTATTTCACTCCTTGTCTTCATGTCCCCAGCATCTAGCATATGTCTGGCACTTAGTAAATGCTTAATACTCTCTGACTGATTGATTTAATATACTTCCTAATTGTTTTTCCGCTGGCAGTCTCTTCCTGCTCCAATTCATTCTCTATGTAGCTGCTAAATTGACTTCCACATTCAAAAATCTTTGGAAACTTCCTATTACTTCTAGGATAAAGTAAAAAATCTTAAATATGGCATTTCAAGCCCTTCAAAATCTGGGCCCAGCCTCTTTCTAGACTTATTTCATGTTTCTCATCACACACTCTCATGTTCTAGCCCAACTGGCCTATTTGCTGTTCCCAAAATCTCATATTCCATGTCCTGGGTCCTCGCCAAATGCCTAAAGATACATCCTTGTCTCTCCCATTCTTAAAAAATCCTCACTCAATACAACCATCCAAGCTAACAATCACACTGTCTCTGCTCCTCTTCTCAACTGCTCTTTGAGAAAGCTATCTCACCTCACTGTCTTCTTAACTTCATTTAAATTAGGCTTCTGACCCCATCAATTCAAATGAAGCTTTTCTCAGAAATGTTTGCAATGGGAATTCCCCAATCAATCAGTCTTTCCTCAATCTTTATCCTTCATAACTCCTCTGCAACCTCTGACATAGCTAAGCACAGCCTGCTTCAAGCCTCTCTCTAAAATGTAGGCGTTACCATGTCACAGTACCTTCTCCCCTCCACTTACTATGCCCTAGGGGCTCCCTACCATCTCCATATATCAATATAAATATAAAGTTCACCTTTTTGACTTTCCAAAGCCCTTTATGGCCTAGACCCTTCCTACCTTTCCAATATTCTCACAATTTATTTCCTTCACTTACTCTATGATCCTGGGACACTGGTCTTCTAGCTCTTCCTCATATGTAACATTTCAACCTTTGATTCTTTATTTATTTATTTTTTTGCCAACTGTCCCCATGCCTAGAATCTTTCCCTCCACATTTTTATCCTCTGGTTTCCCAGGCTTCCTCCAAGATTCTGCTGAAATACCATCTTTTGTATGCAAAAATGCAAAAAGCCTTCCACAGTACCACTTAACACTAGTGCATTCTCTCTAAAATTACCTCCAATTTGATCTCTATATGTTGGGAATGTATATAACTGTTTGTATGTATGCTTCCCCCGTTAGAACATAAGCTCCTTGAAGGCAGAAACTTTTTGTGCCTTTACATTCCCAGCACTTAGCACAGTGCTTCAACCACAATGAGCACTTAATAAATGCTTATTAACAACAAACTGATCTCATGAACATTCTTTCCTCTCTGGATTTTTGTGACACTGATCTATACTGGCTCTCCTCTTATTTATCGGATCATCATTTCCTCACAGATGTCACACCCAATGACTATACTTTGTCCTGGCTCCTCTTCTATGCTCCCTCTATATAATTATCTCATTTGGTGATCTAATCACTTACAGTTTCAAATATCATCTTAAAACAGAGATTCCCAAGTCTATATATCCAGTCCTAGTCTCCCTCCTGAGCTATATTACTGTAATACTCCCTGCCCTTTGAACATCTCAAATTCAACATGTTGAAAACAGAACTCATTGTCTTTCACCTCAAACCCTACCTTGATTCAAACTCTCCTATTACCATCGGGGTACCACCTCTACCACCATCCTCTCAATCACCCCCGCTTATCCTTAACTACTCTTGTACTCAATAAAACCAATCTGCTTTAAAACCTTGTTTCTACTTTTACAGCATGTCTCATATAAATTTCATTCTTTCTATTTACACTGCTACGACTTTAGCATAAACTCTCATCACCTCCTCTCCGGTGGATTATTGCAACAACTTTCTCACTCATCTTTCTCTGTCTCTCCCCCTTCCAATCCGCCCTCCACTTAGCTTCCAAAGTAATTTTCCTAAAGGATAGTACCTCATCTCACCAGTGCACCTCAAAGATTGGATACAAGTTCTTGTCTGATATTTAAAAGCTCTCCAACAGCTGGCCCCTTCATTCTTGTCCAGGGCTCTTGTATTTTAGTCTGCTCCATGACTCAATCACACTGGTCGTTCCTCACACTCCATCTCCCATCTCCTTCACCCCTTTACCGCTGACCCCCAGGCCTACAACGCTCTCCCTTCTCACCTCCTTCACTCGGTTTCCCTAACTTCTTTCAATACTCAGCTCAACTCCCACTATGTTCAGGAGGCCCTTAGCTACTAGAGCTTTCTCTTCTGCAATTCTTTTCTCTCTACTCCATATAGATCTTCTGTGAACTTAGTTACTGTCCTGCTTGTCTCTCCTTCTAGAACGTAAGCCCCTTAAGGGTAGGGACTGTTTTTGCCTTCCTTTATGTCTCTAGTGATTAATACAATGCCAGGCACAGAGTCAGCATTTAATAAATTTTTAGAAATTGCTTTCTCTGAGGCTTTCTCCCAAGTCTAGTTTTTACTCGTCTCACCTTCACCTCTAAGAATTCCTAAATCTCTTTAAGTCTCAGTTCACAAACCACTCTTCCAGTCTGAGGTCTTTCGTGATCCCCAGTTGTCAGAGTTCCCGTCATCCTTACATGACTTTGTCTTTATTTTATTTATGTGCTCTCTGCAGGCAGAAGTTGTTTTGTATGCAAGGTGTTTTGCACACAGTTGGAACTTTCTTGCCAAACAAGAATAAATAAAAATTCTTTGCAAATCTTTCATAAAACTTTTCAAAAAGCAGGAATTATTATTAAGTTTTAAAAGAGATATTACATACACAGGCTAAAATGAACCATCAACTATATTAGGGGACCAACTTTAAGGGTTTCCTAAGAGGCTCCTTTAAAGGATATTTAGAAAGACAAAGGAAAGCCACTCTAGTCAACAAAAGTTAAAGTTCAATCTGTCTTGTTGTTCAGTCCTTTCAGCTGTACCTGACATTTGAACTCAAGAAGTTGAGTTTTCCTAACTCCAGGCCCAGAGCTCTATTCATTTCACCATCTAACTACTCTTCAATCTGTCTAGAAGATGCACTTACTCACCAACAAATGCTTTGTTCAAGTTATCAAAATATAGATTTATTTCTCCAGCAATAACACACTTTTTCACAATATGACTTGAAGGATGGCAATCAAGACAATGCACTGAATGTTACAGACAAGTAGTAAATGTTTAGTCAATGAATAATTCACTACTTTAAAATTTACAGTGCAATCTGTGAAAACGAAATCTATACCACTTTCAGTCTGTGAAAAGATTTTAATCAAACCATTAGGACACTGAACCTGGTAAAAGATTTTAAGTTCATCCTATCTACAGCAACCAACAAGGAGTCATTAAAAATAGGACCATACTCAAAAGGAAAAGTTGGCATTATATCTAAAGAAATAAAAAGGAGGGGCCCAAGTATGAACTAGCTAATGCAACCACCCAAAAATAAGATTATTGATTAAAAATGAATTTTTTTAAATGTAATGAATACTGAGAAGTTCCTACCCTACATGCTAGGCGCTTTAAGGAACAGAAGGTTGAATAAGAAATGGTCTGTCCAGGAAAGACCTAAAATAGAATATGGAATATAAGTGCACAAAAAACTATGTTGTATAAACATGATACATGTGAATTAAAAAATGAAGCCATTTATACAAACAGATCAGTTTTATTATAGTCATTCTGTCCATATATCTACACAAATAGGATTGTGTACAGACATATAGCTATGTATACAAACATATATGTAGCCATGTGCCCTCATCCAGTCACAAGAACTTACTGGTGTCAAGTTGCTAGGGGTTTTCACACAGCCACCATTCTGTACAACAGATGCTGGTGCAGTTGCCTCTTGGCCATCATGATCTCTATGGCATAAGAAAAAGAATATAGAGTTAAAAGATGTTCTATAAAGCCCTACTTCTATATAAACTAATGAAATTTCCAGGTAATATTTAAAGCAGCCATTCCAAAGATTTTTACAAAATTCTCAAAAACAGAATTTTAATTCTTAAAGAATGCATCAAAGTACTTTTGTACATATTTCATAGAGCACTTTTTGGATGGTACTGCATTTTTGGATAGTACTGCGTGGCTAGGGGTGGATATAAAATCAAAACAATAAGATGGTTACTAACCCCTAAATAGCATATTCACTGGAATTAAAAGAAAACATTAGTCTACGATACTTTTATCATTTTCTTAAAATGAAATTATTACTTTGAGATCCTAGACAAGTTACAGTATAATAAAAAAACTCTTAAGTACTGTAGTCCTATTTCCACCATGGCAAGATAGCTAACTTTTAACAAGTTGCTAAACCTCTCTGAAATTCCATATTCTCATATGTAAAATGAAGGGTTAGAATGGATAATCTCTGGGTATCCTTCCAACTCAAACATTCTACGATGTTCTATGTCTATTATAGTTTGTCCTTTGAGGTCTGTGCTATGGGTCATTTTGAAGTTGTTTTTTTTTTTTTTAAGGGGAAGTGTTAAGATTTCGGGTTCTAGAGAAAATTAAATTTCTATCTTTCACCTGCAGTTCTATCACCTAACTGTCTCAGGTCTTTCAAAGACAAAGCAACAAAAAAGCTAGAATCAAATTAGTAAGAAAAGAAATTCTTGAAAACATCAGGACAGACTTAAACTCGTATTCCTGAGGAAATCCAGCACCGACGTCCAAACTGAAGACAACGAAATATAGCAAAACAGCATGTGCTTGTTTCTATTTGTTTAGTTTTTAATACAGCATTCCTACAGTCAAGAGCTGGATTCTGTTTTGTCCATTGGGTACTGAAGAGGTGCCCATAGGGCGCTTTGTAAATGGCTGTATTTAAACCAAGGCCCATGGGTTTATGTCTATCTAAGTACTACCTGCTTCAAGAATATCGATGTAAAAAACTTTTGAGTACTCACTCAAAATGACTAGAGTTACAGCAGAAACACACTAAAACACAGGTAAGGATGACACAGATTCAGGGATACTGTGCTTTGAGTGAGGTGACTTTACTTATTTGTCAACAAAGATTTATTGGGCATCCGTGACAGGAATGATCCGTTCACTTTTAGTCACAAAAGGGGACATGAAGATGAGTAAGACAGTCCTTGCACACAAAAATTTAAATCTAGTTGGAGAAATAAGACATACATATCTAAATAAACACAAAGTAAAGGGAGAAATATGCATAAATAGGTTAAAAAGAAGACCAGAGTTCTGAGGGAGAGTACCTTTTTTCCTTTGGGGATTGAGGGGCACCAAGGATAAACAAAGAAAACAATGGAAGACAATGTAGTAGATGGCACGTATGCCTGTCCCTCAAGAATAGGGAGGATTTCAACAGGGAAAATTGGAGGGAATTGCATTCCAATCACTGTAAATAGTAGGGCAAAGGTAAATACAGGAAAGCATAAGACCAGTTTGGGGAACCTAATAATTTTAATATGACTAGAAAACCGGGTAAGTGATTAGGAATAGCATGATGTAGGATTGATAAAAGAGGCTAGAGTTGGATTATGAAGCTTTCCTTTAGTGAATACTTTTATGTTTAAGTCAAAACCAATCATAGGATTTAGTCAAAATTAACACAACTTATTTCCAACTAACTAGTAAGTCATTATGATAACCAAAGGTTTGGAAAAGCTGTATATACCCTTAGGTCTCTTTAAGAATCTGCATACTGTCAAACTCTACCAATTGCTTAGAAAAATAAAAAACAAAAACATGACCCTGAAATTTAACCACCAAATGTAGCAAAAACGTAATATGAAACATGAGCTCAGAATAAAGACAATAATGCAATAAACATCACACACACACAGACACACACACACACACACATGTTCACACGGTCAAACTTGACAAGTCCAGAACAGAACTCATTCATTGTCCTTCTTTCTAAGCCACCTCTCCTATGGACCTGCCTAGTTCTGTTGAGAATGCCACCGTTCTTCCAGTAATCTGAGTTAACAGTCAGTCCTTTTCCCCTCTTTATTCCGGTTCACACCCCCCCCCCATATCCAACTCCCCCAAGTTCTTCCTTGTCCTCAGCATCTCTTGCCTGTCTCCTTCAATGGGCTCACACCCCCATCACCCTAGTTCAGACCTACCAAAGACCTCCCCCTGATTCCTAGTCTCAATATACTTCCCTCTCCAAACAACCATTAAATTAATATTTCTAAAGAATCTGCTTAACCAAATCAAAAAGCTACCGCCCCCAGGATAAAAGGCCAACTTCTCTGTCCATTCGCTAATCCCAACCTGTCTGTCCAAACTGGTTGACCATCCCTCCCAGGCACTCCCTTCCTCCCCCCCCCATCTACAAGGCCCCCACCAGAAAAATGACCACAGGCTTGCCTCCTATACTTTGTTACACATGTTTACAACCCGAGGTCCTAAGGGTGGGGGCCGTTTCCATTTTCACCTTTACCCCCCAGGGTGCGGCACTTACTGGGTGATAGTGAATGTTTACCCAAGTCACCACTCTGGCACGTGTTTTCCCCACAGTTCAATCCCCTGCCCTCACCTTCCTTCTGTCCTATCCCTGATTTTAGAATTAAAAAGTCGTTAAAAGCAGAGACTCTGAGTAAAGTTTAAACAATCAGGAAACACGTTAAGCACATCAGAAGGTTGTTTTAGGTCCAAATGAGGCCATTTCTGCATCTCCTGTAGTCTATACAGCGCTCCGTAAATACCAGCAATAATGCTAATAGCTATGAATAATGCTGTGGCTACTGCTGGAGATGTTCTTGGTATTTAGATTTCCTTGCATAAAACACCAGAAATTACTCTGAGCCTTTTCTCCTTGCAAAATTAACCGTTTATTTGACGCTCCTATGTGATCCGGCGGACATGGGACTACGTCTAGAGTAAGAGGACCCGTGTCTGGATCTTGGCTCTTTCTCTTACCACCGTATGACCTTGACCAAGTCATCTAACTTTTGTGTTCTGGCCTCTTCCCTGATAAAACTACTTTTCTAAGAACCCCACCACAGATTAACCCTGGGCCAAAGGAAACAGGACTCCTTCGCACACCGCTAGCCCGTTTTAACAAGCGGCTTGAGAAAACCCCTCCAAGAAGGAAGGGGAAGGCTCTCTGAACACACAGGCCCGCGGCCCCCCGACAGCGAAGCGGCCGGCTCCCGGCGAGCCCCCGCGAGCGCAGCCCCGGCCCGGGGCACCCAACCTTTGTCCGCTCCGGGACGTCCCGCGCCTTACTTCGGGCTGCTGTCGGGAGCTGGGCCGGGCTCAGCTATCATCTCCAAAGCATCCCATCAGCGGCGGGGAAATCGAGAGGCCTGGGTCCCCCAAGAAGTCCTGCTCCGGGGAGCCCCGCGGTCCGAGGAGCCGCCGAGGACGCGCGAGCGGGAGGGGGCGGGGCCGGGGAGGAAAAAGCCGAGAGAAGAAATCAGCGGAGGCCCAGAAGCCCGCGTGCCCACCCCGCCCCCAAGCCCTCCGGTCGCCCACCCCACACGTTAGCCGCGCCGGGAGGAAGGGGGAGAGGAGGGGCGGGGGCCGGAGGGCAGGCAACTTTGGGGGAAGAGAGGGCGTGTGTCTGCTTCTGCTAGAGGACCAGGGGGCTTCGGGCATCCTTTGGCTCACTTCGGCTGCGCTTTTTCTTACTAGGGTGGCCAGGCGGCGGCTTCCCCACCCCCTAACCGCGGCCGAGCGACCTGCGGGCACCTACGGCGTAGGAACGCTCCGGGGCCGGGGCCTCCGTCCGGAGGAGCGGAGAAGGAGGCTGCGACCGCGGGAAGGGGCCGGAAGCCGGGGTTGGGCTGGGGTGGGAGGCTGGAAGGGGCCGGGAAGGGGCAAAGCTCCGGCGGGCGGATCAAACAGATGGGAGGCGCGGAGGCGCTCTCCCCACCCCCTACCTCGCCCCTACCCGCGGGGCCCGGAAGCCGGCTGAGCTCGCCCCCAGCGAGCTCTCCCGAGCTCGCGCTCCCGCTCCGAAGGCCGCCAGGAGGGTTCCGTCTTCACTCGAAGCCCCGGGGGCCCAGGCCCCCAACACTCTCCTGGCCCACCCCACCCCCACTTCCACTCAGACTCGGCCGCGCCAGCAACTGCCCTTCGGGCCAATCGGGGAAGAACGAACGCGGGTCACCTGACACGCTCCGGCCAATAGGAAGCCAGTTTAGATTCGCCTGGTGATATTGGCGCGGGGTTGATTCGGACCACCTCAAAAAAAATTTTCAAGACGTGGCTCTCGAGGCCCCGCCTACTCATCGTTCTGGCCCTGTCCTGGGTTCTAGCTCCGCCCCTCGCACGGGCCATCGGGGGGCCCCAAGGTGGAAGGATTTATCCCCAGCAGGGATCTCCCGCCTGCGACACAAACGCACGTTCGATACTTTTTGTTTCCGGGTGGGACGCCCTGAGAATGAGTACTGGCGGTCCCCGTTTCCGGCGTGAACGGCGGCGGGGCTGCTGACGAGAGCGAAGCTGTGTGATGTGGACCCTCCGGGCCGCCGTCCGCTGCGGGCTACCGCTGGTCCGTGCGGCCTGCAGCTTCCGTGAGGGGTTTGCGCCAGGCCCCCGGGATCGCCGCGTCCGCGCGCTCTCCACGTTCGACGGCCACGGCCGGGACAAGGGCAGGCCGCTTACTGGGTCTGGGGGAGGAGCGACTGCCTGGAGAGGCCGGAAAGAGGAAGACGAGGAAGAGGATGAAGCAGGAGAGGAGGAGGAGGAGGAGGAGGAGGAGGAGGATGAAGAGGATGAAGAGCTGCTGCTGGAGCGAGAGCCTTTGCTGCCCCAAGGGGCCCGGCGTGTATTTTTGCTTCACCCGGATGTCAAATGGGGAACTAAGAAACAGACCTTGACCCGAGGTGAGTGACAGGCCTGGAGGCGGACCCGGGGAGGGGCGGGGCTTTGGTGGGCCGGGGCAGAAGCCGGGGGCCGGGTGGAGTCCCAGTGTTATCTTCGCTCCTGAGCTCGGAGCCAGGTTGTCCATGAGCTAGGATTTATATGATCTGAATCACTTTTTCCATCCTCCCACCCCCATAAAATTTCCAGAAGTATTGAAACCTCTGGGGGAAAGTTCTGGTTCCAAGAAAACGCCCTGTTTGTAAGTGTGCGCTAGTGTTGTGATGCATGTCCCTCATTGCCTTGGAGATGGAATTAAAAAGATCGGAGAACATAAAGACAGGAAAGGGACCTCTTCCTATGGGGAGACCGCGGGTTAAATGGGAGCGCCGCCCCCCCCCCCCCGTGTCCGGGTCCGACCCGCCCAGCCCCCTGTTATTCCTACCAATTTATTTCAGTTCCGAAGCCTATGTAAGTGCCTCCTACGTGCTAATTAATTAGTACAGTCAGACCTTCTCCACCCCCGAATTTCTGAATTTCTGTCTTCATTCCAAACTCATCTCTGCCGCTACCTTAGCTCTCTGAGGGCTTCCCGGATTCCCATCCCTCCCTCCTTGAAAATGACCTTGTTTATCCATATTATACATGAATTACCTTCTCCCTCCCTTACCCCACCCACGAGGCATGGGCTCCTTCAGGTTCGAAAATGAACCCTGGAGATGCGTCCAGAAAACTGAGGAGCAAAATGAGGGGAAGCTGGAGCTGCCCCCACACTGCGGGCCTCATGGACACTGGCAGAGCGGAACGTGGGGCCCTGGGTGGCATGACTTACCCTGGAGGCCGGGCAGCTGGTGCAAAGATAGGGGAGGTCAAGAGAGTAAGGAGGCGGTTTTTAGTTGGGTGTCATAAAAGACCACCCGACTACTGTGCCAGAGGGAAACGAGCTTCCCCGGGAAGCCCATTGAAGTGGCATTTAGAACGTTCAGGTAGACCCTGCCTGGCAGAGATACGCAAAGACAACCCATTCTGGTTTCAGCCTGGGCACCGATTTTAAGGGGTGTCTTGATAATGAGGATCTTGGTTTCTCGGCAAAGCCGAACTTCAGGTGGCCGAGGCCAAAGCCCTAGTGCAGACCCTGGTCAACTGGTCGGTGGAAGAGACGATGATCCTGTCAACCAAAACCCCGGACAAGAAGCTGGTGTTTGGCAGAGGGAACTTTGAACTTCTGACGAGTGAGTGGGATTGGGGGGCATCGATACTGGATTTTGTGTGGCGTTGACAGTGATGCCAGGTCTCTACTAGTGGGTCTCCTTCAGTTTGATAGGAAAGCTCAAAATAAATTCTTGATTATTATTATAGAATGCAAAGGTTGAGATATGTGTAGGTCTAGCGGTGAAACCAGCTTCAAAGAATTGAATTCAAAGTCTTAAGTGTATGGGAAGATAGAAGTAACATATGAATGTGGTGCTCCATTATGTCCTTAGCCTTTTCCTGAGTATTAGCCTGCTACAGTTTTAATTAAAAATAGAAGCCTTGGAGTTGTTACTCTGTAAGTTATTAGCAAAGATTTGGTTCCTATCTCTTGGTTAAATGTTCATGATCTATTACATTTTTAATACTTTGAGGGAGTACGTGCAAAGTAGAATTTTAGCCAAAACTCAAACTCTTTAGTCATACCTTTGCAGCAGAAATAACTTTTGGGAATCAATCAAAAATTTCCAGCCATCAGCCAGCTTACCATAACAAATTCAAGAATCTACATCACTCTATTAAATTCTCCTCTCTTCTTCTCAGTGCCGTCTTTCTCTGCTCAGGAGAGCAGACATTATTTTCTCTGTTTAACCTGATTTGGCATACTTTCCTCCCAGCTTTAAAACAATATTTATTTCCCCAACTTTCCCAACTACAAATTCACTTTTTCTAAGAAACTTTTCCATACTAAGCCGTTATCCTGTGGTTGAAGAGGCACTGGCTTTGAAATCAGAAGATAGTGGGTTTGAGCTTCTAGCCAGTTAACCTGTCTAAAACTTGATTTACTGCCCTCCTCCCCTCCCCAGAAATGAGGTACTTGTAATATAAGATTGTTGTGAAAATCGGATGTCACAGTGTATGTAAAGCACTTTGTAAACCATAAAGCATTACATAAGTGCTAGTTATGACTATTTCAGTACTTTATATTGTTTCTGTTTAGCCACTATGGCAATTTGTCAGCATTATGATTTATAGATTAAGAAGGTAAGTTTCCAAAGGGCTAGAATGAGAGCCTCTCTATAATGCACTCTAACCACAGAGGGCAAGTTCTGTGAAATTTCATTTGATTTTCTCTTTTCCTTAGAAAAAATTAAAGGATCACCACAAATAACTTCTGTCTTCCTGAATGTAGAAAAAATGAGTCCGTTGACAAAGGTATGATCATTTTTTTTGCTCATATAGATGGATGCCTTGCACTAAAACATGGAATAAATTAAAAATCTATTAAAAGATGTGAAGATAAAGAAAAATTACACTTTTAGAAGATCTAACCCAAAGTGTTATCCTCAATATCAACTGTATAACTCTGTCAACTCTTTAGATCAAGAAGGTACCACTTTTCTATAATTCTATATATTGAGAGCTCTCTAGAGTACAGTGTGGCTAGTGATCACCCATATATATGGGTGATGCATACATTTCTGCTTGTAGTTGATAATCTTAGATTTCATTTAACTCCCATTATCTGTTGCCCCAGGGTTTTGGGTAGTCTTAGGTTCTATTTGGAGCTCTTTTCTCCATCTGTGCTCAGTAAGAATTTAGTAGCCTTTTTGCTGTATGATATATATCCTGCTACCTGTCACTTGTTTTTCATGTCTTTTTGGTCTTTTGTTTGTTTTTTAAAGAAAGAACTTGAAACTGCCTGGGGAGTAGAGGTGTTTGACCGATTCACAATTGTGCTTCATATTTTCCGCTGCAATGCTATGACTAAGGAAGCTAAACTTCAGATTGCTTTGGCTGAAATTCCACTTCTCAGGTACGGCCACACAATGACCACAAAGCAGAACTTCTATCACTTCCATCTACCCTAAGCAAAACCAAGTAAAATACACCATATTTTTACAAATTACAGTACTCGTCCTGAGAGAATTTCTCATTCTCTGCTTTGAAATTTTTGTGTTATTTTTTAAAATTTGAATCCTTGTATTCTCACTAAAAATCATATTAATGATAGCAGATATCCATACCAACACCTCCTTTTTCCAGTGGTCATCTTGGTTTTCAAAAGCTAAGCCAGCAGAACAGAAGTTCTGACAAGGCCCTACCAAGGTATTATCCTGTGTGGATCGTGTGTGTGCATCTGAGAAACAGTCT
Source organism: Pseudocheirus occidentalis (assembly GCA_028646575.1). Taxonomy (NCBI): domain Eukaryota; kingdom Metazoa; phylum Chordata; class Mammalia; order Diprotodontia; family Pseudocheiridae; genus Pseudocheirus; species Pseudocheirus occidentalis. The sequence goes on along the minus strand of CM053600.1, from coordinate 13,019,657 downwards.
AACCGTCTTCAGAGAAGCTTATTTCCAGGTTGATACCAGGCTAATGAATTTTTCAGCTACTGCAACTCATAGAGACTGCCTGAAAGAAGCAGTAAAGAAAAGCAGTGGCAGTTACCAGCCAGGTGTAGCATCTTAACACAATTTTTTATGGACAAAAATTTGCTATAAATCTTCTGATTGAGAATACCTTTTTAAGTTCCTTTACTCAGACACTCAAGGGGATCTGAGATGACATTGACATCTGAGATGACATTGATTTGGATACGCCTTCCACCCTGTGCGAGTCTTGTCCATAAGTTCACCATAGGGGGATCCACCATCATGTTGGCAGTCTTCCTCACTGTTTCCTGACACAACAAAGGCATCAGAGAGTCTTTTAAGTAGTCCATCTGGTATCCCTTGCCCTTTCCGTGTGAACCAGTCTCTCTTCTACCTTATGTGTTCCTAATGATATCTGTGATTCCTGTTCTTCAAGATCGCTTATTTTATTATATGAGGTAGCCTACTCACAGTCACCACACACCTGTTATCCTCTGCACGAAATTCTTTTTCAGTTCTTCAGAGACAATTGTGTTCTGTGTCTCACTGCCACAACCTTAGACCTTAAATCTAGAACTCTGGACCATGTGGTCTGCCGTAGAAACATAGTCTTCAATTTCTGGGCCTTTAAATCAACCCTGCAACTGTACTGAAGTTTTATAGATCATACCAATTAGTGTGAATGCCTCGAGAGCAGGGACTTTCTCAACGTTTTTATGTTTCGTCTGATGGGTCATTAAACAAGGGTTTCTCTATGGATATATCTTTCAAAGAATCTTGAATGGTTTTGATGTATGAATGAGAGACATATGAGAAGAGAGCCTTTAAGATTAAAATTAACTCTAATTCTAACATGAAACTTCTCTATCTGTATATCTACATATAGATCTATATAAATAGGCTTCTATTTCCTTCTTTGTTCTATTTAGTGCCATTTTTATCTCCTTAGGTTTATCTGAGACTTTAGTTTTCGAATCCAAGTGTCGTTTCTACTCATTTTAATAGTGAAATTAGTTTATTTTTTTTTAATCTTTGAAGATCTTTTCCACTTCTGTTTGTTTCCACTTTCATTTTTAAATGCCTTCAAGATGACTTTGCTTCATTAGGTCTCTCATTGAGCTAGCTTTCTTTCACTGAGTTTTGTCTGCCGTCGCTTCTCTCTGTTTCATATTAGTGATAATATTTCTTTGAAGAGTTTCTTAAAGGTTTTACCAAAAATGTTATATTCGAAGTTGAAAGTACCTTTGGCACTGTAATGTTAGTGGAATAGGAGGATCTTCCCTACCCATTAATAGGCCCATGTGACCTGCTTTGGGCTCCGACACAGCTCACAACTGTAATACAGCGTGAGTGCTTGGAGCCCAGCGTGGGAGGAGTTTGCCGAATGGAGCAGAGGGTGAGCCTGAAACAGGGCAGGAGAGGCAGCGCCGAGAGCAGAGGGAGCGCTGGTCAAGGGGTACTTGTTTGTGAGGAAGCCAAGCCTGACAGAAAGAAGGCCTAAGATGGCCGTGCTTCTATGGTAGTGATGAGTACCTTGTTAAATTTTACCTCCTAGTATCCTAATGGAGATGTTCCAAAGAAATATTTTGGTTTTGCCTTTGAGGAATAGAGTTTATTATATTTTGGGAATCTACCCTGAAAATATGTACTCATATTCATAGCAGGTGCTGTGGGTATCGAATTGGTGTTTAAGGCACTCTGTCTCTCCTAGGAAAGCAAGTCACGTGTTTGATAAAAAAATTCTTTTTAGACTTTTTAGGTCTCCTTGTTATGACAATTGATTTATGATTTTTTTAGCTGCTATATAAAATTATTATAAACTGTATCAGTGTCATTTCTATTGTACATCAAAAACCTTTCATTATTAATAATTCATTTAAATAGATCAGGATTTAGTTATTTCAACTACTTGCCATCACTCTTTCTCACTCTGATTCTTCTAGCTTTATACTAATTCTGATCTTTGCCCTAACAAGCCGATAGTCTGACAGTACATAGATTAAAACTGCCATCAATAACAAGTCATTGCCTATCTGTAAAAATACAATGTTTCATTTTTTGTGACAGACCCCAGCATAGTTTGCTTAAGATGTTTGTTTATTATTAATTTTTTTATATTTAGAAGCATGTTTAAGATGTTTGATCTACTTCCATTTTTGTCACTTTTATATTTAGATTTTTATTCTGCCTTTGACTATAATTTTTATACTTCATGAATCTGTGTTCAGTAAGTATGCTTGCTAAGGGTTTTAAAGCAATTTCCCTTATATTTCAATGCCAGGTCAAATCTGAGAAATGAGCTTCCTCAGTTAGATCAGCGAGGTGGTGGCTCTCGTTCTAACATGGGATCAGGTAATGCACAATGCTGTAGTCTGTAGGTGGGTACAAATGAAGCCAGTAGCAAAGGTGTATAAAGTCATTGTATGAGTAAATGTATTGGAAACATCTCTCACATTCTAACATTATGGCTTTAGGACTCATTCAGAATTTTAAAAAAATAATTCAGAATTACGCCATCTCTTCTGTCTCCCCATCCCCGTTACTCACTAACAAAGTACAGTTTTGTCAAATACCTGGCATATGCATGACGCTGAAAATACCACTTTGAGTCGTGGGTGACCTTTTTTCAACCTCTTTTAGAGCAGAAAGAGAAGCAGTCAATAACTTGGTTACTCTGAATTAGTAGTGTTGAAAAGGTATATACTGATTCTATATATCTTTCCCTTATGAAGACCTTTAATAAAACCTTTTTTTTTTCTGTTTTTATTCTATTCTTACTAACACAAAACAAAACGAAACTGGGTTTTTAGGAGAAACATTCATGCAGCTACAGCAGCGTATCTTAAAAGAGAAAGAAATTAAAATTAAGAAGGCCCTGGAGAAACTTAGGAAAAGAAGACATCTTCTCAGAAGTCAGCGTAAGAAGCGTGAACTTCCCATTATTTCTGTAATGGGATACACAAATTGTGGTAAGGAGAAAGTCTAATATGTGTAGGGTTTTTTTATTTGTCTTTAAGGTGTTTTTTTAATGCTTCCTTGGAAAAGCTTTAGGATATTCTATGTAAAAACATTACAAGATTGATTAGTATTAGTTGAGAGCCAGCACATATTTTGCTATAAAGAATAAACTCAAAATAAACTCCTAAATGGGAAATTCTGTTGTATATATGGACCAAACTAACCTCAGTCAAATATTGCTTAACCACCTGTCTAGTATTTGTCTCTCATTTTAATAGATGCTTCTGGATTCCTCTTCTAGATGTTTTCTGATTTGAAGTCCTAGGATTATTGCAAATATTTAAATAGAACATTTACTAGGAGGCCTTTTATGTTCTGAATTAATAAGATTTTGTCATCTTTTTTAAGATTGATTACACTGTTCTCAATGTTTATGTAATGCTTATGTAATTAATGTTCTGCATGTAGCAAATGAAGAGTAATTTATAGGACTGAATTTCTGTTTCATTTTTGTTTTGAAAACATAAAAGTTAAGTGTACCCTCAGAGTAAAGAAGGGGCTAGATGCTTGCTTGTATTAAAATGAAAGAAGAAAAACAATTTTAACAAGATTACAGATTTAGAGCTAGAAGGGACCTTAGAGGCTTTCATGCTTTCATATTGCAAATGAGGAAATTAAAATACAGAAGTTAAACAAATATTCTGTGGTCACAGACTGAAAGTGTCTGTGGCAGAATCTAATTCAGGTCTTTCTAACTCCAACTTAGCATTGCCTGGACTTTCAGGGCACAAGCATGTAGTTCAACTCAGTAAGAGGGCTTGAATCCCTCAAGGGCATAATGTGCCCGTTTACTCTGTCCTTATACATCTGGGGTATCACCTCCAATAAGTCATTTTTGTTCTCTCATTGCCAGTGCAAATTCTCCTTTACAGAAAAAACAAAGTAAGACTTGTGTCTCTCTGTCTTCTCTCTGTTGTCCCATCCTCCCCAAGTAAGGGTCCCAGCTCTTCTTTGAACTGCCTTTTTCTTCCAGTTTAACTTTTTGTTGTCTTTAGCTTCATGTCCTTAACTTCCTTTTCCAGCTTCAGTTCATTCTGAGAGCTGGCATTCCTACCACATTCTTTTATTAGTCTTTTGTGGCCTGACCATACTTCTGTCTTCTGTACTTTGATTTGGTTTACCTCAGCTAACAAATATCAAGTAATTAACATTTGTCAATAACTTCTCTCCATCTATGAGCCAGAAATTAAGCCTGTAGTTTCACAGTAATTGGAAACTATTCAAAAAGTATCAAAAGTCAAGGGGTTCCAAAAATCTAACCATGGAGCCTTTTTTTGTCACTCCCCACTCTTCCCATCTAAACAGGCTGCCATGGTTTCATCTCATTTGCCATTCACAGTGCAATTCCCCAGTTATATAAAGTATCATTGTCGTTTAATGCAAAGTGCCCCTTCAGTGTTTATATGATATCAATAGAATCAGTTTGTAAACAGAAAATAGTTACTTAATTCTTCCCAGTGCCTTATGTAGAAATAAACAATACTGTAAGTTTTTTATTCTTATGAGAATGATATTTCAGTATGTTGGCAAAATAAAACTATAGAGCCAAAAGGGACCCTAAAGATTGTGAAGTTCAGGCCCCTCATTTTACAGAGGAAGAAACTAGATCCAGGGAAGGGCTGTGATTTACCCAAGGGTGGGGGATGCCTGTGGTTTATGGAAGAGAGGCGGCAATATATAATATAGCTAGAAAGGCAAGTCAAAAACTGGGTTCAACGTTTCCGTCTCTTTCACGCACTGGCTGGGTGCCCTGAGCAAGTCATTAACCCCTTGCTGTTTCCGGCGATGCTCTAATGCTTTAAATTGTAAAGCAGTTGCTGATCTACATTGGTAGAGGCAGCTCGTTCACTAGGAATTCCCTAGGCCAATGAAATCACAGGTCTGGACTTGAAAAAAGTGAAAGATGTGAAAAAAGTGAACTCAGGTTCCCAAATGGATATGTGATCTCCTCCATTCAAGAATTCCCCCAAAGGATTCGGGTCCCAAATTGTCCGTGCCTGTCCAGCCTGTGTGATTCTTGTCCATATCTTCCCATAATTTTGCCACCCAACATAGTGGAGGACTGCCTTGATTTTCCTAACATTTTAAGGGTGCCGCTTGACCAGTCTGGCTGTCCGCCTGTCATCCCTCATTCTTCGTATGACCAGCCCATCTTCACTCTGTCATATAATTCCTTGATGAGGTCTTCTACTCCTGTTTTTCAAACTTTATCAGTGGATATATGTTTTAGCAGGCTCATACTCAGCATATACCTCTCCATTGCTCTTTGTGATATTCATTTTAAATTCTAGCAAGATGGGTAGAATATTTCTATCGAAAAATAGGACCTTGTTTCCATGGGAATATTGACATCAATGGAAAAAAAGCTTTGCTGTTTCTTCAAGACAATCCAACCTATTCTTATCCTTCTATTCAACTTTGGACCCATCTCAGTGCCCGTCTATGTTGTCTATCCCAGATACACAAAATTACAAACACAGTTTATAAAATTTTAATTTTAACTAAGGGTTAACATTTTTCATTAAGTGTTAAAATATTTGATTTTGACTGCTTTTTTAGGAAAAACCACCTTAATCAAAGCTCTGACTGGGGATGCAGCAATTCAGCCGCGTGATCAGTTATTTGCCACTCTGGATATTACAGCCCATTCTGGATCTTTGCCTTCCCGTATGACCGTCGTTTATGTGGACACCATCGGATTCCTCTCCCAACTTCCTCATGGTCTCATTGAGTCGTTTTCAGCTACGCTGGAAGACGTAGCTCACTCAGTAGGTTAATATTATGAATGTTGCCAAGCACTGAAGATTTCCTTTCTTCCTTTTTTTTTAAAGTTATTCATTTTTGTAAGCATTTTTCTCTCCAGCAGCTAGGTAACTCAGTGGATCAGATGTTAGGCCTGGTCAGGAAGACCTGAGTTCAAATTCAGCCTCAGGCACTTACTAGCTCTATGACCCTGGGTGAGTTATTTAACTCGCTTCCCTTATGTTCCTCATCTGTAAAATGGGGATGATAATAATAATAGCACCTACTTGGCAGGGTTGTTGTGAGGGTCCAGCGAGATAATGTTTGTAAAGAGCTTGATGTGGTACCTGGCACATGGGAGGCACTTCTGATTTAAGTGAATGCCAGGAATAGCCCACCAAATTAAAGTGTCAGTAATAAAGGGTTCTGAATGTTATTTTTGTGAAAATTTGAATGAATACTTTTAAAAGTCGCACAACCTTAGTTAACTAAAAACATCAAAGAAATAAAAATGAGGAGTAAAATCTAAAACCCCTGTTATTTAGCAAGATTACTGATTTAACAAACATGCAAAAAAAATGCTTTTGTTCTGTGTGCTACCTCTGAATTTTATTTATTTTATGTGTGGTTTCTTGTTTTGTCTTTTTTTTGCTTTTTGGAGGGCAGTTGGGGTTAAGTCACACGGCTAGTTTTTTGTGTTAAGTGTCTGAGGCCGGATTTGAACTCAGGTACTCCTGACTCCAGGGCCGGTGCTCTATTCACTGCACCATCTAACTGCCCCGTGAATTTTATTTATTTTAATTTCATCTTTTTTTATATAATCTAATAGTAATACCTAGTATTTACTATACCTACTGTGTGCCATATACTATGCTAAGTGCTTTAAAAATATGTTGTCGTATGAGCCTCACAACAACACTTACAGATAGGTGCTATTATCTCCCTTGTTTTATGGTTGAAGAAAGACAACTAGAAGTTAAGTGACTTTTCCAAGGTCACACAGCTAGTAAGTGTCTGAGGCCATATTGGAACTCAAGTCTTCCTCACTCCTGGCCCAGCACTGTCTACCGCATGACCTACCTGCCTAATTCCAAAGTATATTTTTCCTTTCCTTCCTTACTCAGAAAGCCATCTCCTTTAACAAAGATTTAAAAAGAGGAAAAAAGGAGTTCAGTAAACTACTTGGCACAAAAGCAGCGTATAGAATATTACACACCCACCCATACTAACCGCTATCTCTTCATTAAAGGGAGGACAGTTCTGATTTTGTTTTACAAGTAGCTTTTTTGATTCAGGCTTGCCTGAGAGGACAAGGGACAAACCTCATGACATCTTTAAATCCCTTTTAGTCCTATAGATGTTCAAAGTGCAGACTAATCATCGTGGCTTTTTGAGATTCAGAACTGATCCTTTATTAATAGAGAAATACATTACCAATTGTCTGTTTTGTTGGTCTTGTAGACTAATTACAGAAACTGTCTTCATTACGTAACCATATTCTACATATGTGTTTTGTAGGACGTAATAATCCATGTAAGGGACATCAGTCACCCTGAGACTGACCTCCAGAAAGCAAGCGTTTTGTCTGTTCTAAAGAATCTGAATCTGCCAAACCAGTTACTAGGTTCAATTATAGAAGTTCACAACAAAGTGGATTTAGTAGAATGGTAAGAAATACAGTGTTTTAAACTTACTTTTTCACATCCTTCTCTTGCTGAAATTTTTCTTGGTAGACTTTTTAGCATCCCTCCTGTTTTCTTGAAACTTTCTCATCTTCAGTTCTTCTGTATAGTTGATTTTCTTACATGAAAAGAAAGCTCTAATAATCATAACCACTGTCTTGTATGCAATTGGCTTCCCATGAATTAGTTCATTTATTTCAGTCATGTAAACCAGGCTCTTTGACTCCTGAGGTGTTAAAGAATTACAGGTCTTTAGAATTCCAGCTGGCTGGGGTGATGGAGGAGCCTGGCACTGAGCATTTCAGTTACCCAGGCTAACCCTCAGTCTCGCTCTCTTCACATGTATTGTATATTCGTTGATTAATCTAGCTTGGTTGCTTCTTCATACAACCTTAAGGATGTTTGCTGATTTTCTTCTTTGTTATCCAGGTATGAACCTACAGAACCCAATGCTATAACCATTTCTGCTCTTCTTGGGCATGGATTGGAGAAACTGAAAGCAGAAATAGAAAGTGCAGTTTTAAAAGCAACTGGAAAAAAAGTTCTCACTCTTCAGATTAAGCTGGAAGGAGCTCAGTTAAGGTAAACAGAGAGCTAACCAATGTTGACCAAAATAATGATAAGTAACTGCTACATTGAGTCATCAGTGGATTGACTTAAAAACATGACTTTTGAAGGAAAAAACTTGATTAAAAACCCAAGATAAACAGCGGCTTTAAAAGCTTTATAAACAGATTTTGCATTTTCCTGAAGGCGAAGGGGAGGTCCTTATGTCTCTGAAGCAAATTCAGTTTTGATACCTGAAAGTTATATTCTGGAAGAAATCTAATGCAGATGCCGTAACATAACTCGAGCAACATCTCAGAACCTGCAGAGTAATCCGGCATATGGACAGGAAATTAAAGATAATATCTGGAATGGGAAATGCTCAGGCAATAGAAAGTTGACAATGAAGGGCTGAATGGAAGCATGATTGGACAAAGGGTAATAGAGCCAGGCATGGTTTAGGCCCAGTCTTGGGGAAAAATAACAAAGTTATTAATTTACATACAAATTTAACGAGGTCATTTAGAAGGACAATACTCCAGAACAGCAGCTAATCATCATGTTCAAATGGAAAGTACCTTAATATTAGCCAAGAAGGTGAAAGGTTGCCAGTCAAGTGCAGAACTGGAAAGTGGGTTGGATGGACCAAAGAGTATTCAGTCATTATTCAGCATCCTCTTGGAAAGAGGTTTCCAGTGGAGTGCCCAGGATTTGAGCTTGGCTCTGTGCTCTTTAACAGTTTTATCAGTAACTTGGATAAAGGCATAGATGTTTTATTTGAGTTCAAAATATCAATTTCATAAACAAAAAATGGGGCAGGTATAGTGAGATAAAGAAGATGTGGAGGTCTTAGAAGACTGCAAGCTCAGTATAAGTTAAGACTGTTGTGGAAGTCAATTAAATCATTTAAAAAGCATTTATGTAGTGCCTACCAAACGGCCGCCAATAATAGGGATGCGGAGACAAAAATAAAACAAGCCTTGCCCTCTACTAGCTTCTCTTTTATTGAAGAGAAAACTACAAATAGAGATAAATAAATACAAAGCATATACAAAGTGATGGACTCACAACTGGGGGGAAGAGAAGAGGGTAGCACAAGAGATAGCGCGTGAGGAGCCTTAAAGGAAACCTGGGGCGAGGCCAGGCAGAGGGGGGCGTAGGGATAGCCGGCACAAAGGCGGAGCTGGGATGTGAAGTGTTGTGTGTGAGGAACAACAGATAGGCCAGTTTGACTGAAGACAGGGAAAGAAAAACATTAAGTGCTTACTCTGTGCCTGGAAATGCCGTGAGTACTGGGGATATAAAATACAAAAACCAAGGTAGTCTTTGTCTTTTAGGAACTCATTGTTTATATGGCCAGGGAGGTGTGCTTTGGTCTATGAAAGTGGTTCTCAACCTGTGGGTCACAATCCCTTTGGGGGTTGAAAGATCCTTTCACAGGGGTTGCCTAAGACCATTGGAAAACACCAATTTCTGATGATCTTAGGAACCCACACACTGCTCCTCTATCCGTCTCCAGGCGGGTCCACCCACATGCAGACACGCCCACATACGAGTATTAAAGGGTCACCACGTTAGGAAGGTTGAGAACTACTGGTCTAGGAGGTTACAGGGATGGTGAGTGAAGTCATAAGGAGCATGATAGGCCTGCTGTTTCCAGGAGCGAGATTGTTATTTCTGATTACTGTTCCCAGAACAAGGAAGTTCACATGAAGAGGTGTAGCAGGAAGATGGCTAGGTTCATGTAGCATGGTCAGAGCTGAGGCCAGCTAGATATGAGGACCTCTGAGCGGTCAAGAGAGGATGGCCGCAGGGCGGCAGCGGCAGCGTACCACCAGGCAGACTTGCAGTAAGCTGAGAAAAGTAGGCGGGAGCCAGATTGTGTCTGACTTTAAAAGCAAAACAAGGTATTGTTTATATTTCTACTTGGAAGCAATAGGGAGCCACTGAAATTTCTTAGCAAGAGAGTGACATGCTCAGACCTGTGCTTTAGAAATATCAGTTTGGCAGCTTTATGGAGGATGGGCTGGAGAGAAAAGAGCTGGAAGCAAGGTGACAAAGTAGGACTTTAAACAGTTGTGTGATGCCGCAAAAAAGATGGTGAACCACGATGATGGCCTTGTACGTGAAAAGAAAGACAAATACAATAAAAATGGCATTGGTAAGATAGAATTAATTGGATATAGGGGGGCAAGGGGAAAATTATCATAGCTAACATTTCTAAAACCCTTAAAATGGGCCAGGCACTGCTACACAGGCTTTACAATGATCCCATTTGATCTCCACAGAAGCCCTGGGAGGTAGATGCTGTTGTGATCCCCATTTCACATTTAAGGAATGTGAATAGTGGTTAAGTGATTAAGAGGTTAATCTTAACCTCTTCACAGGGTCACATAGCTAATAAGTACTCGAGGTCACATTTGAGCTCAGGTCTTGCTGACCGCGCTCTGTCTAGGGCACCACTTACCTACCTCTAAGAAATCAAGGACTATTCTGAGGTGGCTCCTTCAACGGAAAAAGGGGAGTTATGAGAAGGGATGAGTTTAGGGAGAAGTATAGGTTATCTTTTGGATGTGTTGAATTTATTATGCCTGTGAGATGTCTGCATGATAATGCCCCATCAGGAGTTGTTGATGCTCAGAGAGAGATCTAGGCTGTATTTGTCGGTTTGGGGTCTTGTACTTAGACCTGGAACCTTGAGAAGTGATGAAATCACAAAGACAGAAGGGGACCCCGGACAGAATCCTGGGGTACACTCACACAGAAGAGATGGGGCACGGATAAGAATCTGGCAAAGGAAAATGAAAAAAGCTGATAGATAAAAGAAGTTGAAAGAGTCTGTAAAACCCAGGGAGTAGAGTTTCCAGGAGAAGCTGATGAGTAGCGCCAAGTGTCGCAGGCAGTCAGAAATGATGAAAGGCCATTGGAAACCAAAGGGCAAAGTGCAGCCACATGAGTCAGAGCATGTGAAGTAAAGGCAACAAGTGCAGGCAAGTTTTAACAGGATATTGGCTCTGAAATGAGAGATGCAGGACTTAAAGCCTCTCTGGAACCAAAGGTCAACTGAAGGGGTTTTTTAAGGATAGAGGAAAATTGGGCATGTTTGCAGGCAACAGGGAAGAAGCCAATAAATGGGAGCTATTGAAGGTTGAAGAGGGGGAGGAATGCCTGATGGGACAAGCTGCCAAAGGACTTGGGCAGGGGTAGGATCAAGACCAGAAGTAGAATTAATTTTTGCTCTTGTCAAGAAGACGTGGCTCTTCCTCCATGACTAGAGCAAAACATGAGAGGATAGGAGAAAATGTTGCAAAGTTTAAGATATATAATATAATAGAGAATACGGAGCTTGTAGTAAATGGCCTGTTTTCTCTCTCCTGAGAGGGAGGTGTCATGGGAGAGACTTGAGGAAAGTCTGGAACAGTTCAGGAGAGGAAGGTGAGAGTCAGTTATGGAAAAATGAAAAAGGATTCTCTTTCTCCTGTGAGGATCGAGTTGAGATTAATTTGTAACGGACATAGGTTTTTGTGACTTTTCAGTTACGTTTTAGTGGAGACTCCTTTTCAGATAGGGGTTAGGCTAGATGGACCCTGATCACTTTTTCAACTTAGAATTTCTGTGACTGATTTCTTGTGCTCTTTAGTAACATATTAGTAAAAGTGGAGGGGATGATGACCCATTCCATTCCAGGCTTTGATTTTGGCAAGGCATCACGAGTGACAATGGAGAGAAGATTCAAGAGTAGAAAACGGTTTATGCTTGATCTGGTTAACTCTAGGGTCATGATTGGGAAGGTCTAAAGTGAAGCCAGAGCACTGAGGAGAGGAACCAGAGGATTAAGGCACAAGGAGAGAGAGAATGATGCCTGGTTATGGTCAGATGGAGGAATTTCAGAGTTCTTGATGATGGGAGTAAAATGCTTACTGAGTGATGTTGAGATCTCCTGAGAGTTTAGCCTTTCTTTTATATGGCTGAGGTGGAGTGAAGATGTAGGTCATGGGACCTGAAGGTCAAGGAAGTGGGAGGCCACAGTGACTGAGGAAAGATCAGCATGTCTTGCGACATGTGCCTGTGAACTAGGGACTGAGCTGCTTGAGAAAGGAAAGAAAACAGCTTGGAATCAAAAAACTCTGGCTTCACCAGACTGAGGAGACCATGATCCCTGAACTGGATAGAGTACATGTCCAAGGACTCATTTGGTTGTTGAGTGACAGCAGAGGGAGGATCTAGAAGCCGTAAGAGGCATGCCCACTCCTCTTCCTGTTCCAGAATGAAAGAATGGACATGAGACAGGCCGTGGCTGGTCCTAGAGAGAGTGGTTACGGAGCTCACGAGTCTGAGGCACGGCCTCTCCTGGATGAATTCTTGGAAAAGGGCTCTTTTTCAAGGTAGAAGGATTTTGGGGATTTTTTATTTATAATTTATTTATTTTTAGTTTTCAGCATTCATTTCCACAAGACAGTGACTTGCAGATTTTCTCCCCATCTCTCCCCTAGCCCCACCCAAGGCAGAAGTTTTTAATGTGAAGTGTAAGTTGGTGGCATAAACATGCTTCCAGAAAAGACTGAAGCACAGCATCAAATGGATTAATGATTTTCACAAAGTGTTATCTTCTACTTTTAGCTGGCTTTATAAAGAAGCGACTGTACAGCAAGTTGATGTTATACCTGAAAACGGAACGGCCAATGTAAAAGTCATCATAAGTAATTCAGCTTACGGCAAGTATAAAAAACTTTTTCCGATATAATAGTGTATTCATTACATTATGGAACAGTTCATTCTGAAGGAATGTCGCTCCTCTACTCTGCCTCACATTTAAGATGTTTGCTGCTATGTGAAGTGACAGTGATGGCAAGCTCACCTTGAAAATTAGGTCTGATTGCCAATTCCAAGTTGTTCTATATAGAAAAAAATTACACTGTTGTTCTATATAGAAAAATTACACCGGATGAATCTCCTTCAGTTTCCAGAAATTTGCTAGATCCTGAGTGCTGCCTTCATTTGTTTTTTATCTGTAAATAAATATTTATATTATTTTTTGAGCTTGTTAAATCTTGGGAGGGTTGTTTGTTTTTGATGGCAGAGAAACCATGATAAAGAAAAGATAAAATTTGCATATCCAGCCATGCATTTTCCTTTTTTTATTGATTTGTTTGTTTACTTTTAGTTTACAAGATTCAGTTCCACAATCCCTCGAGTTTCAAATTTTCTCCCCTTCCTCCACCCCGCCATGGCAGCGTGCAGTCAAGTACAGGATCTGCAGATACTTTCACACTGGACATTAGCCTGGTTGTGTAGAAGGGTTGTAACCAATGGGGTGAACAATGGGGAAAAGGAAACAAAACAAACCAAATGTGGAAAAGAAAGAGAGCAGGTAGTTTGCTTCAGTCTTGTCTTTCTAGATCTTTCTCTGAATGTAGGTATCTCCTTCCAGCAGAGTCTTTTAGAGTTGTCTTATAACCTTGAGTTGGCTGAGAAGAGCCCAGTTTAACAACAGCCATGTATATTCTTAAGATGACAGAAATTATATTATATATCAATTATATTATATTATATATCAATCACTAACCCCTTTTTCCCCCTCCCCATCCATGCCACGCATTGTTTTAAGTTAACAGAATTTTATCATCAGGGAAAAATATTCCTACCCATACCTCAAATATATCCCACCTAACTCATTCTATTTTAAATAGAAAGAAAGAAAATGTTTGTACTTTAGGGCTTATGGTAGGTACCACCCGATCCTGCTTGTTTCCCAATTATTTTCTTATCTAGGCTCAATTATTACTTTCATTTCCTCATTCTTTTTGCAGAAAAGTCTAGTTAACTCTTTCCATGCATATTGCACTATTCTAATCCTAAGCATTGAGCTTAAAAAGTTAAGAACTGCATAAGCGTTGCCTTCAGAAAATTGGCCTTTTACCAGGACTGGGTAGGGAAGTGGAGGAGGGACATACTCTCATTACATAGAGAATGATGAGGGCATCTCTTCACCACCACCTTTCCTCCTCTCGGTTCTCCAGGCCGGACAAGACTAACACTCTGTGTCTCTCCGTGTCTGTCAGCCCCTCTCGCTTTCACTCTCACTCTCGCTCCCTTGTTCTCTCTCTTAATGGTAGTAGATGGATTGGGAAGCTACACTATGAGGAGAACTGGGAATATAGCAGATGGGAAAGGAGGAAGACCACAGGTGAGAGTGGGAAAAAAAAGCAGAAGAAATCCAACTGCAGCCGTGGCATTGGACCTGGAGGGCAAATCTTAGTGTTAGTGGGTAACAGAGTGGTAGAAACCAGGAGGGCATTCAGTTACCCACCAAATTCATGACCATATGATGACTCCTTTACATTTTAGGAAAACTTGATTACGCTGTAGATCAGATTATTCAGAAAAATACAGAGCACGTGTGTTGCCCTCCCCCTAAATTTGGATTTGTAGACATTGTCTAATAGTCATCAGTCAACTAAGGAAATGGCTTCATTCCTTGAATTTAATAATTCCCAGAAAACAAAAGAAAAGTCGCAGTTGGGTTTTTTGGATGGCAGTGGTACTTGAGAAACTGATTAAACCTCTAATGTTTTTGAAGGCCTTTCCTCTTCATTAAAATCAAAGCTGCTGTCAGTATATAATGACTATGTTTACTGTAATAAAAAAAACTATAAACATTCAAATATTTATCCTCATAAATTAATTTCTGTGAAATTAAAGGTTTATTTCAGGAGACAAATACAAGATGATTATGGTACAAAATTTATCCCTTCCTAACTAAATGATTGGGAATATTCCAGAGACATATTAGCAAACTATTTCTCTTATCAGATTTAAGCTTGCTGCTTCTTTTTCCATGGTTCTTTATGAGTCATATGGTTGTACTTAAACCAGCAAAGTAATCAAATAGGCTAAGATTTGTCGAGCCCTTAGCACAGGGCCTGACAGATGAATAGCAGATGCTTAACGGAGGCTTCACTTACTCCTTTGTGACCTTGGGCAAGTCACTTAACCTTGTTTGCCTCAGTTTCCTCATCTGTAAAATGAGCTAAAGAATATCCAGTATCTTTGCCCAAAAAAAAAAAAAAACCTAAATGGGATCCCAGTCAGACACAGTTACAATGACTGAGCAACAACAAATAAATGCTTTTTCTTTCCCAGTAGCTCTCCATCTTCTAGCGTTTACCCTTTGAGTTTGTTCTTTTGGGCGTTAGGGTGTCAGTCATTCACTAAATGAAACCTTAAGTGTTGTTGTTTAGTCATTTTGGTCTTGGCCAACTCTCCATTGACCCCTTTGGGCTTGGGGGTTGTTGGGTTTTTGGCAAAGACACTAGAATGGTTTGCCATTTCTTTCTCTGGCTCATTTGACACACGAGGAACTGAGGCAAACAGGTCAGGTGACTTGCCCAGGGTCACACAGCTAGTGTCTGAGACCAAATTTGAACTCACAAAGATGAATCTTCCTCACTTCAGGCACCGTATCCATTGTGCCCCCCTAGCTGCCCTTCAGGGACTTTGAAGTATCCTGAAAGATTACTAGTTTGAATCAGTTAAAGTAGTAAAATAGTTTTAATATTGTTGGACCTCAGTTGGATGATAGGGGGAAAAAAATCTCACATTTCACTATACAACAACCTGCAGTATTAAAGATAACATTAAATGGGTAATTATATACATTTCTAGGCATCCATAGCTTTTTAATTTTAAATTTTTTATTATGAATTTGTCCAATATAAACAAAAACAATTTACAGCGAAAAACAGGAAAAGAGAATTTCTGTATGAAACCATGAATCTGTTATGTATAGCTTGTTTTTTAAAATATATAATAAATTTAACAGTAACTCCAATGCCATCCTGCTTGTCTGTGTCTCTCTCTAAGCCTCCTTCTGCTCTCTGCTGTATGTTTTGTAATTGTTTCATTGACCGTCTTGTTTTCCCTGTTATATCAAACTCCTCCACCTAAAAACACCTTCCTCTCCTATAACAAATAAATATCACACGAAAGAAACAGATCCACACATTAGCTATGTCCGAAAGCTTTGCCTCGTTCTGTCCCTCCAGTGCATTATCTCTTAATCAAGAGGCAGAAAGCAGACTTCATCACCGGTCTTCTGGAGCTATGCCTAAAACATTCCTTCTTGTGACAAAAATGAAATAATAGACAACTTGTCTTTATTCTATTGCCCCAAACCTTAAAGTCACAGCATCTTAAAGCTACAGAAATAAAATGAGGTAATGTAGCCTTTTCATTTTTGAAACTTCATAGATGGGTATGTGAATCTAGGGAATGAGTCTTTGAGTATAAGATAAAAGCAAGGAGTTAAAAAAAAAAAAGACCTTGAAAGACAACCAAAATAATTATGAGGGCGAAATTTCAACTTTAGTTGGGGAACACAAAGCTTAAGTTCAAGGACAAGAAGTTTTAGAATGCTAAGTGAAGAGCAAAGGGGATCACTAGGGTTGCTTGGGAACCCGTGGAAAGCAGGAGGATTTGCAGCAGCATTTTGATTAGCTGCATGAGAATGGTAAATAGAGTCTAGGTGGGAGCAAAAGGGGAAATTGTCAGGAGGAAAAAGTGCTTTCATAAAATGACATGAGATTTGAGAAAGAAGAAAGTTCATTAAAGAAATAATGGTGACCACTGTTCCCATGCGTTCATATACAGGAGGCTGGTCATTTTCATTAGGCCTTTAGATGGATATGCCAGAGTCTAATGAAGCTCTGGTAAAATGTAATGGGAATATGTTTCAAATATTGCTTATACAATATAATAAAATTTCTAGGAATAATAATGAATATATTAACATCTTTAATCTGTATAATAAACTGTTCTCAAACATCCCAAGAAATTTGTTCCACTTTACACCTTGGAAACACTGAAGCAAATCATTTAAGCCAGCAGCAAGCCTCAAGGGCCAGGGAGGAGGAAAGTCCACAGAGATTTCTAATGAAGCTAAAAAAATAAGCTATGAATATAAAACTCTGAGGAGAAATCCAAGACAACAAGAATATAAAAAGCTTTTCACATTCAGTCAGACCTGCGGGCTCATCTTTTGCAGTTGTCAAAATGCTGTTCTGGTGGTCTTTTAAAGAACTGAAGGACAGAATGGTGAGTTTCTTTACACTAAGGATTCTGCAATATCAGGCACTCCAAATGGTTCACCCTCTTACAAATTTCCCATAATTATTAGTATATATTATGTAATCATATCTTCCACTAGAGTCCTATTTGGATGCCTCATTATGGAATGTAAGTGACCTCAACTTCTTGAAGACGAGCTCTGGAGCTTGAAAGGCTTTTAAGTACAAGGCTAACAACGGTCTGAATTTGGAGAGGCATGACTAGAAGGTAGAGCACTAGGAGATGAATTTTTTGATAGCCACAGCAATTCATTAAACTCTACTAAGGTGTAGAGGTGTTGCAATCTACATAAGTGGAGGGAGTACCGACAGTAATGAAGTCATATCCTTAAGTAAAATTAAATTCTTAGGGGTTTACTCACTTGGAAAACCTAAAGAATCTCTGGCTCGACTAAGAGGCAAAGCCAGGATGAAAGCTCAAAGGCACTGATTGCTGGAATTCCCAGGATTTCTGTTCTAGGGCCACTACTGCTTGCCTTTACTCAACCCCCTTTCCATCCCATTGTCCAATCAGAAACCTCAAAAAAAACCTAGAACAATTAAAAATCAGTCAACAAAGAGGCAACCTGAATACCTCATCTCAAAAAAAAAAAAAGGAACATAGTCAATCTGTAAGAAGTTTTTGATTAAGAGCAATGACATCACTGACAAAACTGTCAGATCCTATGAAGTCTCCAGCAATGATATTGATACACTTTGTCCCTGGCCCGGGACACTGTTTCCGAACCCATGCATTCAGGTATGGGAGGTTAGGCAAAGTCATCTTCTTCAGTGATCCAGATGGGTGGGTCAGAACATATGGAAAGTTTTCAGTAAGATTAATCCCTGCAACAAACAATTCATCTGAAACAAGAAGACATTAGAAAATTATGCATCACCTAAGCCAACAAGTTATTCTACCCCTTTGTCTACCAATTTTTTCTCCATGTTTTTGGGGTCGCTCATTTCCATACAGAAGCTGGGGACTAGTAATCTTGACTTCTTAGTGAATTGTGTTAACTCCATAGGAAAATAATTCATTATAATTCTATGCAACATGACTGAGTTGAAAATGTGTTTAATATAGGAATGTATGTGTAGGACTCATATCAGATTACAAGCCATCTGGGGAGGAGAGAAAATTTTAAACTTGTGGGAAAACTAAAAATAAATAATAAATTGGAGGGGGAGTGAGAACCCCCCCAAAAAAATAAAATGAGAAAAAAATTCTATAGGAAAATACACATCTCTAGGTCCATGGCCCCAAAAAGTGAAAGTAAGGCAGCCATCACTTTCATCCAGTTTCTTGGAAGTCAAAAATATCATGCTATAGACAAATAATTAATATCACAGAAGTTGGAGGCCTTTGCTGAGTGCTGCCGGCAACGTGGAGTTTGATGATAAAAGTCTGCTGTGAAGTTGAGGTAGTGTGGTATAGTGAAAAGAGCCCTAGATACGAGTTCTAGTTCCCGCTCTACCATGAGCCTGTGACCTTAGTCAAATTACTCAAGCTATTTGGGGTCCCATTTATCTCACCTGTAAAACAAGGGGACAAAATAAGACTTCTAAGGACCTTCCAGCTCTAAAATCACATGATCTACGAAGCCTTACATTGCAGTTTTAAACACGGCCCTCTAGCGTATGGGCTGGAAAATCTGAGATAATGGATCCCAAAAGCAAGGATTTGTTTCTGAACCACTGCCCCCCACGTGCACAAAGCTTGGCTTCCAAATGTAGACTGTGGACAAATAGTGGCTTTCATCTGTTTCTCAATGCCATGACTGTTTTTCTTCATTGTCCAAACTGGCAAGGTTTGTTGTGTGTTTTCTTGGAATTCATTTGTTTTTTAAATACATTGATCAGTCAAATCTAAATTATGCGTGGAATAGCTTTAGAATTATCAGTCAGGAGTAATATGTATTTAGCCGCTGCATAACATGTTTTCCAGTCATTCGCTTGCATCCAGTTCTTTGTGATCTCATCGAATCGTAACACACCAATACTGTCCGTGGAGTTTTCTTGGCAAAGATACCAGAGTGGTTGGCCTTTTTCTTCTCCAATGGATTAAGGCAAGCAGAGGTTAAGTGACTTGCCTAGGGTCACACAGCTAGTACGTGTTTGAGGCCAGATTTGAACTTAAGTTTTCCTGACTCCAGGTCCAGCATTCTATCTACTGACCCACGTAGCTGCCGCCTGCCTAACTCTTCTGCCTACTACATAACTTAACAGAGCTCCTTAAACATCACAGGCACTTGGTAACTATTTCTTGATCAGTTGATGGCTAAGATTGGGTGCATGAGAATGAGACGTATAGACTTTATAACGGCACAATCCAGCATAAACTTTGAAATCGACTACAGCCTCTTTAACACTGAAGTCACTGCTGATTTCATCACCGCATCAAATTGGCCACCTCATCCTTTCAGGTTTTACTTCTCAAAAATATGCCAGCACGGCTTACCATCCAAACACTAAAAAACCAACGGATCAAAAAACACCAGAGTATCCTTGGAAATAAAGTTATAAAAATACGTGTTTTACCTGGGCGTCCGGATTCTTTCATGGATTCCAAATAACAGATAAGATCATCTGTTTTCACTTTATTTCCCCACCAATATGGAATTCCAGGCCATAGCTCTTTGTGTCTTTGCATAGTAATCTCATCTTCGTATGACACAATAACCCTGTAACCGCGTCTCCACAGATGCTTCAGCGTCAACAGTTCCTAAAAGGCATTCAGAATTGGGAAAGTTACCGATAACCAAAAGGCGTTGGTTTAGAGGAGTCTGTACGGCCATCTCTCTCAAAAAGTGTTTTAATGGGGCGGCTGGGTGGCGCAGTGAATAGAGCACCGGCCCTGGAGTCAGGAGGACCTGAGTTCAAATCCAGCCTCAGACACGTAACGCAAAAAACTAGCCGTGTGACCTTGGGCAAGTCAGTTAACCCCAGCTGTCCTCCAAAAAAAACAAAAAACAAACAAACAAAAAGCATTTTAATTCTCTCTAGTGCAAAAATAACTTCACCTGTGTTGACAATGTTTCCCTTCATATTTTCCTTTAAAAAAAAAACAACAAAACTGAGAACGATTTCAGGCACATAATTACAAGAGGAATTGTTTTTCCTCAAAAAGGATGACTATTAGAAATAAACTTGTAGGGCGGCCAGGCGGCGCAGTGAATAGAGCACTGGCCCTGGAGTCAGGAGGACCTGAGTTCAAATCCGACCCCAGAAACTTGATGCACTTACTAGCTTTATGACCTTGGGCAAGTCACTTAATCCCAATTGCCCTTCAAAAAAACAAGAAATCTGCCTATGTGAAACTCTCATCCAGCACTCCCAGTTCTTATGTCTAGGATCAAGACTGAAAGTTACTCAAATATATAAGCTTTTATTACAAGGGCAGCAACTGAGATGGAATGAAAAGAAGATTGAATTTAAAATCCTTAGACCAAAGTTTAGATGTTGGTCGTGACACCTGCTGTGTGTGTTCTTGGACAGTTATTTCACTTCATCTGTTAAACAGGGATAGTCCCGCCCTGCCCACCTGGAGCGGTTTTTGTCAAAGTCCAACAAGATAATTTACTCAAAGTACTTTGTTCATTGTCAAAGGGAAGAGAAGGAAGGAGGGAGGAACAAAAAGGAAGGAAGGACAAAAGGAAGGAGGAAGGAAAGGACTTGTAAAGTGCCTACTATGTGCCAAATATTAACAAATATTATTTTATCATCTTCCCAACCAGAAGGGAGCTGGTACTATTATCTTCCTCCTTTCACGGTTCAGGAACCTGCCAGGGTCACAGCTAAGTGTCTGAGGCTAGATTTGAACTCAGGTCTTCCTGACTTCAGGCTTCTGGATTAGGAATAGGGATTGGAAACGGGATTCCACTAGTATGTGAAATTCCCTCTACTGGAGCAGACCAGCACTGTCTCTGCTGATTTTAGAAAAGCTGGACAAAGCTCTGAGAGGTCAAGCAACATCCCCAGGGTCACACAGCCAGTACATGTCAGAGGCAAAGCTTGAACAGGTCTCTCTGACTTCAAAGTGAACTCTAGCCACTATGGCACTTTGCCTATCAAGCTGTCAAGCTCTGTATAAATATATACAGTTATATCACATAATATGTCTATTTTTATGCATTTCTGTTGATTCTTTGGTCTCTTTCTTATTAGCATGCTGAGCCACCTTACTTCTGCCTCTCTAAGAGCCTAAGAATTAGGAGAAAAAAAAACAACCCAAAAAAACCCACAAGTTTTCCCACTATATATCGCTGAAGAAAAACTGTACTTAATAAAAATGTATATTTCTTATATCACAAGACCTCACTGAAACTACCTATCCTTTAAAGGCATAAAAAGCATTATTTGTTTTGTGTGTGTGTGTGTGTGTGTGTGTGTGTGTGTGTGTAAACTTAAACAAGAGATAGGAACACTCCATCATCTCATGTCACACTATATCTAATGATGATTCCATTCACTTGAGAAACCCCCAAACATGAAATGGAGAGAACCCCAAACCCTTAGGAGAAAGGTGTAAGGCAGGATAACCCTTAACTCCTGTGAAAAGGCTTGTGACCCAGATTAGACTCCTTTATTAGCTATCCTAATAAACACGAGCTCCATCTAGATGAGTTGAGTAGAGGCTCCTTGTTTATGCAGAAAGTCTTTGAGGGCCCTAAAAAAAAATAGGAAAGAAGTTTGTGCAGAACACTGACAAAAGTGAGAGAGTGTGCTCACATTCTTGGAGTCTATTAAACATTTATTAATTAAACATATGCTGTATATGAACTCGGATAAAACATCATTTCAACATGCAATGAGCTTTCAATAACCTTTGGGTTTTTGGTCTGGATTATATCTTAACCACAACAAATCCTGCTTTTAGGTTTATGGACCGCATCTAGCATACATGGCTTAATTACTTGTTCTGTGGGCATAGGCTTATCGGATTTTGAACTGAAAAGGGCCTAGGAGATCACCTAATATGACCCTCTCGCTTTACAGATGAAGAAATCACCCTGGAAAGGTGAAGTGACTTTTTTAAGGTCACAGAAGTAGTGTTCCAAGCACACAGCACGTTTTTCTTAGAAGCTTTTGTTCCCTTCAAATTTCTGTGCAAACAATAGTGTCTGGACAAAATCTTTCCTGCTTGCTGCAAATAAATGCTATCCCTCTCCTCACCCCAACCCCCCCAAAAATTACCTTTTATTTATTTGTAAATTCTTATTTATATGCAATTTTCTGCATGCAACTTTAACTGGATGACATACCACTGCCTACTCAGTGGCCCTGCCACTAGCATCACCTGAGCTGCTATGGTCTTAGCGTTACAGTACATCCTTGGAACAGTTCTGGAGCAGGGGTAAGGCAAACCAATCAACACATCCTGCCCCATCGACTCAAAACAAGAGGAACTCGTTTAACACTCTGGGAGGATCCCAGGAAGTAGTGTGCTTACTAACAAAACATAGCGACGCCTTGTGAAGCTGCTGGTGCAGTGAAAAGAGCACCAGGCCTGCAGTCAGAAAGACTCATATCGGGGCTCAGATTTTTATTATCTGTGTGACCCTGGCCAAGTCACTTAACCCCTTTGCCTCAGTTTCCTCCACGATGAAATGAGGATAGTAATAGCACCTACCTCAAGGCTGATGTGAAGATCCAGTGTGCTAATCTTCGTAACAAGTGTTTAACGCAATGTCTGGCACCTAGTAAGCACTAAAAATGTTGTGATTCTCTTCCTCTTTCCCTTATACCAGTTATTTGTATAATTAAACCTACCTGAAAACTCAAAAGTTTCCGTTATTTCACAGGTAAAGACCCTCTCCCCACCAGGGCAGGCTCCTACCACTCTATCCCTTATTCCATGACTTTAATGCAGGGGTGGGGAACCTACAGCCTTGAGGCCACATGTGACCCTCTTGGTCCTCAAGTGTGGCCCTTTGACTGAGTCCAGACTTTCTTCTGTGAGGTTCGGATTTGGCAAAGGGTCACACTTGAGTACCTAGGGGGTCGCATGTGGCCTTCAGGCTGCAGGTTCCCCACCCCTGCCTTAGTGCCTTTGAACATGGGTTTCATGAGTCACCATGGCCCCAAAAAAATGTGTCACCTCATAGCCGCCATTCTGGTGACAAGCTTGCTCTTAGTTTGGCTGGTCCACCAATGACAGACGCAGACATATGTAGTACTGATAGAATCCTAATAAAGCTGCCCCCAGTCCCAATATTCTAACTTCCTTATAGGCCCCACTGAACAGCAGGTCCTTGGCCCCTAACTAGCCACTGCCCAGGCAGGATGTGGACCCCAAAACAAGAGAAGGGATTTTCCCTAAGTAAGTACCTGCACAGTAACTGCACAGCTGTCCTTTAGGTGAAGTCGTGACATAGAAAGGCATATTATATTATGTATCATTATATGTAATATATGATAAACATGTAATAACATTGTTATGTTATGCTTATTATATTAATTACATTGCATTATATGATTGTATTATATCATATCATATATTGTAATATCATTATCATACATACATATTTCCCCAAATGGGTTTTTCTGTATGTATTGTGAATAATTGCATGCACAATTCTACTGCAGCTGGGACCCCTCTCGTATTAACAAACCCCTCTCCCTTAACAAACCCCTCCTGCCTTTTTAATATTCATAATTTCTGCTATGTAATTGCATCTTTACTGTATAAAAATCCATCTTGCTTTCTCTAAAGTTGCTGGTTCCTCTCGGAATGTAGCCCACTTCATGAGAGGCATCAATCTTAATAAATGCCTGTAGTTGGACTAGAGGTGGTCTGACTGAATTCTTTGAGACGGTTCCACCACAACACATCATAAAACCACAACAGTATATTGCCAGGTGAAAACTCTAACCCTCTTCATTTACTGGGACCTTACATTCTGCTACCAGTCTTTGTGAACCCAAAGTTTCTTCCGCAGCATTATGAAGACTTTAGTAGAAGATTATTCAACTTACTGTAAAAACTTTGTAACAGTTTTCTGAGTTTTGTAACTCGTTTTGTAACTAGTTTTCAGAGACTGAATTTTTTTTTTTGGATTGCTTAGGGTTTTATCCCTTTAAGTACAAAAAAGCCCTAATTTTAGTCACTTGGGATACATATACAGTTGCACATTTAACAATCAATATAAAATTGGAATTCCTAAAAAAGAATTTGAGTAGCAATGAAAAAAGCACTAGATTTGGGGTCAGAAGACTTGGGTTCAAATCCTGCTCTGCCACTTCCTACTATATGAACTTGAACAAGACATTTCTATTCTTTGGACTTCCATATTTTTCATCTGTAGAATGAGGGGGTTGGACAAATAACTAAATTCTCTTCCATCTCTAACTATGTGTTCCATGAATTGTAGTTATTCTACAAAATATTTTGAATTTTCAATTAAATGTTTAGGTTAATAAAATCATAGATGTAGAACTGGAAGGGACCTCAGAAGCCACCTAACTCAACTCCCTCATTTTAGAAATGAGGACACTAAGGCCCAGGAAGGTTAAACCCAAGGACATATAGGTAGTAAGTGTCAGAGATGAGATTTGAACACAGGACCTCTAATTCAGAAAATCACATTGCTTCAAGTTCTACTAGAGTTTTAATTTGGCATCCAATAATTCAACAAGCTTCTCAAAAACCAAAGAACTTTAATGTGGGAAGATTCTACATTTATATTTGCCAGAGGAAGAAAGGAAGGAATGTATTAAGTATCTACTGTGTTAAAGATTCAGGAACCATCTAAGGATTTAACTCTGGCTATTTATTCTTCTTGGAGCTGGGCCCACTTAGTTACTCTACAGAAACTGCTGTCAGTTTTCTGTATGAACTTCTTTAACTAACTGGCTGCTCTGATTTTTTTTTTT
>CM053600.1:12967888-12994151 GCA_028646575.1 Pseudocheirus occidentalis | reverse complement strand
TTTCTTTCTTTCTTTCTTTCTTTCTTTCTTTTTGCTTTTTGCTTTTTGGAGGGCAGTTCGGGGTTAAGTGACTTGCCCAAGGTCACACAAAAACTTGGTGCTCTATTCACTGTGCCACTTAGCCACCCTCTCTCTTTCTTTCTTTTTCTTTCTTTCTTTCTTTCTTTCTTTCTTTCTTTCTTTCTTTCTTTCTTTCTTTCTTTCTTTCTTTCTTTCTTTCTTTCTTTCTTCCTTCCTTCCTTTCTTTCTTTTTCCTTCTTTCTTTCTTTCTTCCTTTCTTTCTTTTTCCTTCTTTCCTTCCTCCTTTCTTTCTTTCTCTCCCTCCCTCTCTCCGTCCCTCTCCCTCCCTCCCTTCCTCCCTTCCTTCCTTCCTTCCTTCCCTTCTTTTCTTTTTTTTTCCTTCCTTCCTTTTTGTTTGAGTCTTCTTGTACAAAATGGTGAATATGGAAATATTTTACATGATTGCACACGAATATTGTATTTCTTATTGTTTCAGGGAGGGTTATGGAAATGGACAAGGGTTTAGAATTTGGCACTTAAAACTTAAAAACATGTTTAAAAATTTCTTTAACTTTTAATTGGGAAAAAATAAAACTTTTTAGAAAGAAAAAACTGATGGAATCTGAATGTAGATCAAAGCATACTTTTTTAAACTTATTTTTTATTGGAGTTTTTTTGTCTGTATTTTCTTTCACCGCATGATCGATATGGAAATATGTTTTGCAAGTCTGCACGCGTACAACCTTTATCAAATTGTGTGTTTTCTCCGTGATGGCTGATAGGAGGGAGGGTGGGAGAGAATTTAGAACTCAAAATTGTAAAACAAACAAACAAACAATTTTTACATGTATTAGGAAAAAATTAAAATTAAAAATTAAAAAACCTCTTTCTATGCATTCTCATCCCTCTCCAAATAAATACAAAGCCCTTTGAGAACAGGCACAATAGCTTGTGTGTGTGCGCGGGCCCCTGCATTTCTTGGAGAACATCCTTACATTATTGCACATTAAGAATTTTTTTTTTAATGTTATGAATGATAGCAGTTAGGAGCTTAGGATAGGGAAGCTTATTATAGGGAAAACCTTATCACCCTAAGGGATCCTGTCAACCTTGTTATTAAACCTCATTACCATCTCTGATTGGAAGGTGGAGCCACAAGCTCCAAAAACTCCACTGAGGAGGGAACACAGCTCAGAACATCCTCTCATTTCCCACCAGACTTCACTTGTTTGGAACTCTGCCCCTTTCCACCCTGCCCCTTTGTGGGGTACCTTCCTTGCCCTTTCCTCATCCCTTACTTTTTAGCTTTCCTTTTGTGGACTGTCTTGTACTAGACTGTAAACTCCTTGAGGGCAGGGACGATCTTTCTTGTATTTGTATCTGCAGTTTTTATCCTGGTGCCTGAAACATAGGTGCTTAATACATATTTATTGATTGACTATGGTGGGGAAGCAGGATTTGCAATTCATTTCCAGTATCCTCCAACTGTCTTCTATTTCTCTGTGTCCTCGTGGCCAAGAGCAGACTTTCAGAGAATCTGAGAGTTGGAAAGGTCTTCAGGAGCCATCTAGTCCAACCTGGACCTGAAGAAAAATCCCTCTACAATATCTCAACAAGTGGTCATCCATCTTCCACCTAAAGGAAGCCTTTTGATAAAGGGAAGTCCATTACTTCCCAAGACAGCCCGTTCTACTTCTGAGCAATTTGGATGATCAATTTTTCCTTTACAATGAGCCAAAATCTTTTTCTCTGCAGATTCCATATTTTGTACCTGATTCTACTCACTGAGACCAAAAAGAAAAAGTCTAACCTCTCTTGCATTAAAGGTTCATCCAGTTCTTGAAGATAGCTGGATGTTTCCTTAATGTTTTTCTTCTGTAAAGTAAATATCTCCTGGTCTTTCAACTGATCGTTATAAAGTAGGCTTTCTCATATTTACACTATCCAGAATTCTCTTTTGGATACTCTACAGTTTATCAATGTCCTTTCTAAAATTTGACACCTAGAACTAAACAAAATATTCCAAAGGTGGGGCTAATATAGCAGTTATCAACTCCCTTATGCTGAATACTATGCCTCCATTAAAATAGCTTAAGAACAAATTACTCCCTTTAACCTTCATATTACACAATTGATTTATATTGAATTTTTACTTCACTAAAATTCCAAGATGTTTTGCATATGAACCATTTTCTAATCATGCCCTCCCCGTGGTATACTCGAAAAGTTGACTTTTTGACTTTACATTTTTTGTATACTGTCTACATTTTTTGACCATACATTTTTTTACTTTACTGCTACATTTATATTTACCTCTACATGTGACTCTATATTTACCTTTAAGAAGTGGTCTTTACATTTACCTCTATTAAAGAAATAGAAAATTGCTTGTTCCACAGGATAAATGTGGTAAGCAATGGCCAATGCCATGCAAAATTCATTTGCACCATATCCACGGTGAAGCTAGTGGTTTTGTCTCATACCTCAAAGTTGACATGAGCTTGACTCTCCTCCTGGAAGAGAGAAGTTGTGATGAACCAATATAGATCCATCATTACACAGCCCAAGTAACCTGCCTAGCCAGATCATAATCCAAGTATCTGGGCAAGTACAACAGTAGCAGAAAATGGGAAGTAGGTGACACTTTTCATCTGAAGCATTACTCGTTCATTTCAGTATCCGCCTCTGCTTTTTTAGTATGTGTCTGCCATACCTATAAAACCTAGTATCCCTCTATAGGCACCCAATGCTCTTCATCCACTTCCTAGAGCCCGCCACTTTCAATCAAAATTTACTTGTCCCATAGATGATAGCCTCCAACTTCACTAATTATCAATAATAGAGTTCTCAAAAAATTTCTGAGACCAAAGAAGGCTCTAAACATTATAGAGAAGAATGCTGATTTCACATTTCACGTGATGCATTATCTATAACTGTTTAAAATGAAGTTTGAATATCAGATGTGAATGTCAGGCATACATGTTAGAGCTCATGAACAATTCTGACTTTGTTGAAAAGGTCCTTCAGATTCAAATTCGCTAATATTTTGAGTTACTTATTAAGTGTTCTTCTGGTCTTTTACTTGCTAAGATTTTAAGGTCATGTGTCTGCCTTCCTAGAGAGAACTGGATATGAGAAAAATAAATTTCCATGGAATTAGAGATTCACAGCATTAAGGGTCCTTAGAGGTTTTCTAAAATAACCATCGACCTAAAGGAAAAACTCTTTCTACCGTATCCTTACCGAATGATCATTCAGCCTCTGCTTAAATACTTGCAGTGATAGGGAACTCACTGTCTCATAAGGCTACCCATTCTATTTTTGTACCTTTTTAATTGTTGGAAAGTTCTTCTTAATTTTGAGTCAAAATATTCATAACCACCACCTTACCCATTTCTTATAATTTTTCTTCTTGGAGCAAAAGAAGACAGGTCTAATCCCATTTTAACATGGCAGCCTTTCAAATACTTCTAGATAGCTTCCATGTCTTTCCTTACTCTTCACTTTTCCAGGATAAATATCCCCTGGCCCTTCAGCTGTTACACATGGTTTTCATGCCAGTCACTGTGCTGATCACCTCTCTAGCTTGTCAATGTCCCTCCTAAATCATGTGTAGAATTGAACATAGTGCTGAAGATTTCATTGGATCAACCCCAGATTACAGTGGGACTATACCATTCCCTGATCTCTACATTACATTTCTCCTAACAACTTTTCCTGCGTTAGCTTTTACAGCAATGATACCACATCTTTGGCTCCCATCTGAGGTCAACTAAAACCCCAAGATCTTTTTCTTCTCACATCAATTGCTGCTTAATCTCACCTTCCATGTCTTAAACTTTTGTAAAGTCATTTTTAGATCTAAGTCCATTGATCTCTGTCTAATTTAACTTAATTTTGCTTCGGATCAGTTTTTGGATTTTGTCTTCTATCATATTTACTATGCCCCTAATTGACATTATTTGATAATCATGAGTTTTAGATTCTCATCCAAATCAACAATAAGAAGTTCAAACAGATCAAGGCAATGTAGAATGTAAGCCCCTTAAGAGGAGGGCCTGTTGGACTTTTTTGACTCTAGGACCCAGCACAGTCATAGTAAGTATTTTGTTGAAGATATGGACTCTGTGATGTTCCCCCAGAGACCCCCTTTCAAAAAGATACCACACTTTTTGAGTACAATTGTTCAGCCAGCTATGACTCTACCTCATGGTATACAGTGGCAGCCCTCAACATATGATAATAATTATTATCTCATTAAAAAAACACTTGAATTACAAATGATGTGTAGGACTACCTCACAACAAAGACTTCCCCTATTGAAGTTAAAAAAACAAATGCATTCCAAATTCCACTTTCTTCTCCAGTTCATTTTATAGATGAAGAAACAAACAAGTTGAAATGACTTGCCCAGGGTCACACACCTAGTAAGTGTCTGAGGCCAGATCTGAACTCATCCTGACTCCAGGGCCAACATTCCATCCACTTTGCCACCTTACTCAAGAGCATAAAGGAGCTCTGAAAAAGTTAGATGCTGAAACAAAAAAAGATTCTTTGTCTCCTGAACCCTTATATAAGTCTTCCGAGGGAAGAAGATAATGGTCTTTGCCATGGCAAAGACCCAAGCCAGAGAAAAGGATGAAAGAAGGGAAAGAATTTGGAACTGAAAATTAAAACAAAGACAAGAACAACAAAAACCCAGGCAATACTTGGAGGTCAGTTGCTAAGTAAAGGAGCTTCCTGGTTCCTACTGGAATTTTTATTATCTGCTAGGACTTATCCTAAGAAGATAACAATGATATTAAATTGGATGAAATCTCCAATGCTTTTACATTTCTGACTAGCTAAATGACTGTCAACCCATAGCTCTGGGGGGTGGGGGGGAGGGAAGTGTAGGCGTCAAGTTACAAGATTCTCTATATTCAACTCAGAGCTCAATGACCTCATTTGTGTGCTTTTAGCGTCCCCTGCATCCCCTGAGCATTCTCGTAGAAAATAATCTTACTTATTGGTACAGTTATCGCCATCAGAGAGTGTGTGTAGGGAGGAAAAGATGAACATCCTCAGCCTAGCCCACGTGGCTTTCAAGTAGTAGCTTTGATAAAAGTTTGATCCAAGAAAGATAGAAATGCCTTTCAAATAAAATGTTGGTATTACTTATGGATTTCAATCATTGCTCTTCCCAGTAGGCATCAATAAAAATTTGTTAAGGGAAATAAAAGTCACAATTTGTGGTGGATTCACTGATTGCAAGCTCCTAAAGGCAAGGCATCAATATGTAATATTGTGATATTATTTGTATAATAATAATACTTGTAAAGGCACACAGCACAGGGTTCAGCACACAGTAGGTGCTTAGTAAACATCTACTCCCTTCTGTTCCTCATTTTTCATCTTACTATCCCCAGCACCTAGTACAATGTAGGCGAGTGATAATAATGAACAATTAGACAGTGATTTAAAGTTTACCAAGAGATTTATGTAGAACATCTCATTTGATATTTCCAACTCTGAGTTATCATCCCCATTTTACATATAAGGAAACTTAGGATAAAAGAAATTTAGTAACTCATTCAGGATTTTACACCAATAAGTGTCTAAGGAAGAATTTGAACTCAGGTCTTCCCAGCTCCAAGTCCATTGCTCCATACATTACACCACCTCATTGCTTCTAATACAAGTTCACATAAAGGGACCCAAAGAAACAAATCATTTTGACTATGTTATCCCACCAACAATAGAAAGTGGGTGCTCTAAAGTCCCTTTGTCATACTTCTTGTGATATCATCAGTGCTTGCCCCATGGGCTGAGCTCAACAGTCCCTGGTAAGGTGCAGGGAACTAGGTTGGAATGTAGGAATGTACGGACAAATGAATGAGTGACTGCAGAAGGGAGTGTCTACATCACATGTGCTGTGAGAAATTCCAAGAAGCCCAAAGGCCAGCTTGGATACAATAAAAGCTGGGATACCATAACCCTCCTCCTGGATTGAACTTCCAGCCATTGGTGCTGGTAACTGTTTAACAACCAGTTTTTCTTTTCTTATTTGTTTTCCCCTTTTATTTTGATGGAGCAGAGAACGTATGAATAATACTCTTTAAAGTTTTATCTGTATGACATTTTCTCAATCGCTGCCTAAAGTCTCGACCGGTCTTGTCAAGCTCAAAAAGAAAGGGGGCAGGGGCACTAACCTGTACATAAGGATGCCTGTCAGCTGTATATCAACTGAGAAAATTACGTTTTAACATTATCTATGTTTAACATTATCTATGTGGGTTTTTTTGTGTGAAATATTTCCCAGTTACATTTTAATTTTATTCAGACAACATAGGTTTGCTTGTCTAGTCTAGACAATCAAAAAACAATAGGGACAGCTTGGTAGCTTTGGCCCTCGAGTCAGGATCACCTGAGTTTAAATCTGGCCTCAGACAGGTATTAGCTGGGTAACCCTGGACAAATCACTTAACTCTGATTACCTCAAAAATAAATAAATAAATAAAACAAGCTCTGATCTGTAGGGCTGTTTGCCTGTTTCTGAGGTGTAAGTGCTCACACTGAAAACTGAACAATTGGCTCTTATGGGTCATCTGGCCCTGGTGTCCTCTTGCTTTCAGTTGTAGCTTTTTATGGTTCTTTAAAAAACAAACGGATGAACTTGAATGCTACGTGATTATAAGGACCAAGTTTGGATCCAGAAATCAAATGGGAAAATGTACTTGTCTCCCTTCTTTTCCATATGTGTGCATTTCAGGTAGGAAGGGGGGGAAAAAGGAGGATAATTACCGCTCAGGTATCAGACATAATTGACGTGATGGTTAATTTTGATGAACTTTTTTTTCCTCTCTTTTTACAAGAAATGGCTTGGTGGATAGGGAAGGAAGGAACAATAAATATATTTGGCAATCAAGGTAACATTAAAAACAAAAGATTTCAACACCAAAAAGTTCTATGGTTCTATGGCAAGTAGAAAGCTAACCAACCAATCAGCAAACATTTATTAAGATCCTATGTGTCTGGCTAAGTGATGGGTACCGTACTAGGCAGGGAGGATAAAAAGACAAAGAATAAAACAATCTTTATTCTTAAGGAGCCTGCCTTCTACTGGGGAAGACAATGAGCATAGTGTGTGTATGCGTCTATGCGTGTTTGTGTGTGTGTATAAAATAATACAATATAATGTAACAAAATATATTATCTAAGTACATACATTATGTATAATAATTATAAAGAGAATCAATACAAAGTAGATGGGGGAGGGAGGTGCTATCCTTTGGGGTTATTAGGAAACGCATTATTAAAAGAGGGTACTTGAGCTATGTTTTGAAGAAAGAGATTCTTTTTTTTTTCTGTTCATTAGTTTATTTCAACACGCACATACACACTAAGTCACAGGAACAGAGCAAGAAAGTTCTGAGTTTGAGCAGCAAAACACTGTTTGTTGCTACATTTGGAGTCCTGGATTTTCTTTAAAGTAATAGGTGGAAATACAAAAATTCACTCTATAACTTCTCCCCATCAACTTGATGTTTGAAAAGTATCAGATTGGATCTCACCCGAGAACCATATATCCCTAGACATATCTCATAGCTAGATATGATATCTATCTATCTATCTATCTATCATCTATCTGTCTGTCTATCTATCTATCTATCTATCATCTGTCTGTCTGTCTATCTATCCATCTCTCTATCTATCATCTATCTATCTATCTATCTATCTATCTATCTATCTATCTATCTATCTATCTATCTAGACATATATCTATCTCTAGACAATAACTATTTCTCTGTCTTCCCAAAGAACTGTGAAGAAAGAGATTCTGTGAGACAGAGTGAGCAGGAGTGCTTTCCAAGCACTGGGTAGGGCTAGTGCAAAGGCATGAAGATGGGAACAAAAAGGACAGTTTCATTGGATTGTGGAATGTCGTGATGTAAAAGTTTCTCATTTCCTTTCCAACTGGTTCCATTTCAGCTATTTTATTTGTAAGGAAAATTCCAAAACTGGTTGAGGTTTTCTTAATAGAATGGAATCTAGCTGAGACTTCCAGTCCCTTAACTCAGGATGATCAACTGGTTAGAAGTTAAAAGAAAATTCTAATTCAGTTAAGATAACTATTTGTAAGCTGTAAATTCCTGACTATCTCCTGTTTGTCTGTTGATCAATTAACAACTCGATGTGATATAGTTTCTTGTTATTTTTTAACATGTAAACCTCCTTTCTCTCCACTAGCCTTAATATGCATTTTACAAGTATATCTTTGAAATGTAAATCCAAATCATATGTTCTTTTTTCTCTGATATAAATGGAGACCATGTAAATCTTGGGGAAATTGTATTTTAGGGGCCATGGTAATTCAGAACCCTGAACCTGTGCTCTGAACATACAAAATAAAGACCAATTCTTAAAAAGTCTCTGTTTATCACTAAGTATGAAAGGCAGCAGTACGTTCTATCAACAAATCCTTGGATACTTCCATATCAGTGGAAAGGGAAGTGATGTTCAAATGAAGTTGGGGCCAGGTTGTAAAGGGCTTTGAAAGCCAAAGAGGAATTTCTATGTTATAGAAAGAATAGGAAACCATTAGAGTCTATGGAGTGAGAGAGTGACATGTTCAGATCTGTGCTTTAAAAAGACCTCTTAAAAGCTGCATGGAAGGGTGGCTAGGTGGCACCGTTAATAGAGCACCGGCCCTGGAGTGAATATAATTTGGAGTTCAGGATTTGAACTGCCCTCCAAAAAGCAAAAAAATAAAATTAAAAAAAAAAAAGAAGCTGCATGGAGCTTCTTCCAAGACTAGAAAAACCAGGAAGAGAGTTGAGGCAAAGAAACTAATTAGTAGACCACCAAAATATTCAAAAAAGATGGTGCTGCTGGTACTAAGGAGATGACCCAGTGAACAAAGACATGGAGTCTGGAAGACCTGAGTTTGAATTGTTCCTATCACACTTACTTGCTATGGAATATTGTCAAGTCATTCATCATCATCTTGTGTCTAGTTTCTTTTTTTTTTTTTGGAGGGGGAAGGCAGGGCAATTGGCGTTAAGTGACTTGCCCAAGGTCCCACGCCTAATTTTATGTTAAGTGTCTGAGGATGTATTTCATATCTAGTTTCTTTATCCCTAAAAAGGACAGTATGGTAACAGCACCTACTTCATAGGAAAGTGACAGAGTCAGACAGGTGTTTGAGGAAAATCTCTTTGACAGATGTGGGAAGCTCAGGCCTGGAGAGCTTCTTGAGGCAGGGAGGCTTCTACTAGGTCTCCATTGCTCTAGTCTAGGTGAGAGAGAGATGAGGGCATGAGAGAAGGGGGCAAAGCTGATAAAAATACAGACCCACCCCTCTGTCTGCACAGAGGATGCCAAAGATGGCTTGCTTGGGCCAAGAAGGTAGGGCAGATCTAGATTCATTCCTCTAGGTCAGGAGTAGGGAACCTGTGGCCTTGAGGCTACATGGGGCCTTCTAGATGCTTGGGTAGAACCCTTTGACTGAGTCCAAGCTTTACAAAACAAATCCTTTTATTAAGAGGATATGTTCTATGACTTTGAGATTTAGTCAAAGGGCCAAACTTGAGGCCCTAGAGGGCCACATGCTTGAAGCCACAGGATCCCCACCTCTGTTCTACACCAAAGAACAGAGGAAGAGTATCAGACAAAGTAGGTAAGATTAGCAGACATATCAAAGACACAGAAGAGAGAGAAGTACCAGGGAATACAGGAGGGAAGGAAGTACAATCAGCTAGGAAGAATCCTGAGTTTCCACTTCAGAGAGAGAGATATTAATGTCAAAAGCAAAGTAAGAAGGCCTTACGTAAGTATTGAAAATTAGAGGTAGGGTCAAGTCAGGGTCAAGATTCAGAATCCAAATCCAAGGTCTTCCTGACACCCAAGTCCAATGCTCTGGCTCTCACATCACACTGCCTCTACCATCACCATACCAAAAACTTCAGCAACTTACCTTTAAAGCTACAATGGGATACCTGTGCTCAGATAGGTGATGACACCTCAACTGATGACTAAGCGATAGCTTTACATTAAAACAAGCTACATCAATCCTAGTGACAATATTCTAGACAGCATTTTTTTTTAAGAGGTTCTGGCTAAAAATAAACAGATCTGTACCTGATAGATAGCCCTCTGGTGATAAAGCTCTTAAATTTAACAATGCTGGTCCATGTATGACAGATATGGAATCCATCCTTAGCCCCACACTTAAAGCTTTTCTGGAACTTGTGTTCTCCCCACCGTTGCCCTCATAGTATGTGAGAGCTCAGCACCACCTCTACATCCCAGGGAGTCATCTGAGGAAAATGTCAACGAAGGTGTTTTCCAGATCAAGATGGGACAAAAACAAATGTTCAAACACTGAAAAGGACTTTACAAACCACATTGCATAAATGTTGGCCAAAGTTCACACATGATTAGACAAAAGGCCTAGAAACAAACCTTGGTTGATCCAACAACCATGATCAATACCCAGCAAGTTTTATCTTTCAAAGAATGTCACTGAACACAAACAGGTTGTGATCTCAGCCCCTTGTTAAACTTACTCCTTTCAGAGGAATAAGATACATTCCAGTACGTGGAATTAAGCAAATGATACTGTGAACAAACACATGTGTTCTTACACATACACACGTATGTATGCACATACGCTCCCCCCCAACAAATTTCACTGTGAGTTCCTTGAGGGCAAAGAATATCTTTTTCCTCTTTTTGTATCTCCTTCACTTAGCACAATGGTCAGCACATAATAGGTTCTTAATAAATGTTTACTGATCAATTAGTCTTTAATTTACAGATTGCATAACCACAGTGAAGCAGCATTAAAATGGCTGTGCTAGGTTCATTAATGAATTATTGCATGTTTTCTTTATCATCATTCTTTTTAGTTGATAAACAAATAACTTGTTAACCAATTGCTATGCCCCACAGATTGAATTCATGTTGCTTTTATTTTTATTTTTTTATTTTTCCTGGCTTTTTGGTGAGGGGAAGGCAGGGCAATTGGGATTAAGTGACTTGCCCAAGGTCACACAGCTAGTAAGTGTTAAGTGTCTGAGGCCAGATTCAAACTCGAATCTTCCCAACACAAGTGGAGCATTCTAACCATTCAGCCTAGTGTGTTCTAACATTCTCTCTGTTCCAGCGCATATACCCATGTTTAGATGAGTTCCCAACCACCTACTGGCTCCAGGTAAGGATTATTGGATTAAGAGCTGAAAGCCTCCTTTGAGATCAGTTTCCCTGCCTCATGTTACAAGGAAGACCAAGAGAGGTGATTTGAAAGGACCTGGGACCTCCTGCTGCCACTCACTGCACTACCCTACCTGTGTGGCCTTGGGTAGAACCAAGCTGCCTCATCTATAAAATAAGGGAGTGGGAGCAGGTTACTTTTATAGCTACAATGTGATGCCTAAGTTCAGATAGGTCATCTCAGCTGATGACTAAGTGATAGCTTTCCATTAAAACAAACTATATCAGTACTAGTGATTTTCAAACTTTCTGTTCTCAAGAATCCTTTACATTCTTAAAAATTATTGAGGAACCCCCCTCAATATTGTTTATGTGTGTTATATCTCTTATATTAACCAGATTAGACATTAAAACTGATCAATATTAATTCATTCTTAAATAACAATAAGCCTATTTCATGCTAACATAAATAATATTTTTATAAAAATAACTACATTCCCCCCAAAAAAATTAATGAGAAGAGCGGCATTAACTTATGTATTTTTGTGAATCTCTTTGAATTCTGATTTAATAGAAGACAACTGGATTCTCTTAGCAGCTTTTGTATTCAATCTGTTGCCGTATGTTCTGGTTGAAGCATATGAAGAAACTCTAGCCTTAAACAGATATGTGGTTGGGAAAGGGAGGAATATTTTAATAGGCAAATAATATCTTACTATTACTACGAAGACCCCTGGGGTCCACAGACCACACTTTAAAAACCACTGCTCTAGACAAACCAGATAGATTCCACTTCCTGTCTCCTTTCTTCCTTTTCTTTCCCCACCCTCAAGAACACATACATGTTTACATACTGTACTTTAATCCATGTGCGAACTTGTCCTCACTTAGATATCCTAGCAGTCGCTAAGTTCTGAGTTTACAATAGGAAAAACCCCAGAATTTTACATTTGAATTTGGCACTTACCTCACAGGGCATTGAGTTCTCAGCGAGAGCTTCTCTGTTCTTTAAGAAAAATAAGAAGATTCTACAAAGCAACCTCAGCACGTCATTCTTTTCTTCCTCTTCTTCTTCTAATAGACAATCCAAAGCCATATTTCTGGACGCCACTTCCTAAAAACAAACATGCTTCAGCCTGTCTCCATCGGTGATTGGCCAATAGCTGAAGCACCTACTCCCTCTCCAGGTATGAGGGGGAAGGAGGAGCTAGCCTGGCAGAGGCTGTCAGTTTCCCAATATATTGACCTTTCCAGGTTTCCTGAAAGTAGAAAGCACTATTATAAGCCTTGATATAACCAAAGATTTAGAGAAACCAGGCCAGGAGGGCAAACAATT
Organism: Pseudocheirus occidentalis; assembly: GCA_028646575.1. Taxonomy (NCBI): domain Eukaryota; kingdom Metazoa; phylum Chordata; class Mammalia; order Diprotodontia; family Pseudocheiridae; genus Pseudocheirus; species Pseudocheirus occidentalis. Next base: position 12,981,622 of record CM053600.1, on the reverse strand, counting down.
ACCACCTTTCATTTTGGGGACTTGAGGGTTACCTGGTCAAACATATATATTCCCTGAAGCATGGCCCTTCACTATTGCAACATCTGGGGCTGAAGCAACTTAGTGTGTGTGTGTGTGTGTGTGTGTGTGTGTGTGTGTGTGTGTGTGTGGAGGGGGGGGCATGAAGGGGACCTCATGCAGTCTTAATTACTGAGCAAATCTGGCCAGGGCTTTGTTCTATTGCTCTCTTTGTGGGAAAACATCAAAGACTCTCTAAGGAGCAAATAAAATACAACTTTTTGTCCTCAGGTTTCAAGGGGAAGGAAAAATAAGGGTAGTCATAGAACTTAAAGCTGGAAAGGGCCTCAAGAAAAACTCCTAGAGTCTTAGAATGGTAAAGGAATCTCAGAGGGCATCCATTATTTAACATATGAAAACTGAGGACTCCAGAAGGGGAAGTAGTGGAGTCACAAGGTTCAAGTCCAAGTCCTAGTCCAACACTTGTGTCTCTAAATTTTATAGCTTTTCCTTTATGCTCTGTGTTTTTCTCATCATCCGGGCCAGGTTTCCAATACATGATTTATTGTGTGTTCTTCATCATTTTAATTCTACCATGTTTTTTTTTTTCCATTCCTCAGATCTATTTCCACTTCTGGAGACCTACATCTACCCGGTGTTGCTTTAGAATGTTGTCGTCTGGCTGAAATGCATCCAATCATAAAATAATCAGCAACCTGAGAGAAGGAAAATGGGTCTGTTCATTTTTGTTCAATTTCTAAATAAAAAAATCAAGAAGAAAGCCTGATCTTTTTCATGTCACCATCATTCCCCAAATACCTTCACCAGATGGAATGTTCTCTTGGAACAAATAAATGGAATTAAGTTGAACAGTTCTATGCACTGAAGAATTTAAAAATGCATGCCTCATTCCATACCTATGGTCCACCACCTCTGTACTTAGAGAAGGGAGGCATGGCATGCTTCATGTCAGTGCTCTGAAGTCATGATTAATCATGGCATTAATTAGGGTTCTGAAGTCTTTTACAATTATTTTCTCTTACCTCATTGTAGTTATCATGCAAATTGTTCTCCTGGTTCTGCCTACTTCACTCTACATCATACAAGTCTTCCTAAGTTTCTCTGGAAATCTAAGTATATAGTCATTTCTTACAACATAATACTATTCTAACCACATTCATATGCTAAATATATTCAGCCATTTCCCAATTCACAGACAACCCACTTTTCCCTTCCTCAGAGAAGCCAGAGTGATGGAGTGTTGAACCTGGAGTTGGAATCTAGGTTCAAATCTATGACTCTGGGAAAATCATTCACATGCTGTCTGCCTCAGTTTGCTCAACTATAAAAATAGAGATCATAAGAGAACTTACTTCTCAGGGTTGTTGTGAGGATTAAGGGAGAATATTTTAAAAGCAGACTCCCTGGCACATAATAAGTACTTAATAAATATTTCCTTTCTTTGGAAATACAAAAAAGTGCTGCTACTGATATTTCTGGTGTGTATGAGATCTTTCTCCTCTTGGGATCATTTTGTTAGAGGGGTTAAAAACCTGAAATACGTGACTTCTGTCTTTTAAAGTTAAGTAAGTTGGGGTGGCTGGGTGGCTCAATGAGTAGAGCACCAGTCCTGGAGTCAGGAGGATCTGAGTTCAAATCCAACCTCAGACACTTGACACACTTACTAGCCTTGTAACCTCGGGCAAGTCACTTAATCCTAATTGCCCTTCAAAAAGCAAAATAAACAAACAAATAAATAAACAAATAAACAAACGAACTAATGAACTAACAAATAAATAAATAAATAATAAAGTTAAATAGGTTCATGTGATGAAATCACTCTGGCACCGTACACTCCCCAAAGCAGCTCCTCCTCTTAACTTCCCTATTTTGCTATGACCCATGATCAAGACTTCAGAGTTGTCTCTGACTCTTCCCACTCATCTGCTCCACATATCCACTGCCAAGTTCTGTTGATTTTACCTTGGCAGTGTTTCTGCATGGAGGCTTTAACTACTTTGAGTTGGGCCACGTAACCAAACTCAAACCCATCTAATTCTACTATCCCATCTTTCTGTCTTATCTACAGCATGTGACACTTTCATGAGACATTTTATCAGACTCTTTGTTGATATCTAGGTAAACTAGATCCAAAGTGCCCCATCTACTTGTTTATTAACCTTATAAAAAAGGAAATAAGATTACTTATTTTATTATTTTTATTATCATTTTATTGATTAATTCATTATTATTATAAGATTTGTTCTTATAAATAATCATTGTAAATTATAAATAATAGAAATATAATAATAAATAACATAAATTATAAATGTTTGAATGTTTGTATAGCACTTTAAAGCTGACGAAACACTTTACAGATATTATCTCATTTTCTTCTCACAGAAAGCTAGAGAAGTCAGTGCTGTCTTACAGATGAGGAAACTGAGGCAAATCGACATTAATTGCCTTGCCTAGGTCACACATGTCATTAGTGTCTGAGACTGAATATGAACTTAGGTCATGCAGTGCCCTATTCACTGTGTCAACCAGCTGTTGAGGTGTTCCTGGTGAAGCCATGCTGGCTTTAACTGATGGCCACTTTCTTTTCTGGATTTCACTAACTGTATCTTCATCAATCTATGCTAGAATGTTGCCAATAGTCAAAGTCAAGTTCACCAACCTATAGCTTATAGACTTTATTCTTGTCCCTTTAATTTAATTTTTTTTTAAAGCAAGATATCTGCCTTCCCTAAGCCTGTGGATCTCTTCCATTCCCCATAGCTATTCAAATACCAAGGCACTGTCTCTCAGTTTCTGTTTCCTCAATGGACTTCAAGAAACCTTTATCAAATACCACCAATGTTCTAGTTACTATACTAGGATCATCTCTAAAATGGCATAATAATTGTCTGGGTTGGAGCTCCACCCGGCGTACAGGGGGATCACACAGAGTTTGAGTGATAATCCATTTAATAAACACATCTTCAAACACACTCTGGTGAAAAACAGTCCTCAATGCAGTTAAAAAGCAGTTGTAAGAAGTCCTCAACAAGGATGTTCAAAGCAAATTGTGAGGAAATTCTTAGAGGCCTTAAGCCCTTCAGAGTCTTGGTGTTGACTTGCCCAAAGGACCTGTAGCCAAGTTCCAGATTTTACCCAGGGGCAAAATTAAATCAAACAACTCCATAATTTTTCTCAGAATAATCTCAGCTGGTATTGTGGGAATATGAGGCATTAAATCAAATTAAAATAATTCCATTGGTAGCTAATAATAATAATAATAATACCTTCACTTCCTGCCTCACAGAATTGTCCTGAGGAAAGCAGTTTATGAACCATGAAGTTCTTTGTAATTCATGAGCTATCAATAAATATTTGTTCAATAAATTAATAAATCAGTGAATGAAAATGCATTGGTTAAGTGTGTTGTTTACCAAAATTGGTGATTTTTTGTTATTGTCTGATTCTTTGTGACCACATTTGGAGTTTTCTTGGCAAAGATACTGGAGTGGTTTGCATTTTCCTTCTCTAGATCATTTTATAGATGAGGAAACTGAGGCAAACAGGGTTAAGTGACTTGCCCAGAGTCACACAGCTAATAAATGTCTGAGGTCAGATTTGAAATCAGGAAGATGAGTCTTCATGACGCCAGGCACAACACTATATATATATATACTTTTAATATATTTATATTTTTATATATTTATATGTATACACACATATACATCTATACATATATGTATATCTACGTATATATTTATATTTATACACACACACATATATATATATATAATATGTATCTACATATATATATATACACACTGTGAGTCATCTAGCTGCCAATGACTATAAAATGTATATATGAATGTTGCAGGTGCCAAGCCCTAAGCATGGGATCATTCATTCTCCTCCACCACCTCCAATTGTTTATATGGTCAGTTATGGGGCTCAGGGAATTCAGAGGGCAGTGAGTAGACAACATACAGGTAGTGTTACTCCTAGACATGTGAAATAAGCCAATGTTGTCTTTGGTACTCACCTGTTCCCTTCTTGGTGTCCACTCCGACCTAGTGTTACTCTCACCCAAAGATAAGTAATCCCTGACTCCATAGGCATATAGATTTTACCTATACTCAAAGTACAAGTTGTTCTCTTTTCCCCAAGAATAGGGAGAGGAAGAGAGACTGAATTTGCAACTCCATTAATATAAGGAATTCCTGGATGAGGAAATCTGCTCTACCTATGGAGGTTAGCACTTTGTCTGCAACGGCTACTTTAAGAGCTGTCTATGGTACTGAGAGATTAAGCGACTTGTCTATGGTCACACAGTCCAGATGTCAGAGGCCAAACTTGAACACAAGTCTTCCTGGCAACTGACATGCTTTCTCTCAAAGATAGGCTAAATTAAAAAAAAAAAATTTTTTTAAAGAAAAAAAAAAGACAGGCTAAATAAAGTAGCTTATAGAATACCTCTTCAATTTCCATCTTACCAGAGGGAATGAAGTGTTTCTGAAGGGAGAGGGCAGGGGATTCTAATCCATGTCAAGAATCTGAAGGACAGAAAAATGTGACAGAGAGTTAAAGAGAAAATTAAAGACTGCTGAATACCTAGAACAAAGTAATAAAGATGAGGCTCTTCATGAAGAAGAGGGAGATGGACCCTTCAATGAAGAAGAAACTGTTTATTGTCTGATATATGATGCTATGGACTCACAGGTACCCAATAGATAGGATGATCATTGAGTAAGGGTGAGAGAAAGATAGGCAATAAGAATGTTAGGGAGATCCGCTCTCTTCCTGGGTCGTGTATCTAGGATGTGATGAACATTTCCAAGATCCATCAAAAACCTCTGGTGAGTCACATTAGGTGAAACTGATCCTTCCAAGAAGAATCTAGAAAATATTGATAAGGATTATGAAGTCTTGGGCAAGAAACTGAAGAGGGCGAGGGTTTCAGCAGATGAAAACAGATTTGGTTAGTGAGAATAGGGTTAAGATGTCCTCTAAGAATGGACTTTGGATTTCTAGGCCTCAGCTTTTATAGGAATGATGGACTTGAGTAGGAGTGTATATTGTTCATGATAAGGATTAGTAGAAATATATTCCTGTAGTCTTTGGAAAGGATTTTATCAGTTAAAAGGATCTTAAAGTGAGATAAGTAGGATGATCCACATGCACCAAACTAGATACCCCAGAAGATACCCCTACAACATAGTGAGATTAGCAGTGGAGATATCCCGAAATTCACAGGACACAAAATCCAAGAAGGAAGACAAAAGTAAAACCTAGATCTCAGGTAGCCAAATTCACCAAGTGTAGTGGGCTCAGCACTACCTGAATAGCCAGACCCAAAGGGGAAATGGTTAAATATTAATTTGGAATGGTATAGATCACACAGTTTGTGAGCCCCATGGGACCCATAAGTGACTTGAGTGTGGCTTGAACCCGATTAAAATGTAATTGGGAAATATTTAATAAAATAAATTTAAAAATCAATAAACCTGGATATATTACATTTAAAACTAAGTCAAAACCAAGCCCATAGCAATCCTTACACATGGTTTATGTATAATTGTTAGTGGCCCCTGTTTCTATTTGAGTTGGGCGTCACTGGGATAGAGTATTAGAAAGATCTGAGTTTGTGAGATTTAATGGTTTTATTAGTAGTGAGTAATAAGTAAGGACAACTAGAGACCTTAACTCAATGAGATAAATTTGACCTCATAATATAAACAGACTTGGTGGTATCAGAATCATGATGAGGATATGACATTTAAATAATAGCCCTTACTATGTGATTTGTAATTATTATTCCATTTAATACTCACAACAACTCTATTATTAATCGCATTTTTACAGAATTTTAAAGAAATTGGGGCAAACAGAAGTTATGTGACTTTCTCAAGGTCACACAGTTTGGGTCTGAAGCCAGATTTGAATTCAGGTCTTCCTAACTCTAGGCCAGGCACTCTATCCATCAAGTCACCAGTTGCCTAAAGAATATAGCTAATTCAAAATGAATAGGACAAGTTAAAGCAGGGGGAGCAAGCAAGAATACATGCATGTTAAGAAGAATCTGGGGCAATTAGGTGGTGCAATGAATAGACTGTTGGCCCTGGAATCACATGGACCTGAGTTAAAATCTGGCCTCAGATACTTGACACTTAACTAGCTATATGACCTTGGGCAAGTCACTTAATGCCAATTGCCTCCAAAAAAAAAGGAAAAAGAAAATTGAGGAAGCAGAGTGGAGATCATTTTGACAGAAAGAGGAAATAGATAAGTATAGGAAATTTACCAGAAAACTAATGCAGAAGCATAATATTGAAGTGAAAAGGAACCTCATTGAGTTCACTCTCAGTCAAGAGGAAGAATGCTAATAATTTCTTTTTTTTAATATTTATTTAATTTTTTTTAGTTTTCAAATATTCATTTCCACAAGATTTTGAGTTACAATTTTTCTCCCCATCTTTACCCTACTCTTCACTCCAAAATATGAAGCCTACTGAATATCTCTTCCCCCCAATCATCCCTCTCTTCTATTATCCCCACTCTTATCCCCTTTGCCCCTTCTCTCCTGTAGGGCAAGATACCCAATTGAGTGTGTTATTCCCTCCTTAAGCCAAATTCAATGAGAATAAGATTGTCCCATTCCCTTTCACCTTCCTGCTCTTCATTGTAACAGTTTTCTCTTGCCTCTTTTATAGGAGATAATTTGCCCTAATCTATCTCTCTCTTTCTCCTTCTCCCAATAAGTTCCTCTCTCACCTCTTGATTTTATTTTCTAGATATCTTCCCTTAATATTCAATTCATCCTGTGCCCTCTGTCTATGTATAAATGAACATACATATGCCCACACTCATGTATATATTTATATACACATACACCCTCCTGTACATACATATATATTCCCCTCAACTATCCTCATACCAAGAAAAGTCTTATGAGTTACAATTATCGTTTTTTCCACGTAGCAATGTAAATAGTTCAGCGTTAATAGGTTCCTTATGATTTCTTTTTCCTGTTTACTTTCTCATGCTTCTCTTGCTTCTCGTATTTGAAAGTCAAATTTTCTGTTCAGCTCTGGTTTTTTTCATCAAGAATGCTTGAAAAATCCTCTATTTCATTGAATGACCATATTTTCCCCTGAAGCATTGTACTCTGTTTTGCTGGGTAGGTGATTCTTGGTTTTAATCCTAGGATGGAGGGAGCTTTGCCCATAATTGCTGGAGTTTTTCACAGCTGCCGGAGCTATTAGGAGGGCACCCTTTCAACAGCTACCACAAGCTCTGGCTCACTGGCCAGACACCCCAAGACCACCCCCCAAGACTGTGATCCAGATCCAAGCAGGTTAAAGCAAAAGCAATTACCCTTTGAATGGTCTCTTAGTCCCCCTAAGATCTGCTACGCAGGGACTCCTGAGGCAGCCACATGACTGGCAGCTGCATAGCCTGCCACCATTTCTCACCCCTGGAGCAGGGGCCGGACTGTGCTCTTCCATCCACTCCTGTTCCAACAGAGTTCCACACCAACCTTTTACTTTGTCTTTGGTGTTTATGTGTTGAGAAGTCTGGAAACCACCACAGCTGCTGGTGATTCACTCTCCTGAAGTCTGTTCTGGCTGTGGCTGGATGGGGCCCCCCTGGGACCAGAACCACGGCTCACACAGGACTGTGCTGGGCTCCCAGTTCCGTGTGATAGGCCCTTCCTGTTGGCCTGCGGGGCTGCCTTCAGTGGGAGATTTGTTTCTCTCTGTCACTTTGTGGGTTCTGTAGCTCTAAAGTTTGTTTAGAGTCATTTTTCACATGTATTAGAAGTGATTGAAGTGGGAGCTCACCCCAGGTTTGTGTTTCTACTCTGCCGTCTTGGTTCCACCCAAACTAATAATTTCTTGTCTTGCCTTAGGAATAATTTTATTCTTGAAAAGGTGGAACACCAACAGAGGAACTGCTATTGAGTGTCATCAACAAGAAGAAATTAGTAGCTGAAGAAGAAATTCTGGGAACCTTGGAAGGAGGTAGCTGCTTCATTTTTGAGATTGTGATAGAGATGGGGAAAGACTTGAGTCTGACATGTACCCTAGACTTTGAAAGAAATTATTTCATAGGGTTCAGAGGTAGGTAGGATCCCATGGCCATAATTCTACAGGGAATGTCAACCTGGGAGAGAGGGAAAATTCTTCAAATTTCTGAAGATGAACAAACAGTTCTGAAGATGAGAAAAATGGGGATTTGTCTGTGGATGTTCAAGCAATGAGGATGAGAACAAATGGGTGGCATGGATCTACAAGAATAGTATCAGGAGGACAAGTGCTCAGAATGAGCTGAGTTTAGAGAGAAAAGGCAAAAACAACAACAAAAATTTCTTATAGTTATATTGGGGAAAGAGAAAGTTCAAGGAAGATGAAGTATCACTGGTTGGGGTAGCTAGGACCATGAAAACCAAAGAGGGAGGAAAGGCAGTTGACTTCTGTTTTCTCTCATGTAGAATGATCTTAGACTTGGATCCTAGGATAAGAAAGCTGGTCCATGGGAAGCTAAAATCCAAGATAAATAAGGAATTGATGAGAGCGTCCAGTTAGCCTTGACCTAGACCCAATCAACTTGCATCTCAGGGTATGGAAAGAACTAATGAATAGGATTGTTGAACCACTATTATTGATTTTTAAAAGGTTGTGGAGAATGGGAGAGGTGCCATAGGCCTGGGGAAGGACAAATGTCTCCATTTTTAAAGAAAAAAAAAGGGGGATGAAGAAAGTGGAAGCCGGAGGCCAGAAAGGCTGACATCAATATCTAATAAAAGTCTAGGACATATAATTAAGGGGATGATTAGTGAACATCTAGAAAGAGAAACAGCGATCACAGAGCCAATATGACTTCATCAAGAACAAATCCTGCCAGACTAACAACTTTTCCTTTTCTGACACAGTTATTAGACTTGTAGGTGAGAAGAATATTGCAAATAAAATTCACCTTTATTGTAGCATAGCACTTTACAAAGGCTCTCCTGCCGTTTTTGTGAAAAAGATGTAGGCCAGATGACAATACGTTTTGATAGATCCAGCATTGTCTAAAAGGTAAGATGCAAAGAGAAAATATTTTAATGATGAGATGAGTGAGATGGAGTGTCAAAAGGGTTGGTATTTGGCTCCATGTTGTTTAACTTTTTTTAAATTGAGGATGTGGATAAAGATAGAGGTGAGCTGTTGGGTCAAATTTTCTGATGATACAAAGTTAAGGGGGAAGGCTAATGTCTAGTGAAAGAGTTAGTGACCAAAAAGATTTTGAAAAGATGAGAATATTGGGTCAAATCTAATGAGATGAAATTTAATCTGGCTGATAGTGTAATTGATAAAGGGTTGGCCATGTCAGAAAGACTTAGATTTAATTCCTCCATCTGATGTATGCTGATGCAGGTGGGCGGATGTGTGCCCAAGATGGCAAGTTATAGATGAGCTGTCAATCTAAATTTCAAAGAGAACTTTTATAACAGTATTTCTTTGTGTTGATGAAATCAAAGGTCTAGGCAAAAAAAAAAAAAAAAGAAGTCATTTCTGATTCAGCTTCAAAAATACAAGATGGAGGTGTTATAACTCATTTGTAAAAGATTTAATATAAAACAGTAACTTTTTATTTATTGCTTTGTGCCAGGCAGTGAAAAATGAATTGATAATATTTATAATAATCAATATGATATGTGTAATGAATATACTAATAGATTAGATTGGGCAGAATTGCTCTTTCCAGCTTTGAGTCAGACTCACAATGCAGCTTGAAGTGATCAATCAAACCTTGACAAGACTTACAATCACTGTGTACCTGAGGAGAAGCAAATCAAAGACTGTAGAACCTGTTTGTGTCACAGAACTCTGGTTCTGTACTTTAGGGGAGGTGGTCACAACCCCCAAAGACTTGACTCCAAAACTGCTGTATTGTGGGACTCATGGGTATCTTGTGGGAAACCACTTAATAGTTATTTGTAATCCACCTTCCCTCTTTCTTTCCCAGTTGCGATTTAAGTATATAACTTTGGCTTTCACTTCAGCTAAGAGAACATTCCTCACTCTGAAAATGATTAAACTGCTTGATTACTGGCTCTTCCACCTCCAGGCCTGCTTTGTGTGGCATGGAGCATTTTCAGGTTAGAGACTGGTTCAGTAAAAATCCTGTTAACAGCAGAAAACATCCAGAGGATTATGGTTATGGAGGAGAAAGGACTGGAGAGCTTTCTAAAAGAGAACTTATTAAAGGGAGTGGGGATTGTTTAGCCTGGAGAAGAGAAGGGGAAATATGTTGATTCTGGAGGCAGAGGACCTGAGTAGAAATCCTGCCTTTGTTGCTTCCTACTTGTGTGATGCTGAACTTCAGTTTCCTCATCTATAAAATGAGAAAGTTGGACTAGCTAGTATCCAAGGTCCCTTCTGGTTCTAATCCTAAAACTAGAGGTTGATGGGTAGGGAATAATCATTGTTTTCAAGTGAGTAATGGTCTTATATGTAAAAGAGGGATTAGGCTTGTGCTGCTTGACCTCTGAAGACAGAGGCAGGAAAGTATGTACATAGAGGTTGAAGAAAGGCATCATCTTCCTGATATATACATATATATATACATATATATGTATATATACACACACATACACATTTTTTATTTTGAAGTTAAGAAATAAAACAAAATTTCCATAACATAGTAGAATAGAAAAAATATATATTTACACGTAAAGATGCAAATCTATTATGTACAACTTGCTATTCCTTTTAAATATATAATAAAGTGATGCCTTTCAGTTAGGGAATGGCTGAACAAGTTGTGGAACATTGTGACAAAATACTACTGTACTATAAGAAATGCTAAGTTCGATGATCTTAGAAAAATATGGCTAGACTTGTATGAAATAATAAAGAGCAAAACAAGAGAACGTTATATACAATGACAGCAATATTTTTTAAGAACGACTTTGATCCAAGTCATTTTTACTATTATGAATACCCAAATGAAGTACAAAGGTCCTGTGAAACGCAATTCTATCTGCATTCAGAGGAAGAACTGACAAATAGAAGTGTTTAAGTGTATGTAGAATGATTATATATATTTATACACACACACACACACACACACACATACACACACACACATAGGGTCAAGGGAAGAAAAGAAGGAGAAAATGAAGAGAGTCGCTGACACCCATATTGTACACAGAGCGCCCATGAGAGAGCACTGTTGACCTTATGGGGACCTTAATACCCATATTTGAGGAAAGTCAAATATGAACCATACCTAAGCTTTATTATTGGGTTATTTCCTTGGAGTAAAGACTCTGAGGTAGGAAAATACAAATCAAAGAGAGAAACTGACTCACTTTGTCTCAGATTCCCAGAGGTAGAACTGGGAGCCCCAAGTCCTTGGGGGTGTTGAGGAGTGGTTCTCAACCTTCCTAACACTACAATCCTTCAATACGCCTATGTGGGAGTATCTGCATGTGGGCAGACCCGCCTGGAGACAGATAGAGGAGCAGTGTTTCAGTTCCTAAGACCCTTGGAAATATGTGTTTTCCGGTGGTCTTAGGTGACCCTGTTCAACCCCAAAGGGGTCGCAACCCACAGGTTGGGAATGCTGAACAGGGTATACACATATAGCAGCTCTTGGCAGTTTGTTGCTGCTATGCAGTGCTGGTTTTAAAAAAATAATTAAAATATTTATATATTATAAAATATATTTAAAAAAAAAAAGAATAAATACTTCTCTCCTCTTCATCCCTGAGCCCTCAGTCAGAAAATTTCTGTGTCTTTCTCTCCATCCTTTATGGCTCCCTCTGCTGCTTTCGAGCAAGAATACACATAGGTCAGCAATTCAGTAGTTAACTGTATTTATCCATACTTAAAAGACCAAAAGAAAGATAAGTGATCTTTTAAGAAACAGATAAGTTACAAAAAACAGATGTATGCCCTTTAGGGGTAGAGGAAAATACAGGAATCAATGCCTTGTGGGTCAGTACTCCAGACGGTACTCCAGCAACACAGTAATAAAAATTAATAATGAAAATAGTAATAGCTAACAATTATACAGAACTTGCAATATGCCAGGCACCTGTGCCACGTGCTTTATTATTATTTACAATTATTATCTCACACAAATCCTAGCAGGCAGATGCTATTATTATCCCCAATTTACAGGTGAGGAAACAGAGGCAAACAAGGTCTGCCTCCCCACTCCCCAGCTACACTGCTTTTAATGGTAGCTTGCACCTCTCAACTCCATGGGCTGCTCTGGTGCTGGCATTCTCTTTCAGCTCTCATCTGGCTTCAGTGGTCCACAGTCCCTTAGTCTGGAGGGCATGTCTGTAATTATATCAGCCCCTGTCCAGAAGTCTCCAGGTTATAGCAAATTCCCAGAAAGGATCAAGGAAAGAAATTCTGGTGCAATTTCTGCCTGAAATAGCAGGCCTTCATCTCCAATATTCTCATTTCTTTGATAATGCCAAAATAACATTACAGTTACTACAATCTTCTGAGGAGATAGACAGGGATTCAAGAATGTTCCCATTTTTTCATATGAGTATAAATTATTTTTATTTCTTTATGTAAAAACTGCTTGTTCATATCTTTTGATCATTTGTGAACTGGGGAATGATTCATAGCCTTATAGATTTTACAAAGTTCCTTATATATTTGAGATATGAGACCTTTATCAGAGAATTTGTTTATGAAATTTCTCCCCAGTTTCTGCTGATCTTGGCTACATTTTGTGTGTGTGTGAGAAAACTTTTTAATGTAAGTAAAATTATCCATTTTATACCAAATTCTGCTGTCTCTTGTTTACTCATAAATTGTTCATCTATCCATAAGTCTGGTAAGTAATATGTTCTTCAAATTGTCTTATAATATCTCTCTTTATATCTAGGTCATGTATCCATTTTGACCTTATCTTGGAAATGGTTTAAGATATTGGTCTATCCCCAATTTCTGCCATGCTGCTTTCCAGTTTCCCCAATGCTTTTTTTTAACCAAATAATGAATTCTTATCCCAAAATATTAAGTCTTTATACTTGTGAAATACAAGGTTACTGTATTTGTTTGTTGCTGTAAATTGTATGTCTACTCTGTCCCACTGGTCTACTTTTCTATTTCTTAGCCAGTACCAGGTAGTTTTTGATAATTCCTCCCACATAACACATAAGATCTGGTCCTGCTAAACCTCTTTCCTTTATAATTTTTTTCATTAGTTCCTTTGATATTCTTGTCTTTATGTTCTTCCTTATGAATGTCATTATTATTTTTTCTAGTTCAGCAAAAAATGTTTTTGTTAATTTAATTGAGATGGCATTAAATACATGAATTAATTTAGGTAAAATGAGTATTTTTATTATATTGGTCCTATCTACCCATGAAGAATTAATAGCTGCCCAATGGTTTAAATCTTATTTTTTTGTATAAAAAGATTTTTTAAATAGATTTTGGTTTATATAGTTCCTGGCTTTGTTTAGGCAGATACTTTCTCAGGCACTTGATACTATCTAGAGTTGTTTTAAATGAGGTATCTCCTACTATCCCATCTTATATGGCTTTTGTTTGTGATATTTAGGAAAGCCTACGATTTATGGGGATTTACTTTATATTCTGATACTTTGCTAAATTATTCATTGTTTCAACTTGTTGTAGGCCAAGATTTTCAGGGTCCTTGGCCACATTAGCTCCCCAGTTCTACAAAGGTCCTTAGGCAGATATGCAAGGAAAGTATAAT
>CM053600.1:12956119-12967388 GCA_028646575.1 Pseudocheirus occidentalis | reverse complement strand
AAAAAGGAACAGGGATAATAGAAGGGGAGAGGGGACTGATAAAAGGAGGGTATATTGGGGAAAGCATTGATTAGAAGTAAAACATTTTTGTTTTGTTTTGCTTTGAAGTTTATTTATTTACTTTTAGTTAGCATTCAGTTACACAATCCCTTGAGTTTCAAATTTTCTCTGATTCCCTCTCCTCCTGCCCTCCACCCCATGGTGGCATGCAGTCAAATATATGATCCACAAATACTCTCACATTAAACATTAGTCAGGTTGTGAAGATGGATTATAACCAATAGAGTGAACAATGAGAAAGAGGAAACAAAAAAAAAAAGAGGGAGAGAGAGAGCAAGCAGTTTGCTTCCATCTGCATTCAGACTCTGTAGTTCTTTCTCTGGATGTGGATATCTCTTTCCATCATGAGTCTTTTGGAGTTGTTTTTATAACCTTGCATTGCTGAGAGGAGCCCAGCCTACCAAAGTCAGTCATCACACAGACATTGTGTCTATAATCATGTACAAATTTCTCCTAGTTCTGCTCTTCTCACTCATTTCTTTTGTTTTGGGGCTTTGGTGGTTTTTTTGCTTTTTTGGAAGGCAATTGGGGTTGCCCAAGGTCACACAGCTAGTAAGCGTGTCAAGTGTCTGAGGCCAGATTTGAACTCAGGTCCTCCTGACTCCAGGGCTGGTGCTCTATTCACTACGCAAATCAAAACAACTCTGAGGTACCACATCTCACTGACCATATTGGCTAAGATGACAAAACAGGAAAATGATAAATGCTGGAGAGGATGTGGAAAAAAATTGAAACACTAATGTATTGTTGGCGGAGTTGTGAACTTATCCAACCATTCTTGAAAGCAGTCTGGAATTATGCTCAAAGGGCTATAAATAAGTGCATATCCTTTGACCCAGCAATACCACTTCTAGGGTTGTATCCCAAAGCAATTACAGAAGTAGGAAAAGGACCCGTATGTACAAAAATATTTATAGCAGCTCTTTTTGTGGTGGCAAAGAACTGGAAATCAAGGGGATGCCCATCAATTGGGGAGTGGCTGAACAAGTTATGGTATCTGAATGTAATTGAATACTATTGTGCTATAAGAAATGAGGAGCAGATGGACTTCATAATAATCTGGAGAGAAATATAAACTGATGTTGAGTGAGAAGAGCAGAAATAGGATTGAAATTCTTGAATTTCTTGAATAGGATTGAAATTATTGACATTCTTGTTTCCTCTGTTACCTATTGTACACAATTATAGACACAATGCATGTGTGATGACTTACCTTGATACACTGGACTCCTCTCAGCAATGCAAGGTTATAAGACAACTCCAAAAGATCCACATCCGGAGAAAGAACTACAGAATCTGAATGCAGATTGAAGCGAAATGCTTGCTCTCTTTCTTTTTCTTGTTTTCTTTTGTTTCCTCTTTCCCACTGTTCATTCCATTGGTTATAATCCTTCTTTACAACCTGACTAATGTTTAATGTGAAGGTGTTTGTAGATCCTATATTTGACTGCATGCTGCCTTGGAGTAGGGGGGAGGCAGGAGAGTGAGGAGGAGAACATTTGAAACTCAAAGGACTGTGGAACTGAATGTTGTAAACTAAAAGTAAATAAACAAATGAATTAAAAGTAGAAAAAATAAAATAGAAAAATAGCAGATCAATGAATTGGGCATACAACTGAAAAAACTAGAAAAAGAACAAATTAAGCACCAAATTGCAAATCCTGAAAATCAAAGGAGAGATTTAAAAAATTGAAAATAAGAGCACCATTGAACTACTAAATAAAAGTAAAAGCTGGTTTTATGAAAAAAAACCAATTAAATAGATAAACCACTGATTAATTTGATTTTTAAAAGGAAACAAGAAAACCAAATTACTAGTAACAAAAATGAAAGGGATGAATTCACCACTAATGAAGAGAAAATTAAGACAGTTGTTAGGAACTATTTTTGCCCAATATATGCAAGTAAATTTTATAATCTAAATGAAATAGATGAATTTCTACAAAAATATAAACTATCCAGATTAACAGAAGAAATAAAATACTTAAACAATCCAGTCTTAGAAAACAAGAAATTGAACATGCCATCAGCAAACTCCCTAAGAAAAAATCTTCAGGATGAGATGGATTCACAAGCAAATTCTACCAAACATGTAAAGAATAATTAATCCCAATACTATATAAACTATTTTGAATAATAGGTGGAATCCTACCAAATTCCTTTTACAACATAAATCTGGTGCTGATTCTCAAACCAGGAAGAGCCGAAACAGAGAAAGAAAACTGTAGACCAATTTCCCTAATGAATATTGATGCAAAAATTTTATATCAAATACTAGCAAAGATTACACAAGGATCACATTCTATGACCAGGTGAGATTTATATTAGGAATGCGGGGTTATTTCAGTATTAGAAAAAACTATTAGCATAATTCACCATATCAATAACAAAAATCAACAGAAATCATGTATTATTTCAATAGCTGCAGAAAAAGCATTTGACAAAATACCACACCATCTTATTAAAACATTAGAGAACATAGGAATAAATGGAGCTTACTTTAAAATGATCAGTAATATTTATCTAAAACCATCATCAAGCATTATCTATGATGAGAATAAGCTAGAAGCTTTCCCAGTACAATAAGGGGTGAAACAAGGATACCCATTATCATGTCTATTATTTAACATAGCACTAGAAATGTTAGCTATAGCAATAAGACAAGAAAAAGAAGCTAAAGGAATTAGAATAGGCAATGAAGAAACAAAATGATCACTCTTTGTAGATGATATCTTAGAGAATCAACTAAAAAACTAATTGAACTAATAACTTTAGCAAAGTTGCAGGATACAAAATAAACCCCTGTATATCATCAGCATTTCTATATATTATCAACAAAGTCCAGCAGCAGGAGGTAGAAAGAAAAATTCCTTTTAAAGTAACAGTAGACAGTAAAAAATACTTCAGAGTCTACCTGTCAAGATAAACCCAGGAACTATATGAACACAAGTATAAAACGCTTTTCACACAAATAAAATTAGATCTAAACAAATGGAAAAACATGAATTGCTCAAAGCCACGTCAATATAATAAAAATGACCATTCTACCTAAATTAATGTATGTATTTAGTGCCATATCAAACTATCAAAAATTATTTCATAGAGATAGAAAAACAATAACAAAATTCATCTGGAAGAACAGAAGCTCAAGGATATCAAGGGAATCAACGAAAAAACTGTGAAAGAAGGTGGTCTAGTCATACCAAATCTCAAACTGAATTATAAAGAGATAATTATCAAAACAAGATGGTACTAGCTAAGAAATAGAGTGATGGATCAATGAAATAGATTAGGTACAATTTATATTATAGTAAACGACCATAGTAATTTAGTATATAATAAACCTAAAGATCTAAGCTTTTGGAACAAAAACTTATTATTTGACAAAAACGGCTGGGAAAACTGGAAAACAGTATGACAGAAACTAGGTCTAGACCAACGTCTTACACCATATACCAAGATAAGGTCAAAATGGGTACATGATAAAAGGTGATGATATAAACAAATTAAGAGAGCATTGAATAGTTTATCTGTCAGATTTATGGATAAGGGATGAATTTAGGATCCAAGAAGATACAGAGAGCATTATAAAATCTAAAAGAGAGAATTTGAATTATATAAAATTTGAAAGTTTTTGCACAAACAAAGCCAACGTGACCAAAATTATAAGGAAAGCAGAAAATTGAGGAAGAGGGGAGGAATTTTGCAATGTCTGATTAAGGCCTCATTTCTCAAATATATAGAGGACTAAGGCAAATTTATAAAAATGCAAGGCATTCCCCAATTAATAGTCAAAGGATAAAAAAAAGGCAGTTTTCAGACAAAGAAATCAAAGCTATCTATAGTAACATGAAAAAAATGTTGTAAATCACTATCAGTTAGAGAAATACAAATGAAAACAAGGTACCACCTCGTGCCTATCAGAGTGGCTAATATGACAAAAAAGGAAAAAGCTGGATGTTTGAGGGGATGTGGGAAAACTAGGACACTAATACATTGTTGGTGGAGTTGTGAACTGAATCAACTATTCTGGAGAGCAATCTGGAACTATGCTCAAAGGGTTATAAAACTGTATACTCTTTGATCCAGCACTACCACTGCAAGGTCTATATCCCAAAGATATTTTTAAAAGGAAAAGGACATATTTGTACAAAAATATTTATAGTACTTCTTTTTGTAGTAGCTAAGAATTAAAAATCAAAGGAAAATCTATTAATTGGGGAATGGCTAAACAAACTGCGGTATATTATTATAATGGAGTATTATTGTGCTATAAGAAATGAAAAGCTGTCTGTAGACTGCAAAGAGAGTCAACGTCCTTGAGTCATTTTTTAGCACATTATCTGCTATGTAGTATGCTACAAATGGTCAAATTGGCTTGTGGATTGATCAGAATAAAAAACTAGATAGAAAAATAAGGGAAAAAAAAGAAATGACAAGCAGGATGATTTCAGAAAAACTGGAGAGACTTACACAAACTGATGTATAATGAAGTGAATAGAACCAGAAGAATGTTGTACACCAGTGGTTCTCAACCTTCCTAATGCCACGACTTTTTAATACTTGTATGTGGGTGTATCTGCACGTGGGCAGACCCCCCTGGAGACAGATAGAGGAGTGGTGTCTCAGTTCCTAAGATCATCAGAAATGTGTTTTCCCATGGTCTTAGGCAACCCCTTTGACCCCTGTGAAAGGGTCATTCTACCCCCCAAAGGGGTCACGACCCACAGGTTGAGAACCATTGTTGTACATAGTAACAGCAATATTGTTCAATGACAGTTATTCTCAGTAATATAATAATCTAACACAATCCCAAAGAACTCATGATGAAACATGCTACCTGAGAAAGAACTGACATTGATTGAATACAGACTGAAGAATGCTATTTTTCACTTTTTTTTCTCTTCATTTGGGTCTTCTTATACAAAATTACTAATATGGAAATATTTTACATAACTGCACATACATAACCTATATCTGATTGCTTACTGTATCAGGAAAGGGGGAGGGGAAGGAGAGATAGAATTTGGAACCGAAAACTTTAAATAAAAATGTTGAAACATTTTTTAAAAGAATTGTTTTACTTTTTTTATAAATGAAGAAACTGAGACTCACAGAGGTTAAATGACTTGCCCAAGATAACACAGCAAATAATTGTCAAAGACAGAATTTGAACCCAAGTCTCCTAATTCCAAATCCAGGGCTCTTCCTGTTACTTTATGACAGCTTTGGCCTCTCTTCACACTGGAGATGTATACCTTGAGTACCTAGCAGCCTTATCACTTAGACCTGCCCTCCCTAGATTGTCATCTATATGCTGTTTCCTAAAAATACAGAGCTCTCTCTCTCATGGTTCTTTCTCGTTAACTTCCAATTCAACTGCCAGCTTACCCAAAATTTGTCCTTTTATTTTATTTTATTTTATTATTTTTTTTTTACTGTTCCCAAATCCTTTGTTCCCCAAATCTATATGGATACACCTATATCTCACCCCTGGGATCAGCCTTTTTGTCTTTCCAAGGTAACCATTAGTTAAAATGACAAAAGAACTCATGTGAATGTGCTAAAAAGGAGAAAGGTGGAAAGGAAAGACAACTTTTCACTGGAGGAAAGACTAGATTTGGACTAAGAAGACGCAATTTCAAACACTGACTCTATTACTTACAACTTATGTGACCTTTGACAAGTCACTACATATCTCTGGGCCTCAGTTTCTTCATCTGTAAAATGAGGAAATTGGATAAATCGTCTCCTATTCAGTTTAAAATTCTACGAGACTTCTGAGGCCTCCCAGGGACTTGTTATCTGCCCCTTCACATTGGCCACTAGAGGAAGACCAAAGGTACTCCATAGTTCCAAAGTCTGTGGTCTGCTATGAGCAGAGATTCAGAATTGTCCTGATTATAGATTGAAGGGTGAATAACTCAAGTACACTTCATTCCCCATAATCATCCAGACCCTCAGACTCAGACTCAGACAATCTTTATTTTATAGATCTATATTTATAGGTCCATCCACCCTACTATATCTCTCCCTCCATGTCTTGATCAGGGAATGATATCCAAAAATTCAAAATAGCCCCAAGTCTTGCATGTCCCTCTAGTACTTAATAAACTTATTTATTCATCGACTCATTCTCCCATTCACAATCAAGCTCCTAGTAAGACTTTGCCTCCATTTCCTTTCTTCTCAGATGTTCTTTCTGGCTTCTGACTCCACCTCTGGACTGAAAGTGCTCTCTCTGGTGTTAATGATCTCTTAACTGAAAAAAGTGAATAGTTTTCCTTCTAGCTGTTTGACTGATTCTTGTCATTCTTTGCTGGTTCATTATTCATTCCCTTTCTACAAAGTATAGGGGTCTCCCCACTTCTAGTACCCTCAAGACTGAAGCAGATACTTATTTCTTTCCCCTTTATCTTCTCTCCCTTGCTTTTCTCATCAATTTCCATGGGTTCAATGACCATTTTTACAGAGAAAACTGCCCCAAACTACATATTAGCCCTAATATATCTAAAGAAATACAATCCCAAATAATCACTTGCCTATTAGATATGTCCTCCTAAATGTCCCATCAATTACATGAGACAGGGCCAGACCAGAGTTCAGGTATCCCAAGGCCAACCTAACATCCAAGCAGTCTGGGCTTGAACCTTGAAGCAGGATACAGGCCTGACAGTTGATGAAGAAGGTGGGGTCTAGTTTTCATCACTGAACTCAAGATCAAGCAGGATCTTTCAAAGCCATTCAGGAGTTTGGCAGCAGATTTTGACTCAATTACAGCCCCCAATCCAGATATTGAAACTGCAAATAGAAGTAAACAGAAAAAAATGCCAAAGGCAAGGAAGAATAATTTCCACTAAGAGAAGCCCAAGGGATACACCCAGAAAAATAGAGTAACTCTGCAGATCTAAATAAAATATCAGAGAAAAGAATGTCCTAGCAACAGAAACTACAAGAGTACTTGGAAGAAGTGAAACCAAAGATGCAAAATGAAATAGATATAGAGGGAAAGAGTCAGCAATGGGACACAGTGGATAAAGCACTGGGCCTGAAGTTGGGAAGACATGGGATCAATTCTGGCCTCAGACACTTGCTGTGTGACCCTAGGAAAGTCGCTTAACCCTGTTTGCCTCAGTTTCTTCATCTGGAAAATGAGCTGGAAAAGGAAATGGCAAACCATGCCAGTATTTCTGCCAAGAAACTCCCAAATGGGGGGTTTAAGTTTTTTTTTTTTAATTTAGATGTTTGTATTCATTGAAAATGACGTTTTTCTGCTACTTTAGTTTCCAAATGAAGAGTCAGACATGATGAAACAACAATGGAGGGGAAGAGGTGGCAAGGAAGAATGAATAATTAGAACATGTTGCTTCAGGACTCTGTAGGTTCTCCCTTAAATTGTCACCAAAAGGGAGAGGATTTCACTCCTTCCCATCCTCCTTCCACCCCCAGTTTCCAGCAACAATGGTGGCCCATAGATGTAGCTCTTGGGAGAGAGAGCATGTGCTAGACTAGATAATCCTGAGACTATTTCAATAGCATGCTGGTTGGTCTGCCTGCTACAAGTCTCTCTCCAGTCCAGTCTATTGTCCACTCAGCTGTCAGTCATCTTTCTAAAGTGGATTCCCCCACCCTCATTCAATAAACTTCAATGGCTCCCTATCACCTCTATGATCAAAGATAAAATCTTCCATTTGGAATTTAAGTCCCTTCATAATCGACTCTTTCCCTACACACACACACACACACACACACACACACACACACACACACACCCCTTTCCAGTCTTTTTATGCCCTTTCACCCACACACTCTGATCCAGTAACATACACCTCTTTACTCTTCCTCAAACAAGATACTACATTCCCAGACTTAGCATTTTCACTCAACTGTCCCTCCTATCTGGAAATGTCCTCTCTCCTCATCTCTGCCTCTTGGTTCTCCTGGCTTCCTCAAAGACCCAGTTAGCATCCCGTTTTCTATGACAAGCTTTTTCTAATCCTCCCTAATTTTAGTGCATTGTCTCTGTCGATGATGTCCAGCTCAGCCCATATATAATTTGTTTGTTCAGAATTGTTTGCCTCTTTTTTCCCCCACTCAAATGTAAGCTGGGCAGGGACTGTCTTTTGCCTTCCTTTTTATATCCCCTTACTGTAGGCACTTAATAAAAGTTTATTGACTGATTGGATCTCAAATATCCGTCGGTCTCTTCTTCTTTGTATTTTCTTTCATAACCACAGGTTATCAAACAGCAATCTTGAGAAATGGATGTTTCCAGCCTTTGGAAGTAACCTCATGAGTTTGAAAAGTCAAGAACTATTGAGTCAGGTGCTACTTGAACAGCAAGAGATAATGTCCAGAGTGATTTCTTGGAGGAAAAAGAGAACCGTTTAACAGGAGGAATCAAGGCAAAGCTACATTACGCTAGAAACAAAGTAGGTTTCCATTGTTCAAGGAATGACTAAACATATTTTAGGCCATGGATGTAATGAAATATTACGGCCTCATCCAAAACAACGACTGTGTAGAATGCAAAGAAGACATGACCTATTCTCTTTCTTCTTTCACAATATGATTAATATGGAAATATGTTCTACATAATTGTGTATGTATACATGTATATGCATATACATGTATACATACATATATACATATATATGTATAACCTACATCAAGTTGCTCCTCTTAAGGAGAAGGAATTGAGGGAGGGAGAAAATTCAGAACTCAAATTTTTTAGAAAAATCTTAACATTTTTCTTTACATGTAATTGGAAAACAAAATAGTGTTGCGCGCATGTATTAACATATATGTAAATATATGCATATACATCTACATGCATGCACATGTATGGTACATGCATGTGTGTGTATATAAAGAAGACATAACTTATTGCAAGCTAAAGTAGCAGGAAAACATCATTTTCAATGAATACAAGCATCTAAATTCAAAAACAAAACAAAACTTAAATACTATGCAATTAAATTGACCAAGCTTTGCCTTAGTGAAAAGCTGAGAAAATGCATCTTCCTCCCTTATTTACAGAGGAAGAATTTCTGGGTGTGGAATATTGCCTTTACAGTCAGATGTGGTCCATGTGTTGGTTCTGCAGAATTGCTTTATTTTTTATTCTTTGTTACATGTTCCTTGGCAGGAAAGGGGAATGAGCAGAGAAATGCAGGTGACATAAAGTCAAAAGAACGTAATCATTTTTAAGAAATGTATAAGGTCCTTCATAGATATCAGTAATTATCAGAAAATTACATGAACGAAGGGAGGTCATTGCAAAAGGGAAGCTCCCTTTCAGTGACTTCCTGGGAAGGCATGTTGTTGGCTTCTGCCCCCAAAGAAAAGGAAAGAATCCAGCTAACCATTTTAATCTTAAATCAGAAGATGATGTTCCTGATAACACCTGACTTTCTAATGCAACGTTATCCTGCTATTTCATTAGAACTCAAAGGAAAGGAGATACTGTCTTCAATGTCATAAAGTGTCATAAAACCAATAAAGCAATTGACCACACTCCTGGGGAGGTAAATTTGTAAGTGTGATCAGTTGTCCCAAGGATGATTCCTACTAGCAAATCTCCTTTCCTCTCCTCCTGCACCTTTCCCACAGGGGATAATCTAATCTGCCTGTAGCCCAACTCTTGTCATCAAAGGTCAGACACAGGGAACTCTTGCTGGTCTTTCTAATTAAATGGTACAGTGGATTTAGAGCTGAGCCTGGAGTCAGAAAGACCTGAGTTCAAATCTGGCCTTAGACACTCATTAGCTGTGTGATTCTAGGAGAGTCACAACCTCCATCTGATTCAATTTCCTCAGCTCTAAAATGGGAATAACAATAGCACCTTCCTCTCAGGGTTATTGTGGGTATTAAATGAGGTAATTCTTGTAAAGCACTTAGCACTTAATAGGTGCTTTGTAAAAGCTTGTTCCCTCTCTCCCTTCCTTTCTCTAGTCCTGAATTGTCCTTAGAAGAGACAACATGAGGCTAAATCAGATTCAGAGTCCACCTTGGGATCAGGAGGGACTTACTCTACAATAGATCTGGGCTGTCATTGTACAAAGACAGTTCATACCAACCAGATTGGACCCAAACCTGCTGTGCACCTCTGATCCTATATGCTTTCCTATCCCTGACATGCATTAGGGTTGAAATATGACTGTTTGGAAGTGGGAGGGGGGACAAAGAAAAATTTGCTGGGACTCATCTCTTTTAATGGGACCTCCTTCTATTCTAGCTTGATAAATGGGTCTATGCAGTCTATGGGTCTAACAGCCCAGCAGTCCCTGGGTGTGGTAAGAAGATGATGGATATAGTCTATTTGCCCTATTCCTTGTGTGCATATAATGACACCCTGTTATATTTTATCATTTTGAAAATTATATTAGCTCAAATAACACCACGTTTAAACACATCTATATAGTTTGCCAGAAACTGTTGAGCTGCCAGGGTAGATTTATAGGTTATTGTAAAATAGCTTAGATGAGGAAAGCAATTACTTCACTGACAAATATCCTAAATGAATGGATTATAATCCCTTTTATGGCCTGAGTCCAGTAGCCTAAACACACATAAAGTGTGTTTAGCTATACAATGAGGATAATACAGATTGATATTCATTTCTATGGCAACAGAAGTGCTTCTGCTATGTGTCTTCAGCTTATCATAGACTAATAATGCAGCCCTTTATAAAAATGTGCATACTCTTTGGCCCAGAAGTACCACTTCTAGGGTTATATCCCAAAGAGATCATAAAAATGGGGAAAGAACCCGTATGCACAAAAAATATTTATAGTGGCTCTTTTTGTGGGGGCCAAGAACTGGAAATTTAAGGGATGCCCATCAGTCGGGAAATGGCTGAACAAGTTGTGGTATATGAAAGTAATGGAATAATATTGTGCTATAAGAAATGATGAGCAGGCAGACCTCAGAAAAACCTGGAAAGACTTATGTGAACTGATGCTGAGTGAAGCGAGCAGAACCAGAACATTGTACATGGTAAGAGCCACAGTGTGCAATGACTGATTTTGAAGACTTAACCTTTCTTAGCAATGCAAGGACCTAAAACAATTCCAAAGGACTAATGATGAAAAATGCCATCCACATCCAGAGGAAGAACTATGGAGTCTGAACGCAGAGTGAAACTGACTGTTTTCTTTTGTTTCATTTTGTTTTGTTTTCTCATGATTTCTCCCATTTGTTCTAATTC
>CM053600.1:12943829-12956019 GCA_028646575.1 Pseudocheirus occidentalis | reverse complement strand
AATTATGCAAGTGAATGTTGAAAACTAAAAAATAAACTTGTAAAATAAGGGAAAGAAATAGGAAAAAAATTAATGTAGCCCCTTATTGGTAAAGGTAGTGTCATTTTTCCCAACTGGAAGGAGGAATTGAAAGATGATGAGAGACAGAAGTTGGGAAAGAAGGATGAATAGAACCCCACCAATGTTCATAAAAATGAAATTAATTTTTCTCAACTAACAAAAATAAGCTTTTTCTCTCCCACCTCCCCCAACTTTGATGAAAAAGAAAAAAGAAAAACAAAGCCCTTGTAACAAAAATTCATAATCGAGCCCTATGTTGGCCACGTCCTAAAACTGACATGTCTCAATCGGGCCAGTAAGTCTTGTCAGAATATCTGAACTCTTTTCAATGCAATGACCAGCCATGATTCCAGGGTATAGATGGTGGACTAAAGCTATCCACTTCCTGACAGAAAGGTGATGGCCTCAAGCAGAATAAGATATACATCAAAAACGTAAGGAATTGTTTTGTTTGCTTGTGCATATTTGTTATAAAGGTTTTGTTTTTCTCTTCATTGGGTTTTTGGACTTCTTTTACCATGTAGCCTAGTCTGTTCTTTTAAGGTGTTATTTTCTTCAATATTTTTGTATGTCTCCTTTACCAAACTGTTGACTCATTTTTCACGATTTTCTTGCATCTCTCTCATTTCTCTTCCCAATTTTTCTTCTACTACTCTTGATTTTCAAACTCCTTTTTGAGCTTTTCCATGGCCTGAGACTAATGCATATTCTTCTTGGAGACATTGGATGTAGGAATTTTGACTTTGTTGTTTTCTTCTGAGCATGTGTTTTGATCTTCCTTGTCTCCATAATAACTTTCTGCGGTCAGAATTTTTTTCTGTTGTTTGCTCATTTCCCTAGCCTATTTTTTGACTTAACTCTTTATTAAAGTAGGGCTCTGCTTCCAGGGTTGAGGGTGAACTGTCCAAAGCTTCAGGGGTTTTGTGCAGCTGTTTTCAAAGATACTTCTAGGGCCTTGTAAGTTTTTGTTTCTTCCAAGGTGGCATGATCTAAGGAGAGGTATATTTACTAACTCTCCCGGCCTGTACTCTGGTCTGTGAGTGACCACAAGCCTTCTTTTCTGCTCTCAAACTGTGATGAGGGTCCCAGCTCTACTGAAGTCACAAGTCTGGTGTGCTAATGTTCTTCCTTGCCCTGAGACTGCCACCCAGGACTGGGACCTGGATCTGAATATGTGCAAAGCAACAAAATCCTGCCTCAGTGCTGGCAAAAAGACCCCTGTAGGGGCAGCTAGGTGGCACAATGAGTAGAGCACCAGCCCTTGAGTCAGGAGGACCTGAGTTCAAATCTGGCCTTAGACAATCAACACTTACTAGCTGTGTGACCTTGGGCAAGTCACTTAACCCCAATTGCCCTGCCCTCCCCACTCTAAAAAGCAAAAAAAAAAAAAAAGAGCCCTGTAATCTCCTTCTAACCAGTTGTTTGACTCCCTGACCACCTATGGTCTTTGAGCCTGGAAGCAGCTGCTGCCACTGCAGATTCAGTGGCTCCTAAGGCCTGCTCCTAGATTGCTGGGCCTAGGGTTGTACTGGGACAGACTGTTCTGGACTGTGCTACACTCTGGCCCAGGTGGGATAGACATTTGCTCTGACCTTCTAAGTTGTCTTTGACTGGAAAATTATTTCACTGCATCCTTTTGTGGGTTTTACTGTTCCAGGAATTGTTTTATGGCACGATTTAAAAGTATTTGATATATATCCTGATAACAGACATGTATAATCAAGCAAAGGAAATCCCCTCATTGGCTGTGTACAAATTACATACCATATTTTTTATTTTATACTTTGGGTCCATTGTCTTTCAAGAAATGAATAGAATGCTTCTAGTGGTACTCTGAAATCTGTTCAACCATCAACCAACTGGAGGGCATCTCCCTTAGTTTCCATTTTTTGCCACCATAAAAAGAGCTGCTATAAATATTTTTATACCTAAAGGCCCTTCTTTTTCTTTGATATCATTGGTGTACAGGCTTAGCTGTTGCCTAGTTGGGTCAAATAGCAGGCACTGCTTTCTACGCCATCTTGGCTCCACCCCCTTCTAGTTTGTAAGCCCATATCTTTTGTTTCCTGAGATATTTTATTTAAAGATCACCTCTCATTTATGGTTAAAGCTATCATGTATTGTATAATTCTAACTGTGGTTCCTTGGTATTGGAACTTCTTTTCTGGATCCTGGCAGTATTTTTTTTCTTAGAGATGAAACTTTGGATTTTTACTATAATATGCCTGAGACTTTTTAGGAAGTTATGGATGGAGTCTTTCTATCTTGCCCTCTGGTTCTAATACAATTAGCTCTTCCACTTTCTACCTTTGTGACCTTGGTCAATCACCTAAGTACTCTGCTTCTCAGTTTCGTATCTGTAAAATGAGAAGCTTGGACTAAATCACCTAAATTTGCAATCCTAAGCAAAACATTTCTTTTCCTAACAGAGTCCCTAATTCATTTCACTAAAGATAGGTTTAAAGATTAAGTTGACCAACTTATTTTTTTCTAAAGGAAATAAAAGAAAAAAAGTGGCCAAGTATGCTCAGTTTAATGTAATTGGTATCAAATATCTTTAGAATTCACTATTTAATTCCTCATGTACAGATTGGAGATGTTAGGTAGCTTTTGTATGTCAGTTGACCTTAAACAGACATTGGAAGATATGATGGACGGGAGAGAGGGGTTTGGTCTAGGGGAAAGAGGCTCTCATCTCAACTTCACCACTAGCTGTGGGTCCTTAGGCAAATCACTTAACTTTTCTGTGTCTCAGTTTCTCTGACTATAAAATGGAGGTAACAATACCTGCCCTACCTAACAAAATTACATAAAGATAAAAGCAGATAGCAAATATTAAAAGACTATCTATCTATCTATCTATCTATCTATCTATCTATCTGTCTATCTATCATCCACCCATCCATCCATCCATCTATCTATCTATCTCTCTATATCTATCATTGATCTATCTATATCTGTCTATCTCTGTCTATCTCTCTATACATATACATATACATACACATAAATATACACATACACATACACATACACATACACATACACATACACATACACATACACATATACATATACATATACATCAGGTATTTTCACTAAAAAGGGATGGAAAGATCTTTTATAAGTCAAGCTATTTGCTAGCTGTTCTTTGATAGTTATTTATTGCTTCCATTACACATTAGCATAAGATTGAGACAGTTAGAAGGTAAACTGCTTGTGAAGAGCAATAATTTTATTCTTTGTGCCACCAGTGCCTGCCACATAGTAGGCATTTGATACATTTTTGATGATTGATCGGTTCAAATAAATGTCAAGTTTCTCCCTGTACCCTTCTCTTTACCCACAGTACACTTAACCAAATCACTTAAACTCCCTGGGTCTCAGTTTCCTCATCTGTAAAATGAGAGAGCTGGGCTTGGGACTGGCTGGTCTCCAAGGTCCCTCCCAGCTGTGGCTCCTCTAGTTCTAGGACACTTTTGTCTCCATCTACCTGTGGCAGGTAAAAGTATTGAGCTTTGTCTCCACCTAGTGGTACAAAGCCTTAATTGGCTGGGAGCTGTGTGACTCCTATTCCAATCAGGATAAAATAGAGATTCTGTTTCTCCTTTGACTTTCTCAGGAAAACCATGGGAGGTCTTGATGATGAAGGGAAACTCCCTCTTTTCCTTTCCTCTCCTCCTCTCCTCATCTTAGGCTCATGACACACAGCTAAATGAATAGTATGGTTGGCCTGAAGTCAGGGAGACCTGGGGTCCAAGCCAGCCCCAGACACTTACTAACTGTGTGACCCTGGTCTAGTCATTTAACTTCTGTTCGCCTCAGTTTCCTCATCTATAAAATGGGGTTGATCATAACGCCTACCTTCCAGGGGTGTTATATGGATCAAAAGAAATAATAATTGTAAAGCACTTAGCACTGTGCTTGGCCCATAGTAAACACTACATGTTGTTGAGTTGTTTTTGGTCATGTCTGACTCCGTGTGACCCCATCTGGGGTTTTCTTGGTGAAGCCCCTGGAGTGGTTTGTCATTTCCTTCTCCAGTTCATTTTACAGATGGGGAAACTGAGGCAAATAGTGTTTAAGTGACTTGCCCAGGGTCATACCACTAGTAAGTGTCTGAGGAAGGAATTGAACTTAGGTCTTCCTGACTTTAGCTCCAGCACTCTATCCATTCTACCACCTAGCTGCCTCTATGTACTATATACATGTTAGCCATTATTAGTCATTATTATCATCAATAGGATCCTAGTGTGAGTCAGCCAAGTCAAGAAAAGCTGTATAAAACAGCCCCTACCTCTCTAGTTGTCATTTCCTTCTTCTGGAAAATGAGGGATGTGGATTTGATTCTGATCTCTAAGGTCTCTCCCAGGTCGATTAGAGTAAAAGTGTAGGGTCTACACTTCCATACAAGGATCACAAAATGGTGGGACTGGCCTTCCTCAGAGAAGCTGGGGTGTTTTCTAGAAGCATGATTTTAAAAGGGCAGATATAGGAGAATTGACTCTGATAGACCTGATCATCTCCAGGATCAAATGTAAATCTATTGTTTGTTGTTAAAAATCCTTCTTAGCCTGCCCCAACCTCCACCTTTCTACCTGATAAAATAGATATTCCTCATTTTATACAAGAGTTTGATTTTCTTTGTGGATCCATAAACTTACAGACTGTCATACTTGAAATATTACGTAATCCAACCCCCTCGTTTGTTAAATTAAATTTTATTTTTAAAATTAACAGTAATCTATTTTCTATCCTCTTATCTCTTTCCCTATTGGAAAAAAAAGAAATAAAAGCAAAATCCTGATAACAAATACATATGATCAAGCAAAGGAAATCCTCTCATTGGTTATGTACAAATTATATACCATATTTTTTATTTATACTTTGGGTCCATTGTCTGTAAAGAAATGGATAGAAGGCTTCTAGTGGTACTCTGAAATCTGTTCAACCATCAACCAACTGGAGGGCATCCCCCTTAGTTTCCAATTTTTTGCCACCACAAAAAGAGCTGCTATAAATATTTTTATACCTAAAGGCCCTTCTTTTTCTTTGATATTCTGGGTGTACAGGCTTAGCAGTGATCTGGCTAGGTCAAACAGCATGCACTGCTTAGTAACTTTTCATGTCTACTTCAAAATTGCTCTCCACAATAGTTGTATTCATTCAGACTCACCATCCATAAGTCTGTTCTCACACTCAAGCTTTTGTTTTGTTTTGTTTTGTTTTTGGTCAGCTTTGCCAGCCTGATGAGTAAACCAAGACCCAGAGAACTAAAGTGACTCAGGCTCATAAGGTTCAGCACTGTCATTTGGCAACTTTATACATGATGTTACTGAGGTCTACATAAGTGGTTTGCCCAAGGTTTTGTTATTAACCTACTTCTCTAACCTCCTATCTGGCATCTCTAATTGTCTTTCATGGACCTCAAACTGGATATCCTGTAGACATCTTAATCTCAACATGTCCAAAACTGAACTCATTTTCCCTCTCAAATCTTCCCCTTCCTTCCAAACTTTCCTATTATTGTCAAGGGCATCACCATCATTTCATTTACCAAGGCTCACCATCTAGGTGTCCAGTCCTCATTCTTTCTCACACATACCCGTATCCGATTTGTTGTCAAGACATTTCAATTTTAGATTCCTCAGATCTCCAGTAAATGCCCCCTCCCCTCTTCTGACACTGCCATCACCCTGGGGCAGGACCTCATCAACTCACAACTAGATTCTTGCAATAATCTGTCGGTTGGTCTCCCTGCCTCAAGGCTCTCCCCATTCCAAACTATCTTCCCTGAAGATGCCAGATTAATTTTACTAAAGCACAGATCTCATCATGTCAACCCCCCTCTTTAATAAACTCTAGTGGCCTCCCATCACCTCCAGGATCAAATATAAAATCAGTTTGTTGTTCAAAGCCCTTCATAATCTGCCCCAAACCCCATTGTTCCAGTCTTTCTTCACTTTATGGCTCTCTCCCTCTCTGCCACCTAATGTCAGGTCGCACTGGTCTCCTTGTCATTCTTCATAAAAGACCCTGGGCATTTTTGTTGGTTGTCCCTCATGCCCGAATGACTCTCCCTCCTCATCTCCACCTACTGGCTTCTCTGTCTTCCTTCAAGTCCCAGCTAAAATCTCACCTCCCTTTCCTCTTAGTTCTTGTGCTTCCTCTTTCTCCATTATTTTCAACTTATCCTGTATGAAGTTTTTTGTACATAAGTTATCGGCATGTTACAGGTCTTTCTTTGTATTCTCTGTGTTTAATCCAGTGCCTGACAAATAGCAGGCACTTAATAAATGCTCATTGTGATTGTGGTTAATACAAGAGCAGCATGAAGTAGTGGACAGAGACAGGAGGTTCCCCTCTGACAGTTTGGGCTGTATGACTGACCCTTGGCAAGCTATTTAATGTCTCAGTGTTTTAGGAAGCTCTAAACCTATAGGATTCAGATAAGGTGTCACCTTACATTGGTAGAGCGCTTCCTCACCTGAGAGTTCCCTAAAACAAAGCAGAACAGGAAAACCAATGAAATTACAAGTCCATTCCCTTCCCCCACTTTATAGTTGAGAAAACCCAGGTCTGGAGGCCTGAAGTGACCTGCCCATGATCAGACAACCATTATTAAATAGCAGAAGTTCAAAAGGTCTACACCTTCTGCAGAAAAAATAGCTTTTCCTACTTAACCAAAAACTGAGGGTGGGAATATCAAATATGTCATTATGGTGGGCATCTCCTTGCTGAGAGGTCCCAAAGTGTCAACAATTGGGTACAATGTGAACAATTGGGTACATTGTCTTTCTAGGAAATTTCTGAGACTTGTTAAACCTGAGGACCACCACCCCATTCCTGTTGATCTATGTAGAAGCAATGTTGACAGAAGAATCTGGAAAGATTCTAAAAATTATGAAGTCCTGAGCAAGAAACTGAAACGTGTAAAGGTACATGCTTTTATCCCTCCTGCCATGGGTGCCAAGGATCTCAGAAGGGAAAGGAGGATGTGGGTAATGAACATCTGGTTCAATGAATACAATCAGAGAATAATCTTAGGCCTTTTGGATCATAGGGTAAGACACCAGGAGGCGGGGTTCCTGTCCAGGGGGTGGAGTAACAAGGACTAAGAGGAATATATTTGATTAAAGATGGACTGATCTTGTTTCTTTAAACTGAGAAAGCAAGAAGAATTTGGTAGATAGTAGATACTAGAAAAACAGATAGTAGGAAGATACAGTTTCCAATGTAGATGGTCAATAGAGCAGCAGGGCAACTGGGAAATAAGATATCCAGACAATGGGGCAGAGAAATTCATCTTGCCCTACAAGAAAGTAAGGGGGAAGAAGGGAAAGGTGGGTGGAATAGAGGGAGGGGAAGGGGGGAATAGAAGAAAGGGCAGACTGGAGAAAGGGGTAATCAGTATACTTGCCATCTTGGGGTGGGGGCAGGGGAGAGATGGGGAGAACATTCAGAACTCAAAATCTTGTGGAAAAGAATGTTGAAAACTAAAAATAAATAAATAATTTCTGAGGAGGAAAAAAAGCATCAGGAATGATGCTTAGGAAATAAACAGCCCTAAGGGTACTCAACAAGGCCCAAGAAACTATGCCAGGGAAAAGAGATGTAAAAATAATACTCATTGACCAAGATGTCCATACACTAATGCATGTAATATTCTATTGAACTAAGGAGCTAAGTATGGGGAGGTTAAAAATTACCTCCTAGGAATAGACTTGATGATATGTGACTCATGACTGGGATATGAGAATGGAGGGATACTCCTTGTTCAAGAGGAAGAAATCAGGTAGGAAGACCTGAGGTAGCATTGTACAGCATGAGTACTCCCACTAGTATCCATGAGCCTTGGTGACAGGTACAAGAGACAGCACTGGGGTGAGGGCTGCACGTTGTTGCTGGATGACAGGCCACTTCGAGGAATGGGACAACAAATTCCTAAGACAAATTACAGAGCTGTCATGGCAGGGAGGTAGAGTTGGGACGCAGGACTTCCACTGGACAACCATCTCCAGAAGGGCACCTCTGTCTGCAGAAGCACAAGCAATGTTACACTTTGACTTGTCTAAATCATAATTTAATCTTTCAGAAAGTAGAAAAAAAAAAAAAGGAAAGAAACAAGCTTCTCTTATGTGCCAGGTACTATGCTACACATGTTCCAAAGATTGTCCTATTTGATTCTTACAATAAACCCTGGGAGGTAGGTGCTGTTATTATCCCCATTTTTCAATTGAGGAAATGGGGGCAGGAAAGAAACACTTGTGGACTAGTCATTAATATTGGTGAGAATCAGTTTTTTTTCTCTTTTTAATTTCAACATTAGGTCAAAGCATAATTCTCCAAAGGTCAGGGAAATCATGAGATGAAATCTTGGGATTGTCACCCTACCCAACTAGAGAACCTTACAAAGAGTTTATCTAAGGTACATTCCAGGAGGCAGGCTAGATTTCCTGAGGCTAGGGGGTGGTCTGGCTTGAGATAGTCTTTTTTTTTTTGTCCATGAGTGATATAGTCAGACACAGCCCCCACCCCCAGCCTTTCATTAGAATAGGTTCACCTCTCATTATAATATTCCTTCCTTCCTTCCTTGTTAACCAAGCAGAGCTGATTGCCACCCTCAGGAGCACCTACTCTTCCAACAGCATATAAATGTTAAGTGGGTCCCATGAGGGGTCCTTGGCATCAAGGAGTGCCACTGACTCCTTTTATTAAATATCTGCTAGCATGATTAATAAAGTGATTAGTTAATGTAGAAACTATTTCTCTCAAACTTTTTCTATGTCACATTCAGAGGTAAAGTGACTTTCCCAGGGTCACGCAGCTGGTAAGAACCAGAGACCACATTTGAACTCAGGTCTTACTGACTCCAGACCTAGCACTCTATTCACTACATCACCTAGCTGCCTCTTTAGAATAAAGAATTTATTCTATTTAGAATAAAGAATTGGTTGTGGTGAAGTGGGCCTGAACTAGTTAAGTAGAAATCTCAGTGAAATGGTCAGATATTCTGTAAAATTAGGAATCTAATAAGCCCTGAATACCCAAGCTGAACCAGGTACTAGCAAGCCCAGAAAATCAGCAGGCCTAGTAAATTTGGAGTGAACCCAAGATAGAGCCAGTGCTAGACAGAAGAATGCACTCGAGTAATCTGTCTTGTTTTCTTTTGCTATGTACCTGAAGTTCATTCTCGTGATTGTACCTAACTCCTCATCCATCAATACTGAGGCAATAGCAATCTCTGGGCTCCCGTGTCCGGCTCTTGATTGATCAACACTGAGGTAATTACAAATCCTCAGTTCCCATTCCTCACTCCTCATTAATCAATAAGGTGTAAACACTCCCTTGATTACAAAGACCAGATCCCTGCACCTGCTTGTCATCCATAATCAATTAACAAACCTTAACAATCAAGGGATATGGTATGAAAGGTTCTGTCCTTCTGCACTTCGGGGCTGATCCTTAATTAACTTGGGACAGCCAGTCAGCTGACTAAATTAAAGCTCCTTAAAACTTTTAATTGGACTCTGTGGTCACTCTGTTAGTAGGAGCTAAAATCTTCCTGGGTCATAACAGTGGAAACTGAAATGATAGGAACCTTAGGAGACAATGTCTACTCATCTGAGAGTACGTGATAGATAAAGAGAGCACCAGACACTGTCTGACATAGACTCTAGACCAGGAGTTGTTAACATTTTCAATGTCATACAGCTGCTTGACAATCTAATGGATCCCTTCTACAAATAATGTTTTAAATGCATGAAATACATAAAATTACAAAGGAAACAATTCTAATAGCTATGCATATATTTTAATATATGATTATATATTTTTATATGTAATTATATATAAATATAATTATATATGATATATCTTATACATTGCAACATGTTTAACATAAGTATATACTAGAGAAATAATTATATTTAAATATCAGTATAATATAAATATATAATATAATATATAATATGAATATATTTACATAATTTGTATTTATATTATATGATATATAACAAATATATTTATATTATACAATGCATAATGTAAATGTATTTATGGTATACAACATATAATATAAATATATTTATGTAATAAATATGTTTATTAATATAATATAAATATATGATCATATATCTTTTTTCTTAAGCTTATTCATTCCAGTAAAGAACCACTACAGGGCAGCTCAGTGGCACAGTGGATAGAGTATAGGTCCTGGAATCAGAAGGACCTGAATTCAAATCTGACCTCAGATAGGTAAGAGCTGTGTCACCCTGAATAAGTCACTTAACCCTGATTGCCTCCAAAAAAAAAAACCTGCTGCTCAATGTGTGGAATGAGTTAAAACTTCTCAATTTGGGGTTGTTAACCTTCCCTTCCCTCTCCCCATGGCTACTGTCAATCACTTTTACCTTCCTTTGTCAGTTTTCCTGCCTTGGAGGGACCCTCCCCCCTCTCTTCTCTTGCTGTCCCAGCTAGGAAGAATTTGGTGAGGTGTGCCTCTCCACCAATGAGAGAGGAAACATTTGGTAAAGGGAGCTTGACTAAGTTAAGTTATAAATTCTGGTTCTGCGCTTTGAAACGCACCTCTCCTCCATGCTCAGGCATGAGGCAGACTGCCTTCTTCTCCTGGGGAAGAGAATAAACTCCCGTTCTTATCCTAAGACATCTGTGTTTACTTTTTTACTAAATTAAGGATGAAGGATATTTTTCAACCCAAACATCAAGGAGAGCAGATTTTAGAGAATTCAGGAATCACAAAATCACAGCCTGTTAGAGCTGGAAGGGGCTTCAGAGGGCATCTAGTCTAGCACAGAGCTGAAAAATAATCCCCCCCATTCTGTGTCCCACTAGTGGTCATCCAGCTTTTTCTGGAAAAACTCTAGTAGGGAGAGGGGAGAAGATACTGCTTCCTGCAGAAACTAATGCATTTGTGGATAGTTCTAATTTTTAGGAAGATATCCTTATCTTTAGCTGAAAACTGAAGAGGGTACCCAAAGAGAGTTAGGGTTGCCTGAGACCCCAAAATACAAACATGCCAGGTCCTGCTGAAAGAATTCAACTCAAGTTTTCTCACTCAGCAAAGAAAAGTTAAGTTTACTGAAAATTCATTAAAGGTTCACCATATGGGGTAGACTCTTTTAAGGAGCCAGTCTAGCTAGTGATGAGGTGTAGGCTCTGGGGACAACCTCCCCTCCCCTCCCCAGCTCTCCTTGAATCCTTGAACTTGCTCTGGCAAACCCCTTGAAGTCTGATTAAATCTTCCCACTTGATGAGGTATTTGCAGAGGCCACAAATATTTCATTCTGGCTGGGCCCAAACCTCTGTTACTAGCCTGGCCCTCCATTGTTCATCTACTTCCCACCCTTGAGCCTATCAAAATATCAATTCACTCTTGCATTGACCTCATTAACTCCTCCTGAAGACCCTCCCCAAACTCATTACTGGAGTCTGACCTCATTGACTCCTCCTGATAACCTTTCCCAAACTCCTCCTCCACCACCCCTGGATTCCTCTGTATATAAGAATGCCATCTTCCCTCCATGTGGTGTGAGAGCACCATTGAATAGCTTAACACAGACTTAGTCTGTCCTGCTTGCCCAATACAAGCCTTACAGATACCTAGGCTCCTTAAGACTTTATTCCATATGGTGAACTTGAACTTTCAATAAACTGTACTTTTCTTTGGCTGAGAAGACTTGAGTCGAATTCTTTTGGCAGGACCCGGCATGTTGGTATTTTGGGGTCTCAGGCAACCCTAACGCTCTTTGGGCAACCTCTTCATTAGGTCACTCTATAGTGCTCTCACAAAGACAGTCTGTGCTAGGGCATTCTGTGGTGGGGTGCTCTCACACCACATGGAAGGGAGATGGGGTTCTATATACAGAAAGGTTGTGGGAGGAATTCAGGGGTGGTCTAGAGGAGGAGCCAGTAATGAGTGATTAAGGGTGAGAAGTTACTGGAGGCTACCTGGAGACCATAGACAAAGGTGGGCCAGGCCAGTTCAAGGGTGGGAAACTATTGGAACAAAGGGGGCTAAAGACTTGGGCAGATCCACAACTTAAGGCTCATAACCTCAGGCAAATGTCTTCCCTGGGAAGGTTTACTTTCCCAGAGCCTGTACGTCAAAGAA
>CM053600.1:12922921-12943329 GCA_028646575.1 Pseudocheirus occidentalis | reverse complement strand
GTTCAGCCCCTTCCTGTTAAGGTGTGAACTACTCCCAAGGAGTTAACTGGAAGTAAGGAGCTAAGCCTTTACTAGGTGCTAAGTGCCTTTACTAGGTGCCAATAGAAAGGGGCATGGAAGATCTTCTGATTTCATTAACATCACAAGAGGGAACAAATTAGTGGATTGGGAATGGAACTAAAAAAAAAACAACAAATCAAAACCTCAACTAAACAAAGAAACTAAAATTCTGAAAAATCAAAGAAGAAACAAAATTTAAGACAAAGGAATCAGTGAATAAACAAATAAAATTAGAATCTTTTTTTTCTTAAATACTCAAACTATTAGCTAATCTGATTTTTAAATAGAAGGGAAATCAAAATTGTCAGTATCAAAAAAGAAAAAGGAAAACTCATAACAAATGAAGAGGAAATAAGAAAATCTAATAGAACTTATTTTGCTAATACATACTAAGAAAACTGATCACTTGAATTGTTGAATATGTTAAAAAATATGAAATGTTAATCAAGAAAATAAATTAATATTAAAAAAATGAAATATCAAGATTGACAGATGAAATAGAGAATTTACATGATTTCATTTCACAGAAATTGTACAAGGCACAAAAGAATTCTCAAAGAAAAAAAGCCCTAGTAGCAGATAGTTTTACTAGTAGATTCTATCATTCATTCACAGAAAAATTAATTTCCAATATTATGTGCATTGTCTGCAAAAACAGGGAAAGAAGAAAGCTTATTAAACTCCTTTTATGAGACAAATATTGTGCTGATGCTCAAACCAGGGAGCAATAAAGCAGAAAATAAATAGTTATAGACAAATATCTCTAATAAATGTAGATGCAAAAATCTGTAAGAAATTATTAGCAAGGGAATGACAGTGTGATACAGTGTGACTGGATTGAATTTATATCAAGAATTCAAGGTTGGTTCTGTATTAATGAAGCATAGAACAGAACATACTAAAAATAACCAAATTCATACTGTTATGTCAATAGATTTTTAAAAAATATTGACAAAAATAAAATACCATTGTAGAAATGATAGTTTGTAGAATTAGACAAGAAAAAAGCAATTGTGTGAATAAGTGTAGGAAAAGAAAGGCATTTTTCAATTTTTGCACGTTAAAAAAATTTTTTTTAGAGGACTCTGGCAAGCCAAATAAAATTTAACTGAAAGTAAGTCACAAGTTATATGAAACAAACACACAAAAACATCTTTCTAAATGCTAGCAATAAAACTCAATAGGCAAAGCTAGAAAAAGAAATTACTTTAGAATTCACTATAGAATGTCTAAAATACCTGGAAGTCTTGCCAAGATATACACAGGAATTATCTGAACATAGCTACACAACATTCTTTATAGAAATAAATACAAATAATTGGAAAAGTATTAATTGCTTATGGTTAGAATGTGCCAATACAATTAAAACCTCAGTACTACCTAAAATAATTGATGTATTCCATATCACACAAAGAATTACTTTAGAGAAAAAACATTAATAAAATTTACCTGAGGATCAAAGCATCATGAATCTCAAGGTAAATAATGGGGGGGAAAAAAAAACCATGAAGTGTAAGACTGCATGCCGGGAGGTAGCAAAAACAATGGATTTACCCTAAGTAGTCGGTAGACTGGGTAGACTATCCCTTAGGTAGTCAGAAAGTCGTAAGTTGTCAGAACCCTACAGAAAACACTTTGGAAACCACTAGAAGTAGCAGCAAGTAGTATAGTCATGGCAGATGCAAATTAGGACAGCTTAGGTGCTTAGGGACTAATTTCCCAGCACTTTATCATCAAATGCCATAAATGGCTCTGAACATCCAACATTGTAAACTGCAAAGATCTAAGGGGATGGAACTGGGGGTGACAAGGGGTTTACCACCTTCCCCAAAATTATAGCAAGAGATGGAATCCAGTGTTAGCACAAAGCCCCAATTCAGGAATGGAAGCTAGAGAATGAGAAAACTGAAGAAAAAACTGACTGGCATGAAAAATTATTGTAGCTCTAGCAATCCCTTGGAGGAGGGATTTAAAGGGGGGAGGGGGGAAAGGGAAAGACAAGAAAAGAAAGTAAAGAAAAGACCTAGAATATAAGGGAGGTGCTCATCAACTGGAGGATTGAACAAATTGTGGAATATGAATGTAACATAATATTATGACCCCATAAGAAATGATGATGAGGACAATTTCAGAGAATCTTAGGGTAGTAGGAACTGATATAAAGTGAAATGAAAAGAACTAGGAAAACAATCTGTATAGGCAAGGACAACATTGTAAAGAAAAACAACTTCAGTAGACTTAGGAACTCTGATTAATGCACTGATGAATTGTGTTTCCAGAAGACCTGTGATGAGGCATGTTACTTACCTTTTGAAAGAGC
Organism: Pseudocheirus occidentalis; assembly: GCA_028646575.1. Classification (NCBI taxonomy): domain Eukaryota; kingdom Metazoa; phylum Chordata; class Mammalia; order Diprotodontia; family Pseudocheiridae; genus Pseudocheirus; species Pseudocheirus occidentalis. The sequence goes on along the minus strand of CM053600.1, from coordinate 12,940,949 downwards.
AGTGATATATTGAAAATGTAGAAAGAGAAGTAAAATTTTGGACCCTGCATGGATTAGTTTTGTTTGATTATGTTTATTTGTTACAAGGTGTTTTTCTTCTCAATTTTTTTTATTGGAGAATATTGGACACACACACACATACATACCATACATTTATAAAGGGATATGAAATTGAGATTCACAGTTTTATATACAATCTTCTTTTAGGGTTCTGTTATGTATATGGAAATGTATTTTGCATTTAAATCAGAGAATTGAGAATAACAAAATAATAAGTTCAGAGTAATAAAATAAATAAAAGAATGAAAGAGAACAGTACCAGATTTCAAACTATATTACAAAGCAATAATAATCAATACTATATAGCATTGTTTAAAAAATAGAAAACTTGAGCAATAGAGTAGATGGAGTATAAAACATATAAGAGCAATTGAACAAAGTAACATAGTACTGGATAAATCTAAGCACTGTAACTGCTCGGATGAGGACTAACTTTTTGATGGAAATTGCAGGGAAAACTGCAAAGCAATTTGGCAAAAATTAGATTTACACCAGCAACTCACACTATATAACACAATAAATTCCAAATGGACAAATAACATAGATATAAAAGGTCATATTAAAAACAAATTAGAAGAGTTGGGAAACACCTTTCATAACTATGAATAGGTAATGAGTTCTTGACTAAAGGATAGAGAGGACCATAGAAGATAAAGTAGACAATTTTTATTACACAAAATTAAACTGTTTATACAGAAATAATGCAGTTTGAACTAGGAGGAATGGTTAATTGTGAAAAAAAAAACTTTGCCGCAAATTCTCAGCTAAATATCTTAAATCCAAGACATATAGGAAATTGATACAAATATATAAGAACAAGAGTCATTACCCCAATAGATAAATGGTCAAAGGCTAGGAACAAGCAGCTCTTAAAAGAAGAAAGGCAAGTTATTGACAATCTTATTTTTTAAAATGTTCTACATCACTAATAAGAAGAGAAATGTGAATTTAAAAAATTCCGACGTTCCAACTTAGAATTTTATGCCATCAGATTGGGAAATATAACCAAGAAGGATAATGACAATTATTGAGGGAGCTAGGGAGAAAAGGCACTGTTGGTTGAGTTATGAATTGATGTAGCCATTCTGGAAAGCACTTTAGAACTATACTCAAAAAGTCACTAAATTGTGTATACCCTTGACCTAGTTATACTGTTACCTAGTATATATCTAAAAGAGATTTAAAAAAAAAAGAGGTAAAGGACCCATATGTGCAAAAAATACTTCAAAGCAAATAACTAGAGAAAAATAAATACCTATCAACTGGGAAATGATTGAGCAAATTTAGGTACATGAATGGAATGTACCATAAAAAATGATGTAAAGGATAGATTCAGGGAAACCTGGAAGGACTGAATGGATATAGAATAAATAAGCAGAAACACTAGAATAGTTTAGTCAATTGCTAAAATATTGTCAAGGCAAAGTATTGTGAAAGGCTTAAGAACTCTGATCAGTTTAATGACCAATCATCACTCTAGAAAAATGACACTGCCTTCCGTATCTTGATAAAGCAGTGCTAGACTTGAGGTGCAGAATGAGAAACATTCTCAAACTCAGCTACTGTCTAGATTTGTTCTGACAATGCTTTTTTTTTTTTTTAAAGGGAAAGCTTTTGTTATCTGGAGGCTGGATGGCAGAGTTAAAGGGCAGGGGAAGATAAACAGGATAGTGATAGCAATATTAAAAAAAGAGAAAGAAGAAAAATGCTAATGAAACATTTTAAAAACACAGTAGAAAACAGGAAGAAATTCCAAAAGACTCCTAGACAAGCAGGGCAGTATTGGAAGTACAATGTTAAAATTAATATATACTTTAAAAATGAAAAAGATGAATTAATACATATTTGTGATGTTATGTTAATTATTATATGTAAATCTCTTTTCTTTCTTGCATAAGCAAAGGTTCATTTATGGATGTCTGATATGTTCACAATAATAAATAAAAATTTCAATATGAAAACACTTAAAAAAAAGCAGAAGAAATGACTCCATAGTTTCATTGGGAATTGTTGAACCCAGCTGCATAAAGCATTCTAAAGCGATATCTAATTTAAAAAAAGAAACAAGATAATATAGTAAAGAGGCACTATAGTTATAATTAGAAGACCTGGGGTTGAGTACTGGCCCTACCACTTGCGGGAACATATGACAAGTCCCTCAACCTCAATTTCCTTCATCATAAGAGTGGGTATAATAATCCTTATATAAATATAATAACATATATTATATTTATATAAATTTATATAAAATATATAAATAAAAATACTTCATATTTTACAAGATTGCTCTGATTAAAGAACATATGTATATATGTATGTATATACTCACACTATATATGTGTATGTATGTGTATACAGTTTTTATAGGCGTAAGAATATCAATGGTAGATATTTCAGTTTTACCTTCCTATTACCACTTATCAATGTTATTTCTCTACCTAAAATGGGTCTTAAATGAGTCACCGATTTGGCTCCAGTATTATGAAGAGGTTCTGCTTTTTAACTTCCTGGGTTTTTTGTTTTTGTTTTTGTTTTTTTACTTTTGGTTGGTTTTTTTTTGTTTTGTGGTGGGGTTTTTTTTGACAATAGAAGAAAGAGGTTTGTATTTTCACTGTAAGAAAGTGCTTTCTTTATAAAGTTAGCAAAGGAGAGTTTTTTGAGAGAACAATTTAATTCTCAAACATTACAATCACAATGATTCCCTCTAATTCTTGCACTCAGACTAATAAGCACAAGTAGAAATCCCTAACATGAAATCGTGTGTGTATTTATGTACAACATAGATATTACATATCTACACATAGTGGGTACTCAATACTTGTGGAAGAAAGAAAAGAAGAAAGATCTGAAAGGATGAAGGGAAGGCAGAAGAAAAGAACTTCTATCTCACTTGGAAGTTAAAAAAAGTCAGAATTATTTTAGGGAATGCTAATTGAAAACATATTGACAGCAAAAAAAAAAAATCCTTAAAGAATTACTGTATTGGAATCCATTAAAAATAAACTCAAACTTATAGCTATAATACTAACTGACATTTCCATAATACTTTAAAGTTAACAAAGTACTTTCCTTCTAACAGTGAGGTAAGGTGGTTTAAATATTGTCTTCTTTTTTCAGATGGGTCTCAGAAAGAGTAGTTTGTCCAGAGTCACATTGTTAGGTAGAGACCAAGATGGAACTTGCGGGCACTGCTTCTTATCAATACTTTTTCTGCTACTAAACTCTCTTTCCTATTGTCTTTTAGTTTTTAATGCACAAAAATTTGAGAAAGTCCCTCAATCTCTTTGAGAGGGTCCCATTATCTCTTATTCTAAGGAAATGGAGTCTTTTCCTACTCTCATGTAGGAAATATGTGCTACAGCAATATGGTTATGGCAGGCCAAGACAAATCCAGAACTATATGAACACAAATGCAAAACACTTTTCATACAAATAAAGTCCGATCTAAATAATCAGAAAAACATCAGTTGCTCATGGGTAGGCTGAGCTAATATAATAAATATGACAACTCTACCTAAATTAGTTACTCAGTGCCATACCAATTAAACTACCAAAAATTATTTACAGAGCTAGGAAAAATGATAACAAAATTCATCTGGAAGAATTAAAGTTCCAGAATATCAAGGGAATTAATGAAAAGAAATGCAAAGGAAGGTGGCCAAACTGTACCAGATCTTAAATTGTACTATAAAGCAGCAATCATCAATAAAGCTACCTGGTACTGGCTAAGAAATAGAGTTGTTGTTGTTGTGTTTGTCCTAAGTTTTCAAAGAGGATCACGCCATCAGGGAAAGGATGACATGAGTTGCAGTTGACTTTGATTTGCGTGAGGGACATGTGTGCAAGGTCACCAGCCTCATTTTCTCCTTCAGAGTCATCTGGATCCAGAGACCAGACATTCATCAGGAACGAAGGAAGGAAGGAAGGAAGGAAGGAAGGAAGGAAGGAAGGAAGGAAGGAAGGAAGGAAGGGAGGAAGGGAGGGAGGGAGGAAGGAAGAAACCTAGCTAGTAAACCCCAAGATAAGTGGGCAGCTTCTGGACATCAAAATTTACTTCCTTTGGAGAGGAGAAGGTGGAATAGGTTAGGTACACAGGACATAGTAGTCAATGACTATAGTAATCTATGGTTTGATAAACCCAAAGACTCCAGCTTTTGGGATAAGAACTCATTATTTAACAAAAACTGCTGGGAAAATTGGAAAAGAATATGGTAGAAACTAGGTATAAACCAACATCTTACGTGACACACCAAGATAAAGTCAAAATGGGTACACAATTTAGGTATGAAGGTTGATACTACAAGCAAACTGGGAGAACAAGGAATAGTTTACCTGTCAGATTTATGGAGAAGGGAAGAATTTATGGCCAAAGACAGAGAACATAATGAAATGCAAAATGGATAATTTCTAGTGCACTAAATTGAAAATTTTTTTGCACAAACAAAGCCAATGCAACCAAGATTAAAAGGGAAGCAGAAAGCTGGGAAACAATTTTTACCACCAGAGTCTGTGATAAAGGCCTCATTTCTCAAATATATAAAGAACTGAGTTCAATTTATAAGAATACAAATCACTCCCCAGTTGATAAATGGTTAAAAGATATGAACAGTTTTCAGATAAAGAAATTAAAGCTATCTATAGTCATATGAAAAAATGCTCGTAATCACTATTGATTAAAGAAAATTAAATCAAAACAACTCTGAGGTACCACATCACACTCATCAGATTTGTTAACATGACAAAACAGGAAAATGATAAATATTGGGGAAGATGTGGGAAAACTGGGGAGCAATTTGGAACTATGCTCAAGGGCTACATTTTCTTCAAGTCACTATAAAGTCAGTTTGTATTTATTGGCAACCTGGCCAAAAAAATCAGATGTCCCTGCCTTCCTGAAGCTTAGGATATATTTGGGGAGATGATATAATTAAAGAATTGTACTGAAATGGAATGTAAAGCAAGGGATGGGTATCTAGTCATTCCTCTTCCAGCCCCCAACCTCTGTTCATTTGATATAACCATAGGAAGGAAAGAAGGAAGAAATCTAGCTAGTAAACCCCAAGTTAAGTGGGCCTTAACTGTGCCTACTTTTTGACTCAGCAATACTACTTCTAGGTCTGTATCCTAAAGAGATCATAAAAATGGGAAAAGGACCCACATGTTAAGAAAAATCTATAGCAGTTCTTTTTGTAGTGGCCAAGAATTGGAAAGTGAGGGAATGTCCATCAATTGGGGAATGGCTGAGAAAGTTGTGGCATATGAATGTAATGAAATACTACCGTTCCATAAGAAATGATGAGCAAGCAGACTTCAGAGAAACCTGGAAAGATTTATATGAACTGATGCTGAGTGAAGTGAGCAGAACCAGAACATTGTACACAGTAACAGCAACATTGTGTGATGACTAATTTTAACACACTTGCCTCTTAGCAGTGCAAGGATCTAATACAACTCCAAAAGACTTGTGATGGAAAATGCTATCCACATCCAGAAAAAGTACTATGTCGTCTGAATGCAGATCAAAGCAGACTGTTTGCTCTCTCTCTCTCTCTCTCTTTTTTTGTTTCTTCTCATGTTTTCTCCCATTAGTTCTAATTCTTCTTTACAACATGACTAATCAGATTGCATGCTGTCTTGGGGCAGGGGGAGGAGAGAGAGGAGAAGAAAATTTGGAACTTAAAATTCTTATCATATACCACAACTTGTTCAGCCATTCCCCATTTGATGGGCATCCCCTTGATTTCCAGTTCTTTGCTGTTAACAGTTTTGGGGGGTCAGGCTGTATAGGTTTCACCTATACCCTTCCTCAACAGGCTTCGGGCGTCCCTGGTTCCCGACTTATGCTTTCTCCGGGAGAAAGAGCTGCACAGAAAACTTAAGACACAGGGCTTGCTTCTTGCTACTTTCTCTTAGGCTTGGCGTGGCTAGAACTCCCTCTCATTCTCTAAGCTTGGCGTGGGACTGGAACTCTTCTTCAGAACACAACACTTGCTTCTAGCTCTCTAAGCTTGGCGCGACTGGACTTTCTTCTGCCTCTGGGTAGCCTGTATTTAAGTCCTTTCTCCAGGGCCCCTTAGGGCCCCTCCCCTGGCCTTGCCCTCGACACAGTGACCCAATCCTGCATCACCCCGTGCATCGCAGAGAGATAATCCTGCTTATCACAAACAGGTGCAACCTTCACATTCTGCCCCGAGGTGATCACCGGCCTCCTGTTAGCTGAGGACCAATTCAACCCATTACCAACAAGAGCCCCAACACTTTGCTACCATAAAAAAGAGCTGCTGTCAATATTTTGCACATATGGATCCTTTTCCAACTTCTATATCTCTTTGGGATACAGTCGTAGAAATGGTTTTGCTGAGTCAAAGGGTATGCACTTTTTTATAGCCCTTTGGGCATAGTTCCAGATTGATCTCCAGAATGGTTGACATTGAATCTGACTCTAGCTGCTAGATGAGTTACCTCCTTCTAGTTGAGTAATTCTCCTGTTAGATGCCATGGTGGCTTCAGAGAGGAATTCCCAACTAAATTCTTGAAGGGTGATTCACTTTCAGAAATCAGGTTACTCCATAATGACTTACTTCTGCCAGAACTGGATGGAAGTGACAAACTTTCTTTAAGGACCGACAGAAATTTATTGGATTTTTAATTAAATTTTAAAAAGACAGATTGCCACTCATCATTCATCCAGCGAAGTTGCTCCCTGCTGCTTCATTAAAGAATAGAGGGAGTAGTGCTTGGCATGACCAAGTAATCGCTGGTAGTTAACACTTCATCTGTGGTTATATTCTATGGTTATATCAAATGAACAGAGGTTGGGGGCTGGAAGAGGAATGACTAGATACCCATCCCTTGCTTTACATTCCATTTCAGTACAATTCTTTAATTATATCATCTCCCCAAATACATCCTAAGCTTCAGGAAGGCAGGGACACCTGATGTTTTTGGCCAGGTTGCCAATACATACAAACTGACTTTATAGTGACTTGAAGAAAAACGTCATGGTTTCCTTCCTTGGGGAGAAGTAACAAGTAGGTTCATAGAATCAGAAGTTGGAGGGGCCCTTAGACATCATTTAGTCCAAACTCTTCCTTTTTTCATTTGATGAAACTAAGCTCTAGAAGTAGCTTAGTGGATAGAGCATGAGCCTGGATTCAGGAAGATCTGAGTTCCATTGGAGCTTCAGATATTTGCTATGTTACTCTAAGCAAATCACTTAACCCTGATTGCTTCCTCCTAAAAAGAAAATATAGCATTATATAAATAACATTGATAATGAAAGTAGATAGCATATCACACATGTTCTCTCATAAATATTATTCTGATTTTTCAAGTGAGAAACAGACTGAGAGGTTAAAAGGCTTGGCCTTGTTCACAAAGCTACTAAGTGAGAGCTGAGATTGAGGACTTGAACGTAGGTGAACTGACTTCTTTATTTTTAACTTTTTCATGAGTTATTTCCTTATTTATTAAAATTCAACTTTATTTTAGTTTCAGTTCTGTATTCTCTCCCTGCCAATCCTTGAAAAAGCAACAACAAAAAAAGCTAGTTGCAAACATCTATAGTTAAACACAACAAATTCTTGCATCTGCCACATCTAAAAATATAATATACTTTGATTGGCATCCATCAGGATCTGTCTAGAGGAGTATCAAAGGTTTTATCATGAGCCCTTTGGAATCGGGATTGGTCAAAGTTATTCTTGTTTGTCTTTACAATATTGCTGTCATATTAATTGTCCTGGTTCTGCTCACTTCACTTTGCTTCAGTTCATACAACTCTTTCCATTTTTCTTCCTCATTTTTTACAGCACAAGAGTATGCTTTAATATTCATATACTGTACCATTAACTTGTTCAGCAATTCTTCAATTAATGAGTACCTTTTCAGTCTCCAATTCTTGGCCACCACCACACTCAAAAGCTACTATAAACATTTTTGTACGTGGGGTTCCTTTTCCTGGATATAAGTCTAGCAATGGTATCACTGGGGCAGCCAGGTAATGTAGTGGGTAGTAGACAGTTCCAGCCCTTAATTCAAGAAGATTCATTTTCTGAGTTCAAATGGAACCTCAGGTGCGTACTTAGGTGTGTGACCCTGGGCAAGTCATTTAACCGTGTTTGCCTCTCTGTCAAATGAGCTGGAGAAAATGGCAAAGCCGCTCCAGTTTCTCTGCCAAGAAAACCTCAAACAGGATCATGAAGACTAGGTTATGACCGAAAAAAGGCACAACAAAGCGGCATCGCTGGGTCAAAGGCTATGCAAAATTTAAGAGCTCCAAATTGTCTGGGCGTCTAGTCTTTTTTCTACTATTATAAAACGTCAGCATGGTGCATTGGACTTAAGGGTATCTGGGTTCTTATCTTACAAATGCCATTGACTAACGACCTCTGAACTTCTTTTCTCCTCTGTAAAAGAGGGTGGAGCGCGGGTTGGGTTAGATGATCTATCTCAGTCTGGAGTATCTGCCAGGGCTCAAGTTTATGATTCTTTTCGTAAAAAAAGAAAAAAAAAGGGGGATCCGTGATTTCATCAGTATTGGGAGGTTTCAGGAAGGAACTTCTTTTGCCGACGCAGTCCAACAGCTCTTCCGCCCTAGCGAGAGTCCAAGGATCTGGGGGTGGGGCATTAAGTCCGGGGAGCATGGAGATCGGGGTCCCGCTGACTCTAGGTGTCAGAGGAACCTAGGAAGGAAGCTCGGGCTTCTGAACCCCGAGGCCAGCCCTCTCCCCACCCCGCGGCGCCCCCTTTCCTGTGATGCCGAGCAAGCATGCGAATGCAAGAGCAGGACGCAAAAAGAGGAAGTTCCGTGCCGCCCAAGTCGCATTTCGTAATACCGAATTTAAAAGGCTGAGGAGGGGCCTGCCACGTTGCCGCCCCGCCTGACCCCACCCCTAGCTCTCCGGAGGGGGCGGAGCAAGCTCCCAACGCCGGGCTCTCGGGAGCTCACGGGGTCTCGAGCCCGGGATGGGGGGGGGAGTGGAGGGTGGACAGAACGCCGATAGAACGCCGGGCGGGGAAGTTCTGCAGCCCATTGGCTCTCCCGGGCACTCTGACGTCACCGGGGGCGGGGCCGGGCCGCTTCGAGGCACGCCGGTTGGCCCACCCGGAGCGGAGCAGCCATTGGTGGCGGGCGGTAGTCAGGGAGACGGTGGGGCCAGAAGGGAGAGAGGGGCGGCCTCGGCGCGGCCGAGAGCCCCGGGAGTGCGTCCTGCGGTGGGGGTTGGGAGTGGTTGGGGCGTGGGGGTGCGGAAGAAGGGCAGGGAGGGGCGGCTGCGCCGCTGGCTTGAAGACCGACCCCGGGGAGCTCCCGCCTGGGCGGCCGGGGGGACCCGGAGCCCCTGGAAGGGAGGGTGCTTTACTTCTCGGCGGGTCGGAGTTCCTCGCGTGCCCGCGTCGCGCGCGGGCGGAGGGGGCGAGGGCGCGCGAGGCCTGCGGGGGTGGGGCGCGGCGCGGCGGGCGGCACCATGGGCTGCTTCTTCTCCAAGAAGCGGAAGACCGAGAAGGAGTCGCAGCAGCCCCCGGCCGCGTCGGGGGAAGCCGGGGAGCAGCAGCCGCAGAAGCAGTACAGCTGGGACAAGCGGGAAAAGGTACAGTTCCCCCCCCCCCCCGGCGCCCCGCCCCCGGCTCCTGGCCATCGCAGCCTCGGCCTGGGGCTCGCCGGTCCCCCCAAATGCCGCCCCCCCCCCCCGATCCGCAGGACTTTGTGGATTCGAGGCTGTGCGGCTCGTTCTCCTCGCGTGGTCTTGGGAGGAGGGCTGGGCGCTTGCAGCAGGGTTGGACGCTCTAAAGTACTTCGCACGCCCTGGTCAAATCCGAAAGCGTTGTTAAATAGCGCCTGCCATGTGTCAGGCACGGGGATGCAAAGAAAGGCAAAAACAAACCCCCAAATGCAGTCCGTCCTCTCAAGGGGCTCACGGGCTCATGGGGAAAAAAAGCCACTCTGTACAGACGAGACGGATGCTGGATAAATGCAGAGATGCCTGACCTAGGGAGGCGTTAGCATTACGGGAGGTGGGGAAAGGGAATCGACAGTAGTAGCCTGCTTGTATACTGCGGTGCAGCACCCTCGCCCTCTCCGACCACCTGTCTGTGTTAAAGGTGTCAAGTGCGTTACATAGCTCCGGATAAACGGGAGATTATCCACTCGTGGAAGGCATTAGCCTGAAAGGAGATCTGGGAAAGGAAATTGAAAGTGGCCGCCCGAGTTCAGAGTGCTGCACCGGTGCTTTCCCTGCTCAGCACCCTTTGCCTCCCCGACCACCTGTGTGTATCAGTAAAGGTGTCAGGTGCATTGCATAAGCATGGGAGACTTGTCAACCGAGGGACTATTTTAGTATGAAGAAAAGGAAATTGAAAGTGGCCGCCTGCATATATACTACTGCACGGTTCCTTTCCTGGAATAGCTAGCGCCTTTGCTCGTTTCCACGCCTCTCTGTGTTTCATTACAGGCAGCAGGTGCATTCTGTACATGGGAGATTCTCAATAGAAGGAAGGTTGGTATTAGGAGGCAGGGAGATTCGAAGAGGCAGCTGAAAGTAGCCGTGGTATCTAGTGCCTGAATATACACAGCTGCCCCTGTGCCTTCCTTGCTGAGCACCTTTTCCCTCCCTGACCACCTGTCTGTGCATTATTAAAGAGGTCAGGTGCATTACACGGCCTCCTACAAAAGCACCAGCTGGGAAATGGGCAACAGTGTCTGCCTGACTCAGCCAGCCCAGCATCCTCCTCAGTTTCTGCAAACTGGATTTTTTTTGTGGTTTTCATCTTACAGTTGAGGAAGTAGTGAAGTCTCAGCTTCTGCGCTGTTGCTCCATTTGCTTACCCTGCCCAATAACTACAGTTCCTTTGTGTGTCTTAGTACCTGTCAATGAAGTAAAAACTTTTTTTCTATTAATAAATGACGTTTCTCTCCTCACACAACAAATACCGAAGTGATGGAAATTGTGTATCCCTTTTGAAATATATGAAAGGGTGAAATGGCTCTTGTAGGGAACTTTTTTTGTTGTTTTATTTTGACATTTGTATGTAAAAATACAGTAACAGAAAAAACCTATTTTCTGTAGAATTGTTTAGGGTGCATTATAGTCATGAGTTTCATAAGGGTTCCTCTTTCCGCATAGTAGTTTACTTATATCCAATTAATCATTTTGAGTATGATCAGCTAAATCCATGGGTTATTTACTGAATAACACAAAATTAATAATAATTAGTTAACATTTAGGTAGTGATCGCTATGTGCTAGGCACAGTGCTTTACAGTTATCTCATTCAGGCCTCACAACAACCCTGGGGAGTAAGTGCTATTATTAGCTCCATTTTATGATAAAAAAAAATTCAGGCAAACAGATACTAAGTGACTTGCCAGGGTCATACAGGTAGTGCATGAACTCAGGTTATCCTGATTCCAGGCAGATATGGGATGCCCAGCCAGCCGCCCCACCATTGTGTTCTGTCTTACAGAATAATCAGTCAAGTTAACAGTAGTTTTATTGTAACTTAAAATAACACTTCTCCCTAAGTATATTTTTTTTTGCTCAACAATTTTTTTTCCTATAATTTCCAGCCTGCATAGGAGTTTATTAAGGTATGTCCAGTTCTTGGCAAGTCTTGGAATTTGGAAATTGTAAGATAGCTTCATTCAGGCTTTATTTGCTTGCTTTTTTTTGAAACCATGTAGGTCTTTTTGGAAAAGCCTACATTATTATTTTTTGTGGTATACTTCAGAATCTAAAGTTTATTATTTTATATTTTATTCCTATTTGACAAAAGCAGTCTTAAGATTGTGAAAGACATTGTGTCATCTCTTTTATAGGAGGAATGTAGTTATTTTAAGTTTGTTTTTTTTTTTAGGGATAACAAACTTAAGTTTTGAGAAAAGAAATCCAGTTTCTGAAAATGACATTTAAATCTATCCAGCTGGTAAATGTAAGCAAAATTTAGGTTGTCTTTTTTAATATTTATTTTTTATTTTCCTCCAACTCAAAAAGGTTCCAAACTTGATGACGGTGCCTCAACTCTGAATTTGTAGAGTTTAGCAGTTTTACCTGTTGATTGTTTAATAATTCTTATGCTTTGTATTTGCCGCCTTCCAAACGAATGGAAAATTTCTGTCTACCATTTTATTTTATTTTATTTTAGCAGGCATAGTTCAGTTTATTTGTTTACAAAAACATCTATGTAGTTGCCATGGTAGCTGCCTGGGTCCTCTGGACAAACACTCAAGTGTGAGTCTTCACAAGATGGTTGGTAAATTCTTGACTTAGCGAATACAGTCTTCTTCCACAGGTCTGGGGTTAGATAGCTGTACGTTTTGGAGATAGCATCACAGGTCGCTTCAGCAAAGTTGCCCAGAGTGGCAGTACAGCCTCTTGCAAAAATGTGGAAGTCATCAATTTTAGCCATCATCAGGAGCTTCTTGGGCAGAGGAGCTGAAACAATGCCAGTACCTCTAGGGGTGGGCATCAAGGGCACCAGAACCAAACCACATTGCCCAGTGACCTTGCAGGGTATTGTGTGAGGCTTGCCAGTCTTGTTCTCCCAGTAGTCATGCCACAAAGGAATGATGGACAGCTTGGCCAGAATGACAGCTGTGGCCACTTCCTTGGAACATGTGACACCCAAACCAGCATGGCCATTGTAGTCACCTGTGGCCACAAAAGCCTTCAACCTGGTACGTTGTCCACCTCTAGTTTGTTTCTGAACAGACACGATCTTCAGAACCCCATTTTTCTCAGACTCCTTGATAGGAATCAAGAAAAGATAGATCTCTTCCAAAGACTTCATCTTCATGTCCTTGACTAGCCCACCCAGCTTAGTGACAGGAACCTACTCTTTGTCTTAGGCCTCCCCCCAGGCCGAAGCCATCACTGAAGCCTCCCACACCTCCTGCAGCTCAGGTGTCCTCTGCTATTTGGTGTTCACTACAGGTAGAAGCTATCTACCGTTTTAGAGTTCTCCAGGGCAAGAGCTATGTATATTATATGTATTCTTGTTTTCTGTTTTTCCATAGTGCCTAATGTGGTATTCTATGTCTACTAGGCACTCAAGGGAAGGTGACTTGGTTTTTTTAAATGTAGCAAATAGCAAAGCATTTCATTGCTTACTCAGTGCTTTAATTCATGGGAATACAAACAGCAAAAAGTTACTTTTAAAAAGACAAACACCAGAAAGACTACTGACCCTGGTGTCAAAAGATCTGGGTTCAAATCCCAACTCTGGTACTACTGTGTGACCTTGGGCAAGTAACTTATCCTCCCTAGGCTCAGTTTTGTCATATATAGACTGACTGGGTTAGATGAGATGACCTCTGTAGCCCCTTCAAGCTCTAGATCTTTGATCCTGTGTTAAACACTGGACCCAGGTGAAAATTTTTTTCAAAGCTGTTAGGGATATAAGGAAGGGAATTAATTAGAATTTGGGTCCATGGAAACCCTGGCATCATTCTTCCTTGTGTGGGAGCTGTTCATCCAACCGTCATTTTAGACTTCATATTATAATAGTCAAAATCATATGTGATTTAGAGATTTAAATCTACTTCATGATCTCAGCCTAAATTTTAGATAAGCCGTTATAATTATAGTAAGCATAAATGTTCTCTAATGCCTAAGTGAATATGTCTTTGGCATCAGAACTTTCTTACTAGCCAATAAGAGAGCGCTTCAAAATAAACAGGTAAAACAGTAGGGCCTAAAGTATACATGTATGATGTGGTCTATGTGTAACAAGTATGAATTGAGGTACTGAAAATTATAATCTATATATTATTTTAATAGAATAGAAATACTTAAACTAAACTAATTTAAAAGTTCCAAAGCCAGATATGAAAAAGCATTTAAGCTTTCTAGGCCATTGTTCTTATAAGTTGTGCTATCAGTATTTTACTGAGAAGCGTCTCCTGGGCTTTGATAAGCTGGAGAACTGAGTTAATCTTAGGGGACTGAAGCTAGGAGAAGTTTTCTCAATTAAAAATAATGTTTGGGTAATTGTTGTGATAGCAACATACTGCATAGGCAACATTGCAAGAAGCCTATTTTCTCTTGCTGCTTACTTTTGAAAAAAACAAACATCCTACTATTACAGTACAGAAAATGAGTATGGACAGCATTCTGAAAGACATTACCTTAGGTAAATTATTCAATTAATAATGCCTACTCTGTGGATATATAGCACTGTGAAAAGGCATTATAAATATGTATATATAAATATATAAAAGCTATACGGCCAGGAACACAGTACTCTATAAAAACCAGTTATTATTGTTATTAGTAGAGGTATCCATCAGAGTATCATCTGCAGAATTAAAATGTGGAATATCATGTGAGCTGTTTTTGAGGATATTAATTAGTCTGGCCTAGGTTTAGGCTAAATGATCTTTAGGGTTCCCTTCCATCACTAGGATTGGAACTGGGAGGAGCTGGAGTTACAGTGTCATTGGGAAATCAAGGGAAATCAGTGTATGGAAATTGTTCCACTAATGCAGATCACCAGCTCATCTGTAACTATAGTCATAAGCACTTATTCTTTAGGCACTGAGAGGTTAAGCATAACTTCTATCACAGTCACACAGGTTGTATGACTTGAACTCAAGTTTTCCTCGCCCTAAGGTCAGCCCCCTTTCACCTCCCCCCTACCTTTGCTGCCTCTCATGATTCTGTTTTGTGATTTTTGTAGTTGGGAGATTGTTTTTGATGAGGACAAGTAAGCTAATATAAGCATGCGATTTTAACTTCTTTAAGCAATAGTGGCATATAATAAATTCAAGTTAGTGGTATTATTTTGTATAAAGTTTCAAGAATATTTGCATCCATCCAAGACCTTGAAACACTTTCAGCCTCTCAGTTGACAATTTATCTTTAAGTATGATCTGGAAAAATTTAAACTCAAGTAATCATTTTTTACTATGTTAAACATTAAAATGCAGCCGTAAAACACCTTTAATAAGCACAGTTTCATGAATTTTCCTACTTTAATTTGTCAGCTTGGCTAGAAAAACAAAGCTTTTCTTATTCCGGGTGGCATATATTTCATTCAGTTTTTTCTATAACTAGAATTCTCATAATTAACCTATATTTTAGTTTTTTTGCTTCTCAACTGTTAGATGAATACCATGCTTTGGTTTCTTGAAACAGTTGTGATAAAACATTCTTGCTAAAATCCAACCTAAGATTAAGTGTAAGTATACATTTTCTTAGCAAATTTCATGACAATTTTATAGAACATTTAAGTATAGTATGATGTTACCGTGATGACAACCAGACTTTCCTAAACACAAAGAAATATCTTTTCGTGGTAATTTCTCTAAACCATACCATTTTTGGTGGAAAGTAGAACACAAATTTTTACCCTTCCCCAAATTTTCATATTATATGTTACATAAAGAAAGAATATTTGAG
This sequence comes from Pseudocheirus occidentalis, assembly GCA_028646575.1. NCBI lineage: Eukaryota > Metazoa > Chordata > Mammalia > Diprotodontia > Pseudocheiridae > Pseudocheirus > Pseudocheirus occidentalis. The sequence continues at coordinate 12,925,495 of CM053600.1, read as the reverse complement.
GTTCTGATGTGCAGATGTTCTAAGATGAAGAATATGTTTTTTATGGTAAAGTAGGGATCAGCAGGTTAAGCCAGGTGAGCTGAGGAAATGTTTTTAGGAGAAAGATAAAGGTCATACAACTATAGGATAAGGGCATGAAAGAAATTTGGCACAGTAGGGAAATTGAAGACTACAAATTTTAGCCAAAGATCTCCTTGCTATCTAAGTTTTAGAACTAGAGGTCCTGTTTACCTTTTTTTTTGTTTAAATTTTAGTAAAAACATTTCTCACAATCTGTCTTAAGTCAGAATATTCTTCCAGCAGTTGAAAAGGAAAAAAATATATAGTATTGGTAATTATGAGGAAAATTCTGGCCATGAAGAATAGGATATTTTGAAACCGTCTCAGTCTTTTAGGAAAAAGCCTACGTTATTATTTTTTGTGGTATACTTCAGAATCTAATTTTGGACTTTGACTTAGACTGAATTTCCATTAGAATTAGTTAATTCCATGATTTTATCTTGGGATTCCCATGTTTAAGGCTCAATTTATGATGCTTATTGACTTTTAAAAATGGAAATCTTGGTTTATCAGGAAATGATAGTTACTGTTCACCATTTTGATGGCTTGTTGAAGGAATTGCAATAAAGACTCAGTGAGCATAAGTAAGTTGTTCCATATTACAAACCACTTACATTTGACATATAGCATGGAAGACCTCGTTGAGATGTATGACCAGAAAAGAAGGTGGGTTGGGAAAACAGATAGAAAACAGATGGATGCCTTCCCTGGTAGCCTGCCGAGTAATGGACATACCAAAGAAGGCTTCTGGTGCTTTGGGTAGCTAAACTGGATATCAGGGTCATTAGAACTGGAAGAGATTGTAGTGATCATCTGAACTTCATTTTTCAGGTGAGGAAGGTAAGCTGTCGAAGGAGCGCTGGTCTCACACTTAGAGAACTTGGGTTCTAGTCCCAGCTCTGGCACTCAGGGGCCGTGCCAAGTTGGTTAATTCTCTGGGTCTCTGATCCTCATCTGTAAAACAAAGGAGTTATACGAGGTAGCTTTTAGATCCCTTCCAGTTCAAGACCCATGATGCTGTGAAATGGAGAAGTGCAGCTGAATGAAGCCTGTTGACTGAACTCACTCTCTTGCTCCTTGCCTCCCTCATACACATTAAATACTTAAAATTCTTCTTGGGTTGAATTGGAGATAATAGGAGATAAGACTGGAAAGAAGTTGGGGCCAAATCATGGAGGACCTTGAATGCCAACTTTTGAACTTGAATTTGCAGATACTAGTGAGCCATTAAAAACTTTTGAGTTGAGGAGGGACGAGATAGTCCTGTGCTTTAGAAGTTTAATTTGATTAGTGATGTCCTGAATGTATGCATTAGGGCAGTAGACTTTAGAACTGGAAAGGATCTTAGAGGTTCTCAGGTCCAGCTTTTGGTGCAACAATTTTGCAACTTAAATTTTTGCCTGGCGCACTGAGAGGTTCAGTGACTTGTCCAGGGTTACCCTAATGGTAAAGAGGCAGGACCTCAGTGCACATGAAAGGCCCATTATCTATCCCAGGCCTGAACAGCCTGCCACCCTCAATCTGCATGCCAAAGGATTTCAGGGGGCCTTTGAAAAATTCAGAAGAAAACATCTTTATTTTTTGCCGGCCACACGAAATTCTTTGATGTGCCCTCAGGCTTCAATTTGTGCAGGCCTGAATTCTATATCTCTTATACCAATGGTTCTCAACCTGTGGGCCGCGACCCCTTTGGGGGTCAAATGACCCTGTCACAGGGGTCATCTAAGACCATAGGAAAGCACGTGTGTCCGATGGTCTTAGGAACCAAGACACGGCTCCTCTATCCGTCTCCAGCCGGGTCCGCCCACATGCAGATACACCCACATATGAGTATTAAAGTGTTGTGGTATTAGGAAGGTTGAGACACTGCTCTGTACTATGCTGTAGCTCCAGATGCTTATATACTTGGTTGTTTGCAGTTGTTCAGTTGTGTCTGATTGTTTTTTTTTTAAAGAGACAATAAAGGTAATCTATTTCTCATTTTACAGATATAGAAACTGAGGCCCACAGATGTTTAATGATTTGTTCTAAGTCACACAAGTGGTAACAGTAATAGTACTAAGTTTTGAACATAGGATCTAGCTTAGAAGTCGGTACTAATTCGTGCCTTTATCACCATCAGGTGACACAATGCTAATATTCTACCAGGTAATTTTTTTCCTTAATATTCCACTTCTAACAGAATTCTAGTTGCAAGTATAGCATTCCACCCCAGTGATACTACAGAGATTTGGTAATGTTGGGGGAAATTTGTGCATATACCCATTTTTCCAGAGTTCTTTAAGTTTCTAGGAGCTTTTGACCTGGAAAGGAATTTCCTGAAGGAGTGAGAAGCCACATGACCAAGACTTAAGAGAAAGAGGACTGGTGCTGATTCCCCTGTACTTCTCTCTCTCTCTCTCTCTCTCTCTCTCTCTCTCTCTCTCTCTCTCTCTCTCTCTCTTTCTTTTTTTTTAAGAAAAGAACAATAGCATGTATTGCTTCAGTCTCCATTTAAACTCTGGTCTTTCTAGA
>CM053600.1:12911436-12922421 GCA_028646575.1 Pseudocheirus occidentalis | reverse complement strand
TAATGCTAACTAGTCATGTGACCTTGGGCAAGTCACTTAACCCCAACTGCCCTCCAAAAAGTAAAATAAAATGAAGGTCGTACATGACTAATCTAGAATTATATTTTATGTGATTGCCCATATGTAACCTATATAAAATTGCTTACCATTTGGGCTGGAGGTAGAGAATTTGGAACTCAAAATTAAAAAAAAATGAATGTTAAAAATTGTTTTTACCTGAAATTGGAAAAAAAATAAAATAGTATTTAGAAAAAATAAGGGTTTTTAAAGATGTAGTCCATAATCTTCCTTTTCCTTACAGAGCCTGACACTTTTATATAGAGATAAAGACTGATTGTCTTAATAATCAAATTTTGAATATCCATGTGACTAAGGTAAGCATAAGTGAATTATGTCTTCCAAAGTAGACCAGGATCAGATTTATTTCTACCAATACTTATCCCTGGATTTCAACTCTACTAAATGTCATTATCAGGGTAAAGGTAATTTTCCTGTGAATCTTCTTTTTTTTTTTTTTTTACTACCTTTCGTATGAAAAAGAATACTTCAAATAATGAAATTAACCAGATGACATGTATACGCAATGTGTATTTAACAAAACTTTCTTTTGAGAAATTTTAAACACATTACAATGCATTATACTGATAGCACTTGCTTTTCTTACCTTGCCTTTACGCTGTGTTTTACCTTTTACAAATCTTTCCCATAGATTATTTATCTTGATTCTCACAACAACCCTTGTTAGGTAAGTCAAGTAGGAATTATTATCTTCACTTCACAGATGAGAAAGCTGCAAAATAGAGGTTAAGTGGTTTATCTAAAGTTATAGTCATGAAGAATGGAATTTTTATTATTCTTAACACCAATACTTTTCTCACTATACCTCTTCTTTACAAACTATGCTCTAGGGAACAATTGTAGTCTCCTATAATATTTATGTCAATAGCATCACAGTATTTGTATTATAAAAGCATTATAAGAGTACACATCCCAAACTGGAAAGGACATTAGGGAGCAATGAGTCCTGGCCCCCTTATTTTTACCCTTGAGGAAACCAGAACCCCTGAGGTTAAGTGACTTGTCCAGGGTCACATAATTAGTGAGTGACTAAAGTGGGATTAGAACCTGGGTCTCCCAGACTTCAAGATTACTGTTCTATCCACTATATTATATACTTCAGCAACTTTTAAACAATAGTATGCTAAGTGTGGGAGGCAAAAAGGATATAAAAGTCAGAAATTCTTTTTTTTTTGGAGGGGGGAAGGCAGAGCAGTTGGGGTTAAGTGCATTTTGCAATGAAAATTTTGTCTGGTTGGTATAGGTGGACTAGAGTGGAGTGAATGGGGGCTTTTTTGCTTTCCTACTGTGGCCCATGAGCTGACAGAGCTCAAGAATGACTTTACTAGTATGAACACATTGCTTGGGAATCTGTCTGTTTGGTTAGAATAGCTAGTTCATAGCATGTGATCTAAAAGATCAAAATAACTTGTGAGTTTTCTTTGTTAACGTTGAGTTAATGATGTTCTAAGATCCTATCACAGTACCTTACACATAGTAAGCACTTCATCCTTTTAAAAATATATATTTAAAACCCTAATAGTAAGGTCCATTAAAACATAGTAAGCCAGGGGTGCTGGCACATGCCTGAAATCCCCGCTATCAGGGAGACTGACATTAGCAGATCTGTTGAGCTCAGGAGTTTTGAGATGCAGTGGGTTTAGGTAACTGGGTAACCTATGGGACCCTAAGTACTGAACATACTACTTTCTTAAGAACTCTACATATTACCCTTAACTCACTAGCTGCTAGAAGCCAGAATCAATGGAGGAACGCTTCCTAGAAGACGTCATTCCTGAACTGGTTTGGAAGTAGGCAGGCAGCACCAAACTAAGTTCATCATTAATATGGTGATCCTCTGGGGTCAGTGAGTAGCCCCTATACTTTTAGCCTAGGAGAAACACTAAGTCAGTCTTAAAAAAAAGACTTTGAGAATCCATTTTGTATTAAGCACTACAGGGAAGGAACAGAATAAGTATTTCTATATGTGCTAAGCACTTTTAACAAATAGAATCCCATTTGGGGTAGGTGTTGGGGGCAGGAGAATATGTGTATGTATGTATGCATGCATGTATGTATGTATGTGGGGAATATCACAGAGTCATAGCTTTAGAGCTGGAAGAAAACTCAGAGGTCTGTGAATGCAAACATTTCATTTTACTGATGAAGAATCTGAGGCCCAGAGAAGTTAAATGTCTTAACTAAGGTCACACTGCTAGCAAGTATCTGAAATGGAAAGTAAACCTAAGTCTTCCTGAAAAGTATAGAACACATTGTTCTTGCCACATGACATCTCCTTTTTTGGGGGGATGGGGTAGCAGGCAATTGGGGTTAAATGACTTGCCCAGGGTCATATAGCCACCTAGGCTCTTCAACATGATTATCTTCTAATGTAGCTCTCCAGGGGGTGGCTAAGTGGCACAGTGAATAAATCACCGGCCCTGGAGGCAGGAGGACCTGAGTTCAAATCTGACCCCAGACACTTAACACTTATTAGCTGTGTGACCTTGGGCAAGTCACTTAATCCCAATTGCCCTGCCTCCCTCACTCCCTCTCCCCTGTTTCCAAAAAAAAAAAAAATTTAGCTCTCCAGTGCCTTATCATAGCATATCATGTTAGTAGGAATTTTGGTGGGTCTTGCCAAGCTAGAAAGGCTTAAAATATAGGTTTGGTGAAGTATGTCTATTGTCTGAGGACCAGCCTAGCTAAGTTCAGAGAGGCTCTTTACAACATGAATGGCTGCCAAATGATTATTATTTTTTGGCTGCAGCTGCTCATGAAACAAATTAGTGAGGTGTGGGGTAAAGGGTACAGGACAAGAAGCATTGCTCTTCTAAGTATTAAAGAATACAGGGGGATATAGACTAGATATGCAATTTCACTGGTACAGCAAAGTCCAATCCACCAATGCAGGTTCGCACCTTCCCTGCTACTTCCAGTCTTGAGAGAGATACCTAAAGTTCTGTATCCAGGGTCATGATAACAAGTGTTGGAGGAGAAACTTGAACTTGGGTATTTCTTGGCTCTGAGGCTAGCCCTACCTAATATGACATGCTGCCTCTCAGTGAGGAGTACAATAATAACTGACATTTAATAGCACTTTAAAGTTTACAAAATGACTTGCAAACCATTTCATTTGAGCCTCAGAATACCCTTGTGAGGCAAGAACTACAGATACTATTATCCCCATTTTAAAGATGAAACTGAATCCCAGAGAAATTAAATGACTTGCCCATGGTCACACATCTAGTGTCAGAGAGGCAATCTGAGCCCAGGTCTTCCGGAATCCAAACCAAGCATTTTATCCAGTCTGTTAAAAAAACATTTATAAAGTAGCACAAATTGACTTAGGCTATAGGTTGGTGTAGTGAATAGAGAACAGGGGCTGGAGTCAGGAAGAGTTCCTGACTTCAGATCTGACCTCGAACACTTACTAACCGTGTGACCCTGGGCAAGTCACTTAACCCTGTTTGTCTCAGTTCCTCATCTGTAAAGTGAACTGGAGTAGGAAATAACAAACCACTCCTATATCTTTGTCAAGAAAACCCCAAATTGGTTCATGAAGAGCTAGACGTGACTGAAAAATGATGAACAAAATACAAATGATAGCAATGGGAAAATAGAAGCAAACTCAGGACCTATGGGACCCTAGGTACTGAACATACTACTTTCATAAGAACTCTACATATTGCCCTTAACTCACTAGCTGCTAGAAGCCAGAATCAATGGAGGAACGCTTCCTAGAAGAGGTCATTCCTGAACTGGTTTGGAAGTAGGCAGGCAGCACCAAATTCCCCTACTCTAACTAGAAGGGTATGCATTATTCTGTCCTGGCAAATATTTTCTAAGATGCGAGACTGAGGTATAGAGTTTATTAGAACAACAGAGAAGAGTTAGATTCTCTTCCTCCAATGGACTCAGTTTTCATAGTTACCTGTTTTAAAGGGTCCTACTGCCCCAGTTCTTACAGCTAAAGTAGTGTAGTTGACAGAGTCCTGGACTTGGAGTCTAGAAGACACAAATTCAAATTCTACCTTGGATACTTATGATCTGTGTGATCCTGTGAACTTACTTAACCTCTCTATGATTGTTTCCTCCTCTGTAAAATAAGGATATTAGCTCCTCACTGGGCATGTCATTCAGTCATTTTTCAGTCGTGTCCAACTTCTAGTGACCTCAATTTGGAGTTTTCTTGGCAAAGATACCAAAGTTGTTTGCCATTTCTCTCTCCAGTTCATTTTACAGATGAAGAAACTGAGGCAAACAGGGTTAGGTGACTTGATCAGGGTCATATAGCTAGTAAGTGTGAGAGATTGAATTTGAACTCAGGTCTTCCTGACTCCAAGCCTGGTACTCTATCCACTGTACCACTTAGCTGCTATAGTCACTAAGTATAATAAGGAACAAATGAAATTTTATCCATACGAAATTATATTATTTTATATAATAATGTAGACACATAGATTTCTATAAGGTCTTTAAAGTTATATGTATGTGTGTGCATGCATGCATGTGTGCATGTATATATATAAATGCACATAACACAATACATATAAATGGTTTGTAAAGCTATTTTTATATATGTAAAATATATCTTTACATATCTATCCATCTATCTGTCTGTCTGTCTATCTTTATCTCTCTAGCTCTCTATCTATCATCTATCCATCCATCTAATTGTTATAAACCTTAAAGGACTTTATAAATGTTAGCTACTACTGCTACTGTGCAAATGAAGAAGAGAATTAGTTAATACAAAAAAAATCATTTGGAAAGAACTTAAGTAACTCATTGCTAGGGTCAGCAAATCTCTCTCAAAATTGACACAGAGCATGTATGGTCCAATACCACAGTCTGGGGTAAAATTTTGGAATAAGATATTTCTTAACTTCTCCTAAATTTTCCAATTTAATGTCTGGCATTTCTTTTCTTTCTACTATTAACAATGAAAACAGTTCAGCAAGGAAAATAACCCACACAGAAGATTCCAAGAAGAGTTAGATGATCGCTGTTACTCATCCATGGCATCAACAGCTGGCACAGGACTGGTCTAGGGATGTTATCAGCCTTCTCTCAGCAATGCTTTGTTCTTTGTGTGACTGGCAATAAAGGTAAAATGAAGCCTCTTCCAGCCTCAGTGACTCTAGGATGGACAGTAACCCTGATTGCACATACAGGTTGATGCATAATTGTTTGCTTTTGTGTCCCTCATTAGACTGCAAGTTCTTTATCTTCTATCTTTTACCAGCATTCCTGGTAAATAGTAGGTGCTTAACACATGTTTACTGATTAACTGATAACAACTACAGTATGTTCATTTCACTTGTATTCCAACTGCAAGAGCCTTTAGTTTGCTGGGTATGGATGGACACTCATGTAGTATAAGAAAAGAACACCAAGAACTTTTATATGTTACATAACCATGCCTGAGCATATATTGTTAGAAGATGAGACCTTGGCAAGGGAAATGGATGCCCAACTTTTTATGGGAAGTAAATACTTTTAACAGTGTGGTTTAGTGCAAAAAGTAGCTGGACTTACAAGAATGCATGGATCTGGGGCGGCTAGGTGGCTCAGTGAATAGAGCACTGGCCCTGGAGTCAAGAGTACCTGAGTTCAAATCCGTCCTCAGACAATTAACACAAAAAAACCCCAGCCGTGTGACCTTGGGCAAGTCACTTAACCCCAACTGCCCCCCCAAAAAGCCAAAAGCAAAAAAAAAAAAGAATGCATGGATCAAATTCTGCCTCTGACACTTGGAAGCTGTGTAGCAGTGGGCAAGTTATCTGTCTTTTCTGTCACTCAGTTTTCTTATCTGTAAAATGGGGATTTTATACTGCTTACAAATACTGCTTACACCGAAGGACTGTTGTCCAAATTAAGTGAGATGATGTATGTAAAATATTTTGCAAGCTTGATGCAAGCTACTAATTCTTCTTTTCTTGTTATCAAATGTAACAGAGAGGCATCTGTAGACATCTACTAATGGTTATTTTTACCTTCCAAATTCTGGTCAGGAATTTCTTTTTTTTATTTTTTATTTTTTGCTTTTTTTTTTTTTGAGGAGGGAAGGCAGGGCAATTGGGGTTAACTGACTTGCCCAAGGTCACATGGCTAAAGTGTCTGAGGCTGGATTTGAACTCAGGTCCTCGTGACTCCAGGGTTGGTGCTCTATTCACTGCACTGTCTCGTGGCCCCTAGGAATTTCTTTTTGCAAAGCCTCAGAACCAATTAAATGAGCTATTTTCATTTCTACTCTTTAGATGAATGCAGCAGGACCCTCCAAACCATTGAAATCCCTAAAATATAGATTACAAACATGTTGCCAAATCCAATCCTAAAATTAAGCATGCTGATTAAGCTGTCTCCAAAACTCATGTGGATTTTACAATTGGTATTTTAAAGCAATATACCAGGCAAAGGATAAAATAGGATGACCACACGTCACAACAAATGCACAAAATACCACATATAACTTTTATGTTTAAGACTAACACCAAAAGCTATTTCAATGTTATTTTAAATTCACCTTATATCTTATAAAGAATGAGACTTTCTTCTATCTGTGATCATTTCAACCATTATCTCAATCATGTATTATTGATAAATACATGTGCTAGCTTTTTTAAATAAAAAAATCAAAGTTGGCTTAAGAGTTCTCTTTGAGAATATTATTCTCAAATATTAGGGTTTTAAGAGAATAGACTATCACAATTATGGTGGTGAAATTCCGGGCATACATTTTTGTTTTAGTGCAACTTGAGACCTGAACATCACCTTCTGACACAAGGAAAATGTGAAATACTAATAGCATCTATTTGCTGTCCTAATACAGGTGTCCAGGTTGTTACACACACACACACACACACACATGCACGCACACACACGTACACACACGTGTATAAACACACATATTCAGAAGTCAGACAAGAGAACATAAGAGATACTGTTAATGTATGTCATAAGAAGCTTTGCCAACTACTTTCTGTATTCATTTGAAGTGTTTGTGGGAAGAAAAATTGAGCATTTGGGTCGTTGTTAGAACCATATTATTTTCTTCTAGACTTCCTTGACCCTCTTTTCTGGAATACCAGGTGTCCCCTGAGTCACTGTGAAGTAGAAAAAGCACTGGATCTGGAGAAAGGAAATCTGGCTTCAAATTCTATCTCTGATTTTTTGTAGAACAGTGGTTCAGTTATACCTCTTGATGAGCCCATTTGGAGGTTTCTTGGCAGAGATACTGCAGTGTTTGCTGTTTCCTTCTTCAACTCATTTTACAGATGAGGAAACTGAGGCAAACAGGGTCAAGTCACTTGTTCAAGGTCACACAGCTAGTAAGTGACTGAGGCCAGATTTGAATTCTAGTTTTCCCGACTCCAGGCCTTTTACTCCATCCATTGGGCCAGGAGGCTGCCCAAATCAGCTGCTACTTTACCAACTATGTAAATTAAGCAAAGTCCCTTAACTTCTCTAGGCCTTAGTTCCCTTCATCTTCAAAACAATGAAGGCTTTAGTAGATGATCTCGTTGTGAAAACACAGGCCATGAAGTTTAAAAACCTTGGATTTACTTCCATTGATCAGAGATCCATCCTGGGGTTCACTCTGTCACCTACATCATAGACAAACTGAGGCTCTCTGAATTGGAAGGGACTACAGAGGTCATCTGGGGCAAGATAGATCTGAGCAAGGATTTCCTTTGCAAAATCCCAGTCAGGTGGCCATGCGGTCTTTAACTGAAGACCTCTAGTGAGCCAAAGCGAGGCTGCACATTCCATTTTTGGATAGCTCTAATTGCCATGAAATTTTTCCTTATATCACGCCTAAAGTCACCTCGGCAAATTCCATATTCCTAGCTTTGCCCATAGGTGCTTCTCTCTCTTTTTTTTTAAGATAATCTTTTTTTTTTTTTTTTGCTTTTTGGAGGGCAGTTGGGGTTAAGTGACTTGCCCAAGGTCACACGGCTAGTTTTTGTGTTAAGTGTCTGAGGTCATATTTGAACTCAGGTACTCCTGACTCCAGGGCCGTTGCTCTACTCACTGCGCCACCTAGCCACCCCCATAGGTGCTTCTCTTAATGTAGCCTGAGACTGCATTAGATTTTTGGGCTGATATCACAATACTTCTGCAAAGACCTGTGTGAAAATGCCGCACAGTGAAGAAAACAAAAGAAACACAGCTATTTAAATTTTAAAATGTCTGGCCAAGTATGGTAGGTGACATTGCTTTATATATTATTGTCACTATCCTTTCATATTTTGCCATATAATTGTTTTTTGGGGAAAATGTGTGTCCATGGTTTGTCTGATGCCTTGCATCAAAGCTAGTCAACTAAAAATATGTTTGTTCAAATCAAGGGCCATGGTGGTTTATTTGCCGATAGTGCCTACTGGTTGTTGAAGGAGCTTGGGCAGAGGCTGACTAGTCCCTCTTATATACTGTTTTAGCCATTTCCTGATTTCCCCCCCCCCCCCAGCTTTTCCCATCTTTTTGCTTTTGTACCAATTGTGCAGCATGTCTGGAGTCATCTCCCTGTTGAAATCTTTTGGTACCTAAAAGGTTTTGCCACTGCAATCATGAAGTCTTCCTGCATCTTGTCAGCTCAAACACATGGTGTTCCAGAGAGAAAATCTATTTAGAGTAGTTGGAAAGAAACTTAGGCAAACTCCATCATTTTACAGGTGAGAAAGGCTAAATGACATCTCCAACGTCACACAGGACTTAGATTTTAATGCAGTTACTCTCCATGTTCTGGGCTGTTTCCATTATGCCAGACTGAGTTGACAAAAAAGGTGAGAAGAAGGTAGATTTTTCAATTCCCTATTACAATTTCTCCTTGATTTTCAAGTGAAACAAAATGCTGCGTACTTTCTTCTCTTGTTGTGTACCATATTTATGCCTTCTCTTTCATGAATGCCTTTTTCTTAAGAAAGTTAAAAAAATTCTTGACCTGAGCACTTTGGGTTAACACTTTCCCATCTGTAGGCAATACACTTCTAACCATTTAATATGGAGAATTAACAGTTTGCTTTTTAATCGACCAAGAGGGTCTATTATATTTAATTATACTAGTGAAAAGTCCTACATGACTTAATTATGATCTTAAAGGACTTATTTCTAAGAAGACAGCTCTGGCGTTCCATCACTTAAACACTGCGATATGTCACTGGTACTCAGGTTTTACTAAATGTATTCCGTTAAGAGCCACTTTGGCTCTATTTATTATTATATCCAATTAAAGCAGTGACCACCTAGCTCATCAGTGATTAAAAGGGATGATGTGTCTGAGACAGAAGCTTCATTAACGAAAACCCTGTTTTCCGGATTAGGTAACAAAACAGGTGGTTCCCCCTCCCCCTTTTTTCCTACTCCATCTGTTCTCTCATGCTGGCCCTCCCCTCCTTAACCCGCCCCCGTTTCAGACAAAGAAGATATTGCCTGAGCCTAGGAGGGGGCAGGACCCGAGAAATGACCCACCTGGAAGGGGGCAGAGCAGGGCATCTGCAAGTGTAGAGCCCTCCTCAGGAGGTGGGGGAGAAGCGGAGGCACAGAGGTGCCAGTGTCAAAACTAGGAGGCGGAGAAGGCGGCGGCTGTGGCACGGGCTGGTGGCGCCGAGTGGGTGCGCGGAAAAGTTCAGGATGCCATGCGTGCAAGTGGCGGCGGCCGCTTGGTGTGGATGCATTTGGGAAGGGGAGAAGCGGACCGGAGGCGGGAGGCAGGAGGCAGGAGGAGGCTGAGAGGAGTGCGGGGGGGGGGGGGGGGCGACTTTGGGACCAGCCGCATCTGCAGGTATAGGACGAAGCGGGTGGGGGGGGAGGCAGAGAGAGCCCCCCTCGCCCCCTTAGCCGGAGCTCTTCCTTCGGAGCAGCTGGCAGGAAGAGAGGGGAGCTCGGCGGCCCAAGCCAGTCAAGGAGGGAGAGTGTTGCTGGCAGGGAGGGAAAGGGAAGAGGCGGAGCGTGGGAGCCAGCGGTGTCAATAATACAATAGGGCTCTTGTGTGTCTGCGGCCGCCGCCGCCGCCGCCTCCTCCTCCTCCTCCTCCTCCCCCCCCTCCCTCCTTCTCCTCCTCCCCCTCCCCTCCCTCCTCCTCCTTTTCCTCCTCCTCCTCCTCCTCCCTCTCCCTCCTTCCCCTCCCCCTCCCTCCTCTTCCCCCTCCTCCCGATAGCCCGGGAGAGGAGCAGAGCCCACGGACCGCGGGGAGGGGGCGCCTGGGGAGGAGACTCCGCTGCCTGGCGCTGGCATGAGGAGCGGAGCAGCACCCGCCGAATAGGAGGCAGACGCGGGCGGCCGGGAGAAGGGAGGAGGTGGAGGAAAAGAGGAGGGGTGGCGGGAAGGGAGGGGAGTGGGGGGTAGAGAAGAAAGCGAGCAAGCCCGGGCAGGCGGGGAGCGAGCGCTGGGCAGGAATGAGAGCGGGGAGAGAGCCCTGATTCCTGGCCGGACTTAGTGCGCGGCCCACGGCCAGAAGGGAGCCCCGATAAAGCCAGAAGGTGAGGCCCCTGGGGGTGGGCGCAGGGGCTGCAGAGGGGAGGCGGGAAGAGCGGGAGGCTTCGGGAGCCGGCCGCCTCGCCCGCTGCCCTGCTCGGCCTCCTGCTCTCCTCGGCTGGGGCCTGGCGGGTGGGGGGGCCTGGCCGCCGGGGGGGGGGCGCCTGGCCGCCGGGGGGGGGCGCCTGGCCGCTGGGGGGGGGTGACCGGGGCTCCGTGCGTGCGGCGCCGGCAGCGGCCCCGGCCTCTCGCTCGCCTTGCACCTCGGGGCTCCCCTGGCCGCTGGCCAGCGGCCGCCGTGCCCGGTCACCGGGCCGGCCCGCCCTCCTTCGCTCCGCCGCTCTGCCCTGCGCTGACCCTCGGCGCCCGCCCCGGGCTCCAGCCCAGCCTCCTTCCCCTCCTCCCTCGGCCCGGTTCTTGGAGGGTGCACGAGATAGAGACCCGCGGTG
>CM053600.1:12898696-12911336 GCA_028646575.1 Pseudocheirus occidentalis | reverse complement strand
CGGCCCGGTTCTTGGAGGGTGCACGAGATAGAGACCCGCGGTGTGTGCGCGCCAGTGTAAGTGTGTGTGCGTGTGTGCCCGCGCGTGTGTGCTCGTGCTCTCGTGGGGGGCTCCGTCCTTGCACCAGGCTGGAATTGAGCGCCCGAGCCACTGCGGCTGCTTGGCTTCTGCAGGGGGAGGCGGGGGAAGAGGCAGAGCAGGGCCGGCCGCCGCCGCCGCCCCTCACCCGCGCCCCCCCCCCCGTGTCCCCCGCTTCTCTCCGGTGTCATCTGAAGTCTCCGGGCCCTCGCTCACCTCCTCCTCCCCCTCCCCCCCTCCCCGTTGGCTCGCCGGTGCCCGGCGGCTCGGCGCTCTCCTCTTCCTCCGTCTCCACCCCGGGCCCCTCTCGCCGCTCAGCCGGCCTGCTTGGGGCGGACGGGCTGGCGGGTCGGACCCCGGAGGGCGGCGGCCCAAACGGCAGCAGCGGTAGCAGCTCCGGGACGAGCGTCGGGCCGCGGGACGGACGGAGGGATGCTCTGCACTTTGGGGGACTGCTGAGAAATGCCAGAGCGAGAAGAGGGGAGGGGCGGGAAGGAAGAGAAAGCGAGTTAGAGGGGGCACAGTGGGGGACTCGGAGGTTAGGGGGGCCGGCCGGGGGAAGAGAGCCCAGCCTGGGGAGCCACTTGCGCTGTTAGCTCTCCCGGTGGGAGAGTGTTAATTTGTGCCCTGGAGTGCACCAGCTGGGAGGTCTCCTAGTGCCAACAAAGGAAGCCCGGTAACCTGCAGGACTTTTAACTTTCCCTCCACAAGGGCAGTCACTGTTGTGCTTGAATTAGTGTACTCGGCCTGCCGTTTCCAGGAGTGCTAGCGCTCGGGGGATGTGCAAGGCCAGTGTGTGATTTCCTTGTTGGTAAAGACATTCTCCAACCCTGCAGGACGCTGGCAACTTTGTTGTTTGAAAGGTGCACGCTCCGCTCTTCTGGCGTTGCTTGTTCTTTCTTTCCTGCAGGAATGTGGAACAGTCTATTTAAAAACAATCCTGTCACCACCAACCCTTTTGAAGCCAAATGACAGTAGGCGAGGTGTCCTTTAAAATGGTACAGGACAGCTTATTAAATTCAGCTTATACTCTGTGTATTGTAGGAAGGAAGGGTGGTGGCTGCCACTCAAGTCAGTGCTGCTGCATTTCAGTTAAACAAACACTTATTGAGGGCTTATTAAGGATTGCACTAGGCTGGGCATGATCAGAAATATGAAGAAGAATAAAAAACATCGTCCCTGCCCTCAATCAGTTTAAGTTGTTAGACGAAATAAAGCATGGATACAAATAGATACATTACATACAGTGTCAAAGGGCAAGAGGTACCAAGTGTTTTAAGAAGTCAAGGGAGGGAGGGCTTGCTTCTGATTGGGTAGTAAAGATCAAGGAACGTTATAAGGAAAATGGTGGAGCTAATTAGTCTACTATGTGAAATCTTTTTTTTTTAAAAAAAATCTTATATTTTGGTGAGAGGAAAGGGAAGAGAAGGGGGGGGGGGAGCACCAGTCATGTTAAATAGTTATTTGAGGACTTTTTTCAGGCAAAGTTATTGTATATTCCCTATCAAATATTTAGCTGATTTGTGGCATAGTACCAAAAACTGTAGAAAACTTGTTGGGTTACTTCAGACACTTGTTCCTCTTGATTGAATTGTAAGGAAATCCTCTGCTCCAGGTGTGTGAAAATTTCTACACATTTAGTTCTCCTGTAGAGGATAAAACACTTCTTGACTTGCCAGAACCTCTCAGCTTCCAAATCCCATGTTATATGGTTTTATAGAAAATCAAAAAAGATGTAATTATTCAAGCATTTAACTCCTCAGCAGCGTTGTACTGCCGAGTGATAAACATTACAGAAAGAAGCCTTGGAGGTAGAAGACCCATCTGTCTTTCCAGGAATACAGAAATTGTCATCTCTTCAAGGAACTCTGCCTACCGCTGCCCTGTAAATCAACCCTTTACTTCTTGCAGCCTGTCAGAATGGATGAAAAATTATTTAAGTAAGAACTAACTTGAACAAGAGGTTTAGTCTAAAGTAACAGGTGCATTTTTTCCTATTGTCATTGATTTTGATTAAAAAAAATTACCTATCTCCAAATGACATCTCTGGAGCTATTTTATGATAAGAAAGAAGTGGGGAGAAGAGATGTTAATAAAAAAAGGAAGAAGTAAAAGTCAGACTGCTTTGTTATTTCCTTTACTACTTAATAAACCCAATTGCTATAGTAAAAGGAATCTTGTTCATTGTATCTTTTTAAAAAGTAGTTTTTCTGAAATTAGAATGATTTGTAAAGCCATGTAAATATCATCAGAATATCATAAGTAGAACTAGATAATGACTTTTATGGAGAACTTCAAGATTTATGAGGAATACTTTCATCAGGACCATAGTGAAGTAGGTCAAGTATATATTATTACCCTTATTTTATAGATGAGGGACTGAAGTTGAGAGGTCCAGTGACTTTTCCAAGGTCACAAATAAGTGGCAGAAGGCAATACTTGAACCCTGAGCTCTTTGGTTCCAAAACCAGTGTACTTTCTGTTGTTATATTATTACCTCCAGAAGATTTTTTTTTCTGAGCACAGAGCTTTATTATGATCTGAGATTATACTTCCTTTTTATCCTAGGAATCTTCTTAAATACATTCTATTGGTTTATGGGTTGGGGGGGAGGTAGGAGTGTTCTTATTCAGTTTGGACAGGTGAAATATTCCTCCCCCACCAAAATTTTAAGCATTTAAAAAATACAATTTATTATTTTAAGTTTGAACTGAACTCATGCCATGCTTTTGTCTTCTTACTTTGTACTTTTCTCCTCAATTTTATTTCCCCAGTGAAGAGCTCCTAACCTCATAGTGTTCCCTTAAAGCATATTGCACACATACACACAGAGTTTATTTTTGATTGTTTAATTCTGTAGTGACCAGTTAAGGATCATTCATGCTCTTTGCTTTTCCTTATTCTTCCTGGTTTGTGATTTATTGGCAAAAATCTTATAAACTACTTCTCCCTTTTGGATCTCTATGAAATTGATCACGTGCAGATGAATTTATCCCCACTCCCTTTAGGAGCTCATGTGTAACTGAGGAGAGCAGTATTTGAAGGGGCCTAGCAGTTGGCTCGTCTTCATACTTGTAAAGGTGAAAGGATATGATGAGCCGCCGTCATGGCTGAAATAGGCAAATGGAAAGAGTGAATTAAGATGAAGAAGACATGCTGTAGTAGGAACCCTACACACAGAGGGTTCTGCCCTTGTGATTAGATGCCATTCTCTTTCCTCCCATCACCTATGTTTTGGCTCAAGTTTAGTCCAACCTAACCTTAGGGGCCTTTTGTTTAAAGAGTGTTGACTTTTTTCTCATCCCTCCTGTCTCCAGACTGCCATCCTTGGTCATATATAATGTTCCAGGAAGAAGGAAATCTGGATTTTTATCTCTTACTAAATAGCTGTGTATTTTTGAGCAAATCTTTTTCTTATTGAGCCTCTGGTCTCTCATTTGAAGAGCAAAAAGATCCCTTTCCAATTCAAAATTCCTATGGTTCTGCTCCCCTTTTAGCCAGTGTATTCCTTTTGCCATCAGATATAGGTCAGAATTGAACTGTTCAGATAGTGGTGTGTTTTAGAAGTGAGTAGAACGTTCATTGGTGAGAAAGTAAAGGTAGAAATTGGTCTTGTTTTTGGTGGCAAACATTGATTCCATGATTTATGATGCAAATGACCAGAGATAATAGATATAATATATATTGGATATATAATGAGATAATAGATTATAAGACAGTACTTGGGACTAAGCACAGTGCTGCAAAAGTGAGGGGGGTTTTTCTGTCAGTCTGTACCAAGGAAATTCTACATGAAGCCCAAGACAGCAAATAACAGATTTGAAAGCTATTCAGCTACTCAAAGAGCACACTTCATCAATGAGTATGTTGATAAGAAAACAAAATTTTACAATATAACAGTTGAATAACATTTTTTTTAAAGCATGTCTTTGGGGGAGGCTGACAACACCAGAACAAATTCAGTTAGAAAAGCCATGACTGAAGTTTGGAGCCCCTAAATGTGCCATATCAGGCTTCTTGAAGAGTTTAATTAGCGTCAGAGCAAGTCATGCTTACTGATACTGGTATCAATAAGACAAGATCACAAGCAAGATAATATAGTAGCTCTTGCTTCAGCACTAAGGCGTATAAAAATCTTTGGGTGTGAAAACTATATTACTAGAAAGCAATGGGTTTTTACAAAATTAAATAGAAAAATGAATGGGAAAAAGAGGGGTCTGTTCTTGGGAAGGATAAACTTGTATGTTATGAAAAGAGGGGAAAATGAATTTTAAAAAGCCCTGTCATAATTGTGCGAATCGTTGATTCTTGTATACATTATCCGAGAAACTTGTTGCCTTGGGGTATGCCCCTTTTCCAGGCCCCCATTTTGCTCCCTTCCATTTTTTATTTTCTCATTCCCACTTTGAGGTGATTCAGTAAAAACTGTGATCAGGGAGTTTATGATGTAAAATCTCCCCAGAGGGTAGTGGGGGTAGTACCAAGGGTCCTGGGTAAAGTTAGACTGGTGGGAGCCCAATAAATGGATTTTTTGCACATACTGAGCAGGCAGGTCCCTGGGAGGTTAGCTAGTCTGCCATGCAGTGTAACTTGTTTCAATGTACTGTAGAGGCAGGAAGTTGGATCACCAACATGAAGTGTTCAAATTTTGTCAATCGATTGAACTGGATATTTGTATATGACAAGTGGTGGCAGGATAACTGAGTGGCTTATCTAAGACTACATAAGGGTGGATTGTGCAGAAGAAATGAAGACATGTTACTAGAATCATAGCATTTTAGAACTAGACAAGGCCGTGGAGCTGATCGGGTCCAAACTCCTCATTTTCTATCCAAGCCCGCAGAGGTGAAAGGATTAGGACACAGTGACATACTTGTTCAGAAGGAGAGTGACTTTGCTTCTGGGAAACAGCTGCAGGGGCTGCCAGCCCATTCTGTCAGTCAGCTAGCAATTATTAAATTCTTACTATGTGCCAAGGACTGGATTAAACCCTGGGTATATAAAAAAGTCAAAAGAAACGCAGTGTTTGTCCTCAAGAAGTTTATACTCTAATGGGAGAAACAGATCCAAGAAAACTGAAAAGAGGGTGGGATAGAGACATGTCAGCCTTTAGGCAAGACAGGAAGTTGTGAGTGCAGCCTGGAGAAGCATGAGACATGGCTGACCTGGGCTCTCTACTTAAGTGGATATTTTAGGAAGAATGAATCAAACAGAGGGAGTCATAGCATGGTTCATTTTGAGCAGGAGTTCTTAACTTTTCTTGTTTCCTGAACCTGGGGATGCTCCTTCTCAGGGTTTTTAAATGCCTAAAATAAAATACATAGAACTACAAAGGAAACCAATTATATATATAAAAAAAAAGTTAGCAAAATATTAAAAAAAAGTTCACAGGTCCCAAATTAAGAGCCCCCTAATTTATTTTTATGTGATATTTTATTTTCCCCCTGATTATATGTTAAAACAATTTTTTTTAACATTTTAAAAAGTATTGAATTCAAAGTTCTGTCTCTCCCTCCCTCCTCTCCCCCTTCTGTGAGACATAGTAAAGCAGTCTGATATAATTCATACATGTGTAATCATGTAAAACATTTACCCATTAGTCATTTTGTACAAGAAGACGAATTTAAAAAACAAAGTGAAAAAATAGCCTGCTTCAGTCTGTATTCAAACACTATCAGTTCTTCCTCTGGAGGTGGATGGTCTGCTTTGTCATGAGTCCTTTGGGCTTGTCTTGGATCATTGTATTGCTGCGAATAGCCAAGTCATTCACAATTTTTCATTTTCCAGTATTGCTATTACTGTGTACTACCAAGGACCCCTAATTTAGAGACACAAAGTTGTGAGTAGAATGGTGAGTCCAAAAGCAGAAATAGTAGTCCCCTAGAAATTCCCTGGTTCTGTAAACCTAACCAAAAGGAAATTGTCTTTATGTTTGTGGAGGGTGGAAAGAAGAGTTGTAGTTGAGATTTTCAGTCTGATACATAACCAGATTGTCACTACAATTATCTTTGAGTGGAATTGGTTACATGTATATATAATTTCATGATATTCTTTGGTAAGTTTACATTTAAAATACATTTTATGTAAATTGGTATATAATGTATCAAGTAGCTTTCACTTTGTTATAATGTTAGAACCAAACTGCTTTTCTATGCCCTCCTTTCTTCCAGTGACTGAATTCTAGTGGTTAGGAAGCTTTAAGGGTAGCTCCAGCTACTCTCTTTACTCCTTTCTTAAAAAAAATCCAGACCAGCACCAGCACCTCATAAAACCTGAACAGCTTAATAGGTCATTTCCCCTTGAGTGATCTACCCTGGCAGAGACAGAATTTCCTGCCTCTTCCATTAACTTAGATGATGAGTTTGTGTAGCAATGACTAAAGCTAGCTCTGTAGGACATTTTGAAAATGCAGTTTAATTCTATTAAGACTTTTGTTTTTTTAGGCTACACAATAAAGCGACTTGTTATCCTAACCGTGGCAAGCACTACAAGCCTGGGATTGGCAGAAAGTAGTGACTGGGAGCCCACGTTGTTTATCATGGTCAGAAATGGAAAAGGCAAGTGTCAGACTTTGGTTAGCTTAAGTAATGATGAAGTTTCTTCACTCACTAATTAGGCATTTGGTTCTGTCTTTAATGTTCATTAAAGAAAGGGAGGACTCATGCTTCTCATTTACTTAGGGTCTTTGTTGTTGTTAATGATGCTTTTTGGTATCTTTGGCATCTTTTTTTGTTGCTATATGGAGCAAAATTTCTTTCCTCATCTGTAATTAATATGTGTAACAATTATATTAATTTGACGGGTATATGGAAAATCAACAACAAAGCCCTTAGGCTACTTTTGGTAAGAGTCTATTGAAAAGATTCCCGTTTATAAATATTGTGTATTTATGAACTTAAATACTATGGGTATTTCAGTTATTAAGAGCTTCTTTTTCTCTTGAGTCAAATGATGATATATCGGTTTAAACAGGACATTTGACCTTGAGAATTTTATACATATCCATTAGAAAGAAATAGCCATTTGACTTTGGGTTCCAGTTATATATTAAAAAGGAAGATAATATGAATTGACTTAGTTGATAATTTTGTTGGTACAGGATTGTTCCAGTCTCGATAATTCAATTAAAACTCTTTGTCTATAACTAAAAACAAATACTACAGACCAGGAATACATAAAATTTGCAACTCTTTATCCTTCTTTAAGAGAGCTTTATAAAGTTGTATGATTAAAAAAAATCCTGACACATCATGGACAATGATAAAAGCACTGGTCTTAGAATCCAGAGAGTGCTGGTGAGACGACCTGGCTTCAGATCCACGTTCTGTTCCAGTCTGAATTTGGGCAAGTCATTTAACCTCTGTTGACCTTATTTCTTCATTGAGAGAGTTGGACTAGGTAGTTCCTAAGGTCTCTTCCAATTCTAAATCTAAATCTGTAATCCTAAATCATGTATTTGAGGCTCCAGCTAATTAGGCACATAACCCTATGCATATCGCTTAAGCTCCCTTGGTCTATTTTGTCATCTTTAAAATAGGAATGATATTGATATTAGGGGTGTGTGTGTGTGTGTGTGTGTGTGTGTGTGTGTGTGTGTGTGTAGTGATCAAGAAAGATATTTCCTGTGAGAGCACTTTATAATGGTAAAGGGTAATACATATATAAACTAGGATCATTATTTGGTCAAGAATAAGACTTTAGTGTCCTACCATATTTTCAGTACAAAGTTCAGTCATATTAAAATGATTAAGAAAATATTTAGGTCCAAACAACTCTGGCCACTAACCTTTGCCATGTGTCTTTGCTCACAAAAGGTCTGCAGATGGGCTTCTTTAACCATAGAGTTCACTGTCAGATTCTGGAGAATGTTAATGCCACATGGGGTTTAAAGAGATAAAATGTATCTGGTGATGCCTCATTTTTAGCAAACCTGTTACCCAGAAATTCTTTATGGGCATAGTTAAAATTGGACCCTGGAAAGCTAACCTGATGGCCTTTTTGTATAATGATCTGTGTTAGACAGTCTTATTGTGGTAGAATCAACCAAACAACAAATAGTTATTAATGACCTATTCTTCAAAAACAAAAAACAAAAAACCCCAAAAACAAGACTATGCTCTTTATGGTCCAAATGCTGTCAATCATCTAAGCTTCTCAGAAGCACTTCAGAGTGCCTCTAATTTTAAAATTATGATTCCCAATTTGACAAATAATTGGATTTCAATATGAAAGGGTACCTAACGTCATGGTTCCACATAAGCTGTTCCAACATATATTGCACTCACTTCATGCTGACACAATGAAGCCCAATGATCTGTAACTGAGTATATACAACCTTCCGGAAACAGCACTGGAAGGTGCAATAGTGGGAAGATCATTGGCCTAGGAATCGTGAGAACCAACTTTTCCTCAGTAATTTAAGATCATACATTGGCCCCCATCTGTCTGGGAAACTTCAGCAGGCCGCTTTTTCCTGGTCTACCTTTCTCTGTTTCCTCAGATGGGGAGGTGGGACTGGGCAATCTTTAAAGTTTCTTCTAGTTCCAGTATGACTTTATGACTGGGAGATCTGAGAGAGCTGAGTTTTAGGGGCTGGTTCTTTCAATGTGTGACCACCTAATGCCCCTCAGTAATGAGTAAGGTAATGGATACCAAAGTGTGTTCTTCTTTGCCTCTCCTACACAGCTAACATATTTGTGTTCTGTTTGCTATCTTCTTCACTAACTGTATGGAATATGCATGTCCAGATAAATGGTGAGTGAGTTCCTTGAGGGCAGGTGTTATTTCTCTATTACTTTGTCCTGGGTGCATAGATAATCTAGCAAGCAGGAAATCCATTTTTTTAATCCTAGTACTGCTATTAAATAATTAAATGGTTTGAGCAAAAAATTTTAAACCTCTTTGAGTTCCTTCTCTGTAGAACGATAGGATTGGACTAGATGAGTGGTACCAAACTCAAACAGAAATGGGAGGTGACTAACCTGTACATAACTCTGCAGGTTGCATATTGAGTTCATTTTAAAATGTAATGTTATCTATCTTTTATTATGTTTTGTTAAATATCTCCCAGTTACATTTTAAGTTGATTCTTTGCCGCCCAGGGTTTTTGACTCCTGGACTAAAAGATTTCCAAGGCCCCTTCCAGCTCTAATTTCTATGATATCTATAATTTCTGCCAAGATGTATTGACTTTATATGTCTCACATGATGTGATATGACAAAATATCTTCCCTCCATCTTCCCCCAACCTTGAGAGGTTAGGATGCCCAGACTTTAAAATGCTTGTAGTTATGTATAAAATGTAAAAGTCTGCCATAAACATCTTAAGAAATTACTATTTACTGAGCTCTTAGAAACATTTCCATTTCTACCTAGAAAAAATAAACTAGGCCAGTGTTTCCCAAGCTAATTTGTCCATAGAAAATTTTGGGGCCTCAGATATATTGAGGCATTCTGTGCCTCTATATAAAGAGGGATGCTAGGGAAATGTTGAGGCAAAATAGAGAAGTTCATTTTAATCCTGAAAAACGTGCACATAATAAGGATTTTAAAATAGATTCATAATGTCATACTTAGTAAATTGCAGGAGAAACATTAATGTGGAAATTCAGAATTCTTATGCAAAAATATAGGGCTCTGTTTTGTACAGTCTGGAAAATGCTGAGCTGGGTTTTCTTTGTTATTGTTTTAAGCTTGTAAACAGATGACTGTGATTTACTGGACTGCATTATTGTCAATTTTATATTCACAGTTACACTGGCTTTGATGTCTCTCAACATTCTCTAAATTAAGCCTAAACTTCTTTAGCAGGCCATAATGTCATATAGGTGTTTTCAATGAAAGAAATAAATAGAATTATATGCATAGTCTTTCTTAATCCTGTATACCATGATAGAAATGTTTTGCATCACTGCACTGTATGACTTTAGATGTTAATTTTTAGATATGTAAACTATTTATAGTGATAGATGGAGCTGTTATAATCAATGGTGTATTTCTAGCAATTGTAGGAATCAGTGCTGACACAAGATGGTCTATTGTCTCCATGATGGAGATTCTATATTCCAGACATTTGGAAGGTCCCTTCCCCCTCTTAAGGCTCTTTGGAGAGAATTAGCTTTCACAAAACTGAAATACGCTTCTATGTATATTCACTGACTGAGAGTCATCAGATATTAACATTTTAATACAGCCTTTACCTTTACCCTAACAAACAGCTCAGAGGCATAGTATGTTGTGGAAGAACAAAATTAGATTCGACTGGGGTTAAGGATGAATTTGGCAGCATTTGCTGTTTACGTTTATAGTGCTGAAGTTACCCATGAAAGTTGTTTTTAAGGCATGTATTCTCTTTCCAGTTGGAGCCCTAAAAAATCCAGAATTCTACATAATAATTTAGGTTGTTTTATAAATACCTTACCTTATTATATTGTACTTGGAATTACCTGAGCTGCCTAGCATCTGGCAGTGAGGCTTTAATGTGTAATGAATGTGGCAACCAGGTGTGGAATTTTATAGCAAGAAGTCTAACACCCATATATTTGCTGGTTATGGCTCTATAATTACAGAGCAATCTATTGTTTGCCCTGCTTTTCTCTCTCACTGTCTTTTTAAATTTAATTCATTTCTACACCCTTGAGAGTAGTTGAGCTTATGGCATTCCAGAGATCCTCTATTGTAGAGGTGAATAATATAGGGTTTGGGTGGGCGCTGTGGTACAGGAACAGGTAGCTTGGTTCTCTACCTCCCATATATGTAGCATTTCGGATATTTGATTCAGGAAGTGGAAGGGAACTCGGCTTCTTCCAGGTGCCTGCATAAGTCAGCAGAAGGGAAGCTGATAAATTCAGGATTTTTTTTTTTAGCAGTTTATTGAAACCCATTCTTCTAGAAAATGCCTTTGCTTGTCATAAGCTGTCAGATTTTGTCTTAAGAAATTTGGAATAAATTTTTTTGAGAAACATTTAACATTTTTTGCAGGACCACCTGTGAGGAAAGATAATTTTTTTTAAAAGCTACAGAAACAGGAAACTCTGAGTTTGTGTCTTATGCTTCTTATCTTATCTGTATCTTTGATGTTAATTAAAAGGGAACCAATGCACTTATCTGCCATCTTTAGATGGATATTACATGACAATGCTGTGTTTCTTGCTTCCTGTACCAATCAGATGAGGAAATGGTTTATATTAAAACAGTGATCCCTGGTTTTATCATTGTTGTTAAAAGAATTCCCGAATCTCAGGGGGACCATCAGATCAGAGATGGATTAGAGAAATTAGAGAAGCTTCTAGTATACTAGAATGCTAGAACTATAAGACACTTCAGAAATCTAGGAAGGTTATATTGATAGTGTCGTTTTTTGTACCACTTGCTTTCTTAACAGAGGCAAAATATTTGATTTTAAAGATATGTTCATCAACATGTAAGACAGCTTGAGTACAAGATGATAATTTATTACATCTTTGCTTTTCCCTGGGTTTGGAAAGGCTTGTGTGGGGTATGTATGGAAAGAGTATTTTCCTTTAGGTTTGAAAAAATAGCTAATTTGTTACTACTTTGTGTCCCCCATTCCTTTTAGGGGAGGAAAATTTTTCTTTTGTCCTTAAATTTCAATGACCTCATTGCTTTTGCTTTTTCTTTTCCTGCAGGACTTGTACATGCTGAGAATCATGAACGTGCTTATTAGTGTTGAATTGGCATACGTAGGAGTTGCTCACTCAGTCCCTGTCATAGGATGAATAACCTGTTTAGGTGTAGTTTATGATATTTGTTGGCTGGACAAGGGCTTCTAGGGCCATCCTTCAAAATCTGCAGGGCTTAAAAGAAAAGCACATTATCCTAGGGTGCATTTGGGAAGGTGATGGTTTGTGAATACAGCCTTGTGTGGCTTTGTTAGGAGAAGGCTTCTTGTTTATGATTCCCATAGAGATAAAGGGTACCTTGACGTGTATGAGTTGAGTTCTTATATCCTATAACTCAAGAAAATTCCTCCCTTCTATCTCTAAGCAGGTAGAGGGAGTGGTAGAGGTGAAGGTGTGTGTGGGGGTACTGTGTTTATGTGTTTATAACCCTGATGCTTCTCCCATCCCGTCCCAGCAGGATTGGCAGCAGTGATGAATTACCAGTCTTGTAATCTAGAGTTTAAAATTAGAAGTATCCTAGTCAAAATGGATGAATAAAACTAAGTCCCAGGGAAGTGAATTAACTTGCTGAAAATCAGATAAGTTAAGTAGCCAGGCCAAGATTCAGATTCCAAATTCATTGTTCTTTCCATTACAGCTAGGAATAACATTTGAACTTGATGTACACTGTACACTGTAGCACATTGGAATCAGTGAATGATTCTGGGATGGAAGCATGAAAATGAAATATGCATCATATATGTTATGTCCCATTAGGTCCCAATTTCCTTGATAATAGAGACCACCTCTTTCATTGTGTTCCTCAGAAAGTTTAGTACCATATAAAACCCAAAGTTCATGGTCAGCACATATACTTGGTTTGGTTCATTGCTTTTATTACAAAGTACTTTCCTAATCAATTATGATTAAAATAAGCAGGC
>CM053600.1:12854131-12898196 GCA_028646575.1 Pseudocheirus occidentalis | reverse complement strand
AAGGTCACACGGCTAGTGGTTTTTTTTTTTTTTTTTTTGGTGTTAAGTGTCTGAGGCCGGATTTGAACTCAGGTACTCCTGACTTCAGGGCCGGTGCTCTATTCACTGGGCCACCTAGCCACCCCTATCCAATTAACTTCTAATTCCTTCATCAAGAAGGGTTTGGGAATTGGCAGTACCTAACTACATACATGTACATACTGTATTGTGTGTGTATACATATATCTACACACGTACAAATTCTCTATTTCCCCAAAGTCTATTTTCTATTAGTTGGGAAAAGAAACAGCAATTCAGATTTAGGAGACAGAGACATCAATTCTGGATTTACTTATTTTGGAACTACTTTGACCTTAGAACCATGTGGCAGATAGACTGAATGGAGAGACAGAGGGAAAATGCAGAGAGGAAATGACTTAAAAGTTATTCATGTACAATTTTTAAAAAAGAATTTCTCCACTCTAGAGAGGCTAGATAGAAATATTAGAGTATTTAAAAACATATTCAATGAAAAAAATGCATGTTATTTTTTTTCCTCTCTCAAATCTGGGGAAAATGAGAATTTTTTAGATACTAATATCATAAAATTATATATACAAGTATTTATAAATGTGTACTAGTTTTTTCAAAATATGATTTCCAAAAAGCTAGAGGACCCCATTCAAAAGTTATGTCTAAACCAATGCATCTGGGCCTCAACAGCCCCTTGTGCAAAAACAGACTAATAGAAAATTACTCTCAAAAGGATAAGACAAAGAAAGGTATGCCAAATAAATGTTCAGGGCCCACATTAAGAAACTGAAGCTATAGATAGCACCTGCAAAATGCTTCACATAAAACACTTTAAAAATAACTAAGAATGTCCCTAACTTTTACAATTGAAATATAATAAAGCATCGATGGCAATCCATTTTCAAACTTAATCGAATCCCCACTCTACATATATTTTGGCAGTAAGAGTCTAAGTTTAAGATGTATCTATACGTAAAGCACTTAACTTCTCTGGGTTTTACTTTCCTCATTTGGGAAAGAGATAAAATACTTGCCCTATTTCAGGACTGTCGGAATTTTTGTTATAGAGAGTACTGTTCTGAAGAAGGTCCGTAACTAGAAGAGAGACACTGGAGGTAATGGCTCAAAGTGAACATCATCATGAAAATACTTAAAGAAGAAATATATATACACGTATATGCATAAATATGTGTAAATCTCAGCCATCCACAATCTTGTCAAAAAAATTTACTGAATATGAAAAATAAGCCATATTATTCTTTCGTCAACAGAGGGCAGTCTAGCTTAAGTTTTGTTTTTTTTTTTTAATTACTGCCTTGCATCTAGGACACAGTAAAATGATAAGTTTAAAATCAGTAAACTGATTTTTAATTGAAGCTGTATGCAAACAGATTTTTATAGCTTGAACCCATTTTCCAGTTACCATTATTTAATATCTAGATAAATTAGTATCACTTAGCCAGCTGAATGGCACAGTGGATAGACAGAGTATTGGATGAGCCAGAAAGACCCAACTTTCCAGTCTCAGACACTGGGCAAATCACTCATCTGCTGTCTGCCTCAGTTTTGTCATCTATAAAATGGGTGCAGCTAATAACAGCACCTATTTCCAAAGAGTTATTTTCACTTTAAAATGAGATAAAAGTTTGTAAGCACTTTTGCAAAGCCTAAAGTGGTATGTAAAGGCTTGCATAATTATCATCATTTCTCACCATCATTGGGAAGAGACATTATTAGCTACAATTCTAGATAAACACTGATTCCATAAAGAAGAAAATGTGTGGAGATTCATCGCCCTATCTTTAATTTTGGTATTCATTCCGGTTTAAAAATCCACTGCCAGAGCCCAGATTAGAAAATGGTAAAGTATATCATTACTTATCAAGAAGTGGGCTTAAAAAAGCCCCTCACAACTTTTTATAAATACATATATGTTTACTGCCAGAAAATGTATGTATGTATGTATGTATTCATTTTGTGATATCATGTCTGTTCCAGGGAGGGCTTAAAGTCTCAGGTAGATGGGAACACACCTTGCCTATGCCCTGTCCCAGCTTTGCTAATTAGGTGAAGTCTGCAGCCTGGGTGGTGATACACTAATACATTCTTTCCTTCAAGTTCATTCTCATTAGACCTATTTTAAAAAAAAAAGCTGCCAAAAGAGAAGCCCAATCAGACTGCAAGTGACCACCTTTTTCACTACTATGCAATATAAAATGTACCTGGCATATTAGGGAAAAATAGTTGAAATTCATTGTGAAAAGTTAAATATAAGAGAATAAATAATAAATCAAACGACAAATATTTCGTTAGCACTGACTATGTAAAGTACTCAGGTAGGTAATAGGGAATGTAAAAATCTTGGGTGAGGTCCCTCTACCATAAAAAAAGTATTACCTAGCTAATTCGATAGGACATGCAGAAAGGAAACTTAAAAATAAAATACAGTATATGAAAAGTGCCAAATAAGTTGTGAAAATAGTGCTAGAAGAGGTCTTAGAAGGGAGACAACTTGGAATGATCATGGAAGACTTTACAGAGAAGATGGCATTTGAGCTGGGATTTGAAAAGTAGATAGAATTTCTGCAGTTAGAAAGGAAAAGAGCACATATTCCAGGCAGGAAGAATTGTGAAAGCAAAGGCACAGACCTGAAAAAAATGCCAGGTGTATTTGGGATACATTGAGATTTAGGCAGTGTAGCACAGAAAAAAGAAAGCAGAATTTTCAGTTCAAGGACCTGGGTGCGCTTCTGCTGTCACATAGCCCCTCTGAGTCTCAGTCTCATCTGTAAAATGAAGGGAATGGATTAAATGGGCCTTTGAGGTCCCTTTGAACTCTAAATCTAGTATTCTCTGGGCAAACAAATTTTGTTGAAGTAGAGGATTTGGATAAGGGAGAAATAGGAGATAAGGCTAGAAAGAGACGCAAAAACATCAGACTAGAAGTTTCAAAACCTGAGATCCAGACAAGGATCTGTCCTTCACTATGATCTTGGGTGGGTGATTTCACCCTCTCCGAGCTTGAATTTCCTCATCTTTGAAAAGTGAATATAACAAAACCCATTCAGTCTTTTTTCACAGGGCTATTGTCATCCAAAGAGATGAAATATAAAATATAAAATATAAAATGCTATGCAAATGAAAGAAATCAGTAAAGGTAAGTAGGGGTCAGTTCAGAGGACCTCAAATGCCAGCCTAAGGATGTTAGCTTTTTGGTGGTAGGTAGTGGGGAGAGAGGACTGAAGAGATTTCGATATTTAATCAAGGGAACAAAAGACAAAGAGCAGTTTTGGAAATCTGAGATTAACAATAATATGCAAAACAGATGAGGGAAAGAAAATGCAAGCAAAGAGGAAGATGAGAAGGCTATTTCAGTAGTTCAAACATACAGAGAGGTGATAAAGACCCGAATTTAACCACCAAAGATAAATCACCCAGGGAATCACAAGAGGCTTTACTTCTAGAAGATGTGATAATTACTTTCTTCATATTCTTTCCTTTCACCCTGATACGAAGGTCACAGGAATTCATTCTCAAATGCAATGTCTTTAATTCAGAAAACTCGAAACAGCGTGTAGTTGTGAACCATCGGTCTCACTAACCTGATGAACACAGATGTCACACTTATCACAGAACACCATATCATTCCCTTCTTCACTGTCTGGAGAACGGCACACATCACAGATGACATCTTCATCATACTCTATGCCCAACCCTTCTTCTGTTTCAATAGCATGGTTCATATTTTCATGGCACTGGCGTTCCAAGACTTCTACTGTCTTTTCCATAGCGTTTTCATCAATTGTCCCACACCCTGCACAGAGATAGAATCAGCCAATCAAACAGCAGGCGTGTAAGTGCCTACTATGTGCTTGGGACTGAGAATGTGGGAAAAGGTACAAATCATTCTTTTAAATAATATTTCAAAAAGCTTTTGTGAGGGTTCTTTAAAATGTATATACACACAGACACTCTCCGTGGAAGTTATTAGTTGGTTCCAAGAAAATAGGACTTTAGGAAAAAAACAAAATTGTAGAAGGCAGTTAGTTCAATAGTAACAACAAAATAATCAAAGATACATTACAGGGTAACCACAATTCTGGTCATAAAAGATTAAAATTGGTCTTTACAGAGGCCACAGACTCTACTAGGGACAATAGATATATTACCAGTCTCAGCTAGATGATTGTAAGTAAGTCTTTGAAACTCTTGAGGGACTCAGTTTCTTCACTTATAAAATTGGAAGGTCAGACTAGATCATTTCTAAGTCTCTGATATTATAGAATTCTCTCATTTAACTGGGGGTTGTCATATTGCTTATTAGGGCATACATGAAAGACATAATTCAATTAAAAGCAATCAATAAGTATTTATTAAGCCCGTGGACAAGGTGCCATAGGAGACTCTGAAATGTTAGGTGCTGAGGATACAAGTACAAAGAAATTTTAAAAGATGCCAAAATAATAATCCATCTAACTATTAAAATAAAAGGAGCTTTGAGAAGGATTAAATGGCCTCAAAAAGGCCAAGGTGGAATTTTTCTGCAGAATGTAGATCCTTTTAAAGGGGTTACACCTACCTGGTAACCACAGATCTAGTTGAGATACATCTGAAACAGCATGAAGGCAGAGTATATGAACTGATAAATCTGCCATCAAACATTACCATGAATCAAAACGGGATTAAAAGGAACTAGACCCAGCAAAACTATGCCATAGCAGTCTGAAATCCCTAGGTGAGAACATGGTAGAATATAGTTTTTTATAAAATGTCCCTTCAGTCTTGGTATTTCTTCTCCACTTTCCACAATAAATTCTTGTTATATTTGAAGATTTCCAAGATACCTTCAATGATCTTTTGTGAAGCTCTTTAACTTGAGTATTCAGAGAAGAAACAATTTTTTTCCCTGATGAGAAAAAGAGGGAGAGGGAGAGAAAGAAGGAGGGGGGAAGACAGAGAGAGAGAGGTGGGGGAAGGAGGGAGCGAGAGAGAGGTAGAAACAGGGAGGGAAGTGGGGGAGGGAGAGAGGTAGAAGGTGGGAGAGGGAGGAAAAGGGAAGAAAGAAAGAAAAAGAGAGAGACAGAGAGGGATAATATAGTATAAATAATATTTCAAATACATATCTAACATGGGAAAGCAGGGAATGTTAATCATAGCTATATATTTTGCAGTTTGAAAAATATATTTTAAAAATGAAGAGAGTAGGAGAGTAGGCAGTGTTTGGCTTGTCTCTCTGTTACTGTATTTTTCAGGTAAAAGGTGACTTTGAGAGGGTGGGTTTCTGCCTTGGAGAGGAGCTCAGGGTACTTGTTTGCTCTTCCACACACTTCCTTGAACTCTCTCTGTGCAGACTTGTGAGTAGGCAAAGTGGGGCTTACATTCTCTCCTTCTACTTCTGCACTTTTTTACTGTCTCTATCTTTCCCCCTTCCTCCTGTCCTTTCTTCCTCTCTCTCTTTTCCTCTTTCTCCCTATCTCTGGCTCTCTTTCCTCTTCTCTTGCATTTTTTGTGTATCCAGGAGCTCAGCAAGAACAATCTAAGAGAATGCAGAGAAAGGTCACTGTATTACTCTGTCCTATCTTACTAGGGTATTTGTGCTATAAATCATAGTCTCCATCCTGCCTTGAGTATTCTTTCTGTATGTGTGTGTCTTCTTCCTCTTGTGAACCTTAGCTCTGAACAGCTTCTTTCTGTATGTTTTGTGTGCTTGACTTTATGTTGTAAGTTGTTAATGTTAAATCCTCATTTAACTAGTATCTGATTGGCCTAATTCCTATTTTGATATAAAAATGCTTCTCCAATATATGGCAAACTTCTGTTTCAATTGTATGTATCTGAAAAACTTACACTCTTGCTTCAAAGCTGATCATATGAGAGGCGTGAATTTTTGGTTACAAGAGACTAAGGGTCGCTATTGTTAAAGCTAAAATTCCCCAGGGTCTTGAGGCTCTTGGAATATGTATAAAAGAAGCACATGTCCACAAGAATGCCTTTAGAGACATTAAAATAAGAGGTGTATTGTTAGAGGAGGGGCAAGAAGAGGAAACAAATGACTGGCTAGGGAACAAGAAACCAAGAATCCAGTGACATCCTGGGAGATGGAAAGAAGGGCTGGATCTTTCCTTCCCAGTAACTCCCTGACCTACAGTGAAAGCTCTACCTAGAGATAGATGATGCTTCTCAGATGAATTTGGACATAGTTTCTCAGGAAAAATACAATCTATTGTCCACAACTGGAGAAGATTCAATCAACCATCCTGAGGAAGAGAACAATGGAGAAGTACTGAGCTACTTAGTGCAATCCATGGAAAAGAGAGGGTAATGGATTAGAATTGGAGCCTGTGAGGTTGGGAGGTAGCAGGATGAAGAATCAAATATCCAAAGCCCCAGAGACTAAAGGAATAGAGCAACCAAGAAGACATTAATTTTGTAGCCTTAGATATTGAGCTAACATTTTTAAGGTTCTTTTTCTCTGTTCTCTTTTCCTCTGTATTTCAGACATAGAGGAAAAAACTGACTTGCCATCCATTTTGTGGTCAATGGGACTGTTAATAAGAGAACTATTTGTAAAAGCTTAAACTCTAGTAAATTTTACTCAAATTATCAGCAAATATTCAAAATGGACAGTAGGAGGCGCTCACCCAATTTGCAGGGCTAGCCTGAAGGAGGTAGAAAGGAATCTGACTTAGTCTTGTCCTTGACTATAATGTAATAAGAACATTACTTGAGGTGGGCAACTTTATGAGGGGGTTTGCTTCTAAATCCCTAAACATCAGAAGGACGAACAGCTGCTTGACACACAAATTAAGGAATGTGCGTTAGCACAGTATGATGGAAAGACCACTTCACTGGGGAAGCAGAGGGACTTAAGGAAGGACTTGAGGCTTTATACACACTCATCAGAAAGTATAGGTTGAACCAGATCTGCCACTATCTATCTCCGTAACCAAGGACAAGTCATTTTATCTCTATGAGACTCTGTTTCCTCATTTGTAAAATAAGGGGACTGGGCTAGGTGATCTTAAAGGTCTGCCAGGCAGAAAAATTACAGTCTAGGCTTCAACCATTCTGGTTCCTCTCTAAAATTATTTCCCTTATGGTGCCCTGTCCCCTTTGAAATTATATCACTGAAATTTATCATCTGGCAAATTTTAATAACCAGAGCAACAAAATAATTAAAAACATGCAAATCTTTAGGGCAGGGCTAAGTACAGACTTTTAACCATTTTTCTCAGTCAGCATAACTCAAGGAAATAGGCAGAAAAGATTGTTTGAGAAAGCCTCTACCTATACTACTACACTCCCCCTCCCTCCCCAGGTGAGGACTACACTATTTAAAAAAAATTCTGATGTGTAGCTTTCAAACTCCAAAATTTTAAAATAGGATGTTATCTATAACAAGTAATCAGAACTCACAAAGTTCTGCTCCTTTCCCACCACTAACCCCTAAGTCAAAAATTTTTTTTATCAGTGTAGGGAATTCCCAAGGAAGAAACACACAACACCCTCTACCAGTGTGGACCTGGTATCAGCAATGATTCTGAAATTCATAGTCTTTGAGAGATGCCTGGAGCACTGAACGCTTCAGTGACTTGGTCAGAACCTCAGAGTTCAGTAGGTGTCAGGTGGTCCTCAAAATCTGATTCTAACACCGGTTTTCTATCTTCCCCATGTGACTCTCCTTAAGGATTAATTTTTGAGCCAAATATGATAAAAAAATCATATTTATCAAACCAACAATGATGCTAGTTTTTCCATTGTGTGCCCCATTTGCTCTGCATTTTCTTCCTAAACACCTTTGTTCTTATCCTTATACACACTAATCCAGCTGTTAAACTTCACACGGCAGATGTTTTTGAAGACTACACATTTTTTCTTTGTTAGCAAAGCTAATGAGCATGTGGGGATTTATGTGTATTTACTCTAGCACATTCTAAACTTAGGACTCATTCTCAAACAACAAGAACACAGAGATCTAAGACAACTTCACTTCAGCACAATACTTGGCATATAGCAGAAAACATTCCAAGAATCTTCAAAATTCCACATAAGCCATCTTTTTACTTTCCGACCACTTATAAGAGTCCCCTCCTCCCCAAAAGCTACTAAGCAGAAATTGAGCAGGTCTTATTTTTATTTGGTTTTTGTATATAAAGTAAATTACACATTTAAAACAACTTTTCATATATAATTACCTAAAACCCTGGATTTCCAATTCTGAGACTAAATTACATGGCAAAGCTCTACCAATTGGCCACCTTTTTTTTTTTTTTACATTTATGACATTTTTCAGAGGCAGTCAGGTATAGCATATACGGAGTGCTGGGCTTGGGGGTCAGGAAGTCCTGTATCCAAATTCTACCTCTGACTAGCTGTGGGATTCTGGGCAAGTTATTAGCGCTCTCTGTGACTAAGGCAACTCCCTAGGAATTATCTATGAAGACTTTGATGGGTTTTGATCTGTGCTGATGAAGGGATCTGTTCTGAATTCCTTTAAATCTTAAGCATCCTATAACCCAGTATGATATTAATAACTACAGAATGGGATTTGGTATGTAGGTTGTTCTATCTTGGACCCCAACTATGGTGTCCACTTCAGCTGCTGAAGTACGAAATGGAACCTCACTAAAAACTGAAATCAGACCAGGGCCAGAATTACAGTGAAGTTATCAAAAATGAAGTTATTTTAAAAAAGAGACAGGATGGCAGAGCAGGCAAAGAATTGGTCTGAGAGCTTAGAAGACCTGGATTCATATCTCATCTCTGACACCTACTAACTATATGACCCTGGGTAAATCACTTAACCCTGCAAAACTGTAATTGCAGAGAAAGTGTTGACCTAGGTTGTTAGAGGGAGTTTTTCTTACCAGGGAGTTCCCTGTGTCAGTGAAATCATAGGTCCTCTCCTTATCCCTACTAATAAATATTACCTCTACAAATACTAATCTATCCCCATTGATTATCCCCGCCCCCCCCCTCATATCATGCTTTTTCCTTTCCATGGCAGCCTATTAAATTTCCTATCTAAAATTCTCAAATTCATCCTATGACCTCCACTCTAATGGAAGGCAGGGCTAGGATATAATTTGACTCATTTCTTTTATGATCCCCAAATTAAAATCTATTAACATGTTATTTGAATTTCTGAGCTTTAAAAAGATAACTGTTAGCACTTAATCTTTTCATTCAGACAGAAAGAGTTCTATCATCATCTTTAAAAAACCATCAGTCTTTAAAAACCCAACATTTCACAAACATGCACAGCTAACCACAACCCTGCCCCCCCATCTCATTAGGAAGAAAGACAACCATATCTAGTTCTTTAGGGACATCCCAATTGCCTCTAGATGCTATCTAAAATGGGGGTCAAGGGAGCAGTTAGGTGGTACAATGGATAGAGCACCAGCCCTGGAGTCAGAAGGAGCTGAGTTCAAACACAGCTTCAAACACTTGACACTTACTAGCTGTGTGACCCTGGGCAAGTCACTTAACCCCTGATTGCCTTGCAAAAATAATATAAAATGAGGGGCAGGTCTAGCTGTCTAAATAGTGGCTGTGACATGTACATGCCTGGGGTTAATCCCATTAGACAAATTCTAATTCTAATCATTTTTTTGGAATTCTGACTTATGAGCATTTTAATCCCATTCTACATCCCTGACAAATGTCATGGTGTATATTTATTTTAAAAATTAAAATGGGGGCAGCTAGGTGGCGCAATGAATAGAGCACCTGCCTTGGAGTCAGGAGGACCTGAGTTCAAATGTGACCTCAGACACGTGACATACACACACACACACACACACACACACACACACACACAAAAACTAGCCGTGTGACTTTGGGCAAGTCACTTAACCCCGATTGCCCTCCAAAAAAAAAGCAAAATAAATTTAAATGAATTCGCAGTTATATTTTCAGATTGAAAATGTTAAGAAATATTTTCATGATCTTGAAATAATTTATAGAGCACTTTGCATTATAGCTTATATCTTATAGGCACAATAGGGCATCTATGCCATACACACACACACACACACACACACACACACACACACACACATATATCTTCTACATCTTAGAAGCAACCTAATCCATGGAAACTAAAACCCAGAGAGGTTAAGTGATTGTCCTAAATCATTTAAGTAGTAAATAGTAGTGTGTGTGGAGGGGGAGGGTGGTTTTAATAAACTGGGGAGGGTGAAGATTCCTGACAGTATTATAAAACAAAGCCTGATAATCTCTGATTTAGCTATTTTACCTGTCTTCTCTGCCATAATACTGAGTTTAGAGAGCTAATTAAATATACTATAGTAGAAGTTCTGCATTTAGGCACAAAATTGAAATAATCCCTTCAGTTAAAGAGACCTCCAGTTTAACTGGTACACAGGGAATCTTTCCTTCTGGCACTCCTTCTCTCCTGATTTATGCAAACCACATTACAAATAAGGAGATGAAGGTTAGTGTAGCCAAAACAAAATCTGTTGTTATATTATAGAGCTAGTGACTCCATATAAGATGCATCTACCCATTTCTTTGAGTTCCTCATTGAGTTCTTGAAGCCAGAAAATGTCCATGTCATCCAAATCATAGCGACACACTGACTCGGCCAATTCGAGGATATTGATGTAGCCTGGTTCTGTGGGCTCCTGGCTGGAGCAATGGATGTACTTCCTGGGCCGAATATACAGCACTTCTTTCACCTTCTCTGAGACCACCCTAAACATGATGAACAGAATAGCATTAATGAGATTTAGCAAATAAAAGGTTACATGTGCTGACGGATGATGATCCTAACAAAATATGTATCAGAGGCTATCAAAAGATATATATATATATATATATATATATATATATTTATTTATAGCATAATTAGGGACCCTCTGGCACTCCCATTCAGTGAGGATTTTATTTTACTTCTCCAAGAATAGACAGTATTCCATTAGAAAGTAATTTGGTCTTGAAATTCCCATCATTCTGCTTCTCACGTAGATGAAAAAATTTACCTTGACCATGTGATAGGAATCATTGCTTCCCATTATGCCCCACACTTTTATAAAGTTTCTGTGGCTCAAGAGCCATGCCTGTAGATGGGAAAGATGTCTTGGAAAGGGACAACTTGGAAGTAGATGGTAATTTCTTAATGGAGAAACCAGATCCCTCCAGTCAAGTGTTTAAGCTAAATATGGTCAAGAACAGGAGAAGTGATATCATTCAATTATACTCTGTTCCAATAAGATTACATCCATAATAGATAATATGTTTAGTTTTAAACTAGAAAGGACACTGATGAACCGGATTTTGTCTAGGAACATGAGGGACATTATTCCCTCAATGAGCAGGTGAAACAGCACAAACTGTTTCACAGGGAGCACCAGTGTCTGGCACATGGTAAGTGTTCACTAAATGCTTCTTGATTGCTTGAATGGTTACATAGTTTACAGACTAAGTACAGTTAAGAGGATCAGAGAAGTGCCTTCAAGTACATGAAGTAATGTCATATGGAAGAAGGATTAAACTTGTTCTGCTGTGTCCAAAAAGGTATTACTAGGTTTGAAAGGTGGAAGCTACAGAGAGAAAGAGGTCAGATCAAGAGAAGGGAAATGCTCCTAAGAAAGATGGCCATCCAAAAATGGAAAAGGCTGCTTTGGGGAGGAGTACTGACTTCTTCGTTACTGCGGGTTCCAAGTGGATGTTAGATAATCACAGGAAAACTGATTTAGATCTAGAAGAAGCTTGTCCATTTATCCAGTCTGTCATTTTACAAATGTGCAAAGTGAAGCTCAGAAAGAGACTTGAGATCACAAGGATGGTAAATGGCAGAGCAGGGATTTCATTCCAGATCTTTGGACTTCAAATTTAGGGGTCTTTCTGTTGTTGGAGATATTAGAGAAAGTAATTTGTATTCAGGTGTGGCTTGAATTAGAGGACTGTGAGGTTCCTTTCAAACTCTCTACTTTATCATTTAGGTTCTGATACTTACTAAGCAATGAAGGGAGTGTGAGCAAGTGATTACACACCTCTGAGTCTTAGTTTCTTCTGAGACAACTATACTCACGTTATCTACTTCACAGGGTTATTGTGAAGAAAGTGCTTTGTAAGCTCTAAAGCAACACAGAGATAGGAATTATTAGTCTTTTATTGATATTATGAACCACTCCTTTCATTACAAGAGGAGATTTATCACATGAATAGTAAGGCTTGTAACAAGAGCTTTTTCTCCATAAAAAATCAGCAACAGCTTGATGTCCAGGGCCAGGAACTTTTGGAAACATTTATAAGAATAAAGTTGGCTTGGTTTTATTTTCTGTTTACTTGTTTTTTTGTTTCTTTTGTTAGATAACTGGGGTTAACTGGCTTGCCTAGGGTCACACAGTAGTATCAAGTGTCTGAGGCCGGATTCAAACTTAGATCTTCCTAACTCCACGGCCAGTGCTCTATCTATCTGCTGCATCGCCTAGGCTGCCCCAAGACACTATCCCACAATTTTTTTCTCTGTGAGATTCCTATAGTGAACAAGGCTTCCCTCTCACTTATTCCAACTCCCAACAGCCAAAGCAAAGGCACTTGAGGTGAAGTGGTTAAGGAAAAAAGGGGGGCTGTTAACATTAAATTTATTGATGCCACTGACTCACTTTCCAGAGACACCAGAACATGTTACTACCAGAGGATGTGGAATCATTTTCACAAGTAATTTTTAAAAATAGGACAGAATAACCCACAGATATGTGTCCCCACCCCCACCACCCACATACATTTCTCACTGGCTGCCTACTCTCCCAGTGTCTCAACAGCATTTTAAGCAGTGAGGAAAAACAAGCAGTCATCCAGTCTGGCATTCTCTCATTGTGAAATGCTGCAGTTTTGAGGCAGAGGTATGGTGATATCTGGGGTAGGTAGGTAGCAGAGTAGATAGACCCCCAGACTGGGAGTCAGGAAGGCTCTTAGTGAGTTCAATTCTGGCCTCAAACACTTACTAGCTGTGTGATCCTAGGCAAGTCACTTAACCCTGTTTGCCTCAGTTACCTCATCTTCAAAATGAGCTGGAGAAGGAAATGGCAAAATACTCCAGTATCTTTGCCAAGAAAACTCCAGATGGAATCACAAAGAGTTGGATATGACTGGAAAGAACAATAAAAACAAAACTCAGTGTCTACTGGTCTACAATGATCAGGTCTGTTTTCATTGCCAGTACAAAGTTAACTTTAAGCAGTCCAGCCCAATCGATATCACTATCGATTCTTTGTGAAAAGACCAATCGATCTGGAGGCAGCAGATCCTGGTTCAGGTCTTCAGCTCCGTTACAAAATCGCCTTTAACAACGGACTTATTTATCTTTAAAAATGGACCTGTATTTTAGAGTTGTTGCAAGGATTATATAAGATCATATGTATCAAACATTCTGTAAATGTAAAGTAAAACAGAAAGTAACCTATTGGCATAAGTACAATTTCAAATCAGCAGAGCTGGGCTGTATAATAGAGAGAATGTTGGACAGACACTGAGTTGGGAAGACCTGAGTTTGAAACCTGAGTCAGTTTCTTACAAGATGCTACACAAGCTTGTGTATAAACCTCATGGCAGAAAATGTATGATTAAAATAAAATATAGGGATTACATAAATGCATTTATATTACTGAAAATCATATATTAACCAAAACATAATTCTTTGGGATTTATTTTTCAAACTATTAAGGTGATAGAGGGAAAAAAAGCATTATAATCCTATGAGTTAAGCTTCTGGTATCTTGTTCTATGGATAATTAAGCTTGCAAATTCTATTATGGGCAATAAAAAAAAAGAATAAAAGTTCCTATCTTTAAAGGCTTACAAAGTTTCCATAATATAAAAACAGCATTTTTTACACAATATTCCTGAACCCATACATGTGTAATTATGGGTTTGACAAGTATTTCTTTAAGGTAAAAACTCTTTAAGGAAAAAAAAAAGTGCATACACTAATTTCTGAGTATTTGTTTATTCTAGAGCATGTTCTACAGTTTATTTTCTCCCGTTCCTCAGACTTATCTTTGTCTTTCATTATGAGAAAAGGGGAACAGGTTTCAGTTCCTATAGAAACCAGAGGTTCTGCAGTTTGAAGTGACTTCACCATTTTGTAAAGCAGCAAGTAATGGGGCCACGAAATGAAAGATATTTAATGAGAAAGTCTTTGGTGCTGACTAAAAATAGGCACCGTTTTCCTGAAAAATGTAGTTAAAAGATGCCAAACTTCCCCTCAAGTGGAGTGACAATTAGAAAATGTTGGAAAGCCTTTTTATAAACTTTGATCCAGTCTCAATCCAATCGGGACAAATCGAAATAGGAATACTGCTGCTAATTAACGGCAGCAGCAACAATGCATCACTATTCGAGCACAAGGATTCTTTTCCTGACATTCTGTAGAACTCTTAAAATAGTGTGTCACACTTGCTATCAATCACCACCCCCTCTGCCAGATTTCAATTTTGTAATATTTTCCCAGTAGACGTGGGACAGTCATCAGTAGAAAGCATCATCTAAGAAATGTCCAAACTCACACGGGCATTTTGTCCAGGCTAACTGGGAGAGACCAAAATAAAACAACATAGTTTTCAATTGTTCTTTAGTTTGCAATGTTATTTTTCATTCACTATAATCAACTGCTCTTGGTCCTACCTCATTAAAGATTTTTCAAGGCAAGATTAAAACAAATTACATTAATTTAAAATGAAAGTCATCGTGTTTTAAATGCATAATGATCCATGTTTCCTAGAAAGATGAGAAGAAATAAATTCTTAAAGTGAGCATTTTATCACATTGGGTGAGGATATTAAAATTGATCTCTTCAGCCTAAAGTCCTGAATTGCTGACGTTTTCTATTTGGTGATTAATTGAAAGCATGAAAACTAAAGGAATCACTCTGATGATGGATGCTGTTTTCCTGTTTTTAGACATGGAGTAGACTTTAAATCCATCCTCTTTCCAAATTAAAAGATGGTAGTAACATGCTATTTATATGAAAACTATCATTATGCCTGCCTTTTTAAAAGAGGACTCACATTTTATAGCAAGAGTAAAGTTTTAGAGGAAAAAAAAAACCTAAAAATGTAGATTCTGACTTTGGGAGGAAAGGGCAATTTTCAAAAAACACACACTTTCAATAGGAAGTTCTTTAAGAGAAAAGGATGGGTTGAAGGAAGGATTTACAAAAGAGGCTGGCAAATAATTGCATTTTACTTGGTCTAATAATGTATAGGAGAGGTGGGTCAACATAAGAGGCATAACTATGCTAGCATCTGCACACTATTGATATATTAGGAATCACCAGGGCACTTAGGCATGTTACTCATGTAGTTGCCAATAACCATAAATTTCTTAGCATATAATTCCCTTAGGTGCACTAGCACTCAATTTGTTATTACATCAATTATTTAGAAACTACTTATATATGATGTTATAAAAGCAGCTTAAACAGATACAATATTTGCCTTCTAGAAGTTTGTAGCTTAAGACTCACCACAGACCAATATTAAAAGACATAGTCACATTGATGGTGGCAAAATGCATGCAATGTATAAATGCAAGTATGCACGTGTGTATGCATGCATGTCTTTTGGTCCAAGACTGTTTTGCTGTGTGGTGGGGACTAAGCAATTATACATCATCAGAATGGCATCTGAATATGGAAAAGTACCAGCCTGTTTTTATTTCGTCATGATTTATGATGTCTACATACTAGAAGTTGACATGCAATGAATGTGGAAGTTCTAAACAACAACAATAATTCTAATACCATATTAATATTAGCATGCCACTTTCTCTTCCAAAGCATTTTTATGTTTCACATTTGTTCCTCATAATAATAAACCTGTGAGACAGGTGGGAAAGGTATTATTATTGTGGTTCTAACTCTTTTACCAATGAAGAAACTTGAGGTGGAGCAAGATTAAATGATTTCCTTGGGATCGTTCAGCTAATAAGGGTCAGAGTTGGAACTCAAACTCAGATATTCTGGCCTCATTAAGTATTCTTTCCATCTTGCCACGATTAGAGCCTAGGAGGTTTTCAGATCCCCAGTCCAGCAGTCTTTTCATTATACCATGCTGCTTCCCTAGGTATGTTGGGTAGGGTGTTTCCAATATGCTCAGAACGTCTTCAAGGCACATCCATAGAAGAACTTGAGAATGACATTTTCTAATGCAATTGTCTGACTGAGAAGAATCCTTTTTCCCCCTAAGGTGATCATTCTCCTCTAAAAACCAAAAGCACACTTTCAAGAGCTTACAGTGGGGGATCGGATTTAACACCCTTCCTTAGATAGAATTTGCCATATTAGGTAATATGCTTATACCATTTATGGACCGAGAGTCTCCCACCTCCAATTTCTTTCACTATCTTAATTCTTTTCCTCACCACCTATCACCTGACCCTCTCATCTATTTATCTGTGTGCCCTGCTACACTTTTCATTGCTTTTTTTTTTCTCTTTCCTGTTCCTGTCTCCATCTTCTCCCCTTTCTCCTCTTTTTTGCTCTGTATCTCTGCCTGTCTCTGTCTCCGTCACCCCTTGGAACTTGTTTATTTCTATGTTTTGTCCTTTTTGCTCACCTTACATTTTTTCCCCCCTCTTCCTACTTCAATCATGGCTGTAGCTAATACAAGTTTCCTTCTGGCTGGCCTCCAGAATTCCTTCCCTTTCCTGACCCCACAGTTACACTGATGTTTACTCCAAATAAGTATTGTTTTAATTGGAAAGTTACTTGCACCCTGAGCCTTTCCATTCTTTGCCAGCCAAGTCTTGGCTTCTTAGTTCTCATTCCTAGGCGTGAGTCCAGGTTTCTGTTAGGTTCCACACAGATACTACTTCTGTAAAGAACACACACATGCTTTCTTTCCTGATCCCTGCACATCTTCCATACAGCTCAGGCAACACACACTAAGCCCATTATTGAGATCCTGGGAGCACAGACTGGCAATACAGAGAAGGAAAAAAAAAAAGAAACATCGGGATTTCATTTTCTTGGCAGCAATGTAGACATTAGGGAAAAAATGTTTACAGGAACCACTGATGCCTCAAGTACACAATTATATAACGTGATGACCTCAGTGAAATATAACTAGGCCATCAAAATATCACCCAGTTTAAATGTGGAAGCGACAGCCTGTGAAATTAGTCTCAAAACCCTTAAGGTGAAGATGTTACCTCCACAACACTACATAAGTACTGAATGGTGGCATGAACACTATTTGTTTTAGCTAATGGTAATCTTGTTTAATGGACCCCTGCATTCTTTCACATGTATAACTGCTAGGTTCTTTGATGGCAACACCACTAGGCAAATTCCAATTTAGTTGTCTTCGTTCTCAAATAGCTACTAATAGTTTCAGACCAGTCAGTCTCCAGACAAGTTTCAGGTTGTAAGTTAGCTTACAATATCAGCTTAAATAAATAAGACCGGCTTCGTGAATTACCCTAGAAAGATCAACTTGAGCTTCCAGAAGTTTGGACAAAGACA
Organism: Pseudocheirus occidentalis; assembly: GCA_028646575.1. Lineage (NCBI taxonomy): Eukaryota > Metazoa > Chordata > Mammalia > Diprotodontia > Pseudocheiridae > Pseudocheirus > Pseudocheirus occidentalis. The sequence goes on along the minus strand of CM053600.1, from coordinate 12,880,690 downwards.
CAAAAGTCAGTTCTCCGTGTCTCACAACAATATGTGAATGGAGTTTTCATGTGACATCCTACCAAAGCCTAAAAAAATTACAAAGCTCAGTTTGGCTTTTATGAAGTGAGGATGATGTGCTGTGATATCTGAAAATCTGGATTTTTCAAACATGAAGCTATCCATTAGCTTAGAGTTGACCTTAAGGAGAGATTTAAGTTTTACTGTCTATAGTACTATCCTTCATGCAGATTCTTAAGATACTGTAAATTTTGTCCCTATGCTCAAGGTTACAAGGAGCCCGCCATTGTACTGGCTGACAGAAACATGTTGATCTTCCACAAAATTCTAGAACATTACACAGTAGGACTATATCTTATAGAACAATTCTTACTGTTTTGCCTCAATTTTTTTGTCTTCAACAAAGAGGGAAAAATGAAAAAAAGGAAGAGTAACAAGACAACTTAACTATCAAGAAGATCAAGTTCATATGTTTACTAAGAAATAGCCCTGGAGTCAGGAGGACCTGAGTTCAAATCCGGCCTCAGACACTTGACACAAAAACTAGCCGTGTGACTTTGGGCAAGTCACTTAACCCCAATTGCCCTCCAAAAAGCAATATATATAATATAAGCACTGTTTTAAGAAGGGGGGAAGTGAAGGAGATAAACATTTATACAGTGCCTATAATGTGTCAGGAACCAGGTTAAATGCCTCACAAATCTCATTTGGTCCTTCTGACAACTCTGTGAGGTAGGTGCTGTTATGATTTTATAGTTAAGGTAGCCAAGGCAAGCAGAGATTGATTAAGTGATGTGCTCAGGGTCACACTGTCAGTAAGCCACTGTGGCTGTATTTGAACTCAGATCTTCTTAACTCCAAACCCAGCATTCTCTCTCCTATGCCCACCTTGCTGGCTCAAGCGTTGCTTAAAAATGTAAATGTAAGAATGAATTTTAATTTTAAGGAGAAATAATTTCTATAGGAAACAGAAACATTTCCACTTACATTTCACCAGTCTGAAATCTGGACTGTTAAAAATGGCAAAAAGTTTGAAGTCTTCAGAGCAATGTGCCCTTAGATAGCCACAAAAGCTGCTATACCCTAGTTAAATGCGCAAGTGTGCAAATACCTGAGAGAAGGCTGTGGAATAGTGTCTGGACTGGCTGGTACCTGAACGCCCTTTTCCCATTCTTCTTTCCACGTATCCACAAAGAGGTAATATTCATCTGGGTTAACATGATGTGAATCTGGGAGTTTCATGGCACTGATGAGGTCCTTCCGGAATACCTATGATGAAACAACAAAAAACAGGAGAGAAAAATGATCACAGCACTGGGGAAGTAATGAGGGCTGCCTTAATATCTTCCACAGAAACACTCCTAATGTCATGAACTATATTTATTTGCAAAGGATTTGAAGCATGGGTATGTCTAATCTAGCGTCCCTCCCTACACTTTATTTTTTTAATTTAATTTTTTTTCAGTTAACAAAAAATGTCCTCTTTCTTTCCCTCCCGCCATCCCCCATAGAGAAAGAATGAAAAACAAAACATATGTTTTTGCAAACTATATGTTTTTTCAAATGGTATAGTCAAGCAAAAAAAATTCCCACATTGGCCATGTTCTTCTCTTCCCCACCAAAAGAGATCTCAGTCTGCATTCTGAGTCCATCACCTTTGTATTTAGAGATGGATAGCCCTCTACATTTTAGGAGAGCTGTAGAAAGAAGAGGGTATCTTCTCTACTGGATAGCCATACATATGAATACCTAGTCCTTTGGGGAGTAATGTTAGAATTAAAAATAGCTCCATTAATCTGGGCTGCAGATGGAAAATCAAAATGGTTTTTACATTTTAAAAACAATGAAACAAATTTTTACAAATGCAAAAACTATTCTTAGCTTACACAAGCATAATAGTTTTCTGGCTCCTGCTTTAGAGCGTCAAATTTAACACGTAGTAGGTCAAATTCTGTTTCTACTTCTGTACCTCCTACTTGTTAAGCTGGGGGCTCCAGGAAATTCATTCATTCATTGAACACATATTTATTAAGTATTATGTGTAGAATGACTTCAAAAAACATTTATTAAGTACCTACTATGTGCTCTGACCTACTACATAGGAACCTGTTTTTGATCAAGGGTCCAGAATTTAACGTAACTTGTGTGAGCTCTGACTAAAAAAGCAGATGTTCTTGTTTTCGTATTTAATGAGCAAGTATGTAAAAAAATACTTGCAATGGGTCTAGCACTAGGACCACAGGAAATTCAAAAGGAGAATAAGACTTGCTCACAAGGAACGTACTGTCTAATTGGGGAAATAAGAAACACAAAACGCTAAGAAGATAATCTAAGACAGCATGTTTTCTTTGCAATAAGAAGACAATTTCAGGCATTTTGGTTTCATGTTCTTAGAGGAAACTTCAAGAAGCTGGTGGCAGAAGGCACAAGGTACTATGTACAGGCTGCCTGCCTTAGCAATCAGAGTGACGCTAGAAATGTTAGTTGCTGTTGTTCACAATCACCTCTTTGAGACACCAGTTCGGGTTTTCTTGGCAAAGGTCTTAGAGCGGTTTGGCATTGTCTTCTCTGGCTCATTTCGCAGCTGAGGACACTGAGGCAAAAAGAGTAAAGTGACTTGCCCGGTAGAGTCTGAGGTCAGATTTGAACTCAGGAAAATGAGTGTGACTCCAGTCCTGGCACACAATGTATGATGGTGCCACCTTGCTGCCCTAGAAATGGTAGGGCTCCTTCCTATTCTTTCTACTACTTCTAGGGAAGAGCTAAGAAGGAAAAGGCAAATCAGTTTTATCAAATGTAAAAGCTGGACAAAACTTCAGAGATCATCTGGGTTAAGTGATTTGTTCAAAGTTATACTGATAGGTGGTAGCCACAACAGGAATGGCATAGAAAGCTCCAGGTTCCCATTCTAGTGCTTTTTCCCACCATCTCTCTTTCTGAAACCTGTATGCTGTTATGGATTATGGAAACCCCAAATGACACTCCAGAACTCTGAGGTGTGCCAAAGTGGAAGGAACCTTTTCCTCCCTTTTCCATGTGGAAGCAAAAAAGGCTCTGGGAGCTCTTTTTATTGAATCGATCAGAGCCAAAAATCAAGGCTACAAGAAAACTGAAAAGCATTTCAGGCCAAAATGATGACCAGGTGCTTACCCATGATAATTTAAAACCATACTATTCCTCTTTCGCTAAAATTGATTATTACTGTATGAAAAGGATACAAGACTATATTATGAAAGTGAATCTGAAAATGGCACAATTAAGATGAGGTCTCTGATGTTAATTATTTTCGTTATCTGTAATCTAATGAGCTGTCATTGATTTACTTCATCTTAACTATAATGATTTAATGAACAAAGCTGAAATCCAGATTTCTTAATTCATACAGGGACACTCTATTTGCTCATTTGGCCAACAAATTCTAGGAATGCTTGCTTGTATTTAATCAATAAAGATTACTTTGAAAGACTTTTGATCCCAAAATAGGAGTCAGGTTCCATTTCTTCCACAGTTCTTAGATCAGTGACTTGGTAGAAGCCTACTGGCCCACTCCTTTCCAAATCAGTAGAAACTAAGAAATCTTTTGAAGTCTTTGAGAGGGATTATAGAGTTAAACTTCCTGAGAGCCTGGCTCATCACGTAGAGCAGCAGTTCTCAACCTGTGGGCGGCAACCCCTTTGGGGGTCGAACGACCCTTTCCCAAGGGATCACAGGGGAAAACACATATTTCCAATGGTCTTAGGAACATGAGACCCTGCTCCGCTATCTGTCTCCAGGTGGGTCGGCCCACATGTACATACACCCACATATGAGTATGAAAGGGTTGCAGCATTAGGAAGGTTAAGAACTACTGATGGAGAATGATAAGATCCAGTTGTTTACAGCCTGGTTGGTTAAAACAACTTTAAGGTACTATTGAGTTACACTGTAAATCCCACAACTCCCAGTTTCTCCAGGAATCCTATTAAGCCTACGGTCATCTGTTCAGCTGCCCCAACTGACAGCATTTTCCATTCCACAATTTGTTGCTTCCTTGTACGTGAATCTATTTATTGTTTATGAATAGATTAACTGTCCAGGTGGGTTAGACACAATAAGTTAAAGTTCCCCTGAGAAAGGGACAAAATAAGAAATAGAGTATTCAAAGTTGAGAATCTGCTTTAGTTTTTTTGTGTGTCAAGCGCCTGAGGTCGAATTTGAACTCAGGTCCTCCTGACCCCAAGGCCAGTGCTCTATTCACTGCGCCACCTAGCCGCCCCCTGGTTCAACCATTCTGGAAAGCAATCTGAACTATGCCACAAAAGTTAATTAAATGGTGCATACGCTTTTATGTAGTGACACCACATACCCCAAAGAGATAGAAGAAAGAGGGGAAGAACCTATATAAGCAAAAAATATGTATGGTAGCTCTTTTTGTGATGGCAAAGAATTGGAAATCTGAGGAAAAACCCATCATTTAGTAAATGGTTTAACAAGCTATGGTATATGAATTAGAAGGGATGGAAACTTATGAAGACATATGAAGTGAGTGTAATAAAACAGGAGTTAACTGAAGCTGAACAGGGGTGAAGTGAAGTAGAACAGGAGGGAGGTAAGTAGAAATTGGAGAATAATTTGTGTAACAACAACAACATTGTAAAACCAAACCATCCTAAAAAACTTAAGAAATTTGATCAATGTAATGACTAGTCATGATTCCTGAGGACTTGATGAAAAATGCTACCCACTGCTTGACAGAGAAGAGATGGGTTCAGAATACATGTTGAAACACGTTTTTTTGAGGGGCTAGGGGTGGGAAATAGATAATGAAAGAATTTTCTTTTTTGGCTCGACTAGATATATTTGTTACAAAGAATTTTTCTTTCTTTTCAATGAGGGGAAAAGGAAGGAGGAGATGGGGGGGAGAGAAGGAAAATTTTGGTGAATTTTTAAAAAAATTATTTATTAAATTAATTTTTAAAATATTTATTAAATTAAATGTAATATTTATTAAATTGATTTTAATATTTATTAAATTAATTTTATTTAAATTTTTTAAATTAATTCAAAACAAATTAGGTGGCATCATCAATTATACCTTATATGGAATCTGTCTTAAAGCTCCAAAGGAAACAGAGTCTATTCTCGCAACTTTTTTGGAGCTGTCACCATGATCCTTTAGTACCTATTCTCAAGCAAATTTCACCTTGTCTATGGTACCAACAGGCAAATGATGCAGGGTACAGTTTAGTGGCTTAGCCAGTTGGATTCAACTGAACCCAGTTAAAGCCTGGTATACTCTAGTGACAGAAGAAAAAGGACATAACAGGCCAGTGATGACTTCCTTTCTGAAAAAAAGATATTATTGTTTCAACCTTTCAACCTATTGCCCTGGCAATACCCTATTTTGACAGTTAAGACACCTGGCAAGGATGTTTTATTGCCTAAGAATTAAAACAATTTTGAATTTGGTGGGTTTTGCCTACTTTCCTGGTATTTCCTAATCCTGCTACATATAATGCTTGCTATTTCACAAAGGCTTGTCTGTATATTGCATTTTTCTCTATCCCTATTCTCCCTGAGAGCTGGTATCTGCTTATAAACCTACTCTCCAGTATATTCGAACCAGACTAGCAGAAATCCACACTGAATCCTCTTCCCTCTTTTCACAGATATCAGAGAAAAGAACAAAATGATCTCTACTTCTCAGCCACACAATCCTCGATGAGCACACAGACAAACATTTTTCCTTCCTCGCCATCTCTAGAAGCCCAGAAGGTGCCTTTCTTTCATCTGCTTATGCTACCCTTGATTTACCACTTCTCTTTCTCATTGATTGAGGTAATCCATAGAGTCTCTGCCCAAGTACCGTGCCTACATGGCTGTCTACTGCCATGTCTACTGTCTACTGCCAAGGGCATCAAGCTGTGTCTCAGTTGTTAAACCTTTAGAGACACTCAAGTTTAGCACTTTTAATCTTGGCACCCTGAGAGTAAGTCTGCCTTTATAACCGTTAAGCAGCTTTAGGATAATATAACTTTTCCAGATCCTTTACCTTCTATTGCCTAAGAAGGAAGCAGTTTTACTTGATGGCCTAAACTAGACATACAGAGACAAATCTGACGTGAGATCTAACCGATTCCTGATTAGTAACTGATTAGGTTGTTTTGGTCCTGCTCCCAAGACTGATCATTGGTGACAGCTGCCCCACTTAGTGAAGCCTCGGGAGCTCCGATTTTTCAGCCTTCACTATTATTGTTCCCCATTCTGTTGCTGCCTTCACCCTTTAAAAAAAAGGTTCAAGTCCCACATTTTTCCAATGCCTGATCAACAACAACAACCATAATAATGAGAGCATTTATATAATGCACTGGGCAAAGTGCTTCACAAAGACTTTCTCAACAAATCTTGGGATTCGCACACAAACCCTGTGAGGTAAGAACTCCTATTATTTCTATTTTATAGCTGAAGAAAGTGAGGCAAACATAGGTTTAAGTGACTTGCCCTCACAGCTAGTCAAAGTGTAAGGTTGGGTATCAAATAGTGATGGTGTAAGCAGGTCAGGTCACACTGACCACATGTCTTGTACTTAACCTGGCTCCAGAGGGGTAACCTACCTAATGGCTATCTTTCCTGTCAGTGACCGTCAAACTCACCCTAATCTGAAAGACACCCCCCCCCCCACCACGGTAGAACCCTGCACATTATAGAGACTTGGTAAATCCTTGTCAACCATTCTATCGTATTACTTTCTACCCAAAGCCAGGAAGTTTGACAAAGACTATGTTCCCTCCAAGAGAACTACATTTTCAATGGGCTAAATCCAATACAGGCAAAGTCAAATAAGAAAGTTCCATGAAAGGAAGAGATTGACATGAACCCACCTCAGTCCATAAGACTCTTAGAAAGCATGCTTTGTGTATTAAATAATTCCCCAATTGTCTATCGATTTGTTGACTTTAGGACAATTAACAAGTCCTAAAATGTCCTTTTCTAATACTGTACCACAATAAGACCAGATTATATGATTCGCTTTATCAGTCGAATGTTACCCTGGTTTTAGTTCTACCCACTACTGTGAACCAAGACACCCTACAGATCACCCCTGAGAGAGTTTAATGTTACCCAAGAGAAGGCTCCAAAGAGATTAAGGCTCCTGCTCAGAAGTAGTGTTCACTACAAAAAAACTCACAAAAAACAACAAACAAATCTTTAATTGCAAATGGCTGTAGGATAAGTTGTGTTGGGTTTTTTTTTTTTTTTTCAAGGATCAAGCCATTTCTGGTTTCTAGCTTCCCTGGCTTCTTTCAAACTTAGCAAAACCCTGTGTAGGTTTTCCTTGGTCTTTGTGCCTTTCCCTAAGACAGTCTCCGACTTAGCCTGCTTATACGTTACTCGTACAGAGCTGTTTACAAGTCGTCTTCCTCACTAGACTTTGGCCTCTTTCAGTTGGGATTGTGTTTCTGGCCCTTTTTTCTATCCTCAGCATTCCACACAGTGCCTGACACATAGAAAATGCTTTAAAAACCTTTGTTAACTTGATTTGACTCGACCGAACCAGACCTTTCTGCTCTGGTTATGCCATTCACACTTTGTATGCTAAACGTATTCCTTGCTCAGCTTACTGAATTGGTTGCATTAACCATAACTGTACCTTGGCCTCAAGAAAATCTGCCACATTCTACAAAGATTCTTGCTATGCTTGTGGTGTTCTGCAAGATTATAGACAGATTTGGAAAGGAAAAGGCTACAACTCACTTGTACAGGAGCCTATATTTAGAATAGTGTTTTTGTAAGCAGCTTTTTAAGATGGTTTGCAGTTGTCTTCTGAAATTCCTGCTCACCAAACTTACTACTGATGAATGCTAAAATTCTTGTATTCTTGTAATTCCCTGACCAGATATGAACTTCCGGTAATCATAAAAGGTTATGGCCAAACTTAGTTCCTCTAAGAAATTTCCCAGCAAAGATTTTTTAAAAGTACTTGATGAAGCAGCGATCAATAAAACTAAAGGGAAGTAACAGGAAGGTCCCCCATCCCAGCCAACACTGAACAAAAGGATGGCCAGAAACTGGAAGATAATCAAAGTAAGGTCGAGTCAGATGATTCATAAATGTGATCTCTGTTAAACACAGCCCAGAATCAGTGAGATTTGGCCTGAACTCTAAGAAACAAAGCCAGTCTCTGGTAGATCTACATTGCACAAGAAGATAGGGATGGGAGCCTGTGTAGGGAACCCTCCGAGAACCCCAAAGTGAGTGTAATCTCCAGTATCATATCAGGGTTACAGCAGGAGAAAAAAGACACCTCCAGGGTAGAGGGAGATGGTGCCTTGCACTGGCAACCTGCAATGGGAGGTTCTCCAAGGATTCCTGAATCCATCATGGTTTCTAATATTCAATGGTTACATGAGAAGCTCAAGAAGAGACAGAGAAGTCAATGTGATTTCTGATACATGATGAGGGCCAGTCATAGCTAGAGCAATAGATAAAAAGCCAACTCCAAGTTAGGGGTTATATTTCACTGAGGTCATCATGTTGTATAATTGTGTGCTTGAGGGAAAGCATCTTGGCCACAGGGGCTACAAGTACACATGGAAGAAATGGAATAAGAGATAAAACTTAAATTAGTGCTGCTGAGGAAAAAAATAGATAGTTTAGTGGACAGGGCACTGGATTTGAAGACTGGACCTTGAACAATAACTAGCTATGTGACCCTGGGAAAATCATAAAATCTTGATGACTTAAGTTTTATTCATGTCTAAAATGAGGGAGTTGGACCTGATGGCTTCCCTTCATCTCTGAATCAATGTTCCTAGGATCCTAAAAAACCAACAAAAACCCAAAAACCTTAGAATAGAAGGTATGACATCTCACCCAAGCAGCAAACTCTCTAAAAAAGAAAGTGGAAGAAACAGCAGTAAGTGATTCAATGACATAACAAAAAAAAAAAATTAGAACAAAATTACAGGTGAAAAAATTAGAAGAATATACAAGGTAGCTATCAAAAACAAAGGAGCAGGGGAAAGATCAAGGAAATATAATTTAGACATGATTGAACTCCCTGAAAACCAAGACCAAAAAAAATCTCTGGAGATCAAAATTTAAGAAATAATAAAGGAAAATTGCTCAGTCCTATGAGAATCCAAAAGGAAAAAGAAAAGAAAATCCAACCGTCATTTTCTGAAACTCTAAACTGGAAATACTAGAAACATGCTCATCAAAACCCAGACCTTCCATGTGGATTCCAAGGGGACTCCCAACCATACTAGCAAGGCGACAGCCAAAAAAGGGGATGCCCCTCACTTGGGGAGGCAAATGAGGGGACTGCTAGGCCCCTCAAGGCATAAAAACATGGTGAGGCTGTGGTCATAAAACTAAAAACATAATTTTACATCCTTTATTTACATATTCAATGTCATACAAAACAATCCAGCAAAGAGCGAATCTACTGAAGTAGAAAAAAGCAATAACAATTCATCAGGAAGAATAAAAAGTCAAGAATCTCAGGAGAAATCAAGGGGAAAAGTTGGAAGGAAGGTTGTCTAGCAGCCTCATACCTCAAACTATACTATAAAGTGTAAGGGGAAAGTTGACCAGTGGTATGGGTGAGGTATACAAGCTATACAAAAGTAGGGCCAATGACTATCGTAAGGAGTCACTTTCCGACAAAAATTGCTGGGAAAACTGGCAGAAATGAGATTTAAAGTCATATGCCTTATACGACAAGAAGCTTCAAATGCATATATAACATAAAATATAAAAGGTCACATCATAAACCAAATGGAGAAGTGAAGGACTTTCACAATTGCAGACAAGGAATTTTTTAAAATAAATAAGGCATCGTCTTATTCATAGCATGCCAGGCCCTTCTATGTTCCACTATCTTTCATAAAAGATAAAATGGACAATAATATAATGTAAAATCAAAAAGCTTTGTACAACTCAAAATCAATTCAATTAAAACTTCAAGAGAATTATAGAAAAAACTTTTGCAAAAAACTTCTCTCACAAAGGTCTGATATCCCAGATGTGGGGGAAATTGATACAAATCTATAAGAATAAAAGCCATTCCCCAATAGATAAATGCTCAAAGGACTGTAATGGTAATGGGAATTTGAAGATCTTTTCTGCTTTTTAACAGGCCAAATGTAATCACATACAGCCTGTGGTGGGAGGAGTTTGCCAAATGGGTGGAGCAGAAAGGGGTGAAGCAGGAAAACAGCCAGAGCAGTAACGATGGATGCAGGCAAGGAGACAGCTAGGATAGTTGAGGGGAGGCTTTGGGATGGTGTTGCTTCCTGTAGTGATCAGGTGTATTAACTTCTTTGTTGCTATGATGGATTCAGTTTCTTGGTACTGGGATTTAACTTTCTGGTGTTGGGATTCAGCTTTCTGGCATCTGAATAAATGTTTTTGCTTCTGTCTTATTTATAGAGAGTCTGCTATATTTTGTGATTCAGAACTATGCCGGCATATTCATGGTTGCCTTTGGTGCTGTGAATATTGCCTTGGCAATACAAGGATATGAATAGTCAGTTCTCAAAAGAAGAATATCAATAACTATCTAAAAATATTCCAAACTACTACTAACTACTACCGCCACCCCTATTACCACCCATACTAGAAATGTTTCTAAGGTTGCACTTCATTCCCATTGGATTGGCTATGATGACAAGGAAAAAGGCAAGTATTGAAAGGATTGTAGGGGTACAGGTCACCAACAGTGACTTGGTGTACTTGTGAAGTGACTCAACTATTCTGGAAACTGGAGTTAGACGTTGGAAAAAAAAACATAAAGAAATGGAAGCTTTAGAAGGACCTCTTATGAATTTAATGGGCACAAATCATGGAGATTTAAAATGGCTGTTGTATATTATGGTAGAGCCGTAAACCAATTCAACACTTACTGATATTAATTAATTTTAAAATAATTACAACCTATTTTTAATTATCAGCATTGAAATTTGCTATGTCAGGAAGTACTTACTGGGACTGTAATGTGATGTATTTATTACCCATGATCTCACATTAATCTTGATAAAGTCATACCAAATCATGAACGGGAAAAATACCAGAGACCTCTGACTTAAATCAGTAGAGCATCCAAATTTAGAATCAGTTTGGGATTCCCTAAGATTCATTACCTCTATTGTTTTCCTTCTACTTTTTCAGAGAGTAAGTTTTTCACCTGTCAGATCATTATTCTGGTTATTATATCCCTTAAGCAGTGGGAATTTAAAATGTATACATCATCTGTTCCAAAAAGAGTTCTGGGGGCAGCAAAGTAGTGCAAGACAGAGCACTAGCTCTAGAGTCAGAACTACTGAGTTCAAATCTTCCCTCAGACACTGTGACCCTGGGCAGGTCACTTAACCTCTGGCCAAAAACAAAAAAAGCAACAAGAGCTCTAACTTTTAAGCTAGTGTTAGAATTTAGGTAGTCCTGCCCTACCATATCTATTAAAGGATAGTCTGTAACTTTCAGACCTGGGCCTGAAAGAATGTCTTGGTACTGTTACAAATATGTTCTTGTCTTTCCCTTCTCATTACAGAAGAAATTTAAGTGCGTTATAAATATCAGTCACCATGTATCCCTGCACTCACTGTGATAGGAACACATGAGTGGAAGAAAAACTTTTTTGTAAAATTTCTTGTAAAGACTACCCTCAGCGTGGCTAGATGACCCAGTGAACAGAGCACTGGCGCTAGAATCAAGAGGACCTAAGTTCAAATCCAGCCTCAGACACTAACACTTACTAGCCGTGTGACCTTGGGCAAGTCACTTAGCCCCAATCACCTTGCCTTCCCCCCTCCAAAAAAAAAAAACAAACTAGCAACTTACAGGTCGTTACATGTATTCAGTCCTATATTAAGGTGTAAATCTCCTTTGGGAATTTGCCAAAAGCAATCTCTCAAATCTTCCTCACCACCAATATTCCCTAGTGTCAAGTCCTCCCAAATAAGGTACACATTTTTTACTGCAAGAGGACATCAGCTTCCTTGGCCTCACTTAAAACTGCCACGGGCTATCTCTACTGAAAAAACCCGACTACCTGGGGGCAGGACCACTGCTTCCAACAGGGAAATTCAAATCCAGTGGCAAGAAAAGAACCAGCCGGTGAAGATGCACCACAGCAACTCTGCTGTGCTCTGTGAGTAAAGACCAGACACGGCTAGTCACCTTTTGGCCGATCCTCCCAGGACTGATGTGGACTACCCTACTCTGACAGAGGGAAGAACGGACTGGTCAAAGTGGACAGAACGAGACTGGCCCACTAGTACTGGCCAGAAGATCATGAAAGCTGTAATCCAATCTGTCAGCTATCATTCCAACATGCTAAGAACGTGAATATCTATAAATGTGCAGGGTTCTGACGTTGCTCTGCACTTGAAAAGTCATATCCCAATGCTAGCCATACCTTGCTAATGTTTAGATTTCTGTGTTTTTGCTAAATACAGAAAATGAAAGCTAACTGAGAATGCTTCAATACGAACAAATTCTGCTGAATGGGAAGACGTCATAGAAAAATACCACTAAAGTGACCTTGTATTTGTCTAGACAAGCCACTGGTCTTTGGGGTTATGTTCAAAATGGGCTGCTCCCAATAGGCCACAGTCACTAATTATACTCTAAACTTATTGTCCTCATTCTTAATCTCCTTTAAATGACTCCTTCCCTTATTCCACTAGGAACCAATATATCTCTGGCTTATTTTATCTATAGGAATCATGCTTATCCATGTTTATCTATAAATACTACTGTATAGGGCATTTGACAGGGGCAGGATATATAACACTGAACACATTTTTTTGCCATAATATTCTCTAGATAAAAAAGATTCAGGGCAGTTAGGTAGCACAGTGGCTAGAGAGCTATATCTAGAGTAAAGAAGACCTGAGTTCAAATCCAGCCTCAGACACTTATTAGCTGTGTGACCCTCATCAAGTCACTTAACCCTATCTGCCCGTTTCCTCACCTGCAAAATGAGCTGGGGAAGGAAATAGCAAACCACTCTAGAATCTTTGCCAAGAAAACCCCAAATGGGATCGTGAAGAGTCAGACATGACCAAAATAAGTGAATGACAACAACAAAAAATAAGACTTTTAGCTAATATCCTAGAGTAGTCGTGTCAGACTCAGAAATGGATCACTGCCAGCAGCCTATTCACCTAGAAAACCTCAAATTAACATTATCTGTGTTGTATTATATTTTTGTTTGTCTTAAAAAACATTTCTCAATTGCATTTTAAACTGGTCCCCCAAGTTTGATGTCTCTGTTTAGAGCGAATAAGCAACGGTACAGCTGGTTTCCATGACCACTTAACAGTCAAAGGGGTAGCTAAAAAGATCAAAGAAGTAGGAAAAGGACTCATCTCTCTCTCTCTCTCTCTCTCTCTCTCTCTCTCTCTCTCTCTCTCTCTCTCTCTCTCTTTCTCTCTTTCTCTCTCTCTCTGTCTTATTTGTCTGTCTGTCTATCTGTGTCTGTCTTATTTGTCTATCATCTGTCTGTCTGTCTTATTTGTCTATCTATCATCTATCTGTCTGTCTTGTTTGTTTGTCTATCCATCCATCTATCTATCTATCTATCTATCTATCTGTCTGTCTATCTATCTATCTATCTATCTACCTATCTGTCTGTCTCTGTCTTATTTGTCTGTCTATCTGTCTGTCTGTCTGTCTTATTTGTTTGTCTGTCTATCTGTCTGTCTTATTTGCTTGTCTGTCTATCTATCATCTATCTATCTGTCTTATTTGTCTATCCATCCATCCATCTATCTGACTGTCTTATTTGTTTGTCTATCCATCTATCTGTCTGTCTGATTTGTCTGTCTGTCTGATCTGTTTGTCTATCCATCTATCTATCCACATACATACATATATATGAATACACACACACATAAAATCACAGCAGCTCTTTTTTGCAGTGACAAAGAGCTAGACTCTAAGGAGGTACCCATCAAGTGGGAAACGACTGAACAAACTGGTATATGAATGCAATGGAATAATATCCTGCCAAAAGTAATGAAAAATAAAAAAGGGAGTGGGACAGTTGCGGAGAAACCTGGGAAGGTGTGTATGAACTCATGCAGAAAGAAATGAGCAGAAACAGGAGAACAATTTATACAAAACAACACCTAAAAACAACCAACTCTGAAAAACTTAAGAACTCTGATTAACATAATGACCAAACTCACAGTTCTAAAGTACCCGCAGTGATGGGATGGAAGCTACTCCCTCTCCTGTCAGAGAGGTTGATGAACTCAGGATCAAGGTTGTGACGCTTTTTATATACAACCAATGTGGACATTTGTTTTTACATATATAATATAAACATATAACACATACACATACATACAAATACATACATGTACATGTACATATATATTTGATTGAAGAGTTTTGTTTTTCTTTTTTGTTATCCTTTTAACTGGGAAAGGTGGAACGGAGAGAAAACAAATTCTTGTTAATTGAAAAATGATTTTTAACAGTTTATATAAGATTTTGACTCATGACATTTTAACTGTATTGATTCTGATTAATTGTATCAGAATTAGAATGCAATAATTATTTGTATTCATTGTAGTCAGTGATCACTAATTGACTTTTGCATTTTAACATAAACATTAACATAACATTAACATAAAAAGTTACTCAGAGTCAAGATTTGTCTACCAAATTCTCTATGGAATTATTTGTAAGAAATTAACCAAAATGACTTGACAGACTTTGATCCAAAATCAGAATAAAACTCCCATTCCCCCCCCCCCACATACATCTACTACTGTTTTTGTGAACCAGTAAAATCTGTTTGGCTGCCCCCAGATAATATCTCATTGGATTCCCACAACAACCCTGGGAGACAGATGTTATTATTACTCTCATTTTACAGAGAAGGAGACTGAGGCAGAAAGAGGTGAAGTGACTTGCCCCGGGTCACACAGCCAGTAAAAGAGTAAGACCCTATTTGAACTCAAGTATTCCTGACTCTTGGCCCAGAGTTCTGCCTACTGTACAACGTAGTTGTCTACAGGAGGCATATTTTTTATTTAATTATTTTCAATGAACAAAAATCTATTTTGTCTCCCCCAAAAGACATTGAAAAAAAACAATTTTTGTGACAAATATAGAGAGCCAAGCAAAACAAATTCTTGCATTTATAATATATATAAATGTCTCATTCAGTAACATGAGGCCATCTCATGGTACTCTCAGAAGATAGATAGCATGCTTTATTGGTCCTGTGGAATCATGGCTGGTCATTACATTGATTAAAGTCAAGTCTCTCAAAGCTGTTAAATAAATTGTTCTTCCAGTTCTGCTCATTCTGCATTATTTTGTATTAGTCGTTTCATGTTTCTCTAAAAACATCCTCAATCATTTCTTATCATAAACATTCATAGAATACATTTTTTTCCCAACCATTACCCAACCAACGGGCACCTCTTTAGTGTCCAGGATTTTTTTTTCCCACCGTAAAAAGAGGTACTATAAATATTTTTGTACCTGTGTCTTTTTCTTTTTTTTCCCTTAATCTCTTTGAGGTGCAGGCTGAATAGTAGGATCACTGAGTCAAAGGGTGTGTGTAGTATGGTGCACATAATAACTTGGGTGGTATAGCTTCAGGAACAGAAGCTTTTAAAAGCCCTCATAACCCATTTTAGAGGCAAGGAAGTCCTTGCTCTGGCTCCTGTTACACTCTGGGAGCCTGCTGAAGTCTTAGGCAAGAGATAATGTCCCCTAACATAACTAAGGGTCATGGGGGCAGAAAAAGAGTTTCTATAATTCACCTTCAAACCCTCCTTCCCCCTTTTCTTCCCTTTCTTTCCCTTTCCTCCTTCTTTCCTTCCTCCCTCTCTCCTCCCCCCCAAATAATTTAGAAATGCAGAGTTCTAAACTGGATCCTTCCAAAATAGGCTTGACACTCTTTTGACCACCTGTCAAGTCCAGGGGATGGGGGAGAGAAAGGGAGAGGAGAGGCTTAGACGTGACTCAGCTCCTTTCAGAAGGCAGCTGTAATAAGCGGACTTCAGTGGAACATAAATGAAAAAACATTCAGCCTAACATAACAAAACAAGAGACACTTAGCATTTATATCGAAGCATTTCAACTGATGGCTCACGACAGAATACAGAATAACTCAAAACCTCAGATGAATCTATGACCTCACAGATGCAGGAGTTCCCTTCAATGACATAGATGTCCATGTATCCACAGCATCTATAGAACAAACAGCGCTAAAATCAAACAATCGTGTCTAAATGAAATAAGCAGCTTGAAACAGAGACTAATAATATAAACTGAATCTCCCTCCTCTGCTATGCCTGCTTTCATCAGGGAAGATTCAGAAAGAATAGAATGACCTGGACAAATTAGAGCAAAGAGAGATCATGACAAGGTAGTAACAAACAGCTCCATCTCCTTGTGGAGATTCTTGGCCAATTTAATTTAATTGAGAGCGCCATAGTGACTGAGCTAAGTCTAAAGGAAAGTAAAACTTAAATATGATTAAATCATTCTTTCTATGAAGTAACAGCACAAAAATGTGTTTAAAAGATGTTTTTACCAAAAATAACAACAAAATTCTCAGTGTTCTAGATTAGCTGGGTGCTAATACTGAACCACCTTTATCCTGTCAAAGTCATTCTGACCCTCAGGCAATTTTATTTTCAAGTACCATTGAAGTGAATTTAATTTTCTTCTCTGGTGAAACAGTGGTGGCAGATGAAACCTGCAAAACTATGATTCATATGGAAAGACAGAACTGAGACATCTTGCTTAAGAAAGGTTTAACACACTAAGTCTAATAGTCTTCATCCCTCTTACTCATAAATAAATCTAATCATATTCTAAAAGTGATGATCTACGTACGACGGGAGTTCTTAACCATTTTAAGGTCATGGACCTCTGTGGCAGCCTGGACCACAAGTGCTTAGCCCCTACCACCAAAAGAAGAAATTCTCAATGAAAGGAAACGCTGAAATTCAGTTAGAGGTTAATGAAAACAAGACACGATTTCCTCCCATCCAAGTTCCAGGACCCCTTGAAATCTGTCTGTGGACCCCCAACTAAGGTACACCTGAATCATGTAGCATTTAAAACTGGCAACCCATTAAAACATATCATTTGCTGTTTTAACAATCAAAGTGGCATTATTTATTGGTGCCAAAAATTTTAATTTTAGTTATAGGCTCAATACAAAATAAAAACCAACTTGTCTAAGTAGAACCATGTTTTTCCCCTTAATTATGCCAAATATTGAATAACTTAGCAGAAGGCTATAATGTGATATCTGTAATGCCTTTGTACTTGATAGAACCACTTATAAAAACCCTGCTGTGTACAATTCTGAAGCGGCTTGCAAAGTACTCTGTATATTTACTAAGCAGCTCAACATTCACGCATTTTTGTTAGATTAACTCAGAAGCCCTAGATAGACGGATGAAAAAAAGAAAACCAGGAGCCCATGGAACATGGCTCTCATCCATTATTTTAGAAATACTAAACCATTAAGGAGGAGAACTTGGATATGGAAGCTGAAGTCTCTCCTGGAGCAGGTACTCAAATGAAGTGAGACATATTTCTTCAGCAGTTTTGCCAAAATAAATGAGACCAAAATCTCTGTTCAACTGCATAATGCTTTTCTCTTCCTCCTTTGTAGGAATGTCCCTTCAGGCTGGTTACAATCTTACAGAACAACCCTTTTAAGGACTGTCATCGAAATCTCACACCTTAGGGGGTGACTAAGTGGCACAGTGAATAGAGCACCGGCCCTGGTGTCAGGAGAACCTGAGTTCAAATCTGGCCTCAGACACTTAACACAAAAACTAGCCATGTGACCTTGGGCAAGTCACTTAACCCCAACTGCCCTCCAAAAAGTAAAAAAAAAAAAAAAAGAAATCTCACACCTTAGCATGAGTGGTTCAGTGTTGTACAAGTCTTCCTGGCCCCCTACGTGCTTAGCTCAGCACCCAGAGAAGAAATCTTAATCATGATATGAAAGATAGAGAAGCTTCCAGAAAGAAATCTGAACAATCACCTTAAGCACTTTTGTTATTGTTGACTCATGTTCAGTTGTGTCCCACTCTGTGACCCCATTAATTTTTTTTTTTTGGCAAAGATACTAAAGGGATTTGCTATTTCCTTCTCCACCTCATTTTACAGATGAGGGATAAAGTGACTTACCCAGGGTCACACAGCTAAGAAGTATCTGAGGCTGAATTTGAACTCAGATCTCCCTGAAGCTAGGTCTGGCATTCTATCCACTGCACCACTGAGCTGCCCACTTTAAGCATATAAAACTAAAAACCCTGAAGCCTAGACATGAGGAACTGGGTGTGTGACTATACCTTTCAGAGACCAGAAGTATCAAAAACTCTGCCAACAAGCCCCACCACGTCCCAAAACAGATTAAAAGGCAACCAGGAAATAGTTAACAAAATTAGTAAAAATACAATAAAGTACATATAACGGTAATTTGTTGTTTTCTAAGTCAATATACTACCTACAGAAATCCTTTATATATGGTTTAGTAACCCCATTTCTATCTGAATTTCACATCCTCACAACTGTCTTAAGACTTTAAGCCAAAGAAGACTTGTTGATCTGCATTGGTGGAAAGTTTCCATACCTGGAGCTCTCAACATGAGTAAAATCAGAGGTCCAACCTCCAACCCATTCCAGCCCATCCCTCGCTCCCTTCCTAGGTCTTATGAGAAGTATCTAGATCAGGCATTTAATGGTGAAATAACTTTTTGGGATAAAATGATCTTCAAGGTGATTTTGAGGTCTCCTTGTTTTTGAAAATGCATGCTTTCTTCATGGCAAATGATGGAATTCTAGGGAAAGGGAGAAGGGAATAAGCATTTATCTAGCACCTGCTCCAGGCCAGGCACTGTGCTAAGTATCTAACAAATATTCTTCCACTTCATTCTCACAATAATACTGAAAGGTAGGTGCTGTTATTATTCTCATTTTATATTTAAGGGAACTGATGCAAACAGAGGTCATAAGTAGCTTCCCCAGGATTACAAAGCTGGTCAATAAGTGTCTGAGGTCCGGTTTGAAAAGATAACACCAAAGCTCTTCTGTGGGGCCACAGAGGCACGCTTTTACTACCTCCCAGGAAAGAGGTTCTTAACCTTTTGTGTGTCATGGATGTCTCTGGCAGTCTGGTGAAGCTTACAGGTCCTTTCCTGGAATAATGTCTTTAATTCATTAAAATGAAATACATAAATTGCAAAGAAAACGAATGATAATGAAATATAGTTGCCAAAATATGAAAGAAAAAAATTAAAAGTCCATGGACTGCGGTTAAGAATCTCTGTATATTGAGCACCCTGGACACCAATGGTAATGGGGGTCAGACCCTAAACTCTTAGAAGTCTGAATGCACAGAAGTTCTATAAACAAAAGGTCTCAAACACTCACAGTGTCTCTATCAGGCCACAATATGGAGACACTTCCCCAGTAAAAGTTTTCATTTGTTCCCAAATTAAAGATTATGAACGGGGAGCCATGGACTTCCACAATGAAATCATAACCTTCTAGGTAACTGAGTTGAAGATTGTTTTTAAATTACCCAATTATGTCTGTTCCTGCACACCTCTGTAGTTTCCCCAAAAAGTCCCTGAAAGTTCCTTTCTGCTTATAAGATCATATATAGTCGAAAGGGGATTTACAGGCTACTGCCAGTATCAAGGCTATGCATCAGTGAAGTCCAAGAGGCTCTGCTCATCTGAGCCGCTTAGAAAATCAGCAAAAACCAGGAAGGTTTCTTTATGAATTCAATTAAAACATCAATACTTAACCTGCCAGGCTAGCAAAATGAATGTGCCCTTCAGAGAGCTGCCCTTCTTGCTGAATCAGTATCTCTGGGCTGTAACATACATCCTAGACTACTCTGCTAAGTGTTTCCTAGATGGTCAGCTACTCAAAGAAGTGGTAGCCTTATCTCTACAATATTTCTTAGAGTGAGAATGAAATTTCTATTTCTTTGTGTGACTCAAGAGAACCCTACTTTGTCAGTGTGTGATAGGAGCAATTAGAATTCATATTAGCTTAAAGCTTAAAATATTTAATTGACTATAAAATGAATGTCTCCAGGCAGAAAAAAAAAACCATGAGGAAAGCAACAATGCTTTTTTTCCTTTGAAAGGGAACATTTATCTTTATTGCAGTTTTGAGTTTTTATTAAGAAAAATCATAATGAACCATTCCCAATACTAGTTCACTAAAAAGAGCTCTTCTTTCTCCCTTGTTCCCAAATGACATTTATCTATGCCTTTTAATAACAGAGTAACTTCCTAATATAGCACAAAAACTCCCCTGAATCATCCTCTACAAGAACAAGCAATTGAGTCAACCAATAAAGAGATGGGAATCTGATTGTATATGTAGCATTCTGCACCCATAGTCCCCCAACTATATTTCTCTGAGAGCAAGACTGGTGACTATAATGAATTTGAATCCTATGGTATTTTTATATTGTTTTTAGTATTATCATATGTCTCCCCATGTCAGTCGGTCAACAGTCAACAAAAATTTAAGCAGTGTCAGGGATGCTAGGGAAGGCAAAAGGCACAGGTACTGCCAACAAGGGGCTCATATTCAAATGGAAGAGATAATACGACAAAAAAATGTGCATGTAAGATACGTACAGTGTGAATGGAAGGCAATCTCAGAAAAGACTCTAGTAGTGGGAGTGGGGGAAGATGAGGGGTCTAAGAAAGGCTTCCCGTAGAACACAGGATCTGAGTTGATTAAAGGGTGCCAGGTGGTGGAGGGAAGTGAGGAAGGAGAACATTCCAGGCATGGAAGAAAGGCTTTTCTTGCCGAGGAACATCTCAATAATAAAAACTTCTATTTTTACTGTGCTTCATGATTATGAAGGGCTTTATAAACATCTTATCTGACCTGTGAGGTTGTGCTGCAAAGATTACTTCCATTTTATCGATGAAGAAATATGCTCATAGAGGTAGAATTAACTAGTCAAAGATTATACAGCTATTTAGTGCAGTTAGGATTCGAACCCAGGTCTCCTGACTTTAAGACACAGCAAAGAATAAAGTATTCCACAGAAGTTCATTTTCAAATAAATGTAACGTTCACTTAAGCACTTAAATGTAAAAAGTTTAATGATTTTTGATGAAAACCTTTCCAAAATGTATTACATGCTTCCCTGCCTTCTGAAATTAGGTGTACTGAAGATAATTTAACTTTTTCTTAATGATTCAGGATCATCATCATGAGCATCAGTTTTGATAATGCTATCATATAATGATGCCCTTAGGGAATATGGAGGTATGTGAGGTGACTTGATGAATAGCCTTAGACTGTCAGGCTTTCTAAGTTTGGAGGTCTCCTTTAAATTTTTTTTTCCCCTTCCCTCTTTTGATAGTATTAAGCTGCTTCCACCGAGCTTGCCTCTGGCATTCTCATTCCTTCAGATTTCCTACTTCTAATGCCCTGTGATTCTAGGAATGAAATAACAAAATTCACTAGAATTGTTTGCAAAGTAAGAGTAAATAGAGTAAATAGGTTCAGCTCAGTGTAGAGTATATTCTGAATGGTTTTTGTTAAGTAGTTTCTGGTTCTTGGATCTGTTTAGGATTTAATTCAATGCAACTCAACTCTTTATTCAGTGCCTGCAATATTTAAGAATGACACTAAAGGGATACAGAGACAAAAATAACACAGTCCTGTCTTCAAGGAGATTACAGTCTACTGGGAGAAAGACCATCTATATAAGATAAGAAAAACATATCAAATAAATACAAAGCAATTGAGGGGGGGTGGAGGAGGCCACTAATAATTGTCAGGGCTCATGAAAGGACTTATGGGAGTGGTAGCATTTGAACTGATCTTGAAAGGACTCACAGATTCTGAGAAACAGAGATGAGAAAGGATAATACATTCTAAGCATGGGACCAGCTTGGTGCAAAGACATGGTATTGACATAGAACTGGAACGTGGAGTGTGTGAAGGCAAGCAACAAGAAATAAGTCTGAAGTGGTAGATTGTCAGGCCTTTCAAAATTACACTGAGGAAGATCAAGATTGTTGGAAATGGCCCCCAGGAAAAGTGAGTTTTTAAAGCACAAAAAATTTTTTGTCTTCTATGGAACTTCTAAGCCAGCGGTTCTCAACCTGTGGGTTATGTTCAATTTAAATACATCTTATACATCAGATATTTACATTACAATTCATAACAGTAGCAAAATTACAGTTATAAAGTAGCAACGAAAATAATTTTATGGTTGGGGGTCACCACAATATGAGGAACTGTATTGAAGGGTTGCGGCATTAGGAAGGTTGAGAACCACTGTTCTAAGCAAAGAAGGGGAACTTATTTGAGTGGTTTTTCAAAGGATAATCTGATTGGAATTTAAGAAAGTTTCATGTGTGGGTTTTGAGGTAGAAGGAGCAATTTTTTTTTCAAAAATATGTTCAAAGATTGTTAGGACTGGAAGGAATCTTGGAGATCATTTTGGTTCAACCCCCAAACTTTGTAGAGGAAGACACAGAAACCCAGAGAGGTAAAGTAACTAACTCAAGGTCACACAGTAAAAATATCAGGATTCAGTTCCAGGTCTGTAAACTCCAAACCAGGCCTCTTACCGTTTTGCCATGAACCATTGCTACCTCCCCAATACTACTCATTTCAAAGTAATACTTCACTATGATTTGCCCCTTGAGAAAGGGAGGCTGAATGGGGCTACTGTATACTACCTTAAAAAGGGATATGCTCTGTTACTGTGGCTGGTTCAAAGATATTTAGCATTGGAAGGTAATGGGTAGTAATAGGGGCCAGCTAAACAGCTCAGTGGCTAGAGCACTGGGCTTACTTAGAATCAGAAAGTCATCTTCCTGAGTTAAAATCTGACCTCAGAAACTTACTAGCTGTGGGACCCTGGACAAGTCACTTAATCCTATTTGCCTCAGTTTCCTCATGTGTAAAATGAGCTGGAGGAGGCAATGGCAAATCACTCTAGTATCTTTGCCCAAAAAACCCTAAAATGAGGTCATGAAGAGACTGAAACAACAACAAAAAACTTATACCTTTATCTCTAATACAGTTCATCTTATTTAGATATGGTCCATTGTTTTAGTTCATAATCTTTGGCTCCTGACTCAAATGACATTTTAGATATTACTCCCAGGTCTATGATGAGCATGTCTTTTATGACTTTACTGATGAATGATTAAATTGCATAAAATATTCAGAACTAAGATTTTTCTATTTCAGCATCTGGTTGATCTACTTTCTCATCATATCAAACAATGAAATGATAGATCTCAATGGAATGTTATCAATAATGCAATTTATCTCAGTAGGGTGGCATGATACGGTACAAAGAACACAGTCTCTAGAGTCAAAGGTCTTGGGTTCAAATCCTACCTCTTTTGACCCAAGAGACTACAGCTAAGACAAATTTAACCACTCTGCTCTCAGTGTTTTCATCTGTGAAATAGGAGACCATAGGGTCATACATTTAGAATTAATTCAATAAATTTAACTTCACAGTTGAGGTTACTAATGTCGAGAGGCTTGAGACAAAATCTGAACTCAGACCTTGAGTCTAAGCAATCTATCCTCTCCATAATGTTGGCCTCAAAGCAACCTTTGAAGAGACCTTCTAGCTTCACATCCAGGATCTTTCAGTAGGAGATATCATAGAGAACATTTTGGGATGCCCAAATGCAACATTTGTTGTTGTTGTTCAACTGTGTCTCTCTGTGGCCCCGTTTTGGGCTTTTTTTGGCAAAAATATAACAATAGTTTGTCATTTCCTTCTCCAGCTCATTTTACAGATGAGGAACTGAGGCAAACAGGGTAACAGGGTTAAGTGATTTGCTCAGGATCACACAGCTAGTAAGTGGACGTAAGTGAACTCATAAAGAGGAGTTTCCCTAATTCCAAGCCCAACGCTCTATCCACTATACCACATAGCTGCCCTAGATGTAACACAGCGCTGCCCAAAAAGAAACAGAAGCTTTTGTCTGTATTCTTTCCAACCAGCATCAGAACACACACAAAATAAAAGAGATTAGGGAAAACAGGACTTTATTATTACCACAATAAATTAAGATTCTATTGCATTTTAGAAAAGAGATCCCAGACACTACGAAATTAGAACAGAATGCTTAGCCTGGAATCAGGAAGACTTGTGTTCAAATTTAGCATCAGATACTTCCCAGCATTGAGGCCCTGGCCAAGTCATTTAAGCTAAGGCTCAGTTTTCTTAACTGTAAAATGGGAATAATAATAACCGCATCTACCTCCCAGGGTTATTGTGGGGATCCAATGAGATTAGAGATATAATATTTGGAAAGCACTCAGCCCTGCCACATAGGAGATACTTGATAAATGTTTGTTTCCTCCTCCAGCTCTCTCAATTTCCAAAGAAACTGAGGTCCCAAAAATGATAGTGATGTCCCCAAGGTTATACAATCTAATTCAGTGGTTCTCAACCTTCCTAATGCCATGACCCTTTAATACTTGCATGTGGACATATCTGCATGTGGGTGGAGCCACCTGGAGATGGATAGAGGAGCGGTGTCTTGGTTCCTAAGACCACTGGAAATAGTGTTTTCCAATGGTCTTAGGCAACTTCCAAAGGGGTCGTGACCCACAGGTTGAGAACCGCTGATCTAATTCAATAATTTATTAAGACCCTATGTGAAAAGCATTATGCTAGGTGCTAGACAAAAAAATAAATCCCTGCCCTCCAGAAGCTTCGATTCTACTGAGGAATACAGATAATTAAATATATGCTACTTTGAGGAGAGGAAGAGAGGGAAGGATTCCTACATGAGGGAATACCTGGGCTGATCTTCGAAGACACTAAGAATTCTCAGAGGTAGAAATGAAGAGGGAGTCAATTCTAAGCATGAGATTGCTTCTGTAAAGGTATGGCAGATGAAGGCGGAATGCTAACTTTCAAGAAGAACAAGTCAGCCAATGTTGAAGGAGAGTATGAAGCGTGAGTGTAGTAAAATAAGCCTGGAAGGGCTGCAGGCAGATTGCCGAGTCATATTTTATTCAAGAGGCAATAAGAGACCACAGAAAATTTGGGGAGGGGGAAAAAGGCAGTGAGAGAGCCCTGATGAGGTTTGTGCTTTGGGACGATTATTTTGGGAGCCTACTCCATCAGTAGACTGGGGAGAGACTGGAAGTAAGACCAATCAGAAATACAGACTACTGTAATACTCTAAGTGAGAAGTGATAAGAGCTTGAACTTGGGGAGTGGCTACATGAATAAATGATGGACGTGAGCTTTATTATGGAGGTAGAAACAATAAGACTTAGAAATCAAGAGTATACGGATAGTGCTGAAGAGAGATGGAAGAGCTGGGACCAAAACAATCTTAAGTCTTGTAGACTATGCTCTTCCCATACCACGTGGCTTCCCTTCACTTGACGCAGGGCCATACTGGGCTAACTCAGTAATACAACCCTCTGCTCTGGTCACTAGGATCATGCCCCTTTTCATAGTGTGAGTATATTTTTATTGGGCACATTAGCAGATCCTGAATGGAATAACACTCGGGTTCTTATTTCGGTGGCTTTAATGACTACTACCCCATTTTAAAGCATAATTAGAGTGCTTGTGACTATTCTTTCCAATTTTATTTCCTTTATTTTGCCCTACACTTCTCCCCAAAATATCGTGAGAATATTTTAATCATTCTAATTCCTCTCTCTTATCTATTCCCAACAAACTCGTAACATAAAAACATTTTATTAGCAAAATAGAAATGTAACTTAATTGGAGTTCGAGAGACCAAGATCCTAGACTCACTCATGAAGAAAGCATTATACGGCTAAGTCGTATGATTTTGGACAAATCACTTCACCTCTCTAGGTATCAGTCTCCTCATCTATAAAATGAAGAGGTTCAACTAGATGATTTCTGTCATATCTTCTACCTCTAAAATTTGATGACTCTATACAATGATTTCATAAGGGGGTGGGGGTGTGAAGAAACTCTCTCTACCAAAGAAGGTCGGGATCCTTCTAAAATTCTTAAAATTCTCTTCAGGAGCACTTAGAGGGTAACTTACTTGCCCATGATCACACAAGCCAGTATGTGTCAAAGGTAGAACATGAATTCAGGACTTTCTAACTCCACAGACAGCACTGCTGATTCTATTCTATGCAACCATTGTAATCAATAATGTTCTACTAACCATAAATCCATGGAGAGTAAACTCTTGTTTTGGGGGGCAATCAGGGTTAAGTGACTTGCCCAGGGTCACACAGCTAGTAAGTGTCTGAGATCAGATTTGAACTCAGGTCTCCCTAACTCTGGGCCAGTGCTCTATCACTGTGCCACCTAGTTGTCTCAACAGTAAACTTTTTTTTGAGGGGGGAAGGCAGGGCAATTGGGGTAAAGTGACTTGCCCAAGGTCACACAGCTAATAAGTGTTAAGTGTCTGAGGCCAAATTTGAACTCAGGTCCTCCTGACTGGAGGGCTGATGCTCTATTCACTGCACCAACTAGCTACCCCCCAAAAATAAACTCTTAAAAACAATTAAGCAGCATAAATACATCTTAGTTCTCTGTAGAGTTTACAGAAA